>BSBM01001120.1:3802500-5009798 GCA_027924585.1 Larix kaempferi
AAAAATGTAGACATCAAAATGTTAGTTCCTTAGATCCATCAACAAGCAATGACGAAGTGGTTGAAGTCAATCAAATCTTGGTTGATGCCGAGTATGAAGGGATGGATGTTGAACAAGTTTTTAATTGGAAATCTCCCCAAGAAGAGCACACACATGTCTAACACACTCCCTTGCAGGACCAAATTGTGAATGAAGGGCCACAACAAACTGGTGACAAGACTTGTACTTCATTTCTGACTCCCTTGCCTCTACTATCAAGCGGACGACGAAGAACTCCCAGACGTATTCATGTGGATGAAAGTTAACTTTCAGTACTTGAAGGTAAGTTTCCCAAACGCACTATTGATTTCCATTGTAACAGGATAATTAAAGAATTTTTTGAATCCAAAACCGATGCAGCAAACTGTCAATTATTTCTGGCTTTGTTAAAATCACATTGTCTAGATCATGTTAGGAGAATTTTGGGCATAAAGGTAGTTAGAAGTTCAGAGGCCAATAATCATGTTGTTAGAAATAGACAGTCTGCATTTAATTTGATTGGAAAAAATTCTTGTACAAAATATTTTAATGCGGCCCGTCGTGTTCTATCGGAATCGATTATAGACAAATCCACAGGGAAACGTCTCCTGCTATCACACACATATAAAATATTTAAAGTAGATAGAAATACTCTTCAAAAGTATTCTTCTATTAGAGAAAAAATTGAGACCCCAAGAAAAAAATATTGTTGGGCCTTTGTTGGTAGGTTACCTTGTTCAGACATGAAGCTTATTGAAGCTATTAAAGAACTAGTACAAAATTTTTGGCATGATAACACTAGACCGTCATTGAATCAAAGAGATGTGTTAAATTTGAGAAAAGGTTTTAAGGGGTGTGAACCCCATTTCAAGCACTTCCTTGACACGACACAAACAGAACTCTATGAGAGGTTCAAGAATGAGCACACACAATTGAACTTGGGCCAAAGGTCCTTTGAAAAATGAAAACCATGATATGTTAGAAATTGCATTGATCGCAACACATGTTGTTGTAGATACCATGTAGAATTTGAGTACTGTTATGATACATATAGACATATATTTTGTGATTTGCATGCTTACATTGTGCAGGACTGCCCATCGTTACAACCACCGAATGCATCCAGACAATTTATACATAGCATAATGTGTCCAAGACCTGAAGGAAAAAATATCAAAAAAGATCATGTTTATATGGGACAATTTACAGGCAATTTACATTTCTAGCTAGTTTGTATTGTTTTTCATTTTATAGGCAATTTACATTTCTTTTATTAATAGAATTTGGGTTTTAGTGTATTATTGTGTTGTCTACATTATCTGTGTGTTTCCATTTATATTTTGACTGTCATTTTATTCTCTACAAAATACACATCATCTTCCTAGCGCGGAACTAACCAAATGCCCTTGAAATTTAGTAGCAATTGGTTATGATAAATATTTAAGGAATCATACTGCATGCTTGGATTCCAACCTTGGGTAGAAAGCCACTCCAATTAAATTTTCTTCATTTACAAATCAAGTTTCTGGTTGCAAGCCGATTTGGCCTCCAATAACCACATAATTGCTGGACATGTGTTGTATTGTTTATAGGTTCCTAGAGAAAAGGGGCTCTATGGGGGTGATCACCCTTCCTCAACACTGAAGTAGTTCTAAATGTTGTTGTATAAAGGACTCGTCTTCCCATATTGAATCTTCCATGGGTAGGTTCTTCCATTTAATGAGATACTCTGGAATTGATCGATTCTGAAGCTATTAGATTGTTGTTTCAGTGATTGATTTAGGCTCGAAGATGATTTTTATTTCCTCTTCAAGTTCTAGTAATATCATTTGAACTGGTAGCTTGTCACCGATTACCTTCTTTAAACATGAAAGATGGAAAACTTGATGGACTTGTGAAGATGTAGGAAGTTCCAATTTGTAGGCCATACTACCAATATTTTGTAGCACCTTATAGGGACCGTAGTATTTAGGTGATAATTTATTATCCTTCTTGGTGTTCTCCAGGGACATATGCTTGTATGGTTGTAGTCTTAAAAACACCTAATCCCCCACATCAAAGCTTCATTCACTATGGTGTTGATATGCTTATTGTTTCATTTGATTCTTTGCCAAATTCAAGTCATCCTTTAAGAGTTGAAGAACTTGTTGTTGATGCTCCATGTGGTATTCCACTACTTGAACATTAGATGAGTCTCTTAGTGAAGATGTGACGGATGGTGGATGATATCCATAAAGTGCCATAAATGGGGTCATTTTTGATGATGTATGGAAGGAAGTGTTATACGACCATTCTTCCAAGGGTAACCACTTGAACACAATTCCCATAGCACCAAAAACGTCATCTCCTACATGTGCATGTGGCCATTGTGGATGTGTTCATGATGGAAACACACACCCAGGAGACTTCAGATGAGAAATGACCCCCTTGAGTAAGATTGGCATGGCCTTCACTGAGCAAAACCCTTACTGAGATGGCACAATAGCACCATTTCTGATACTTCAAGGCACGGTGTGAGGGGGGGGGGGGGGCTAACTGAGACCTGGTGTTCCGGATCCATTGGAATTGATGGATTCACGATTGGAATCACGGTTTTGGTGCTATAGGTATTTTCGTTAGACACCCCGTGGCCATTCAGGGACACTGATGAATTGCTCTAGGGGCATAGAAGAAAAACCGGCAAGCAAAATTAGGTTCCATTATCTCCCACACATGCACATGGCCATTGTGGATGTGTTCACAATGGCCACGCACACTCAGGAGCCTTCGGATCGTAAATGACCCCCTTGAGAAAGATTGACATGGCCTTCACTGAGCAAAACCCTAATTACTAAGATGACACAATATCACCGTTTCCAAGACTTCGAGGAACAACGTGGGGGGGAACCTAGTTAAAAACCAACGTTTCAGATCCATTAGAATTGACGGATTCACGATCGGAGTCATGGTTTTGGTTCTACGGGAATTTTCGTCAGGCACCCCGTGGCCATTGAGGGACACTTTGAGGAATTGCTCCGGGGTCACGGAACCCAAACCGACGAGCGAACTTGGGTTCTGTCAACTCCCACACGTGAATGTGGCCATTGTGGATGTTTTCACGATGGCCATGCATGCCCGGGAACCTTCGGATGACAAATGACCACCTTGAGCAATATTGGAATGGCCTTCACTGAGCAAAACCCTAGTTACTGAGATGGCACAATAACACTAGTTACGAGACTTTGAGGCATGGTGTGGGGGGGCCCCTAGCTGAAAACTGGCGTCCTAGATCCATTGGAATCGATGGATTCATGATCGGAGTCATGGTTTTGGTGCTACGGGAATTTTGGCTAGGCACCCCAGGGCCATTTAGGGACACTTTGAGGAATTGCTCCGGGGTCACGGAACCCAAACCAACGAGCGGACTTGGGTTCCGTCAGCTCCCGCATGTGCACTTGGACATTATGGATGTGTTCACGATGGCCACGCATGCCTGAGATCCTTCGTATCATAAATGAACCCCTTAATCAATATTGGAATGGCCTTCACTGAGCAAAACCCTAGCTCCGGAGATGGCACAATAACACCGTTTCTGAGACTTCGAGGCACGGTTTGGGGGGTCACCTAGTGATTAGCACAGGATATAGGTACTCCATAGACTACTTTTATGCCATACATAAGCGAAGAAAGGATAAGAAAGCACCTCTTTCTGCAGGGGAGAATGCATTTTGGTTGATGATTAAATGAATTAATTTAGCGATTATCTTTTCTTATGTTTTAGTGTTTTTATTTACTAATCATATGAATAAAGACATGGGTGGAGAGGGCGTAGGTGACCTGGAAGAATAAAAAATGACCAAGCTCCAAACTGAAGATCGCAAGAGACACAACGATCCCATTTTCTCCTGATTCATAGGTAATAACCTTGTTATTCAGGATCGTGATTTTCAATGTAAAACTAGGTTAGAAGTAATGATAAATAGGGGCCTCTTGAGTAACAGGGGGTCTGGAGACATTTTCTAAAAAAATTCCTCAACATTTTTCGTAGTTGAGACGTCTCTATTTTACATTTTCTGTAGCATGGATTTATGAGCTAATATTGAAAGAATAGCATTCTCTTAATCTCGTGAGTTTATAAGTTTCTTTTCCTCTTGAAATACGTGTTGGGGAGTGCCCCCTCAATACGTAGATAAGGAGTTCTGTGCTTTATTTTAGGTATTTTTCATGCACTCTATTAATTATTTTCATCATCATTGTGCGTGAATTAACTGCAGCATTCGTTCAAATATCATATTTCGATTTCAGCACAAACACTTTTATTTTTGTAGTTCAATAACATTGCATCTGTACTTCTATAACACACTGTCTGTAGTCCTGTACATGCCATCCGCACAGGCGAATTTCATATCTAAATTTCCACACTTTTATAGCATTTCCAGAAAAATACCAGATCTATGTTTTCATGCTTCCAAGATAATAATTTGTGATTACTGATAGAATGTATATCTGCCTCTTTTAGATTAGATTCAAGCTTCTTAGATAAAAGTTATGCATGCTTCCCTTTCTTAATTTGATAAAATCAATTTGCTTTCATTTCCTATTTTGATAAAATAGGATTTATCAATTTTTAGCATTTGATTTGATAAAATAGGATTTATTAGTTTTCAGCATTTGATTTGATAAAATAGGATTTATCTTCTTTCGGCATTTGATTTAATAGAATAGATTTACATGCTTTCATTTCCTGCTTTAATAGAATAGATTTACATGCTTTCATTTCCTGTTTTGATAAAATAGATTTGCTTTCATTTCCTGTTTTGATAAAATCTGTCGCCATTTGTATATGGCACATGGAAAGGTAGGCTAAGTAGATTGAAGGTAAACTAGAGGTATCTTTGAGCTAGTTGAAAGTGTCTCTATCAAGTGTCTATGGGAAAACCCTAGAACTTCGATCTACTTAGTGGGCATATATGCATATATGCATATATAACATATTTAACATATTTAACATGTGGTTTTGTCTTAGTGGGCACCATTAGGCGTTCTCCTTATGACAATGGACTATAGTATTTGGATTGTTTCTTTGTGTAGACTATACACATACTTATATAGAAACAATTACTTGTAGTTCTTTGAGGCTGAGTTTCACTCTAGGTAAACCATATTATTTTGTTTTATCCATAATCTATGTTTTTTACTGATTAGGTATATTGAACTACTAGTGGAAATTGTGAATATTGCAAGTTTTTGAGGCTAAAATTGTGGTTTTCTTTGTTGGGGTTTTAATCATTGTTGTGAAAGCCTTATCGTTGTTTTCCTGTATATTGAAACCATATATGAATTAAAATTTGTTTACAATGGGTGAAGCAAGTCATTATAGCCTTTCTTTACATGTGGATCTACCTAGAAACATAAATTAGGAGTGTCTATAGGTTGGGATTGTTGCAAGGAATAGATGAAAATCAAGTTGTATTGAATGGATGAAGCAAGATAAGGATTACATCCATTCTTTGCATGCGGATCTACTTGAAACCCCCATTTATGACTGTACAGTTCAAGATAATTAGAAGGAACATTGTTAAAGGTATCCATTCCAATACTAATGTATTCCTTGTTAACTACAAAAAAGAGGTGGGTCTTACTAGATGTACTCACTATGTCATATTTACACAATATGAGAAGGGAATTGAATTGAAATGCTTTTGTTTGTAAATTGATGCTAGTTGGAAATGTTAAATGAATATCTAACTAAAAACACGAATATCCATGGAAATGCAAATCCCATTATGTTAACATACATGTGATTTTTTCCACTTATATGTTCTACTTCCATGCCCTATTTTCTAGCCCTTAACTTTTGAGTTTGATCAACTAGTAGTGAAATATATTAAATAGAACATTATGGTATCCTAAATTTTCATTTAACTAGCTTCTTACATATCCCTCACACCTACATATTGTCAGTACTCAAAAAATCTGACATAAAATATAAGATAGTCATTTTTGCATTTTTGCATTCTTAGTGATACTAACATTGTTGAAAGTGCAATATGATCTATAAATCAAGATATCCTTGTGTGGGTCAAGATATTTTCTTCTTTATTTGGATTTCCTCAAGTCTTGTCCTTAACAATAACATTTTGTTATCATTTGATGACTTGAACCTGGTGAGTATTTCACATGGAAAATAAAAACAACATGCAAACATTCTTTATATAAAAGCAATGCGAGATTTCTTTAGAACTTTCATCTTTTTAAGACAATAATAGATACATAAGAAATCAACTTATGGCCCATCTCTTTCATCAACATGGATGCTTATTGTGGAATTAAAATTTAATTATATCTTCAATTAATCTTTTAAGGTTGAGCTCAAAATTCTATTTAATGAGTCTAAGTTCAAAACTCCTTGTCCATATTCTAGTTTGGTTTGCAATCTTGGTATGTTTCCTTTCCTTCACAAGACCAAATCTCAACAAAAATTAGATATTAGTATTACTATTTAATTTATATTTTATTTGTTATATATATATATATATATATATATATATATATAGATATGGGTATTACCCTGTGCCTACCATCTTGGAAATTTCAAATGCAAAAAAGAACCCCACGTTGTCTCACTGATTCTAAACATAGGGGCAACTCCATAAGTTCTCGTCTCATATCGACTCCTTTTTCCCAACTCCACATACGTTCTAGGGTTTTCCCATAGACACTTGATAGAGACACTCTTGGTTGAAAGTGTCTCTATCAAGTGTCTATGGGAAAACCATAGAAACCCAGAGCCTAGCCTAAAAACCCTAGTTTTGAATCCAAATAATTATACATTTATATGCAAAGTTTTTGACATGTATATAGCAAGGGTGCATACAACTAAAAATAAATCAAGTGCAATCGATATCTGACCCAAAATACATAAACAAAGAGGCTAAATGGCCTAGATTCCAATGAGCATGATGGCGACAATGGTGACAATGAGCACAATGATGGCGATGGTGATAATAGGCGTGAGGATAGATATGGTGACAATGAAAATGAGACAAAGTGCATTAGGTTTATGGTGGATGACAGGTGATTGATGGGGACGAGGGTGGTGGCACCACGAGAAAGAGGATGCTGAGGCTTGATGGTGATTGTGGTAGTGGGCATGGTGCTGGTGACAATGTTGTCATGATAGTGGAGTTCAACATTAAGCTGATAACCCTAGAGCTTGGAGCCTATCCTAGAAACACGAGAGCCTATCCTAAAAACCCTAGTTAGTAGCATAAACCCTAGCTTGTATGCTAATCACAATGAAACCCTATTATGTAGCCTAATCCCTTGCCTAAATTATAATACATATAAAAAGTAAATCATTTTCATTGTACATATATATTCATGTGCATACATTTGAATCCAAAACATTATACACATATATAGAACAAAACTCGAACAAAACTATATATGAATCCATGAGATAAAACCATAGTGGAACAAAATTCGAACAAATATATAAATTTTCAGGAAAATAGTGGAACATGGTTCCCAATGTACATACGATGGAAAATTGTGCCCTATACAAAATCCGACAACTTGTGTCGTAGATCCAAAATACATGGCAACTCGTGCCCTATACAAAATCCGACAACTCATGCCGTAGATCCATAATATATGGAAACCTGTGCCGTAGATACAAAGTACATGGAAACTGGTGCCCAAAGGTGCCACATCATGGCTAACGTACATAACATGGTGTGTCAAGCATTGTGACCACCCCGGTTGCTCCCAGGCGCATCTCCAAAATTGATCTTCCTCTTCTTGGAGCTACTATATCTCGGGTCTTCTTCTGTCTAGGAGTAGACCGTCTCTCCAGGCTCTGAAACAAATGATATAAGATACCATCATTTTCAAGCATTTGTAACATTTACCACATTTATAAAATGAATTTTCAATTCAAATATTTAATAAATAATCGCTGATGTGAGTGGGAGATGAAAGGCAGGTGTCTTGGATTTGCTGAGCCTCTCAACAATTCCACCCTACAACATTTACGACAATCATTTCATTTAAAAATAATAATTGCTTAAATTAATTTTGGTTAATGCATCTGGGCTTCTGGGATTATGGGCTTCTGGGATAGTAGGTGGAGAAGTTGGCTGGACAGCCCGCTCTGATGCAGTCATGGGGGGGGGACGTGCATATGTAGATGCAACAACTATGGGTGCAACCACTATAGATACATGGGAAGATAATGGAATAGTAGTTGCCACAATAGTGGCGGGAAATGGAGATGATATGGTGGAAGAGGACATGGTGGTATGGGTTGGAGGAGGACGTCGTGGATGATGAACCCCTACCGGCTATACGATAGGGGGTATCGACCCAAAAGGGCTAGGTGGGATGTTGAGGTATGGTGAATGGGAAGGCGGTCCTGAATAGAGGGAGGAGTATGGATAGAAGGGAGGTTGTGGACGAAGGGGGAATATGGATGGAAGGGGAGGCGTGGAAGAATGGGGGAGGATGGATAGACGGGGGGGCATGGATGAATGGGGGAGGATGTATAGATGGGGGGGCGTGGACGAATGGGGGAGTATAGACAGAGGGGGGAGTATGGACGGAGGGGGGAGGGTGGATGGAAGGGAGGGGGTGGACGGAGGGAGGGGTCTATATGGAAGCGAGTGGGGTGAATCATGGGAGAGGGTGGAAACATGGGACTAAAGTGGCCTGCAGCTATTGGCGGCCCCTTCATACAAATTTGTAATATCATAGTTTAATAAACAAAAATCAAATTAAACCATAGTATGTCGTAACATTTCAAATTAAAAGCGTGATTTTAACTACACATTGTGCCTATGTATATGGTGATCTACTGATCCCTGACGGAGATGGATGATAATCGTAGTGCGTGCATACCTGTGGACACCAAAACGCATGCACGTTATGAACATATTCAACAAGTAATTTTTCAGTCAATCAAAATATTAAAAAATATTGTACGAACTATCATCATGCATGTCATAAATATAAATACATAAAAATAGAAATGCCGTAAGTAATAAAAATATTTTGTGAGGTACTGAAAATACCTCCGTGTGAGGTGCCACAATTTCAATTGCAGTTGCCATTGCTGCATCTAGGTTGGGAGATGCTGCCTTCTCCCATGACGGTGTCTCAGCTCTAAATAGTTGTACATTGAAATAATAGTTTAAGTTAAACAAAATTACTTTAAAATTACTTTACAAATTATCAAGTGATGATTGAAAACACATTAAAAAAAGTGCTAACCTGCTGCATATAGCAGCCCTAGATTGGGCCAGGGAAAGTGTGCCTGCAATGGGGACAAAGATGTGGCATTGTTCTCGTCGAACTAGAAGTCCCAACATGGCTACCAACAGTAACAGGTCTATCCCGACTCTATCATGAAGGCCCTGCACCTGCGTCTCTATCATGGTCAGCTTGTCTCTCCACTGTAGTAGCTACTACAAAGACAATGTGTCTAGAAGTCCATGTGCAATACTCCTTAGCACGCCCTCAATATGATCAATTTTGTGGGGTAACTGAGACAGCTGGGGAGAGGGGTTGGGATCGCGCCTAGGAGCTGGTGGCCCTCTTAGTGGGTTCCTCCTAGCAGCAGGTCGATCTTGGGCAGAGCCACGCCCAACACCCTGGAACTCAGTTATGTCAAAATAGTTGACATGTAAACCGAGCACAAACTCAGCCCACTGTTGCGAAAGGAAGTATTGTGGAACCTCCCTATTATTGCAGGGAGGTTTATCGTAAACCATGAGTGAACTATGTGTCCAATTGTCTCTCCATGGTTGGAAATGACACTAATCCATGCAGACACATGGCTTTTTAATGTCTGGTGGTTGTTGTGTTCTTGGATTGGTGAACATACTGTACAATTGGGCCTTTTTAATATTCAAATATTTTATTTCCTCCTTGGAAATGTCCGTGGAATAATACTCCCACATCTTAGCTCTATATTCAGTCATGTCAGTCAATTGGCCATGTGCATGGATGAGGGATTCAATTGAGATCGCAATTGAGGTGGAAAGGGACACTCGAGTGTGCACTCTCATTTCACGCACATTTGGTCAAAATTTTGTTGGGGGTTTTGATTTTCTTGGGCATTTAGATTTTGTTGAGGATTTTCATTGGTTCCAAGATTTGTGTTTTCTTGTGTTCCACTGGATTCCATGTTAACATTTTGATCATTCATTGTTTAGGTTTACACTCTGCAATTGAAAAATTATCTATGATTTTACTAATTTGGGAATTATTAAAAATTTAATAAACAAACAAAAATGAATAAAAAGACAAAAATCATGGAACTTACCTATCCAATGCACTTGGTGGATGGATGGAGATAATTTTTGAGTGGAAATGGTGAAATTGGTGGTCTGTAGTGCTGCGCACGCAATGGAAAGAATTACAACTTCTCTGCCATGTTTTTTTTATTATCTTAATAGGATCACATGCACGCACTAGAAACACGCACATGCGCCCCGGTTCGGTACCGAACCTAGTGGCGCGTGCACGCTTCCTTAGGTGTGTGCAGGAGTTCATTTTTCCCCGCTAGTGCATCCCCATTGCAACACTTTTGGGGAGAAACTTTGTGCGCTCGCCCTCATGTAAATGCAGAGTTAACCCCCATCCTATTCTATGCACCCCATATGAGGGTCCTTGTGATTCCTGCACACGTCTCAGGTGAGACCTTATCCTATCTTCAGGATATTGAAAATGCTAGCTCCTATAGGGTACTTGTTGGCATATCCATTTGATCCTTGGATATGGCTGATCCCAGCCAATAGTTGGTTTCATTGTCAGGACTTGCATTTGGACTCTAGAGGAGGAGTGACTGAATGATGTGGAAACCCACCAAAGGTGATATCAAGGAATGGTTGGAGATCAAAGAGGACAAGTTCACACAGAATGATACTAGAGGACTATCGATCAATATGACGCGATGGAAATAAAGGTACATATACTCCTATCTACATGAAATTTTCTTTAGTGAATTTCCTTATTTGTTACATTAGTGAGTAAAAAGGAAAACCAAAATCAATAGTACCTAGAGAAGACCTAATCGAGTAGTCTTGACTCAGGAGAGGGTAGAAGAGTTGAAAAATATAGACAATAAGTCGACTAGGGTGGTGGATTTCTGGTTTCAGCAGGTGAAGGAAGGGTACATTGTCGAGTTTTCCATAGAGTGTAGTGAATACTACAGTTGCACAAAATCTAGGTTTGATGCAGGTCCTAGAAAAAGGTTCTTGGTGGAGATACCTATGTGGATCAAGATGTCGTTCATTGAGAAAGGGTTGATGACCATGGAACCTGACACTATGGTAGCATAAACCCCACACCGAGGGGGTAGAGCATGAAGAAGTGGGGGAAGTAGGTAGTAGAGTGATGGATTCGGAAGAGCAACGAATCCAAAGGGAGGAAAGGTATGAAAGGAGAGCCGAGATAAGGAGGTAAATTAGAAGAGAGAGGAGAGAAAAGTAGCTAAAAGGGGATAATAGTTCCGATCAAAAAGGAAAGAAGAATTCCAAAGAAGAGACTACGCTAAGAGGGTGTGCAGGAGGGTCAGATGTGTCACAAGGGTGCAAAGGGCCTATGCAAGAATATTGTTAGCAAACGAAAGATCCCTAAAGAGGCATGAGTTAAAAGATAGTCGATTCTTGAAAGAGGATAGTGAGATCAACAACCAGAGGTAGGGAAGAGTAAGAAACTTAGAGGATGCAAAAGAAGAGGAAGTACAGCTAGATGGATGCACTCAGATGACTATTATTGAAATTGCATGACTAGAATTGTCATCTCCTGGATTCAGTGTTGTGAGAAGGAACGTGCCTAGAAGAAACCCACTCTTCATCTCAACCCCCTTGAGCCCTTTAGCGGATCAAGAAGCTAGTTTTTAAACCTAATTTGAGCAGGAAGTAAGCCTCAAAGTATATAGAGAAGCAAATAGAGGAGTAGAAGCCAGTTCTACCCTAGAAATTCATACCTCAGAAGAAAATACTACAATACCTACCTCACTAGTTTCGATAGCAAGAGAAGGTTATCCAATGGTGACAACATCAGATTCCACCTTGACATTGCATTTCTTCCATGGGACAGGAAAATATGATGCCAACAAGAATTGGTTCACCTGCGAATCAATTTGGTCAGTGAAGTAGATCACTGACAAAGCTACAATGTTACGTAGTTAGAGACTACATTCAGAGATCGGGCTTTGAAATCGTATATGAAATACAAGACCATGTTATCCTCGGGAAAAATTAGACTGCTAGCAACCATTAGGAAGGATATTCTGAAGAATTTTCAAAATCCAAAATTAGATTCTCAATGTCTCACTAAGATAAAGGAAATAAAAGAGAGTGTTCGTGAGTCCATATAGGACTATGACCAATTGTTCAAGATCCTCTTGGATGGATTAATATTTTATATCTAAGATGTGCAGCACCGCGAATGGTTCATTGTAGGCTCGTTGTCACACATCAAAGTCCCCCTTATGCAATAGAAGGTGGATTCCATCCAATCAAATTCTATGGAAATCGAAATGTGATAATAAGACACTCTAGTAGAAGAGTCATCATCAAGAATGGTGCAGGTATAGTTGCAGTTTTTTTGCATTGATTGCATAGTTACACCAACTGACAACAGGGAAAACAGTTCACGAGAATCTGTGGTGCATCTTCTGTAGGACATAAGAACACCATATGAACAAGTTTCTAACCTTCAACAATTACATGAATATTGGCACGTTGATCCCATTCCCAACAAGACCCAAGGAAGAGTGGTGTGAGATTTGCAGAACATGGGGACACTTGTCTTTGAAATGCCCCACCATACAGAAGTATCATAGTTTTGTGCATTCCCCATTTTGTGAATTTTGCAAGTTAGTTGGACATGATGTGAACAAATTCCGTGCACTAAAGCTAATGAAGGACCATATGAAGGATGCATTTTGGGTCCAAGGCGCATAAGAGAATAAGGGACCTTACCAAGGAAGAAATTAGGGAGTAGTGTGTGGTGTATATTATGGCCAAAAATGAGGCTATGGAGGAGGGGGAAGACATGTCATATACTTCAATTGTGGAGAGCCAGATGACTTGGAGAGATTTTGCAACAAACCCTGTGCCCTCCATGAGTACTGCCATAGTACATAACACTTGATAGAGGATTGTCTTAATCTAGTGGCGAAGTGGGAATAAAAGTAGGGTCATTGCAATATGGTGACAACTGAACCTCGATAAGATTGTAACAAACGGGCCCCTACCTAGATTAATATATTGACTCAGTGTTAAGCCCTAAATGTGGGCACATTCCCCCCTATATTGTGGTGCATTACATTAGTTTTTATGTCGGCTTTGGTACATTAGTTGTAATTGTCATTAGTATGGTTATAGTAGTTATGTCGTCTTGGGTCAGTGAGTTGTAATTGTACCTCTTAATATCCTATAGATAGGAAGGATATATTTTCATTTGAGTATCTTGTCGTGTCTTGTGTACTTTGTACATTTTATAAGGATGTTTCCCCTTTGAAGAGGATTTCTATTCATCTCTGTTCTGCATAGTTAAGGTGTGTATTACTCTATTCTGGTCAATTTCTACTCTTTTTATGCTTTTTCGTGGGAATTTATTGCATAACATTTGGTATCAGAGCTCTTTGCTCGGGATTGGTTTCTTCAAAACAAGTCATCTTGGAATTTTCTCTATAAATTGTTTCCAGAAGGTTTCAGAAATCAAGACTCAAAACCCATCTCAAGAAAAGGATGATCTATCTGTGGTACAATTTTCAAATCCTGAGACATTACAAGTTTGGAGATATGTTCCTTGGAATCTAGGGTTTTTACTAGTCCAAAAGCTAGTCTAAAACATGTGTTATGGGGAAAAAGGTCATATATGGGGAATGTGAGATACAAATTGAGTGAGACCTGTTGCATTAAAAAGAATATGGACCATAGTATTTTTTGTAGGGATTTTAGCCTCAGATCCAAAATATTGAACACGTGGAAGAGCGTAGAAGTTCAATCTTCTCGAAAGACCAAAAATAAGAAGTGTTGGGAGATTCACAATAACTTCTTATTGGCACATCAGAATTAGGACAGACCTGCAGCATTGGAAAACTGACACATTAGGATATAGTTGGAAGATTTTTTAGACCCAGAGGAGCTGAAATTTCAAATTTACCTTAGTTCGAATTCAGCCATAAAATAGTATTCCAGTGAGGGTTTGAAAAAGGTATGCCATTTTAAATTTGAATAACTTTGAGTAGAAGGATCTAATTGTGGTGAAACCCAGGGTGTGATATATATTTATATTTTTCAAAATTCCTCCAAAAGGAAGTCGAAAATATTACACTCCATTCAAACCACCAGAGGATCCATCCCCGACGTTGGATGAAAGAGAAGATCTATCTTTTTGAGTGTCCCAGTTGGAAGATATGATTAAAGGGTCTATGAAAAAAGTTGATTTAGTTAATTTAGAGGAGAATTTGAATATAATGGATGAAAATATGAAAGGTTCTATGAGAACAACTAATTTACTTAATTTAGAGGATAATTTGATGGGAAATATGAAAAATATTGCTAATCTCATACAAAATTCAAGGGATACTCCACTATAGGTGATGATGTCTTCCAGGATACTCATGAGGATAAAGACAATGTCCATGTTGAGAAACATTCCATGAATAAGAATATTCCAAGAGAAAATTATTCTAGTAATGGAAATCATCTGGGATGGTCACCAAGGGGAACCTAACTTCCCAAGATTGACATGAGAAATTTTGATGGCAATGATCCATTAACATGGATATTCCAGATGGAGCAATTTTTTGATCTACACCAGGTTCCAACTTTGCAGAAGGTAACTATTGCATCATTATATTTAGAGCCTGATCAATTTGTATGGTACTAATGGTTGTGACAGTAAAAAGGACTCTATTATATCTTGGTCTATATTCACTAAAAAATTGATTGCACATTATGGGGATATTAATAGAAACACCTTCTTGATCCAGTTAATAAATCTCAAGCAAAAAGTTCTAGTTATAGAGCACATCAAGCAATTTCAGAAGCTAAGTCTTAGAGTGAAGAACATTTTAGAAGATAATCTGTTGGATCTCTTTATTGGAACCTTGAAGGATAAAATTCAACATGAGGTGTGTATCTTTGGACCACCATCCTTGGAGAAGGTGTTCATGGTGGAAAGGAAGGTTGAAAATAAAAATATGATGATGGAAACTAGAAATACCACCTCCAACACATACTGAGAGAATAATGTTCCTTATTCTAATCCACCTCAAAGGTTGACACCTCAACAACTAGAGGAAAGAAGAGCAAAAGGACTATTCTTTAATTGTGACAACAAGTATAGTAAGGGACATGAGTGTGGTGAGAAGAAATTATTATACATAGATTGTGAAGAGGAAGAACCAAAAGAACAGGAACCATCTCAAGATGCAGAAATAGAAGATACTACTTTAGAAGAGATTAATCACAACATATTCTGTCATGCATTGGCTAGTATTAGCACTCATTAAACTCTCAAGAATGAAGGATATATAAAAAATAAAAATGTAACAATGTTGATTGATTATGGTAGTACTCATAACTTCATTAACTATAAATTATCCAAAGTTCTCAATTGATTTGTATATCCAATATTAGAGTTTCAAGTAATGATTGTAGATGGAGGAACTATCAATTGCTCGAGGAAATGGCATAATATCAATCTTACTATGGGGGAATATGTATTGAATAGTCTGATGATTGTTATTCCAATGGTGGGTGTTGATGTTGTCTTAGGATTTCAATGGTTACAATCATTGGGAATAATGGATTTTAATTTTCAGAAGCTTTTCATGAAATTTTTATGGGAAGGAAAAGAATATGACTTAAATGGTATCATAGGGAAACAAAGCAAGGTGATAAGCTCTAATGGTATGTCAAAATTATTGAAAAAGGAACATCAAGTTGTAGTTACACAATTATACTCATTATATGTTCACACATCTAAGTCTCCTATTTCCCCAGATCTCCAGAAGGTCATTAATAAGCATTCCAAGGTATTTGAAGATATTCCAAAAGGTCTTCCACCTATTTGATATTTTAATCATGTTATTCACTTAATTTCAGGAAGTGTTCCTCCTAACATTAGACCTTACAGATACCCCTATGGAAAAAAGAGTGAGATTGAGCGTATGGTTGAAGAAATGTTAGAGCACGACATAATTAGGCCCAGACAAAGCTCTTACTCTGCACCAATGGTAAAGGTACACAAGCTAGATGGATCATGGCGTATGTGTCTAGATTATAGAGATATCAACATGATCATCATTAAAGATAAGTTTCCCATTCCTATCATTGATGAATTTTTATATGAATTACATGGATAAGTTTTCTTCACAAAGTTGGATATCCATTCATGGTATCATCGGATTAGCATGAAGGATGAAGACATCCAAAAAACAACATCCAGAACTCATAAAGGTCATTATGAATTTTTGGTCATGCTATTTGGTCTCACGAATGCACCTTCCACATTTCAAGGTTTGATGAATTCCATTTTCGATCATTTCCTTAGAAATTTTGTGCTAGTATTCTTTGATGATATACTAATCTATAGCAAGTATTGGGAAGAATATATTGAACATGTTTTCAGGGTACTAAAACTACTAAAGGAGAAACAACTATATGAAAAACCTTCCAAATGTTTATGTGGGGTAAATGAGGTAGAGTATTTGGGTCATATTGTATCTCATAAAGGTGTCAAGGTAGACCCCAACAAAATTAAATCCATGATGGACTGGCCGATTCCAAAAACCTTGAAGAATCGTTGAAGATTCTTAGGTTTGATAGGGTACTACCGCAAGTTTGTTTGAACTATGGAAGAATAGAAGCACCTCTAACAACATTATTGAAGAAAGATGCATTTTATGGGACTACAGAGGCAACTTAAGATTTTGAAAAACCTAAATAGGAAATGTACAAAGCTCTTGTTTTGGCCACACCAGACTTCCCAAAAACCTTTATTGTGGAATGTGATGCTTCAGGAAATGGCATTGGTGTTGTTCTAATGCAAGAAGGACACCTGCTTTATTTCATAAGTCATGAATCAAGCGAAAGCACAAACAGAAGCCCATTTGTGAGAAGGAAATGTTGGAAATACTACATGCTCTTAAGAAATGGTGTCCTTACCTAACAGGTAAGCACTTCAAGGTCAAAACATATCATGTTAGTATTAAATACTTCTTGGAACATAGACTATATTAGGAAGAGAAACAAAAATTGGTAACCAAGATGTTGGGATATGAATTTGAAATCATCTATCAAAAAGGGAAACATAATGTGGTGCAGATGTGCTTTCCAGAAAAGATGAAGATGTTGGGGCATTACTTTGTGCAATTTCCATTCTACAACCCAATTGGGTAGTAGCAGCAAGGGAGGAATGGAAAAATGACCTATCTCTGTGGATGCTCATTCAAAAGATACAGAACGATCCCAGTGTATTAGATATTTTTGTTTGGAAAAATTATTCACTATGGTATAAGGATCGCTTATATTTATGCAAAAAATCCCAACTCAAACAAAAGGTCCTCTCGGTATTACACTCCTTTCCTATAGGTGGGAACTCTGGATTCTTGAAAACTTACCACAGGGTCAAGAAGGATTTTTTTTTTGGGAAGGTCTTAAATATGATGTTCACAGGTTCGTGGCTGAATGTTTGGTTTGCCAACAGAATAAGGTTGAAACAATTAAGACCCCAGGAATTATACGACCATTAGACATGCCTTGCTAGCACTGTGAGGAAGTCTCAATGGATTTTATCACAGGTCTACCCAAGTCAGAAGGGAAGAATGTTATTATGGTAGTTGTTATTAGGCTCACGAAGTATACACATTTTTGTGCACTCTCTCACTCTTTTAATTCAAGTACACTAGCTACAACATTTATGGAAATAGTTCAGAAGTTACATGGAAATTCGAAGATTATTGTAAGTGATAGAGATTCAGTTTTCATTGGAAAATTTTGGACTGTATTATTTTCTTGTTTGGGTACCCAATTGGCTCACAGTTCACCTTATCATCCTCAATCTGATGGGGAAAACTGAGATAGTGAACAAATGTTTGGAATTATATCTCTGTTTCTTTGCATTTGATAAATAAACACAGTGGTTGAAATGGTTATATTTGGCAAAATGGTGGTACAATACTTCCTTCCATACATCATACAAAATGTTTCCATTTATGGAATTTTATGGGTAACAACCTCCCTCTATCACATCTCCCTTAAAAGGAAAATCTAAAATTCAAGCTGTAGAAGATCACATAGAGCACCCGCATGAAGTTCTCTAGATACTTAAGGACAACCTGACTATGCCACAAAATAGGATGAAACAACAAGCTGATCAACATCACATTAAAATGAGTTTCAAAGAAGGGGAATGGGTATTTCTGAGGCTATAACCTTACAATTAGATGTCCCTCAAGCAACTAAATAAGGACAATAAATTAGCACCCAAGTATTATGGTCCTTATAAAGTGTTGCATAATATTGGTAGTATGGTTTCAAAATTGGAGCTCCCCTCATCTTCAAGAGTGCATCCGGTTTTCCATGTTTCTTTATTAAAAAAGGTAATAGGAGACAAGATCCCAATTCAAACAATATTTCCCAATCTTGATGGAGAAGGAAAAATCATATTGGAACCTGAACAAATCACTGAAACAAGGACCAAACAACTACGAAATCGGGCTATTACTGAGTACTTCATCAAGTGGAAGAACCTGCCAATTGAAGATTCGACATGGGCAGATGAGTCCTTCATATAGAAGCATCCAAAACTAATCAAGCATTGAGGATAACACTTGTATGAAGGGGGAGGGGCATGTTAATCACTAAATGTGGGCACATTTCCCCCTATATCGTGGTGCATTACATTAGTTTTGATGTCATTGTTGTTCCATTAGTTGTAATTATTATTGGTATGGTTATATTAGTTATGTTGGCTTGGTTCAGTGAGTTGTAATTGTACCTCTTAATCTCATATATATAGGAATGAGATATTTTCATTTGAGTATCTTGTCTTGTCTTGTGTACTTGGTACATTGTATAAGGAGATTTCCCCCTTGAAGAGGCTTTATATTCATCCATGTTCTGCATTATTAAGGCATGAATTTCTCTCTTTTGATCAATTTTTGGGAATTTCTGATCATGTTTTTTTTTTTTGGGAATTTATTGCATAACACTCAGGGTGGTGTGAAGACAAGAGAAGACAAATTCAGAGCACACTACGCAAACCAACCAATCAATCCAAATATGAATAAAGTTACGTAGGCTTTGATGAAATTTGATGCTGTCCACCAGCGACAGATTTTGCGCAATGCACAAAAAGTAGTTGAAGAAACATCCTTGTAGAAAGAGGAGTTGTGTTAGGAATGATTGCACAAGGAGGACCGGTTGTGCATCCTACATGAATAAGAGGACTGACGGAGGAGGAAATGTTGCGTAGTCTGTGAAACGAGGAGAAACAAAAACCTATGTGGCAGGAAGAAGAAGAGCGCAGAGTCATAAGTTTGAGGACTAGGTAAGCATATTTTTATAGTGTTGTTTAAAGGTGTTGAAGGATCCTCATAATGCAAGTAAAGTGAACAAATTTCCATTATAGGAAATTTCAACTTAAAATAATCCTTGCAAAAATCCTTTTCATAATGTGTAAGCCAATCAAAATCCTTTAAAAATAAAATTAATGTTTTATCCCCCATAAAAGTCAAGTGACCCAAAATTATATTAAATATTAAAATTAAAATTAATGTACTAATAAATTTATATGATTAATTTAGTCCCTTATATTTAGGAATTTGTCTAAGAAATTTGAAATGGTATGTTAAAATTTGGGTTAACAATTTTTATTAAATCTTGTGCTGATAAATTATTTAAATATAAAATAGACAGATATGGACTTTTTATAAAATAATTTGGGTTAATTAATGTTATTAGATATTGTGCTAATAAATTTATTTAAATATAAAATAGATAAATAAGGTCTTTTACAACAACAAATATTTGGTTAGCAAATTTTATTAAATTTGTGCCAATAAATTAATTTAAATATAAAATAGATAGATAGAGACTTTTTATAAAAGAATTTGGGCTAACCAATATTATTAAATCTTGTGCTAATAAATTAATTTTAACATAAAACAGATAAATAGGGTCTTTTATAAAAAAATTGGGTTAACAAATTTTATTAAATGTCATGCTAATAAATTAATTTAAATATAAAATAGATAAATATGGTCTTTTTGATAAAAGTGACATATATTGTGCATCATTAAAATAATAGAAAGATATATTCAAATATTGCCTACATGGCATTATTTTATTAATTTTTTAAGTCTACATGGCATTATTTTATTAATTTCTTAAATTTTCCTGAGGAGGCCATTTTTAAGTCAAAATTTCCTCTAATGACACAAAAATGGTAGTGCTAAGAAAAATGGAGGATCCCATTTCAACGTCATTACCTAAGAGGAATGTGTGATGAGTAAGTAAGAAAAGGCGCACAGAAAAGGAATTTAAGCTGACACTTGTGTTGGGAGGGTATGACATGAAGGATTTGATGCTCAACCTAGGGCCAAACGTTAACATATTTCCCCAAAGTCATGGGATATGATGGGTAAACCAAAGTTGGTGTGGTCCCCTCTACAACTTAGGTTGTCGAACCAATATAAAACTTATCCCATTGAGAGGTTGGTAAATGTGGAGGTGGATATTGATGGGATAAAGATAGTTGCATATTTTGAAGTCATAGAAATATTAGAATATATTGATCCCTACCCAACATTGTTGGGGATCAAATGGGCATTTGAAAATAACACAATTCTGAATCTAAAGCAGTGACACATGTCATTTGAGACTAAGGAGTTGCTCATGGTAGCACCACTTGATGCTACAAAGGGAGGGCACTATATAGATCCTGTGAAGGGTGACATCAGAGCATTGAAATAAAAAATATCTACAATGTGACCAGAAGGAGGGAGGATTATGTGAATCCCATGGAAGATGGAGAAATAAGTTGGCGTAGTGACTACTCCTTTGAGGCAGATTCTCAAGATGTGTTGGACTAATGGCATAATCAGTTGTATAAAGTATCATCACAGAGATGCACCTGATCACCAAGTCAGTGCACTCGATCAGGTCATAGTTGTGGGATCCACCAAAATTTGATGGAATAGAAAGGGTGGACACATTTCTTGAGTATATGGAAGCATTAGTCATGGAGGATCATAGGGTCAAGGAAATGGATGCAGTATCCAAAGGGACCCTCGTGCATTGGTGGGAGACACACAAAGAGGACTTGTGTAGATTAGAACATGTTGATACATGCATAAAGGTGAGGTTCCATCCTGCTACAGACCTGGAACTGATGAACAGGTTCAAGGGTACTAAGGCTGCCAAGGAGCATTTACATTACTATGAACAAATGTGGAAAATGAAAGCATCCTACGCAGCCATTGGGTGCACTGGATCATCAATACTCTGGACTTCATACCACACAGTTGGTATGTATAGCAGGAGTTAGGTAACAAACAAGAAGTTAAGAAAATATAAGTACACAATTCACTGCCACATTTAAATTTAGCAGGACAAACGTTGACTTGGAAAAAATTCTCCATTGCATGAAGCACTTTATTCTCAAGGAGATACCAAAGTAAGATACCATGCAGAATCCATTTTGTGCATGCCACAATAATTTGGCATAATTGAATCAACCTTTCTACTATTGGAAGGTGGGTAGCATCGACATGGATTAGGAGGATGATCTGTGCAAGATAGAGATCAAAGAAACTACAAAGGAACATGCGGTGAAGAATGAAGCATCCACCTGGACTGTGCCAAAGTTCTTGGAGCCACTAAATACTAAAAATTATAACATATGAATAGAGGCTAAACCAAATATTGCAATCATAGGTGACTATTGGGACTAGGAGATGGTCACCCAGGTGGTTGACCTACTAAAGGAGTATGAGGACCTATTCTAATGCAGCTTCTCAAAGATGAAGGGGATAGCAGGTTTCCTAGGTGAAATTAAAATCCATCTCAAAGAAGGATCCAAGCCAATAATAAAGAGACCATACAATATGAACCCCCGGTACAAGGAGAAAGTGCGAAAGGATCTCGATCGCATGCTGGATGTAGGAATCATATTCTTGGTTGAGGAATCCGAGTGGATCGTCCCGATGATGGTCCAAGAAAAGAAGACTGGTGAAATTCATATATGTGTAGATATGAGAAGCCTGAACACAACCTATGTGCATGACTATTTTCCTACACCATTCATAGATGAGGTGCTGGAGAATGTGGGAGGAAGGGGAACCTACTCATTCATTGATGGGATCTAGAGATACCATCAAGTGTGCATCGCAAAGGAAGATTGCAAGAATACCACCTTTGTAACAGAGTGGGGATCCTTTTCCTATAATGTCATGCCATTTGGGTTTAAGAATTCTCCGACAATATTCTCCAAGATAGTGGTCGTAGCATTTAAAGAATTTATGCATAATTTTCTCGAGGTATACTTGGATGCCTGGACAATTCCTAGTCTGCTAAAAAGCCACTTGCAGGTATTGAGACTAATGTTGGACATATGCAGCTAGATGCAACTATCATTGAACCTGAAGAAATGCATCTTGTGTATCCCATTTGGAATCCTTTTGGGGCACATTGGGTGCAAAGAAGGACTTTTAGTACACCCAACCAAGATTGCGATAATAATGAACTTATCAGCCCGAACATCTGCAAAGGAATTGCGCGAAACCTTGGGACATACTGGTTACTACAAAAAATTCATCCACAATTATGCTAGTATTGCAACGCCTTTGGAGGTGTTGGTAAAGAAGGAAATTAAGTATATTTGGACATAAGCGTGCCAACAAGCACTGGACATCTTAAAAGGAAAGTTGGTTATAGCGCTTATTTTAATATTCCTAGATTGGGTGTGGATGTTTCATATGCATGTTGATGCATCATCAATCACGTGGGGGGCATTGTTATCACATCCTAAAGAAGGTAACGTTGACCATCCTATTTACTTTTCTAGTAGGAAATTGTCTCCAGCAGAGAAGAATTACTTGACCACAAAGCATGAAGGCTTGGCTATGGTGTATGCACTACAAAATTTCAGAGACTACTTGCTGGGGAGTTTCTTTAAATTTTTCACAGACCACTCAGCACTAAAATACTTAGTAAAAAAGCTAGTGTTGGGGGGGAGAATCTGTAGATGGCTGCTATTAGTTTAGGAATTTGAGTTTGAGGTCGTAGTAAAACTTGGGAAGAATAACGTTGGGCCATATTATCTGTCCATAATTGAGTCAGGCAAAGCAAGAGGGAGTTTAGATGATGATCTTCTAGATGCACAATTGTTCAATATTGAAGCATTACCATATCGGTTCAACGAGGTAGCATCATTTTTTGGAAACCGATCGAGCACCCGAGAACTACACAGTTGTATAGTGCAGGCATCTTGTGACAATGAGTGTTAATTTCCAGTTGATTGTGGGACATCTCTACAATTTTGGGGTTGATGGCATATTGCGTAGGTGTGTACTGGAGCATGATCAACTTCCCATACTATAGGAATATCATGAGGTTGTTGTAGGAGGACATAATTTAGGGAGTTTGACTATGCATAAGGTGCTACACACAATATTATGGTGGCCCTCACTGCTTCAAGAAGAAAAAATATACTACAAGAAATGTCACACTTTCCAATGAGTGGGGAAGCCTTCGTGTTGGGATGAGATGGCTCTCTTCCCCATGATCACGCTCAAAAACTTTAAGAAGTGGGCCATTGAATGTGTTGGCCTTATCAACCCACATACAT
Source organism: Larix kaempferi (assembly GCA_027924585.1). Lineage (NCBI taxonomy): Eukaryota > Viridiplantae > Streptophyta > Pinopsida > Pinales > Pinaceae > Larix > Larix kaempferi. The sequence goes on from BSBM01001120.1 coordinate 3,826,375, forward strand.
GGAAAAATTGTGCATGGTACATAATCACCACGATGGAATATTTGACACACTGGTAGGAATCTATGCTAGTGAAGGATTACAAATCAAAGAAAATTGTGTGGTTTATTTTAGAGCACATCATCACTAGATTTGGTTTCCTAAAGGTATTTATGAGTGATCAGGGAACTCATTTCCCGAATTCCACCATTTGTGCACTTACTGAAGAATTCATGATCTACCATTAGAATAGTAAACCATACCGTCCTGAAGTGAATGGTACGCTGGAGGCATTGAATAACATTTTGGAGAAAGTGCTTACTAAGGTATGTAATGTATAATGCAATGGATGGGATCAGCATATTCTAGCATTGTTTTGGGATTAAACAAGTTATACAACTTGATGAGAACTTTATACTCAAAACGAGAACTCTATCCATAAAAAACACCAAAAAACAACCCTGAATAAAAAAGTGGTGCTACCGGCAACACCACTTTTCTTTTTGGTTAAAAATATAGACATGGACCAAAACAATCCTTATTGTTGTTTACAAAAACCTTAAAATCAAGCCCTGAATTGAAAACTAATGCTACTGGTAGCACACTTTTTCAAAAAATGCCATTATTATATCATTGTATCATAATTTAAAATTGTATTGATTAAATCTCTTTCATATTTTTGCACCAAAGCACCAAATATCAACCCCAAAATGAAAAAGGGTGATACTAGTATCACCCTCTTTTTACGGGTGGCCGGGGGGGCTACATTTACAACTTTTTGGAAAGCGGGGGTGGTATCATTGCAATCAAACTCTTAAATCGATCTCCAGATCGAAAAGTGGATCTCCTAAAATCATTGTTATTTTTATTCGAGGTTAAAATTAAAAAAAAAAACTTAAAAAAAGAATTAAAAAAGAAAAAATTAAAAATATGAAATTTCAAAAACACAAAACTTATCAAAAAAATTCAAAAACCAAATTTAAAAAAACTTTAAAAAATACTTACGACCCTGAAAGAAAATTTATAAACAAATTTTTTTAAAAATAAATCCAAAAAAAAATGAAATACATATTTAAATGTTTAAAAAAACATTTAAGAAATAAAAAACAAAAACCTGTTTGAATTTTGTTCTTAATTTCAATTTTGTTTTTAAATTAAATAAAATTTCATTTTAAAAAAATTAAAAAAATTTAATTAAAAAAATTTAATTAAAAAAATTTAATTAAAAAAATTTAATGAAAATTTATTAAAAATTTAAAAAAAAAACTAAACACAAACATTTAGCCAAATTAAAAATAAAAAATAAAAATTTTAAATTAAAAATAAAAAAATAAAAATAAAAATAAAAACAAAAAACCAAAAAATGCCTCCCTTATCCACTCGCCCTCTCACCCCCACCGCTCCCCATTCCCCCTCCCTCCTCTACCCCCTCTCCCCCTCCCTTCCCCCGTGTCCTCCCCCTCTCCCCCCTCTAGTCCCCCTCCCCCTCCTTTCTCCACTCCCCCCAACCTTCCGCCTCCCCTCTCTCCCCCTCCCCCTCCCCACGCCATGAGCCCATGCTCTTCCCTCCCCCTTCGTCCTGGTGCGATTACGAGAACCACGCAGCCGCAAAGGGGCGACGCTAGGGTGGAAGGATGAGCGGTGCCGCTCCTCCTTCCGCTCAAGAACCGCTCCTTTGCGGTGGCACGATTCAGGGAATTGCGCTAGGCCGCAAAGGGAGGGAGATAGCACGGGCTCATGGTGTGGGGAGGGGTAGGGAAGGGAGGGGAGGGGGGAGAGGATAGGGGAGAGGGGTGGGGGAGGGGGAGCGGAGGGGGGAGAGGGTAAGGGCATGAGGGAAGGGAGGGGTAGAGGAGGGAGGGGGGAGGGGGAAGGAAGGGGAAGGGGGAGTGGTGGGGGCAGGCAGGTGGGTTAGTTTTCAGTTTTTTGTTTTTCTTTTTAATTTTTAAAATTTTTATTTTTAATTCATTTTGGTTTTTTATATTTAATTTTGATTTTTTTTTTGTTATTTAGTTTTTTTTTGTTATTTTAAAAATTTTTGTTTTTACTTTAGTTTAGTTTTTTTTAATTTTATTTTAAAATCCAAAAAAAAAATATTCTACGCAAAAAAATCATGGAAAAAAAACTTAAAAAAAAATTGAAATGATTTTCTTTTCTTCTTTTTTTTCAAATTTTTGCATAAAAATGATTTATTTAACCTAAGTAGCTTCTAATAGTTAAAAAAATTTGAAAATGTATATATTTTCTCATCATAACTAGCTACTAAATATATATTGTTTTGTAAAATTTGAAAAAAAAAAATTGTAAAAAAAAAAAAAGTTTTTCTATGACCAAGAAGTTTCAAAATCGCAAAAAAAGAGCTCAAAACAAAAAATAGTGCTACCAATATACACACTTTTTGAAACAGAGGTAAAAACAACTACTAAAATTGACCCCCGAAAAATCAAGAATGTCGGGTTCTTGACAAGTTGTATAATATGTTATTACAGAACAACATGCAAAAGGATCACTAATCATACTCCATTTAGACTAGCATATGGTAAGGAAGTTGTGATGTCACTTAAGTTCTTTGTTTCGAGCCTACGTAATGCCATCGCTATGGAGATGACAGATGATGAATCATTTCAACATAGGTTGGATGAATTAATGGAGTTGGAGGAGGATTGGTTCCTTGCAAGTTTTATCCAACTAGTAGAAAAGAACAGATGAAAATCATGGCACTATAGGAACATAAAAAAAAATACTGGAACTTGGGACACTAGTTCTCATGTATGACAACAAGTTTCTCAAGAACTGAGGAAAGTTGCATATGAGATGGTTGGGTCCATTCCGGATATTGTTCATTACATAAGCTAACGTAGAAAATATTGACACTCTAGTGGGTCAACCAATGAAAGGACTCATTAATGGAATTCAGCTCAAGATCTAACATGGCCCATAGGGGTAGGAAAATATGTAAGTCCATGTCAGTTATAAAAGAAAAAAAATTAGGATAGATGCAGGAGTTAGTGTCGAATAAGTTTGTCAAAGTATATCTAGCACATAATTTTAGGTAGTTTATTTTGTTTTCAAATAAAAGTACAACTAGTAGACGTCATGGGGAGATACAATAAATTGTAGGGTAGATCACAAAAGAGATACTACAGGCTAGATCCCGCCAGGGTCTAGAAGGTGGCAACTGTCTGATTAGAGAGCTAATAAAAAGCGACTTGTTTATATTTATAGTTATAAATGTTAGTTAGCAAAGTCGGTTGGGGTAGGTAAATTTGAATTTTGAAAGAGAAAATGCAGCGAATCGCCACATTTATGGAAAGATTGGAAATCATGAGGGAATATCAGGATATTGTCAGTTCAAGAAATCATTGCTTGTATGAAGGATAAATCGCGCTCCAAAAACGTAAATCATACATATTGTGTAGGACAAGTCGGGATTTATGATAGGAACATGGTACAATGATGACACCTATAAGGGACAGTGGAAGGCAGAGTTGTGTTTAAAATCAGGGAAGTGCGAGAAAACATTTCAGAGTTGTCGAAGAGTTCTGAAGTAGTGAGTACAGTGTGCTAATAGAGAGAAGGGTGGTTATCACAAGAAGCTGAGAAGTCGAAGATACATGTGCTACAATGTCGATGCCCATAGCACACAAAACATGCCCCAAATTCAAAGTCGTTAAGGAAGCTGACATGACAGTGGTGGAGATTGACACTAGGGTGGATATCAAAGGAGCGTTTCTAGGAAAAGTGCCTTCTATGAATTTTATGGATTTCAATCTCCAAGATGCTGGTAGTTTTCCAAGCCTGCAACTCTCAATGTATTTAGAGATCATTGAGAAAACATATGGGACAAAGAAGGCTATTATGAAGAAATGGGGAAGGAATTGCTTAGGTATGGTTTCATGACATTGTTGGATGTTCTTCATTTTAGGTGCGGACTGAGCATCATGAGCTGCATAATATTTTGTTGAGTAGACTACACGTAGGATTCTTATGGTTATATCAGCCATATCCAATCTATGAGGAGGTGATTTAGAAGGCATCATGTTTGACATGCATGGGTGAATACCCCATTGATGCCATAGCAGCCCATGCCATGAAAGCAGGAGAGTCCTATCAAAAGTATGGAACACACAGAGGGACAAAAGGATCAATGATATCTGCTATCACTGTCCCTAAGGTAAGGTTAAGGATGCAAGTTTTGGAAAGAAAAAGTGGTCCAAAATTGCATAATGGATGAGTTCCTTGTGGGGGTACTATTCGTAGCTAATTGGTGCACCCAATACATCTAGATGAACTAGGGAAAGTACTTGCTACAAGAATTTATTGAAAATTTCCCAGATACACTTAATATGGGAAAGGATTTCCACTTTAGCTGGGTAATATTGCTTAGTGCAATGATAGAGTGGAAGCCAACCAAAGGGGGAAAGTATGATACCATAGTGAAAGACACCTTCTCGGCATGAAAGTTTAATGTGTGGCAGCATAGTACATACAAGGAGGCCCAAAAAACAACGAACTTGGCATTTCAATTCTAGTATATTGAGATGATCTAGGTAACAACAGAATCAAATAGCATTCCAATCTTGTTGATAGATAAATACGAGTCTGCAGTATGTTTTACAGTTGACGCACACAATTTATCTATTTGACCGCATGCAAATCCAGAGAACATGATGGAGGTGTTTTCATTCTGCATTAATGAAGATGATATTAAAGAAGCCATGGATGACTGATCTCTAGAGTTTCAACTGTTGATGTATATGTAACTTCGGAATGTATTTCACCTATGCATTTCATCTATGTATATTGTACTCTTTTAGAGATGTGTTATTTCTCTATAAGGAAGTGTCGTCATTTGTATTGACAAGTGTCGCAAGTGTCGTAACTTGTCGATGGGTTATTAGACCACCATGTGTGGGGTCGGCCCTTATTAAGTTAACCATGGGTTATTAGACTAAGCTAGACAAGTCAGCTCCATTAGTTTATTGGGCAGGACAGGACAAGTATAAATAGAGATCAGGAGATCTCTATTTGGACATCTCATTACTCACTTCTACATCACTCGGAAAGTGGCGCACATGTGAGGAGGAGGATCATTTGCTAGGAGAAGACTATCTCTTGTAATTGGGTTGTACTTTGGTTGTATTATTGCTCTATCTATCTCTGAGGAAGTTGTGGGGTTTTTCACCTTAGGGTTTTCCACATGGAAACTCTGTGTGTCTATTGTCTCTTATGTTTGCCACTTGTTATGATTGACATGATTGACATGCCTGATATGATTGATATGTTGTACATGTTATTCTCTCAGTAAAGATCCTAGAGTATATTGAATTAATGCTCAAAATTAACATGGTATCAGAGCTTCCCTGAGAAGAAGACATTGTGCAGTGGCAGAAACTAGGGTTTCTTATTTATTGGGTTTCTCTCCACAGATTCTGGAAAAGCAGTAAAATATATTGAATCTACTTATCAAGGAGAATCTATCTATCCAATCATAATTCAATTCTGAGCACTTTCAGTTTTGACCCTAAAAATTAGGGTTTCCATAAAAATAGGAATTTCTGAAATCTGAAGAAATAGCTGGAAGCTCCTTGGAAAAATCGAAGTTTAGAGGTTTGGATCGATATTTTTGGTTGGGTGAAGCTCCGAGAAACTCAAATCCTAATTCAGGGTCCTCCCTAGTGAATCCAGGAAGACTAAAAGGCATTTCTGAAGGGTGAAACTTTGCAGATCTCAAATTCTGAATATACCAGGATGATCAGCTCATCAAGGCACATCTTTCTATCCTTTCAGAAAGTTGAAATTCACATTTTGAATTTTTAGGGTTTCTTGGACAAACCCTAATCCGGGACCAGATCTATTTTTCAGCAAATCAAGTGGTAAGATCTATATCTTCTCTATTTCCATTTGAAGTACTCTTTAAGATGTCTCACCACACCAATCTTGAGGACAACCTTGAAGGGGCTGATAACTTCCGAGCATGGAAGTATAGGATTGGGTTAATCCTGGAAGAAAATGAGTTGGACACTTATATAAGTAAAGAGGTCCCTGTCCCAGAGGGAGAAGAGGCTAAGGATCTTCACAAGAAGAACTTGGTCAAGGAAAAGAGAATCATTGCTGATTCTATCAAGGACCATCTCATCCCACATGTGTCATCTCTGAAGACACCCAAAGAGATGTTTGATTCCCTGACCAAGCTATTTGAAGGGAAGAACATAAATCGGAAGATGACCCTGCGAAACCAATTGAAAGGGGTAAAACTTCAGAATGGAGAGACCATTCAATCTTATTTTTCTAAGGCCTCTCATATCAAGGAACAACTTGAAGCTATGGATGAAATTTTGGACAATGCCGAAGTTGTCATGACCACACTAAATGGCCTACCTAGGTCATGGGATTCCTTTATCCAAGGAATCCGTGCAAGAAAGAAGTTGGTCTCCTTCAGTAGACTGTGGAAGGAATGTTCACAAGAAGAGGCTAGGCTCATAGCCCGAGAAGAAAAGATGGGAAGTGAAGATCAAGCTCTCGCAGCTCACACCAAAAGAAGCAAGCCTAAGAAGGATCACTCTCAGCACAAGAGATCGACTCACTATCATTAAAAGAATAAGAAGGATCTAAGATGCTTCACATGTAATGAGAAGGGTCACTTTGCTGCAGATTGTCCCAAGAACAAAAGGGACAACAAAAACAACAACTTCAACAACAAGAAGAAGAATAGCAAAAGGAAATATCATGCTCATGCTGCCAAGGATGATGAATTATCCAGGAAGAAGGCTAGAGCAGAAAGTGATGACTCATCAAGCGAAGATGAATATGTTCTAATTTCTTCTCTCACAGGTACTATTTCTCATGGTTTTAATGATTGGTTAATTGAAAGTGGGGCTTCTAAACACATGACCAGGTTCAAAGAATCTTTTGTAAATTTATCTGAACATGAATCACCCCATAAGGTGAAACTTGGGGATGATTATCAATACCCTATCAAAGGACGTGGGGAAGCCTCCTACAATCTAGACTCTGGGAAGTCTTTGAAGATGAAAGATGTTTTATTTGTACCTGGGCTCAAGAAGAACCTACTCTCCATCTCTGCATTGGATGCAAAAGGCATGAGGGTTGCATTTGTAGATGGCCAAGTCCTAATGTGGCCAAAGGGTAAAACTATTGATGATGCAGTGGTGATTGGAGAGCAAGAGGGAGCATTGTACAAATTGAAGGGACAACCTAAACATGATATGGTACATGAATCCATGGAGCCAAGTGAACTTTGGCATCGAAGGCTTGCACAGGTGCACTACAGAGCACTACCAATTGCAAGCAAAGCTGTAGAAGGTCTTCCTGAAATCAAGTCAAAGCATGAAGGTGTTTGCAAAGGATGTGCAAAAGGAAAGAACATTAAGAAGGCATTTCCAAGCAGTGAAAGCAAAGAAAAAGGGATCTTGGAAATTATCCACTCCAATGTATGCAGTCCAATGTCATCCAGTTCATTAAGCGGGCATGTATACTATGTCTCTTTCATTGATGATTTCTCCAGGAAGACTTGGGTCTACTTCTTGAAAAACAAAGATGAAGCATTTGATAATTTCAAGGAATTCAGAACCTTCATGGAGAATCAAACTGACAAGAAGATCAAGACATTTAGATCTGACAATGGCAGTGAATTCAATTCAGGTGATTTCAAGAAACTATTGAGTGATTCGGGAATTAAGAGGGAGTTGACTGCTCCCTACAATCCACAACAGAATGGAGTTGCATAAAGAAAGAATAGAACAATCATGGAAGCAACACGGGAAATGCTACATGACCAGGATCTTCCTATGCATCTATGGGTAGAAGCAGCTAGGACAACTGTGTATGTGCAAAACAGAACACCTCACAAGATATTGGACAATAAGACACTAGAAGATGTCTTCTCTGGTAAGAGACCTGAAGTCAGCCATCTCAAGATATTTGGTTGTCCAATATATACACATGTTCCAAAGGAAAAGAGGAAAAAGCTAGATCCTTCAGGAAAGAAGGGTATCTTTGTGGGTTACAATGAAAGCTCGAAGGCTTACAGAATATACTTTTTAGGGTTCAAGAATATTGATGTCAACAGGGATGCAACATTTGATGAAAACTCAACATTCATCAAATCAAGGAAGACACCTATTGAAGATCATGAAGAACCTAAGGAAACCAGATTTCAAGACACTACCATGACTGAAGCAATTCCAGATGCTGATCGTGAAATTGAAGATCCGCAAGAACCTGTAGATCCACCTCGTGAGAAGGACTCTCACAAGAGGAAACTTGCGTGGGCTAGAGAGCTCATTCAATATGCATAAAGATATGGCATTCTAGAAGAAGAACACAGAGCAAAGAAGAGAACTAGATCACATACCAGCTATGTTGCTTTACTCTGTGATATTATGAACAAAGAACCTTCCAATTATGAAGAGGCAGCGGAAAGAAAGAAAGGAAGGATGCCATGGTCGAGGGATATCAATCGATCATGAAGAATGATGTTTGGGATGTGGTCCCAAGACCTGATGGGAAGTCTGTTGTGACTTCCAAATGGATTTACAAGATCAAGCATGTTGCAGATGGCAGCATAGAGAAATACAAAGCGAGATTTGTAGCTTGTGGCTTCTCCCAAAAAGAAGGAATCGACTATGAAGAAAATTTTGCTCCTGTAGCCAGATACACTTCCATTAGATCAGTACTTGCTATGGCTTCAGTGATGAAATGGAAGATACACCAGATGGATGTCAAGACTACTTTCTTGAATAATGTAGTCGAGGAGGAAGTATATGTGGAGCAGCCACTTGGTTTTGAGACACATGACAATAAGTCATATATGTGCAGGTTGAAGAAAGCCTTGTATGGCTTGAAGCAAGCTCCTAGGACTTGGTATGGTAGGATAGATAGCTTTCTATCCAGTTTGGGATTTACCAAGAGTAAAGCGGATTCCAACCTTTACTACAAGGTTGAGGAAGGCAATCCTATGATACTACTGTTGTATGCAGATGATCTGTTTATAACAGGTAATGATAGTTTGATTGCCGATACCAAGAGGAAGCTTGCAGCCGAGTTCGAGATGAAGGACTTGAGGACGATGCACTATTTTCTAGGCATGGAGGTGTGGTAGAGTACAGATGGAATATTCCTTGGACAAGGGAAGTATGCAGTGGATATCCTGAAGAGGTTCGAGATGATGGACTTCAAGGCCATGGCCACACCTATGGCATCGAACCTGAAGCTTCTGTGTGATGCTTCATCTGATCGGGTTGATGTCACAGTGTATCGTCAGATGATTGGGTCCTTGATGTACCTGATGAACACGAGACCAGATATTTGCTTTGTGTTGAACACATTGAGCCAGTTCTTGACGGATCCCAGAGGTGTTCACCTGGTTGCTGTAAAGCATATTCTGAGGTACCTGAAGGGTACAATTGATTATGGGCTCAAGTATGATGCGAATCAAAAGTTTAACTTGCAGGGTTATGTTGATTCAGATTGGGCAGGAAGTGCTGTAGATAGGAAGAGCACTTCTGGGTGCTGCTTCAGTATGGGATAAAGTGTGATCTATTGGTTTAGCAGGAAGCAGTCCTGCATAGCACTGAGTACAGCCGAAGCAGAGTATGTTGTAGCTTGTTCAACTAGTTGTGAGTACTGTCTGAGTTATTTGGTCTCCCATTGGATGCTACTGGTATCTTTTGTGACAACCAGAGTTGTGTGAAGCTGTCTGAGAACCCTGTGTTCCATGACAGGTCGAAGCACATTGAGATCAAGTATCACTATATTAGGGATATGGTGCAGAGAGGAGCAGTGAATCTCTTGTATGTTGCGACGGATGAGTAGGTTGCATATGTGTTGACGAAACCACTAGCCAGAGTGAAGTTCGAGTACTTTAGAGAGAGGCTTGGTGTTCTTCAGATTGACAACACTTCAAAGAAGAAGTGATGGGCACATTTGCTGGAGCCATTCCAAGCATGGTGAGAGGAGGATCCTTCCCGTGCCTATGGATATAAGCGCTGGATGATGAGCATCATGACGATGTTCTAGTTTCTGCTCTGTATGATCAGTTGGATCATTTATATATGTATGTATGCATCATGTTGGATGCTGGATATGATCAGTTGGATCATTTATATATATGTATGTATGCATCATGTTGGATGCTGGATATGATCAGTTGGATCATTTATATGTATGTATGTATGCATCATGTTGGATGCTGGATATGATCAGTTGGATCATTTATATGTATGTATGTATGCATCATGTTGGATGCTGGATATGATCAATTGGATCATTTATATGTATGTATGTATGCATCATGTTGGATGCTGGATATGATCAGGTAGATCATGTATGATGATATGTATCAGGCAGATGCTGTGTATGCATCAAATGGATGCATTGTATGATCAGGATGATCATAGATGATGAGCTTCAGGATGTTGCTCCAGATGACATGCATCAGGACGATGCATTGATGATGATCATGTGTACATCAGGATGATGTATGGTGAGTATCAGGATGATACTCTGTGGCCGTGGAACAGGTTGTGCAAATGAGCATGTCTGGGAGATCCTATAGGTCGGAGTTGTGTATCTGTAATAGCCTAGGATGCTCTTTCAAGGAATTGCTCTGGGAGATCCTATAGGTTGGATCTGTGTGCCCATAACAGCCTGGGATGCTCTTTCGAGGTTTTGTCCTATGGCATATAATAGCGCCCTGGGTGATCCTATAGGTCAGAGCTGTGAACCCGTAACAGCTTGGGATGCTCTTTCGAGGTTTTTCCAAGACCACATATAATAGTGCCCTGGGAGATCCTATAGTTCGGAGCTGTGTGCCTGTAACAACCTGGGATGCTCTTGCGAGGTTTTTTGGTGACCACATATAATAGTGCCCTGGGAGACCCTATAGGTCGGAGCTGTGTGCTCGTAACAACCTGGGATGCTCTTACGAGGTTTTGTGGTGGGGTCACATGTAATCTGTCCCTGGGAGATCCTATAGGTCGGAGCTGTGTGCCCGTAATAGCCTGGGATGCTCTTGCAAGGTTTTGTGATGCACGTAATAAGTCCTAAGAATTCCACAGTATGGCCAGTGATGATGAAGACCTGCAGGTGGTGGGCCTACATCTAGTATGAAAAAGGACTGGCTCTGTAGAACTTCCTATGATGAGTAGATTTAGAGATTGATTGAGATAGTAGCAGCAGTGACGATGACGATGATTCAAGAACAATGATTCGTTGATGATGATCCAGAGAAGAAGACTTGTGCTAGCAGATCTGTGTCGAGAAATACCTTCCTAGTTAAGAGGGAGTGTTGATGTATATGTAACTTCAGAATGTATTTCACCTATGTATTTCATCTATGTATATTGTACTCTTATAGAGATGTGTTATTCGTCTATAAGGAAGTGTCGTCATTTGTATTGACAAGTGTCACAAGTGTCGTAACTTTCCGATGGGTTATTAGACCACCATGTGTGGGGTCGGCCTTGATTAAGTTAACCATGGGTTATTAGACTAAGCTAGACAAGTCGTCCCCATTAGTTTATTGGGCAGGACAGGACAAGTATAAATAGAGATTGGGAGATCTCTATTTGGACATCTAATTACTCACTTCTACATCACTCGAAAAGTGGCGCACATGTGAGGAGGAGGATCATCTGCTAGGAGAAGACTATCTCTTGTACTTGGCTTGTACTTTGGTTGTATTAGTTCTCTATCTATCTCTGAGGAAGTTGTGGGTTTTTTCACCTTAGGGTTTTCCCCACATAAACTCTGTGTGTCTATTGTCTCTTATGTTTGGCTCTTGTTATGATTGACACGATTGACATGCCTGATATGATTGATATGCTGTACATGTTATTCTCTCAGTAAAGATCCTAGATTATATTGAATTAATGCTGAAAATTAACATCAACTACATCCAAATTATGATGTGGAAGTGTTGACTGCCCCAAAGGACAAATTGAAGAAGAAAATAGAAAGCAAAGGCTCTATGATGCACAGCTCCCCAAGGTTGAGTGAAAATAAAAAGAAAATTGAACATGAAGCGAAAGCATAAGGCTCACGGCCACAAAAGAAGAAGCACACAACTATGCTTCCTTCTTACACTTCTGATCTGGAAGAGAAGGAGCAACAAGAGGAACCTGCAGGATATCAAGATCCACAAGAGGAACATGTCAAGGAGAAGACTAGTTCTCCATACTGCATGCCATCACCAAAAGGTCAAAGGATCAATCAAAAAATATTTCCCAAAAATAAATAAGGGATAACACAAGAGTTGGCACTCCAATACATCATCAGCACAATTGAAGTTAACCTAGATTCCCAACAGGCACTTCAATTGGACTCATCCAAGCATCTGTCCAAGCTAAAAATGAAGCTGCAATTGTGAAGTTCAAGCCAATAGGGCTTAGACATAGAGGGAGATGACACTATACATGAGTCTACACTAGGTACAAAGAAACATGGTACTCTAATAATGGAGAAGAGGTTTCATAATCCTTATAATTGAATTGGTTGTGATTTCAGGTAGATCTGTCATATATACCACTCCATGTTAGGAACTCGATTCAACCCTTCTCTTTACTTTGTTAGTATATTGTTGTTGGATGCATATGCTTTGTAAGTCGTCCTGTAGTATTTGTTGATCCATAGTTTATATTAGCCCATGGTATTGACCCATAGTATTGGATGCATATGCTTTGTAAGTCGTCCGGTAGTATTATATGCCCCATGGTTTTGACTCATAGTATTGGGCATAGACTTAGTATATAAGTGTGTGTTGAGGTCATTGAAGGCACGGTGAAGTTAATTGTATTGAGCTTGCTCAAAGGAGGTTGCCCCCTTGAAGTGGCCCGTGATCAATATAAAAGTGATTCTGAGTTCTATTATTTCTAATATCTCATGTATTTGCATTAATTAATTATTGCAAGTTCTTCACATCTGGTATCAGAGCAGTTTCTTGGGCTCGTTGGGTGGAATTTATGCCAAAATTATTTTTGGCATCTGTTGCAAGTTCAGATCTGGGAATAATACCTATCCTCTTAACTGTGGGAAGTACTTGGGCATAAGCCCTAAAAATCATTGTGAGGAGTACCATAGGAACCCCAAAGTAGCTGGCCCATTGAGAGGACCTGCCAGCGAAAAGGGCAACGACCCCTACCTGATTGACTAGTTCCCACCCGCGAGGTAAACCAAGAGATATCGTTTGTGGCAAAGCGGTTATCAGTTTTACCTGAATCATGGAGTGAGGGGTACTTCCCCAATACGCAAGTCGTCAGACAGCATTGGTGGCTGAGTGAATCCCATGAATCGATAGGAAGCCGCACATACCTAGGGTCCATATATATTTTCAGCTGAACTGTTGTCGATCACTTCCGCTCCAGATCCAGCCGTTTCAGACCTATTCTGAAAGTCGTTCCAGATCCAGTCGTCGTTTCAGATCCATCCTTTTTTTGATCCCTTCTACGCCATTGCAGATCCATCTGTTGCGGATCCCTTTCGCGCCACCATTGCCGATCCATTTCTTAAAAGAAAAAAAAAATCTGTTTTTCGGCTATATCTCCCTTGTTTCAACTTTGTTTTCCCTGAAACTTCGCTGACATCCCTGCAATCCCATTCTTCATATTTCATTCTTGAAGACCCTATCCCAAATTCCACTTCCCAAGACCAAAAATCCAACATTGGTCTATTTTTAGGGTTTGCCATAACTCCTTCAATTTTCACCCAAACGCCTTCAAATTTTGCCACTGTGTTCCTTTCCTAATTCTGCTTCTTTGTCCCTCTCTACGAAATTTTCTCCTTCTTTCACCCACTTTTGAAATCCCCATTTTTTGCCTCCTTGTCCATTAGAAAGTGTCCAAATCCTAGTCAAACCCCAAATACCAATCCGAGTTTTTCCCAAATCCAAATTTTCCTTTACTAAATAAGCTTTTGTTTGTGTTTTTCTATCCATTTCCAAAAAAAAAAAAAAAAAACTCCTTGTTGTTGTTGTCACCCGCAGAGGAGCAAAAACCATGGAGGAAGCACTTGCAGCCATCCAAACCAAACTCCAAGATCTGGATGAAAAATTTTTCATCCTCCATCTTTAGCATTCATCCATGAACAATAACCGACAAGCAGAATCTTTTATAGCCACCGGGTTCTCTTCTAGCAATTTTCGTGGGCCGAAGCTTGATTTTCCTCGCTTCAATGGTACTGATCCAACTAGATGGATATACAGAGCAGAACAATATTTCAGTCTGCATAATACTTTTGATGTCTAGAAAGTTCCACTTGCATCCTTTCATTTGGAACAGGAAGCTCTTCAATGGTACCGTTGGTACATCAAAGATCATCCCGAGCCAAACTGGACAGATTTTTGCCAACTCCTTTTGCCACGATTTGGTCCTAGTGCTTTTGACGACTTCACAGGAGCACTCACTAAACTTCACCAAACTGGCACAGTGAGAGAGTATCAGATGGAATTTGAGAAACTAGCCAATCACACAGAAGGATTGTCTGATGAATTCTACAGGAGTTGTTTTATCAGTGGTCTCAAGGATGAAATCCGCTCAGAGGTCAAAATGTTCCATCCCAACACAATGATAGAAGTCCTAGGGTTGGCTAAGCTGGATGAGGACAAGATCACAGCTCAGAAACGCTCCAAACCCACCTTTGTTCTCTTCAGAAATATGGGTTCCCAACGACCTCCCATCACGCCTACTCCTCAACCGACTCGTATTAAGCATTTGTTTGAAACAGAGATGCAGGCACGCCGAGAAAAAGGGATTTTCTATAATTGTGATGAGAAATTCACTCAGGGACATAGATGTGTTCACCAAAAGCTCTATCTATTGGATGTGGATTCTCTGCCTGTCTCTGAACTTGGTGAAGAAGCTCTAGATACAATAGATGATCAGGTTGACATTCATCACCCGCCTGTTGACACCTCATATCAAGACGACCCACCCAAGATCTCTCTCTGTGCATTAACCGGTGTCACCACCCCACAAACAATGCGGGTCAGGGGATACTTCAAGAAGCTCCCTCTTACCATACTCATTGATTCTGGTAGCACTCATAACTTCATTGACCCTCGGATTGCCAAACAGGCTGATTGTTTTGTCCATCCTTGCTCCCACTTTGAAGTCATGGTTTCCAATGGGGGCACCTTACCTTGCAAGGGGAAGTGTCACAATGTGCATATCTCTATAGAATATTATAACCTGCATTCTGACATGTTTTCCTTGTCCTTAGGCGGATGAGATGTGGTTTTAGGCGTTCAATGGTTACACACACTTGGCCCCATCTTATGGGATTTTGCTGAACTTTGGATGCAGTTTTCAGTCAATGGGGCACAACACAAATTTATGGGCTTACAACCAGGGTCTCTTTGCATCATCAGTTTACATTGTCTGGAAAAAATCCTTACGACAAATTCACATGGTGTCATCACTCAGCTCCATTCCATTCAGATGCACCCATCAACAGTCTCCACTACTTCCATGGACAGATATGCAGGTGTATTTGCTGAACCAATGAGCTTGTTGCCTTCAAGAGACCTTTTCGGTAAGCATTTAGCCGCATCTACCTCTCAGCAAGAAATGATGGCTATTTTGCATGCATTACATAAGTGGAAGCCATACCTATTAGGGAATTATTTCTGCATCAAGACTGATCTCCAGGGTCTGGAAAATTTCCTGGAACAATGGGTCTCCTCCCCAACACACCTGAAATGGGTTATCCAAATAATGGGTTATCCCTATGCGATCACTTACAATAAGGGTAAGGACAATATGGTGTTAGATGCTCCTTCTCGCACAATTGATGACCTAGTTTCTCTTATAGCTATTTCTCTGCTTGTTCCAAATTGGTTGCAATATGTTCAACAGGGCTATCTCTTCTATGAACTCCATGCATCTTCATTAGTAGGGCACTCTGGGTTCTTCAAAATGTATGGCTGGGAACAATGTAACTTCTTTTGGCAGGGACTGAAAATGACAATTCAACATATGGTAGCTGACTATGATACTTTCCAGGTCAACAAGGGTGAAACGACACTCCTTTCGGGACTTCTCAAACCCTTGCCAATCCCTACACAAATTTGGCCAACTATTTCTATGGATTTCTTAGAAGCACTCTGGTGGTACAATACCACATCTACAAGGACACCATATGAAGTAGTCTATGGACAGACACCACCAGTTCTTCTTCTATACACCCTTAGCAGCTCCCCAGTTCAGGAAATTGACTCGGTTCTTCGAAACCGCGATCAGATTCTTCTCATTCTGTAGGACAATCTTCACATGGCCAAAATTCGACTGCAACAACAAGCCAATCAACACCATTCTGAGCGCACTTTCACGCAGTTCATATGGTTCTTCTTCGTCTATAGCCTTCCAAGCAATCCTCCCTGAAACTCCAAAGGCATTAGTGGCCTGAAATGCAACCTGAGGATGCTACCGAGGAACCACTCATTCAGATTCTGCATCAATTTCCCCAACCAAAGCTTTGAGGACAAAGCTTTTTCTAAGGGAGAGGGGATGTTAGGAACTCGTGTCAACCCTTCTCTTTACTTTGTTAGTATATTGTTGTTGGACACATATGCTTTGTAAGTCGCCCCGTAGTATTTGTTGATCCATAGTTTATATTAGCCCATGGTATTGGCCCATAGTATTGGACGCATATGCTTTGTAAGTCGTCCCGTAGTATTATATGTCCCATGGTTTTGACTCATAGTATTGGGCATAGACTTAGTATATAAGTGTGTGTTGAGGTCATTGAAGGCATAGTGAAGTTAATTGTATTGAGCTTGCTCAAAGGAGGTTGCCCCCTCGAAGTGGCCCGTGATCAATATAAAAGTGATTTCGAGTTCTATTATTTCTGATATTTCGTGTATTTGCATTAATTAGATATTGCAGGTTCTTCACACTCCAATAGTTACAAGAATATGTAGTCACATTAACACAATAAATGGGAGAATTCCATTTGGAGCTGAGTAGAGCTTACAGTGATATTCAATAGAAACATGCCAAAGAATTCTTCAAGCATAAATTTCTAGAGATAGTAGTCTAGGTTTACATGATAGCTCACAAAGAAGAACAAGAAACACATGTGCAGGAGTCAACGAAAAAGCAATGCGAGGAAATAAATATGATCATCCAAGGACTATGCACACATAACATAGTACTGAAAGAATATTTGTAGACAGCCGAGACTCCAAAATAGTTAGATCTCGATTCTCAAGGAGCAGATAGAGAAAGCAGAGGAGATTTTTGAGAAATCCAAGAATCAGGTACAAGGAATTTCCAAATTGGTAAACAAAAGCTTTCAACTATGGAGCTATCCAAAAGAAGCACCAGAAGTCACTTAAAAAGAAGATCAAATAAAGACTTGGGAAGCGCAAATGAAGAACAAAAATGTGAGGCACCTGCAACAATTAATTAATGAAAATATGCGAAATAGCAGAAATGACAGAACTTAGAATCACTTTATATTGATCACGGGCCACTTCGAGGGGGCAACCTCCTTTGAGCAAGCTCAGTACAAATAAATTCACCGTCCTTCATAGGTCTCAACACACACTTATATACTAATTCTAGGTGCCAATACTATGGGTCGAAACCATGGTCCGTTACAAACTATGGATCAACAATACTACGGGCGACTTACAAAGCATATGCGCCAACAACAATAACACAAACTATTGATCAACAAATACTACGGGATGACTTACAAAGCATATGCGTCCAACAACAACATACTAACAAAGTAAAGACATGGGTTCCTAACATCCCCTCCCCCTTGAAAAAAGCTTTGTCCTCAAAGCTTTAGATGTGGAAATTGTTGTTGAATCTGAAGGAGTGGTTCCCATGTAGCATCCTCTGGTTGCATGCCGTGCCACTGAATTAATACCTCTGTGATAGAGCGAGAGCGAAGCTGATGCGTGCGCCGATTGAGGATGGCCTCTGGCTCCAAAAGGATGGATCCTTCATTATCCATTTCAGGTAAAATTGTTTGGCCGCTGATGTTGGTGCCAAGAAATTTCTTCAGACAAGAGACATGAAAGACTGGATGAATGTGGGAAGAAGGAGGAAGTTCCAATTTATAAGCAACGGACCCAATCTTCTGAAGAATCCAATATGGCCCATAGAACTTTGGAGCGAGCTTATGACGCCCTTTGAGTTTCAAGGAGGATTGTTTGTACGGCTGGAGACGAAGAAAAACCATATCGTCGACTTGAAAAGTGCGCTCCGAACGGTGCTGATCAGCTTGTTGCTTCATGCGATTCTTTGCCATGTGAAGATTGTCCCGCAAAATGCGAACAATCTGATCGCGGTTGCGAAGGATCCTGTCAACTTCCTGAACTGGTGAACTGGTGGGGTTGTATGGAAGAAGAGATGGAGGTGCCTGACCATAGACTGCTTCATATGGGGTCATTTTAGAGGCAGTGTGGTAAGAGGTATTGTACCACCATTCAGCGAGAGGAAGCCACTTTTCCCACTGATGTTGTTGTTCCGAGGTGAAGCAACGAAGATAAGTTTCCAAGCATTTATTGACAATTTCAGTCTGACCATCTGTTTGTGGGTGATACCCTGAACTCATCTTCAGTTTGGTGCTAGTGTGGCGAAATAGTTCTGTCCAAAAATGACTAGTGAAAGTCGCATCACGATCCGAGACAATGGAAGAAGGGATGCCATGAAGACGAAAGATATGGTCCATAAAAATTTGAGCGACGGAGGAGGCTGTATAGGGATGGCTGAGAGCACAAAAATGACTATATTTGGAGAGACGATCAACCACAACGAGAATCACTGTCTTTCCGCTTGATTTAGGGAGCCCTTCAATGAAATCCATAGAAATATCTGTCCAAATCCGTGTAGGTATGGGCAAGGGTTCAAGCAACCCTGGAAGGAGTGTTGTTTCACCCTTATTGCGCTGGCAGGTATCACATTCGGCCACCATCTGTTGAATTGTCCTTTTCATGCCCTGCCAAAAGAAGTTACGCCATGCTCGTTCATATGTTTTGAGGAACCCAGAGTGCCTGGCCGATGGAGAAGCATGGAGTTCATAGAAGACAGCCTGTTGAAGATCTGTGCTCTGGGGAAGCACCAGACGACCCTTGTATCGCAGAGAAGCACCATCCCAAGAGTAATGTGGGACAACAGAAGGATTGTTGGTCAAGAGTTGGATGATCTGAGATAAGGAAGAGTCATTGACATAACCCTGTTGAACAGATTGCAACCAATTTGGAACAGGCATAGAAATAGCTGAAAGAGAACCTTGGGCATCAAATGTATGAGAAAGAGCATCTGCCACAATATTGTCTTTACCCTTCTTGTAAGTGATCTCATAGTCATAACCCATGAGTTTGCTAACCCATTTCTGTTGTGCCGGGGAGGAGACACGCTGGTCCAAGAAATATTTCAAACTCTGGTGATCAGTCTTGATGCAGAAATGATTCCCTAATAGGTATGGACGCCACTTCTGTACTGCATGCAAAATAGCCATCATTTACTTCTCATAGGTAGAGGCAGCTAAATTCTTACCTGAAAGGGCTTTGCTGGTGAATGCAATGGGGTGTTCATCTTGAAGGAGAACAGCACCAAGTCCATTTCCGCAAGCATCACTCTCAATAGTGAAGGGCTTGGAAAAATCGGGCATAGCTAGCACAGGTGTAGTACACATAGCTTGTTTTAGTTTTTCAAATGCACACTGAGAAACAGGTGTCCATGTAAAAGCATCTTTTTTCAATAGAGCAGTTAATGGAGCTGCAATCTTCCCATAATCCTTGACAAACTTGCGGTAGTAGCCAGTCAACCCCAAAAAACCACGAAGGTTCTTGAGTGTCTGAGGATGTGGCCAATTGTTCATGGCATCGATTTTGGCAGGATCCACGCGAACCCCTTGTGCTGAGATAATGTGCCCGAGATACTCAACTTCCTTTTGTCCAAAAACACATTTAGACTGCTTGGCATGGAGATGATGGTCAGAGAAAAGTTGCATGACAAGATCCAGATGCTGGAGATGTTCATCCCATGTTTTACTGTAGATGAGGATATCATCAAAGAATACCAGAATGAATTTGCGCAAGTAGGGTCGAAATATTTTATTCATTAAGGCCTGGAATGTGGAAGGAGCATTAGTGAGGCCAAAGGGCATGACCAAAAACTCATAATGGCCATCATGTGTGCGGAAAGCTGTTTTAGGAATATCATCCTCATGAACCCGAATTTGATGATACCTAGAACGAAGATCCAACTTGGAGAAAAAGTGAGCCCCATGAAGCTCATCAAGAAGCTCATCAAAAACAGGAATTGGAAACTTATCCTTGATGGTGAGGTGATTAAGTGCTCGGAAGTCAATGCAGAGGCGCCATGACCCATCTTTTTTGCGGACAAGAATAACTGGAGAAGAAAAGGAACTAGTGCTTGGGTGAATAATACCTTGCTTCAATAAATCCGGCACGAGAATTTTAATCTCCGTTTTTTGGTGAAATGGGTAGCGATAGGGCCTGATGTTGGGAGGAACGCTGCCAGGAAGGAGCTGAATACGATGGTCTTTTGGACTGGAAGGTGGTAATCCCACTGGTTCAGCAAAGACACCTGTATATCGATTCAGAATTTGTTGTAGATCCAAAGGAGTAGTGGAGACCGCTGATGGTTGCATCTGGATGGAATGGATCTGAGTGATGACACCATGTGAACTCTTCTTGAGGAGTTTTTCCATGCGATGTGAACTGATGATGTTGAGAGAACCTGGTTGTAATCCTGTCAATGTGTGTTTGTGTCCATTGAGGGAAAACTACATCCAAAGTTCGGCAAAATCCCATAAGATAGGGCCGAGTGTGCGTAGCCATTGAGCGCCCAAAACCACATCACATCCGCCTAAGGGCAAGGAAAACATGTCAGAGCGCAAGGTATAATCTCCCATAGAGATACGCACATTTCGACACTTCCCTTTGCAAGGTAAGGTGCCCCCATTGGAAATCATGACTTCAAAGTTGGAGCAAGGATGGATAAAAAAATCAGCTTGTTTGGCGATCCGAGGGTCAATGAAATTATGAGTGCTACCAGAATCAATTTGGATTGTAAGAGGAAGCTTCTTGAAGTAACCCCTGACCCGCATTGTTTGGGGGGTGGTGATTCCAGCTAAAGCATGGAGAGATATCTCTGGTTGGTCATCCTGAGACAGAGGGTCAATAGGCGGTTCCTGAATGTCGACCGGAGCACCCAGTGTTTCTGGATCTTCGTCACCCATTTCAGAGGCAGGCGGAGACTCCACATCTAGGAGATAGAGATTTTGCTGAACACATCTATGTCCTCGAGTGAATTTCTCATCACAATTATAGCAAATCCCCTTTTCTCTGCATGCTTTCATCTCTGCTTCAGACAAACGCTTGATAGGAGTCGGTCGAGGAGCCTGCGGCATAGGTGGTCGCTGAGAACCCATATTTCTGAAGGGAACAAAAGTGGGCTTGGAGCGTTGCTGGGATGCAATCTTGTCTTCTGCCAACTTAGCCAACCCGAGTGCTTCCATCATTGTGTTGGGACAGAACATTTTGACCTCAGAGTGAATGGCATCCTTTAGACCACTGATAAAACAACTCCGGTAAAATTCATCAGTCAATCCTTCGGTGTGGTTGGCTAGATTCTCAAATTCGGTTTGATACTCTCTCACAGTGCCAGTTTGGCGAAGTTTAGTGAGGGCTCCTGTGAAGTCATCAAAAGCACTAGGACCAAATCGTTGCAAAAGGAGCTGACAAAAGTCTGGCCAGTTGGGCTCTGGATGAGCCTTGATATACCAACGGTACCATTGAAGAGCTTCCTGTTCCAAATGAAAGGATGCCAACGGAACTTTGTTGACATCAAAAGTATTATGCAAACTGAAATACTGTTCTGCACGATAGATCCATCCAGTTGGATCGGTACCATTGAAGCGAGGAAAATCAAGCTTCGGACCACGGAAATTGCTGGAAGAAGAGAACCCATTGTCTACTGAAGACTTGGACTGCCGTTTGTTGTTCATAGCTGAATGTTCAAGATGGAGACCGAGAAATTTTTCATCCAGATCCTAGAGTTTGGCTTGGATGGCTGCAAGTGCTTCCTCCATGGTTTTTGCTCCTGCACGGTTGACAACCATAACCGAGATTTTTATTTATTTTTTATTTTTTTATTTTTATTTTTATTTTTTTTATTTTTTTTTATTTTTTTTATTTTATTTTTATTTTTATTTTTATTTTTATTTTATTTATTTTTTTATTTTTTTCTGATTGGGTAGGAAAACAAAAACAGGAACTACTTCAGTAAGGGAAAATTTGGATTTGGGAAAAAAATCAGAACGGTAATTGGGGTTTGACTAGGTTTTGGACACTGTTGGATAGACAGGGAAGCAAAAATGAGGATTTCAGAAGCGGGGTGAAAGAATGGGAAAATTGGGGAGAGGGGAACAAAGAAGCAGAATTCAGAAAGGAACTCTGTGGTAAAATTTGAGGGTGATTGGGTGAAATATGAGGAAGTTATGGCAAACCCTAAAAATAGACAAATGTGCGATTTCGGGCTGTAGGAAGGGGAATTGAGGATAGGGTCCTCAGGGATGAAATATGCAGAATGGAATGACAGGGGTTCCCTGAAAATTTCAAGGGAAACAAAGGTAAAACAAGGGAGATATGGAGAAAAAACTGAATTTTATACTCTTTTTTTTTTTTTTTTTTTTTAACAATTCAGGGTTTTCACTCGGCCACCAATGCTGTCTGACAGCTTGCGTATTGGGGAAGTACCCCTCACTCCACGGCTTAGGTAAAACTGATAACTGCTTTTCCACAAACGACAACTCTTGGTTTACCTCACGGGTGGGAACTAGTCAATCAGGTAGGGGTCGTTGCCCTTTTCGCTGGCAGGTCCTCTCAATGGGCCAGCTACTTCGGGGTTCCTATGGTACTCCTCACAATGAGTTTTAGGGCTTATGCCCAAGTACTTCCCACAGTTAAGCGGATAGGGATTATTCCCAAATTTGAACCTGCAACAGATGCGAAAAAAAAATTTTGGCAGAAATTTCACCCAGCGAGCCCAAGAAAGTGCTCTGATACCAGATGTGAGGCACCTGCAACAATTACTTAATGAAAATATGCGAAATAGCAGAAATGACAGAACTCAGAATCACTTTATATTGATCACGGGCCACTTCGAGGGGGCAACCTCCTTTGAGCAAGCTCAATACAAATAACTTCACCATCCTTCATAGGTCTCAACACACACTTATATACTAATTCTAGGCGCCAATACTATGGATCGAAACCATGGGCCGTTACAAACTATGGATCAACAATACTACGGGCGACTTACAAAGCATATGCGCCAACAACAATAACACAAACTATTGATCAACAAATACTACGGGACGACTTACAAAGCATATGCGTCCAACAACAACATACTAACAAAGTAAAGACATGGGTTCCTAACAAAAAATCAATCATTGACAAATTTACCCATGTATGTGTAGATGGAGGGCATGACAGAAATCTTGGACTTAACCAAACTAATAGTGTTGACCCACATAGAGCAGTAGTAGGTAACCGATCAAATTATGCATTTTCAAGAGAAGGTAGAGAAGCAGTATGTGAAAGTTACAAAAGTACATGAGAAGTCGAAGCAAGTTGTTGCTCTAGGGGATCGAGTGATCTCAGCTGTAATCTACTACATTGGATATATTAATTCCAGAATTATTTTGATAGATTAATACAAGTTGTGGAGCATCTGGATGTCCATATAACCGACTTCACCTAGCATATTACTCAAGTGTTACCTTTAGTCTGACAAGCTATTTTAAAAGACTGAAGATTGGCTCAAGGGAGAGCCAAACATAGTGTTAGGGGAATGCTGGTGCAAAGTTTTGAGGAAAGCACTCGAGTTCCAAATAATACAGTTGGAAACAATGAGCATGCTAAGGATACCAACAAAGTGCAACAAAGATAACCCACATGTGTCATTTTTCATGCTACCAAGACCATGCATGGACTAGTAGCCATGAAGGGAACATGGGCTTATTTATAGGAATATTTTGTAAAGTATTGGTTTGAATTTATTGGGTTCTATTCTATTATGTTGTTTGTAAATTTGATGTATGCATGAGAACCACCCAAGCCGTTGAGCTGAATATGGAAGTTCCTAATATGTCCAGTTGAGATTGTAGAATGTACCCACTACTTCTGCTTAATGATTAATAGAAAGTATGTTCCCTTTAATTCTACATAGTTTGTTTATGGTTACGAGTTGTGATGAATGTATGATATGTACTAAAAGATGAATGTTAAGCTATTTATTGTCTTGCATGCATGAGTAAGTTGATGAATTATTAGGTAAATGGATATTAAACCACCATCCTCCTCTGCGCACCCCATATGAGGGTCCTTGAGATTCCTGCACTTGTGACCGGGTGAGACCTTATCATGTCTTCATGATATTTAAAATCCTAGCATGTGTAGGGTACATGTTGGCATAACCATCTGAACCCTGCTTTTGACTGAGCCCATTCAACAAGAAGGTAGAATGCTCATTAAGAAACAAAGAGTTTGGAGTTCGGATATTGATGGGTTGTAGAAATGGTGACCCTTCTTTTAAAATAAATATAATATTTTTTTCCTTCATAAATGACAAATGATCTCAAAATTTTTGCATTTTTATTTAAGGGTAATTTTTCAATTACCCTTCTAGGAAGGGTTTAAACCCTTTGGAAGGGATGGGAAGGACTAAAGTTTCAATATATTTATTTACTATATAAGTATTTTACTCACTTCTCTTTTCTCTTTATAGACATGTATTTTCTATGTTAACATTACTATTAATTTAAATATATAAGTTGGATTATGTAAAGATCAATCTTTAATTGATGAGGATCTTTACATCATCATAAGATAAATAAAATGTATGTAGTATCTAAGAGTTTCTAATCAAATCCACACAATAAAAACACTCTTAATACACATTAAATTTATAAATCCATTAAATTCAAATAGACATTCCATACTATACTGCATTATGAAATTAAAATCACATCAAAGGTAATCACCAATAACCTCTGCAAACTTTATTTAACCAATGGCTAATGCTCTCAGGTCTTAGTACATTCAAAGAGCCTATGAACAAGTCTTTAGATCACACAAAACCACCAACAACTACAAAATACCAAGGCAATGGAGATATAAAGGTTTTCATTAGATCAAATTCTCAAATATTCATAGATATGAATCACTACTTTAACTACCAAATCACTACAAGGAAAAGGACTTGTAGCAAAGGTTGTAGCGGATGATTTTAGTGTTACGAGATTGGAAAAAATTGTCAAAAAACCTTCCCCACGACCTCCGCCATTGGTAGCGGATATTTTTATGGAGGTGATAATGGATACAATTTATAACTAAAATATACTCAGCGTCCAGAGGTTTTAGTGGAGGTTAGATTACCGGTGCGCACAACAGAAATTAAGTGCACCTGGGCATTTTTACCTATGATGCACTGGTGCTGTATACTTAGAACAAATGCACCGGTGCACTCAGCTAAAACAAGCACCCGAAAGAATCAAATTGCAACATCGCATCGGTGCTTGAGTATATTAAATACGCACCAGGGCGTCCGTACAAAATAAAATCACTGATGCGATATTTTATATCATATGCATTGTTCATCTTTTCAATCCATTTAGGTTTAATGGTGATGTACATTTATCCGGCCGCACTAGTGCATTTCATACATGAATGCACTGGTGCATTTAATAGTATAATGCATCAGTGCTTACAAAATATCAATCTGTCCCGATGCATTTAAACACATGGAATGCACTGCTAGGCTTAAAAAAACTAAAAATTGGTTGGCATAAGCTGTGATTGTTCTCGGTGCGCATAAGCAATCTACCTGCACCGGTGCGATTCATTTAATAAAATGCACTGGTGCACAATGTTGTAAATGCACTGATTCTCAATTATGTAAACGCACCAGTACTCAATTATGTGATCGCACTAGTTCTTAATGTTATACACGCATTGGCGCCTAATTTGTGTCTATACGCACCGGTGTGCAATGTTAGTATAGGATCCACAGTGAAACTTATATTAGTAAAAACACCGAATATGATTATTTTAAGAGTGGCTACTGATATTTCATTCAAATATATATATTATATTTTTATTTTTTTTAATTCCATTATTCATTTGAAATTGAAATATTTGTTTATAGTAAAATTCATTTCAATTTTAGTTATTGAATTTTTTTATTTGGATTAATATCTTATATCATAGATGAAAGAATCTATTGTAATATTTAATCATCCATACATTTAATTACCAATATACCATTTACGAGTGCTGTGTTGCAGTGAATAATTTATTTTTTCTCCATCTTGAATGAAAATAGGTATGCATTTTTTTATTGGAAAAAAAATTACCAATGTACCATTTCACATGTTCCATTTGACAATAATACTGAAAAATGCAATAGAATAAAAAAAGTTATTTTATATATATTAATAAGAGTGCCTTTGTCATACAAAATACGACAACATAGAGACAACAATAACCAAAATGTCAACATGCATGTAATTATTGTTACACTAATTGGTAACTCGTCTTTGAATTCATACACTAAATCTAGTACATTATTATACAAAATGTTTGATTTTCACAAACAATTATTTCAAAATATACAACAAGCTACAACAACTTCCATTAAGATCAAAATTAAATACAGAGCATCATTCTTTGCTGGAACTATTATCGGTGCTCGAGCCACTTGCATCAATTGGGTTATTTGGCATAATTTTTTGTTGATTGGATCGATTGTTTTTGTCTTCTTCAACTTCCATCTATAAACATAAAAATAAAGTATATTAAGTGTATCTACATTACCAGCGGGAAGAATGAAAAGTAAATAGATAGTATACACTAATGTAAATTGAAAAGAGACATACCATAGAAATAATCAACTCATGAATGATACACATTCTCTCAAAACCATATCTCATGCATTATATAAACAAGTCTTCTTTTGGCTCCACTCCATAATTTGCTTCCTGCAAGTGTTATTCCCCATCACAAATCATAGATTTAATATAAAAAAAAAAGATAAAAATTGTTTTATTAATTATAAAATGGGAGAAGTAAAAGAACATAGAGAATTACAAAATCCCCAATTAATTTTTGATACGCCAACATATACTCACAACCCTTGCTTAACCCAATGTCAATCAATTCTTCAGATGGCTCCTCTTTGTATGTTGACACCCATTTGAAGGCATGCAAGGATTTCCAATGAAAACAAATTAAATATAAACAAATATACCAATCAAAACCACTACAAAATGTTTATTTCTTACAACGAAATAAAAAATACTCACAAAATTTACTATCAACCCCTTTTTTCCTTGTTGACATGTCTTGTGTGTTGTCTGGGTTCCATTTTCTTTTCTTTTATACAAAAAAACAATTGAAAATTAATATTTAATGTTGAATTAATTAATGAAATGTATAACATAAACCTAAAAACCAATTATTTTATACATTTGAAGCACGTTGTTGTTGAGATGGCTCTTCCTACGATGCAATTATGTACATTTCCTTGTACACTTTCTTGGACATCCCTACTGGCACATTTCGCATATCACCTCGTTCATCCTTTGGGATTCTCATAATCTTCCTGAAAATGTAAAATGACATTAAACTATTTCTCTGTTGATATGAAAAATAAAAATGATAGAATTAAAATTATTGAATGAATGATGCTTTGTAATAGTTTTAGATGCGTATTCTACATAGACATGTTTAAGAATATTACCTTTTGAATGATTCATATTTTTTGTTGTATGTTTTTTCTATTGCAAGCATGACAGATCTCATTCACCATTTCTCTGGGAACGCCTCTTGTAATTTACATACGACCTGATTCTTTGAATCATTTGATTGTTTTTTGTATTTTAAGTGAAAAGAATTTTTATACGTGCTTTCCACTAAATCCCTATTGTAGGTACAACAGATCCCATGTTTTAATCAAAACAGGGGACCCCAAATTTTTGTATGCAAAGGTAATGTTTAAATTCCTTAGTCATTTTGGGGTTTTTCATCCCGCTTATTATGTTTTTATGCCTTTGCCATAATTTGATTTGGTTAATAAATTTTATCAGAAATAAATTCCTTTGATTTTGTGTGTTTTTTGTGAGTTGCGGAAAGCTTTGATTTTCCCAAAAGTTAGTTCTTTCCGCAACCCGCAATCCACAATGCGGATTGCGGAAGCTTGGTTTTCGGTTTTGAAACATTTTCGTTCCGCAACCCACAACCCGCAATGCGGATGCATAAATGTTTTTCAATAATTGTGGTCTTTTGCACCCGCAACCCGCAACCCGCAATTGCGGATTGCGGAAGGGTAATTATGTTCAATAGTGTCATTTGCGTTTCCAAAACCTACAACCTACAATTGCGGATTGCGAAATTTTTTGGTTTGTTAATACTTAAACTTGTGATTCCGCAACCTGCAACCCGCAATTGCGGATTGCAGAAAAAATGTATATACTTGAAAGAATAAATTCCGCAACCCTTCTTCTGCATTCTGCATGTTTAATATTAACCATTGATCAGTTTCTTAACTGCGATTTTCACCTTCGGCCAAACTTGAAATAGTAATCATTAATCCGACTAATTAATAATGATTGAATGTTTAAATTTGACATCAAATCATACGTGATATAATGAAAATCTTATCTCGTCTTAATCCAAATTTCGTTGACACATGTTGTGTGTTATTTCGTTGCAGACGTGATAATTGCAATTCCTAGACCGTAAGATTTTGATCATGGCAATTCATTACACTCAGTCATTTTGGAATCTTTATTGTTTTTTTTTTAAATACAAACATCAATATGAGCAATTCGTTAGTCGTCATATTGCATAGAAAAGTCTTGTTAGTCAAGTTTAAAATATTTCCTTCTAACAGTTACATACTGTGAGAAAAACACAAAAAATTCACAAATCTTCGGTCAGATTTTGTGAAGAGAAAGAACTTCAGCCTCTTCAATACCATGAACCTGTGTCGCCACCTTTTAAAACAGATGTTTTGGATGACAACACTGGTAGTGAAAAGGAAGACTTTGATATTCAATCCATGTACATACGGCTCCCTCAGAGGAAGAGAAGGAAGATCACTAAAAAACATGTTGATCGAGACAATATGATTATCCAGGATTTTATAATCAATGCAGTACCTGTCACACCACCAATCCCCTTGAAGGAAGGACAAGTGGCCGAGTTTTCAGTTTTTTAGGACATTGTCAATCATCATGAATCTTCTAAGAAAGATGTTTCAATTCCCTTATCATTCGTCACAGACAGCTAGTAGATTGTTGTTATCTTTCACAGTTCATTACGTCATACCTCTTTGAAAGTACGTGATGAAATATTTTGGGAATGTTGTGAAAAGCTTAGTATTAATCACTCTTGGAGATGATTTAAAAGTGGAAGTTGATTTTGTAATCCCTGTTTTATGGGAAGTCTATTTTTTGTAACTATTTTGTAATTATTATTTAAATGGTAAGAGATCTCATGGGGTAGGGAGGGGCGAAAATCCACAAAATAAGACTGGAGATACTCTGATTAATGAAGAGATTGTAATTTCTTGCAATTTTGAGCTAATACAGTTAGTTTTCTCTTAATTCCTCTTTTGTCAATTTATCAAATTTCTTTGATGAATGTTGGTTTTCACTTCAGCTTATTAATGAACACGGTTTAATTTTTGCAATCAATAATCCATACATTGATCTACAATTTAGATTTTTCTTAATTGATGATCTGTGTGTATTTATGTTTTAAGTGATTTTATTTATTTAAAACATTTATCTATTTCTACAAATGATTAACATAAATGATTAAATTAATGTTAATTTTTCAATTAGCATTTCAGCTACAGGATAATCTTGCATGTGCCTAATCTTTAAACTACTGTCATTTAATTTTTATTATCTCATTGTATTTTGAGGTAATAAGAAAAGATCCATTTTCACATTTCTGTCAAACTGGTGAAGAGCCTTATTAAATTTTCTGATCAAGTTATCCTGCACATAAACGAAGCACTTTCTTAGATTAGATCTAACTTAGTTTAGATTTCTTTTAAGATAGATTCTTTTCTAGAGTTAGAATACTTTGATCTTCCCTCATAGGAAGACATATCCTTTCAGGATCAAGCCCCATAAGTGCCAGTGGAGGCCTTTATATCCATGGGAGTTAACTACACCAAACAGTATGGGGATATAATTTCTCTCGTGCAGAGCTTTTTGAATCCTTTCAGATTGGGTTTTCACCCTCTGTTGTTAGCCTTGGACAATATTCTAGAAACCTACCTAACCAATGCTTCAAAACATGGTGCTAGAAGGAGGGCATGAAGCAAGATATGCCTAAACAGAATACCAATAGACCTACTCCAGCAAGATCACTGGTTGTTACCCATAGTTACATGCAGGCATCAACATCTATAGAACAACCAGTGCAATAACCAATTGCGATTCCTGCTACCCCTGTGATAGAGAAGGAAACTAGAAGGGCCAATATTGTATTTATATCACCCACTAGGGGACCCCTTACGCTTGAAAAACTGTTGAAAGTTTCTTTTGATAGTGTTGCTAGGCTACAACAAAGGATCACATAAGAGCGTAATCTTGGACTAGCAGCAATTCAACATCACCAGAACAACGATCCATAGACTAATAATCAATATAATCAAAATTTAGGAAACCAAAATAATGAACACCATGATTCATCTATCCACCAAGAGTCCCCTGATTTTAACCTTGATTCCTTGTTCAAAGAAATAGAACAAGATCAACCCAATGTTGCAACAGGTGGACCACCACATGTACCTCCTTCATCTTCCTCATCCTCATCTGAAGAGTCATCAGACAGTGAGTCATGCTTCAGTTCTTCCTCAGAGGATATACCCATGGTAGAAGGTGGAAACAAACCCTGGCTGGACCAGGATGTTGTGTGTATTGTTGGAGAACAACACAGAATCCCTAAGAACCCTGGAAAGTGGCTCCCTAAGTTTGACCTTGATGAGAAATCACCTGTCCTTGATCATATTAAAACTTTTATGCATGCCATCAGACATAGGAATGTCATTCATGAAGATCTAGTTTGTAGATTGTTTCCTTACACCTTCCAGGGAAAAGCATCCACTTGGTACTTTTCCCTAGAAGCCAGATCCATCTCTTCTTGGGATGACCTTGAAATTTTTTTTATCCAGAAATTTAAGGATGAAAAAAATCCAGAAGATTTGGTCATAGACTTGTCCTCAATGAAGATTAGAGGCAAGGAAAGAGTGAAAGATTATAATCAAAGGTTTTCATACTTGAAAAATAGAATCCCCACTTTTGTTCTTCCTATAGAAGAACTTCTAGTTGCTTATTATGTTAAAGGTTTACCTGTTCCCATTTCTATGTGGGTAAAAAGAGCACGAAAAGATAACTTGCAGTAGGCCTTTGTTGAGGCTATCAAGGTTGAAAAAGATAGATTTTGCTTGAAAGATAACCCTGATGCTTCATCATAACAACCTTCTACTTCTCGCAAGAAACTAGATAATCCTCCAAAGCCCACTGTGCAGAATAAGGACCCTTTTGAAATGAATGACATGAGGAAATTCCTTCAAAATATTTCCAACGAAATGGTAGACCTGAAAAATACTAACACAGAAAGCCAGAACATAATAGAGGATTCAATAGACAAACTTTCAGAAGACCTTATCAACCTACACAGAACCAAGTCCCACCTAATCCTGATGAAGGATTGAACTCTGAAGAAATCCTTTCCATATTTAAAGCATTGGTTTCAGAATCACATAATTCTCCTGATCATCCAGATGAAAACCCACTAGAGAATCAAGATCCTGAACCACCAGATGAAGTAGAAGACCAACAGATAAACACTATCAACTTCTTCTCAGAACTTCCCATGGCTGAAGAGGAAGATGAGCTTGAGGATGTCTTCAATGTCCAACACCCCTATAATACAAGGAGAAAAGGACAGCCTACACAGGAACCTTCCACTTTGACACTCACACCGAACGGAGGTAAAACATCAACACAAAAGGACACTCTCATTCCTGAAATAGAATACAGTCTCATTGATGACTTGAAAAGAGTGAAAGCCAAAATTTCTCTCTTTGAACTTCTGAGAATACCTGACATGAGAGACAGTCTTCCCAAAAGCATGATTTTCAACAAATCGAGGGAGGATCAGAATAACAATTTAGAGACATACTCTAAACCTGGGAATCAGAAACCGGGTAGCAAGAAAACACCTCCTTTCTTGCTTAGTTTTGAAGTTTTCAATAGAAATGTCCATAATTGTATGATAGATTAAAGGGATTCATCTAATGTGATGCCTCTGTCTTTCTTCAAAAATTTGAATGCCTCTTGGGAGCCCTGCCCTACTCAAATTGTCCAACTTGATAGATCCCAAGTTAGGGTAGTGGGAGAACTGAAAATTGTCGTGTTAACACTGTCTGCTGACCCTAGAATCCACCAGACCGTGGATATTATTGTGGCTGATATCCATGAAATGTATGGAATGTGGTTGAGTAGGGATTGGTCAGAGAAGCTCAAAGGCTACTTTGTTACTGAATTGTCCCACTTATGGCTTCCTTACAATGGAAGACAAAACAGAATCAGAATCAGCAGGGAACCTTACATGAAACAAATTGTCACAGACTTAAATGATCCTAGTGAGCATGTTGCATACTTTAGCTCCCATGTGGAACATTACACTTTCGATACATTCTTTGGGGATCTACCTTCGTATTTGTCACCCACTAGGAATGCACAAAACCAGTCCCAAATTGTTAATCTTACTACTGCATTGTTCTCAGGTTTTGTTGTACATAATGTATACAATGTAAATACTAATTTTAGGATAGATTTGAATGCATGGACTTTGTTTTTGATGGCTCTAGATCTAAAGATGGAGCTGGTGCAGGTTGTGTCTTCATTGATCCAAAAGGAACCAAAACAATGATTTCCTGCAGGCTTGAGTTTGAATGCACCAACAACATTGTTGAGTATGAGGGCCCTAGTCCAGGGACTCAGGAAGGAAATTGACTTGGGTGCCCAGGTAATTTGTTGGAATAATTAAGTCTTCCTACCATGTCATTTATTTACATAAGATGCATTAATTAATCATTTTTGGTTAATTCTATGTAATAGACTAGGAAATTGCCATTGTGTGGACCACAAGGCAACATGGGAGGATCAAATACATCCAAGGTGTGGACCACAAGCCACCTAGGACACTTTGGATCCTTCCTAAAATATTCTAGATAAGATTTAGCTAGGAAAGGCACATTTTCTGAGTTTTAGTGCTTTTTACTGCTTTTTACCCTATGGGGAAAAGCTAGTCTACCTAGGAAACTTGTTTTTTGCACCCATGACTTTCCTTAATGATTTTTCCTTCCAAACTTGCATTTTGAATTTTTTTCCATCATACATCACCTTCAGATCACTAATTAGGCAATTCGTGAGCTTTTGGAGAGTTTTGGAAAGTCTACTTGCCACCTAGGGGGGGTGAGCATTTTTAGTAAGTCTAATGAAGAGAAGATTCTTTTGGAATCCTTAGCCATTCGAATTACTATTGTAAATTTATTTAACAACATCCTATTACTTTTATATGGTTGGTTGATGTATTTTATCCATGAGAAGTTAATACAGAATTATACTCTTGTGCATAATTTTTGTGTCTTTGACTAGTTGTGTGAGTTTTCTTATGAGAGAGTGTAATTTATTGAATAGATCTTGGATGTGAACTGAATTTCAGACGGTATCAGAGTTATCAATCTATTTCTATCATATTTGATTTTCTTGCAGGATCCAACTAGTCTCAGGAAGGGCGCATTGATCAATTCACCGGGTGAATTCTATTCTCTACAGGGCGCATTTTGGCATCCGTAAGTGTTCTAAAATCAGTCCATAAGTTATTTCAGAGTAGAAATGGACCATACACAGCAAATCATCCTCACTTCCTTCAATTACTTTGATTGGAAGGCACAGATGGAGATTCTATTGAGGAGCAAAGGGATCTACAGGGTGACCATGGAAACTGAAGCAGAGCCAACCTTAGCAGTAGAGAATCAAAATGGCATAATCGAAGGGATGAAGCCTATGGGTTGTTATGTATCACTACATCCAGAGAGCTTCTATTTCATCTTTATGGCCTCACTTCACCCAATGAAGTATGGCTGAAACTTCAAGAATTTTTCGGGAAAACTGATGAATTGAGAGGCCGCCAATTGGATAATGACCTAGTCTCTTTGAGTCCACAAAATTTTGATAATAATATACAGGATTTCTTATCCAAATTTAAATCTTTTATATTGCAACTGAAGCAATGTGATATTGACAAAAAGGATGAGCAATTAGTTTTGGCCATTCTCTCCAAGCTTGGCCTCGACTATTCAATCATTGTCTGGACCTTCTATTCCACCCGGAAAGCAATTACAAATTGGAAGAGCCCGACACTTTCATAATTCTTGGGGTCCTTGACACAAGAACAAGACAAATTGGTCTTGATGGGAGCCATTAAAAATCGATCCAAATACCATTGTCTGAATGTTGGAGATTCAAAGTGTTCAAAAGGCAAGAAGAAGGACAATTTCAAGAAGCCCACCGGTGAGAGGAAAGACAAGCAGAATTTTAATGGAGAGACATCTAACTTCAAGAAGAATCCGAACAAGAAGAATGAGAGGACAAAGTGAAATTATTGAAGCAAGGGATTTCATCCCGAAAGCTCTTGCATGAAGAAAACCATTGACCAATTGACTCAACTCTTGGAGAAAGCCAACATTCCTCTTCCATAGAGCACAAAGAGGAAGGATGGAGGACAAAATTCTAATGATAAGGGGAGAGTTCATACATTGATGGCTAGCACATCCAAACCTTCTTCATTCATTATTGATTCCGGTGCATCAAGACACATGCTATCTACAAGTAAGTTTTTCACTTCACTTGACTCTTCTAGTGGTCCAAATATTGTATTGGGAGACAATTCTGAAACTTCTAGCAAAGGAAAAGGTAGCATAGATCTCAAGTTTGGGTCATTTAATAATGTTTTATATGTCCTTGGACTTGCTACAAACCTATTGTCAGTCTATCAGATGACCCATATAGGGCTTCCCAAGAGAGTAACCTTTACCCCCAATGATGTTGAGATAGCAGAAATTTCAACAGAAAAAATTATTGCATTTGGTACTGCTGATCACTGTTCTAGAATTTACAAGTTTTCTCATTTTGTGCCAAATACCTCACCTTCTGCTCTGTTAACCCATGCCAATGATTCCAGAAAAATATGGCATGAAATATTTGGCCACTTAAATTACAAATACATTTCCCAACTTCATGAGAAAGAGATGGTTATAGGGCTGCCCAATATCAAGTTTTCCAAAGGTGTCTGTCAATCTTGCATCCTAGGAAAACACCCTAAGAATAAGTATGGGAGATCCAATTATGAGAGAACCATTGCACCATTAGACCTTATTCATACTAATATATCAAGTCCATTCCCTCATTATTCCTTGAACCATGCAAAATACATCCTCACATTCATAGATGACTTCAATAGGTATTGTTGGATTTATTTCATCAAGTTAAAGTCAGAAGTTTTTGGGTTGTTCAAGCTATTCAAAGCCTCGGTTGAGAACCAGTATGGTAGGCATATTAAAGTTATAAGATCTGATAATGGTGGTGAATATGTGAAATCGGAGTTTCAACAATTGTGTGCCTCTTCAGGCATTCAGATGCAACACACAGTTCCATATACACCTCAGCAGAATGGGGTTGCTGAGAGGAAAAACAGGTCTCTAAAGGAGATGGCCACTTGTATGCTTGAGGAAAAGGCATTGTCTCCCAAGCTATGGGATGAGGCAATAAATTGTGCCACTTAAATTAAGAATAGAGTGCCACACAAAGATCTCAAAGGTATCACTCCTTTCGAGTCTTGGACAGGCCACAAACCTGATATCTCTCATTTCAGGATTTTTGGCTCAAAGGCTTGGCCTAGGATTCCACTTGAGAAGAGGAGGGCATTGCAGCCCCAAATCCAACAATGTTTATTTTTTGGATATTTATAGGACTCCAAAGGTTATAAGTTGTTGAACATAACCACTCATAAATCATTCATCGAAAGAAGTGTGCAGTTTGAGGAAGAGCCCTCTCAGAGCGCTGAAATGTTGATTGCAGATTGCAGAAAGAATGTATATACTTGAAAGAACAAACTTCCGCAACCCTTCTTCCACATCCTACATGTTTAACTTAACCATTGATTTGGCTTGATTCTGCGGATGATATTATGTTGTTTGATTTGAACAACTATTTGGGTTTTCTGTTTTCTTCACCAATTTTCAAATTGCGATCAGGTTCTTAACTGCGATTTTCACCTTCGGCCAAACTTGAAATGGTAGTCATTGATTTGACTAATTCATAATGATGGAATGTTTATATTTGACATCAAATCATACGTGATATAATTAAAATCTTATCTCGTCTTAATTCAAATTTCGTTGACACATGATGTGTGTTATTTCATTGCAGACGTGATAATTGCAATTACCAGACTGTAATATTTTGATCATGTCAATTCATTACACTCAGTCATTTTGGAATCTTTAGTGTTTTTTTTTTTAAATACAAACATCAATATGAGAAATTTGTTGGTCGTCATATTGCATAGAAAAGTCTTGTTAGTCAAGTTTTAGAGATTTCCTTCTAACAGTTACATACTGTGAGAAAAATCAGAGAAGTCACAAATCTTCGGTCAGATTTTGTGAAGAGAAAGAACTTCAACCTCTTCAATACCATGAACCTGTGTCACCACCTTTTAAAGCAGATGTTTTGGATGACAACACTGGTAGTGAAAAAGAAGACTCTTAGATTCAATCCATGTACATACGGCTCCCTCAGAGGAAGAGAAGAAGATCACTGAAAAACATGTTGATCGAGACGATACGATTTTCCGGGATTTTATAATCAATGCAGTACCTGTCACTCCACCAATCCCCTTGAAGGAAGGACAAGTGGTCAAGTTTTCAGTTTTTGATGACATTGTTGATCATCATGAATCTTCTAATAAATATCTTTCAATCCCCTTATCATTTGTCGCGGACAGCTAGTAGATTGTTGTTATATTTCACAGTTCATTACGACATACCTCCCCAAAAGTATGTGATGAAATCTTTTGGAAATTTTGTGAAAATCTTAGTATTAATCACTCTTGGAGATGATTTAGCAATGGAAGTTGATTTTGTAATCCCTATTTTATGGAAGTCTATCATTTGTAACTATTTTGTAATTATTATTTAAAGGGTAGAGATCTCATGGGGTAGGGGGGAAGAAAATCCGCAAAAGAAGAATGGAGATACTTTGATTAATGAAGAGATTGTAATTTCTTGCAATTTTGAGCTAATGCAGTTAGTTTTCTCTTAATTCCTCTTCTGTCAGTTTATCAAATTTCTTTGATGAATGTTGGTTTTCACTTCAGCTTATTAATGAGCACTTTTTAATTTTTGCAATCAATAATCCATACATTGACTTACAATTTAGATTTGTCTCAATTGATGATTTGTGTGTATTTATGTTTTAAGTGAATTTATTTATTTAAAACATTTATCTATTTTTGCAAATGATTAACATAAATTATTAAATTAATGTTAATATTTCAATTAGCATTCTAGCTACAGGATAATCTTGCATGTGCCTAATTTTTAAACTAATATCATTTAATTTTTATTGTCTGATTGTATTTTGAGGTAATAAGAAAAGATCCATTTTCACATTTCTGTCAAACTGGTGAAGAGCCTTATTAAATTTTTGGATCAAGTTATCCTGCACATAAACGAAGCACTTTCTTAGATTATATTTAACTTAGTTTAGATTTCTTTTAAGATAGATTCTTTTCTAGAGTTAGAATACTTTGATCTTCCCTCACAAGAAGACAGATCCTTTCAGGATCAAACCCCATAAGTGCCAATGGAGGCCTTTATATCTAAGGGAGTTAAGTACACCAAACTATCTAGGGATAGAACTTCTCTTGTGCAGAGCTTTTTGAAGCTTTTCAGATTGGGTTTTCACCCTCTATTGTTAGCCTTGGACAATATTCCAACAACCTACCTAACCAGGGCTTCAACAATCCCTCATAGTATTATAAAATTCTTTGCCCCTTCTATTAACTTCCAACACCACTCCATATGAGCTAAGGAACAAATGATCATCATTTGCATCTTCCATAAAAAAAACTTCTTATGATGACATTGAATTATGTTGCTATTAGTACCTACATAACATTCATCCTATGTGAATTACGTTATTTGAAACATATTAGTGAATATTATTAAGTAATTAGATTATTACTCAAATTTCAATAAATCATTCATATTGAATTATTTTTTAATTCACGTGATTCATCTATCTGCAACTCTTCCATCAACGTTTTATGCTCTTCTGGAGTTAGTTTGGTAAGAATCTTATTGAGTTTCCTCATTTTTTTCCACTGCATGTCACACATTGACCAATACATATTAGTTAACTTTACAAATAATTCAAACAAATTAATTTAAATAAAGAAATTAATTAAAAGCACTTGCCTTCTAAGTAATTCTCGATGTGATCCATCGTGTTGATTAAAGTTGTTGTTCATTGAACTATAGAATGCATTTTTATATCAATAAAAAACATGTACTATTAAATACATAAGGTATAAATATATTATACAAACAAATTACAGACATTCAAAATACGAAAAAATATATATATTAAAAATAATAAATCTAATTTCGGTGTGCTTGTATAAATTAAACGCACCGGTGCATTAGTGAAAAAACCACACTGGTGCGATAATTCCAATATGCCTCGCTGGTAATAGAGAATCGAAATACTAAAATCGACTTTTTTTGTTTTTGTAAAATAATTAAAAAAAACAACATGTCATAGTAAATATGGTGTGGTACAGTAAATACGACACATTGGGAACATAGAACTAACACAGAAAAAGACTTTTGTGTTTTTATAAATTAATTAAAAACGATGTGATGTAGGTCAAACTTGGTGTGTTATTTAGATGGACGCACTGGTGCATTCCAATAATACAAATGCACCGAATTTGACGCATGCTTCTTTTTTTATTAAAAAAAAACCCAAAACTTGACAGGGCCGACATGGTTACGTATTCAACCAAAAAAGTGGACCCATATCCCCCCATGATTTCTATATATAATCACAATCTCAATAAATCCAAAATACCTGAAAGGTGAAATCGTAATTCTGTATAACAATAGAGGGATTTAAACCCTAATGAATAATTTTGCAGCCACATAAAATGAAAAGAAGCAAGGAGAAAATAATGGTTGCAACATTGAAGGTAAGTATGAAGTTTTGTTTTGTAAATATAGTTAAACTCTAAATAAGGTTATAAGATCTACAATAATACTTACATGCTTGAAATTTATATCATGCAGGGTTTATTTTGATTCACCATACCTAATAAATTTTGACTCTCAGAACTCCTTCCAGTTGCTCCAAACTCCTTCCACGTAATTTTCTCTTCCAGAACTCTCCCCTGAAATTTTTGGCAAAACAATGAGTTACTGCTTAGGTTTTTGGCTTTTAAAGACTATTTAGATTTACTTTTCGAGCTTAAAATTGGCACCTTTTTTTTAATTTAGATTTACTTTTCGAGCTTAAAATTGTGTCAACCCATATTCCCAACCAAACAGAATCTATACTGTTTGGCCTGTATTAGTGATCAATAACAATACCCCCCCATGGTTTTTCATGAAGAATGAACATCTTATGTTGTCTCTTATAGTCCTTGGTAAAAATCAAAGTGAAGAATAAGGATGTTGAACTACAACCATTGATTGATGAATTCAAGGAATTATGGGAAGGTATACAAGTATATGATGTGTCGAGATCCATCCCATCACAGAGGAGTTTTACACTGTATAACATATGTGCGTACACCACACATGATTTTCTGGGGTTAGGAGTTTGTTCAGGTAAATATGTGTTTTTATTTGTTTTTTTATTCAAAACGATAATTTTTGACATATTTAATTCAGTGTGACTGTCTTCATCTTTAACACTAACATGATCTCTTTACTATAAAATAAAAGGTCTTGTAACAAAAGGTTATTATGGATGTAAATGTTGTGTACCTTCTATGACGGTTAGGTGGTCCAAATACCTACAAAAGTTAGTGTACGAATTCTCTTGGGTATTCCTTCCAGAAAGCCACTCTTATAGAAGAGAAAAAGCTACTTTCAATGGTAAACGGGAGAGAACCCAAAGGCCTGAAATTAGGACACCGACTGACTAGATTATGGCATATGATAGAGAGAAGGAGAAGGAATACACAGAGATGTTTGATTCAAATGTGCATCCTACGATCGATGATCCTGATTTCTTCGACACCTATGCTGAGAAAATGCCCAGGGGGATGAAAAGGAAATTGATATTTTATGAGCTCTCATATTCAGACCATATTAAGATTTCCCACTTACTATATCCCATGCATATATTGAAAAATGTTTCAACTTCTTTTTGGCGTCACATATCATCCAAAAAAAGTGACAAGATGAAATTAAGGAAATACCTTACTGCTTCAAATACATAAAATAAGCATTGGCCAAGACAAGAAAATAACGGAGAGGTTGGCCCTTCTTTTTCATTTAAAGAAGGTGATGTCCAATGGATTTTGAATCAATCTGATTTTAATTTTCAAAATAAGTTATATTGGGCATGAAGGCACCTTCTTTTTTTGGGTCTACTCTATGACGTTGCTTCAGTACGTCAGAAGAAAAGTTGTTGGGTTTGAAATCACATAACCATCTCAACCTTCCAAGGGTACATATAATGCCAAAAAATTGTTATTACTATTTGTTTATATCTTTTTCCATAAAATTTAATGTGCACTTAACTTTTTGTGTTTACTTTGTAGTGTCAATATCCGTTGTTCATGCGTGTGTGTGTGAACCATGAATTTCTTGATAACGCGTGGTGTGCCATATCTAGACTATATGCATTTGTATGGTGGATCACATCAAAGGAGATTTACATTGCTAGCATTCCATGGTGGCGTGAAGTAATAGATG
Source organism: Larix kaempferi (assembly GCA_027924585.1). Classification (NCBI taxonomy): domain Eukaryota; kingdom Viridiplantae; phylum Streptophyta; class Pinopsida; order Pinales; family Pinaceae; genus Larix; species Larix kaempferi. Next base: position 3,867,489 of record BSBM01001120.1, read on the forward strand.
GGATTGTTTGTATGTTTGAGATGGAACTGTCATCGAGTTTCATGGAATTGCAAATTTATCTTCTAATTCACCTAGTTGATGAGGTTGAATTACTCGGAGTGGTCTCTTGTCACTGGATTTTCTTCTTAAAGAGGTTCATGAAAAAAGTGAAGGGATTTGTTTGACAAAAGGAAAAACCTGAGAAGTCTATGGCAGAGGGGTACATAGTATATAAGTCGTTCTAGTATGCGAGTGAGTACATCAAGCAAATCGACAACACACCAGGAACAATGATTTGGGATGATGAATGCGAAGAGGACATAAGGGAATGGGAGGTACTGGAAACGAATGGAAAAATGTGCATGATAAAGAGTAAGTCACTTATATTTTGATCTTCAATTTTCCACATAGTAACTTATATTCACAACAAACGTCAAATTATATATTTGATCCCATGCATGCTGAATGTGGGTTTGTTTCCATGAATACAACAACAAATTCAGAAAATGATGCAATCAAGAAATTCATTCTTTACAATGCAGAGGAAACACAACCATGGGTCGCATTGTATGAATAGAAGAGGAGGAAATGGGACATTGACAAAAAAGAATTCATGTAGTTGCACGGTATAATCATGCCTTTTCCAGATCATTTATAAGAAAATATTCCAATGATATGTCCAACAGTTGGTTTGCAGACCGAGTCAGAGAGGAAAATGGTGCATTCGGTGATTACCCTCCTGAAGAGGAGGATGCACTAAACATTGACATCGGGTGCAACAACTCGGTAATAAAATATTTATGTACATAATTTCTAAGTTTATAATGCAACTTTGAATTAAAACATTTATGTTTAATATATTAATGGTTGGGTTAATATACATATGGCATCATCATTTGTTAAATTTTCTTATAGGTGCACTCGTTCCCATCTATGTGGGATTATGGACATCATTTTTGCACTGAGGATGTTGATAATGGGCGTGTTACACAAGACTCTGGAGTGGAAGTTGTGTTCGACTAATATAGTCATGCTATCCATCGAGATCTAAACTTGGTAGGAGGGATGTTGGGTTATGCCGGAAAGATACAAGATATCATTCAAGTGGACTTCTCATCTTTCCAATGTGTTATTTTTAGGTGTAGGTCAACAACAAATTCAGAAAATGATGCAATCAAGAAATTCATTCTTTACAATGCAGAGGAAACACAACCATGGGTCGCATTGTATGAATAGAAGAGGAGGAAATGGGACATTGACAAAAAAGAATTCATGTAGTTGCACGGTATAATCATGCCTTTTCCAGATCATTTATAAGAAAATATTCCAATGATATGTCCAACAGTTGGTTTGCAGACCGAGTCAGAGAGGAAAATGGTGCATTCGGTGATTACCCTCCTGAAGAGGAGGATGCACTAAACATTGACATCGGGTGCAACAACTCGGTAATAAAATATTTATGTACATAATTTCTAAGTTTATAATGCAACTTTGAATTAAAACATTTATGTTTAATATATTAATGGTTGGGTTAATATACATATGGCATCATCATTTGTTAAATTTTCTTATAGGTGCACTCGTTCCCATCTATGTGGGATTATGGACATCATTTTTGCACTGAGGATGTTGATAATGGGCGTGTTACACAAGACTCTGGAGTGGAAGTTGTGTTCGACTAATATAGTCATGCTATCCATCGAGATCTAAACTTGGTAGGAGGGATGTTGGGTTATGCCGGAAAGATACAAGATATCATTCAAGTGGACTTCTCATCTTTCCAATGTGTTATTTTTAGGTGTAGGTGGTGTGAGACATTCAATACGAATAATGTAAAGGAATATCGTGATAGTGGGTTGATATGTATCAACTTTAGAAAGATGTGGGTTGAAATTAAGGAGCCTTATGTTTTCCCAAACCACTACAACCAAGTGTTCTTTCACCCAGATGTGTTGGATAGAGATTTGTGGTTCAGATTAAGACACAACCCTAGAACTAAACATATTTCTAAGAACAACAATGCTATCATGCCAACTTAGGAATTTAATGAGGGTGATGGAAGCAGAAAGTGATATGTACATGTTTTATTTTTTCATTTAGAGATTGAGATATCATTTTGTTACTACTATTTTTGATTGTCTAATTATATTGTTAATTTGTCATCTTATGACGGTGGAAATTATGTCTTGTGTATACATATAAATACACCATGAAAACTTACATGATTCAATTTTATTTTTGTGAAAGTAAAGTCTAACATATTTTTCCGGACTTGAAGGTGTCCTCTAATTTCTATATGAATATTGCAATAATGATTGTATTTTATGATGTTTTTGTTATAAATAATGATAAGAATTATAATTGCATTAATTTATGACATTCTGGTAGATTAATGTAATGTTTTTTTATTATATGATCTGATTAAGTTTAATTAATTTATGTCCTTGATAACAATGCAATTTACAAAAAAAGTTAAGGTGCTCTACAATGACTTTAATTAACATTTATGAGCTTGATAACAATGAAATTTACAAGAAAATTTAAGGTGGTGTCTAATTTCCCCATGATCAACATTTGAATGTTTGTATTTCTTGATGTTTGTCTAATTTCCCAATAGAGCTTTGATATAATTTGTCATTGTAAAGTGAGTTATTGCCAAAAGAAAATTAAAATGTTGAATGATACATCATTGATAGGTCATATTGATCATGTTCATATTTACATTTTTTATGTGATGTTCATATTCATATATTATATTAATATTACAATATGGTAATACTACTTGAATTTTATACCTACCGAAAGGTAGGTAATATTGTAATCGACAAGATGTCAAAAGTTTTTGACTTTCAATTAATCAACTCAATTAAAAAACTTATTCTAAAGTTTAACTTTGTAACTTAATTTTTTATTTTTTAATAATATATTTATCTTTTACTTCATTGGATGTATGTGTGACATGATATTGATATGACTATTTTAGATCTTATTCCTGTTAGAATAGGAAGAATTTTTTTTTTTTTTTTTTATGGGCCAAATGCCAGGCTGAAAATATGAGTCAAATAAAAAAACAAAAACTTACACATAGATGTTGAAATGCGATTTAGCAGTGTCTCTCTTATCTTCCAGGTGTTAGATAGCTCTCATTTATTAATTACACTCCGATGCAATGTTCATGCACTCTGTTTGAAATGGATTATTACAGATCAAAGTGATACCCTGTTTCTGGTTTCCTGCAAGATTGATAACGTACTCCACTACAGGTATCAAATGCCAATACTAAGACCACATTCCATACTTCAGTCTCATATATCAATCATTTGACAAATTCGTGACAACGATTTAGGTAAAAAAAAAGAAAATGGTTTTCAAACATTAATATTCAGTTGGTCTGGAAACAAACACGCTCAATCTTCACCAAGAAGTGCGCAATCCCAATTTTCCCGTACAGATTTGCAAAAACAATTTATAAATAAACATTCAGAAAACCCTAGTTCAGATTCAATTTCTGAGTACAATCAATTCTCTCAATTATAAAATTTACTGTTGCATTTATTCTCATAATAAACTTCATCTTACAGAGAGGCACGCTTTCACCAGTGTTTCCAAGAAGAATGACTCTTTGCTGGGATCTCCCAAAAAACTGTCCCCCCGAAATGAGTTCGAGAGATTAAAAGAAGCAAGTGCTCTCTCTCACAAAACAAGAAAACTCCTATATAACTGTCTTTTAACTCAAAACTTAACATTTCGTTTAAACTAAGTGTTCAAACTTTAAAATTAAATCTTTGGGTGTTTTAGCTTCAGCATGTGACCAACCCATCACATTGCAAATGCACCTGCATCAGACTCCCTAAGAGAGAAATTTTATGAGCTCATGCTCATAAGATCTTCTATATAATGACCTATTTTCTGTAGCTTCGCTTCATCCAACCAAGCAGAATCCTCCATCGGATGGTCTTTCCACTTCACAAGATACTCTAAGTATTCTTTCTTTCTGCATTTCTTGGCAACACGTGTATCCAAAATATATTCAGCCTCTAAACTCTTTGCCAAAGGCATTTGTTTCAGCCACTGTTGTTCCTTGCCTTCATCATGGTCAAAATTCCCAGAAGTTTGAGTTGCATCACCAGTTGTGTAGGAATACAAATCTGCTACATTAAAGATGTGTGAAATGCCAATGCCTAGAGGTAACTCTAGCTCATCAGCATTTGCTGAAAACTTACGGAGAATCTTACAAGGCCCTATCTTCTTCATTTTCAACTTATTGTATTTTCCCCTTGGAAACCTCTCCTTTCTTAGATGGGATAGGACCTTGTCTCCTACCTCAAAGTTCACCTCTTTCCTGTGCAAATCTGCTCTCTACTTATAGCTGTAGCTTGTGTCTTGTAATCTCTTCTTGACTTGCTCATGCAACTCACTCATGGCTGTTGCAAAATCTTCTCCATCAACGCTTCTATGCTCAAGATTTCCTAGGTCTCTTAGCTCACAAACTCCCCTCAGATGCATGCCATACAAGATTTGAAATGGACTTTTTCCCATGCTTCTATTTGGTGAATCATTATACGAAAACTCAGCCTGGGTTAGCACATGATCCCATTGTTTTGGTCGGTCACCTACTAAACTCCTCAACAAGTTACCCAAACTCCTGTTTACAACCTATGTTTTCCCATCAGACTGTGGATGATAGGTTGAGCTGAAATTTAGTTTAGTGCCAAGTTTCTTCCACAAGGTCCTCCAAAAATGGCCTATGAATCTTGTGTCCCTATCAGATATTATACTCTTTGGCAATCCATGCAACCGAACAATCTCATCAAAAAACAAATTATCCACATGGGTAGCATCACTAGTTTTGGAACATGGAATAAAATGAGCCATCTGAGTAAACCTATCCACAACTACAAAGATTGAGTCATTACCTCACTGAGTTCTTGGTAAACCCAACACAAAATCCATACTTACCGAATCCCAAGGTCTGTTGGGAATGGGTAAAGGCATGTACAATCCAGCATTCTGACTCCTTCCTTTTGCATGCTGACATATCCTGCACTTATTCACGTACCTTTGCACATATGTCTTCATCTTAGGCCAAAAATAAAAATGACTCAGCTGTCCAAGTGTTTTCTCAACACCAAAGTGTCCATCCAACCCGCCATTATGCTTTTCTTGGACCAAGTTTTCCCTCATTGAACAATTGGGAATACATAGCTGATTGTTGTTGAACAATAATCCCTCTTGTAACATAAACTCCTTCCATGGGCTGCTGTCACTATTGACTGTGTTTTTACACGCTGCAAAAGCTTCTTGAAAATCAGGATCAATGTCATACAAATCCTTCAGATAATCAAAGCCCAAAATTTGTATTTGACTTCCCTGCATGGTTAAACATTTCCTACTTAAGGCATCAACAGCTGTATTTGCCTTCCTGCTGATGTGCTTCAAAACAAAAGTAAAAATTTGCAGGAACTCCACCCACTTTACATGTTTATGACTCAGCTTATGCTGCTACATAATATATTGTAGGGAAGAATTATTAGAAAATAGAACAAACTCCTTTGGTATCAAATAGTGCCTCCAATGCTTTAAAGCTTGAACAACTGCATAAAATTCTTTGTCGTAGGAAGAATATTTCTGTCTTGACTCGTTTAACTTCTCGCTAAAATACGCCATGGGCTTATCTTCTTAACTCAGTACAGCCCCAATGGCTGTCCCTATGGCATCACATCTTACTTGGAAGGGCTAATTGAAGTCTGGTAACTTCAACACTGGCTTCTCAGTGATCTTCTTCTTCAATAATTTTTTTTTATTTTTTATTTTATTTTTTATTTTTTATTTTATTTATTTTTTATTTATTTATTTATTTATTTTTATTTTATTTTTATTTTTATTTTTATTTTATTATTTTATTATTATTATTTTATTATTATTTTTTTTAATTTTTATTTTATTTTATTTTTATTTTATTTTTTATTTATTTTTTTTTTCTGCTGCTGCTACTGTCCAATAAAATGGCTGGCTATCTTTTTTTATGGTATCAATGATAGGTGTGAAAATGCCACTAAAATTCCTGATAAACTTCCTGTAGAAACTGGCTAAACCATGAAAACTTCTCACCTCAAAAATGTTCTTGTGTGAGGGCCAATTTACAATTGCCCCTATCTTCTCCGGGTCCATTTTCAAGCCATCTTGAGAAATGACAAAGCCTAGATATACTAGCTCACTCTTCATAAAAGAACACTTCTTCATGTTAATTAGTAACTTTTCTTGTTGCAATGTTTCTAAAACATAATTCAAATGTCTTAAGTGCTCTTCTTTAGTCTGACTGAAAATTAAAATATCATCCAAATAAACAATGACGAACTTACCAGTGAATTCTTTCAAGACTTCATTCATCAGCCGCATAAAGGTACTGGATGCATTTGACAGGCCAAATGGCATGACCAGCCACTCGTACAACCCATCATTAGTCTTGAAAGCTATCTTCCACTCTCCCCCTTCTCTGATTCGGATTTGATGATAACCACTTTTCAAATCAAGTTTGGAAAAATAAACTAATCCACTCAAACAGTCCATCATGTCATCCATCCGCAGTAATGGAAACCTGTAGCGAATAGTGATCTTGTTGATGGCTCTGGAGTTGGTACACATCCTCCATTCTCCACTCTTCTTTTGATTTAGTACTGTAGGCACATCACACGGACTCAAACTTTATTTTATTAGTCCTTTATCCAACAGTTCTTGGACTTGCTTCCTCACTTCTTCATTTTATTTGGGTGTCATTCGATAAGCAGCCTTGTTTGGAAGGCTTGCTCCCGGTATTAAGTCTATGTGATGACTGATACTTCTTTTGGGTGGTAGCTCACTTGGTAAATCATCAACTACAATATCATGATACTCATGCAATAACTCCTGAACTTCAATAGGTAAATCTACAATTTCAGTATGCATAAGTACTACTTTTGGTTTGCAAATCACTGCATAGCTTACCTCTTCTTCTTCCATCTATTGTAGAAATTTATTTCCACCTAGCAGCAGTACCTTTGGGTTGCTTGTTTCAGCTGTATTTTCCTCTTTCAATGGTACAAGGGTATGCTTGATGCCATCCTTTTCGAACTTATAATAATTCTTCTCTCCATCATGTATCACTTTCCGGTCAAACTGCCATGGACAACCTAAAAGAATGTGACACGCATCCATTTGCATTATGTCATAGAGCACCTTGTCCTTATACTTACCTATTTGAAACTCCACTTCACTTTGCTCATGCACCAATAATTGGTGTTCTTTTTTCAACCACGATACTTTATAAGGTGTGGGATGCTTAACCTTTTTTAATCCCAATTTGTCCACCATTTCTTGGGAGACTAAATTATCCGTACTCCCACTGTCAATCACCAATTTGCAGCATTTTCCTTTTTCCTTACACATTGTCTTAAATAAGGATTTTCTTTGAACTGGTTCAGCAACCTCCTTTGCTAGATTCAACAGAACCTTGTGCATCATCAACACCTCTTCACTCTCTGGCACATTCTCTGTCTCAGGTATTTGTGTCTATGTTGCTTCAGTTTGAGTTATATATGCACCTTTCTATCCCATATTATCATTTTCAGGACATTCAAAAGATCGGTGACCTAAAGTGTTACATCTGTAGAACCGATAGGCAGTCTCTCTGCCTCTTCCTCTACCTCTACCTCTCTGGTAAGGTCTTCCTCCCCTGCTGCCACCTTCTTTCTCTGACTGTCCTTGCTGATTTGAATTGTCTTCACCATTCTTTTGTGTTGGAAGCTTTCCTCTTCTAGTTGGCTTCCCTCTACCTCTAGCAAAACCACGCCCTCTGTTGGAGCTTTGTTTTCTTGTTATCTTTTCTTCTGCTTTCAAGGTGCACTGATATGCTTCCTTTATTGTTCTTGGAGAAAGCATACTGATTTCATCTTGGATATCCAGTCTCAAACCATTTATATACCTTGTTGTGTTCTCCAGGGTACCTTCTACATAACCTAGTCTCAAATTTACCTTGTAAAACTCTTCAGTGTACTCCCTCACTATCATCATTTTTTGCTTAATATTTTGTATCTGTCTATAAAGAGTTAGTTGGTAATCTTTCGGCAAGAACTTACTCTTCATCTTTGCCACCATCCTATTCCAACTTTTGATCAAAGGTTTTTCCTTCTTCCTTCTTTCAGTCTGTATATTGTCCCACCATAGCACAGCATGACCTTTCAACCTTGTCACTGCAAACTTCACTCTTTTATTCTCCTCAATCTCCTCGTACTCAAAATACTTTTATATCTCACTGATCCAGTCTATTAGGTTCTCGTCTTGCAAACTGCCATCGTAAATGGAAATTTCAGGCTTTGGCCTTGAACTTGAGCCCAAAATTGCTTTCAAAAACCTAATCTCAGCAGCTTCTTCCATAGGTGCTGCTCCTTCTTCTTCAGGTGTCTCATCGGGCTCACTAATATCTCCACTGTCAGGATCCCGCTATCTTTCTATTTCCATGGCTTCTAACCGAGCTTGTAGCCTCCTTATCTCTTCTCAGAGGTTTGCATTAACCCTGGGCCTACCTCCTCTACCCCGTGCTCTTCCTGCTTGCCTCTCCATCCCTCTTTCTTTAAAGTATGATAATGTTTAAGCTCTGATACCAAAATTGATGGGCCAAATGCCAGGCTGAAAATATGAGTCAAATAAAAAAACAAACTTACACAGAGATGTTGAAATGTGATTTAGCAGCATCTCTCTTATCTTCCAAGTGTCAGATAGCTCTCATTTATTAATTACACTCCCATACAATGTTCACGCACTCTGTTTGAAATGGATTATTACAGATCAAAGTGATACCCTGTTTTTGGTTTCCTACAAGACTGATAACGTACTCCACTACAGGTATCAAATGCCAATACTCAGACCACATTCCATACTTTAGTCTCATATATCAATCATCTGTCAAATTCGTGACAGCGATTTAGGTAAAAAAAAGAAAATGGTTTTCAAACATTAATATTCAGTTGGTCTGGAAACAAACACGCTCAATCTTCACCAAGAAGTGCGCAGTCCCAATATTCCTGTACAGATTTGTAAAAACAATTTATAAATAAACATTCAGAAAACCCTAGTTCAGATTCAATTTCTGAGTACAATCAATTCTCTCAGTTATAAAATTTACTGTTGCATTTATTCTCATAATAAACTTCATCTTATAGAGAGGCACGCTTTCACCAGTGTTTCCAAGAAGAATGACTCTTTGCTGGGATCTCCCAAAAAACCGTCCCCCCAAAATGAGTTCGAGAGCTTAAAAGAAACAAGTCCTCTCTCCCACGAAACAAGAAAACTCCTATCTAATTGTCTTTTAACTCAAAACTTAACATTTCTTTCAACTACTATTTAACTAAGTGTTCAAACTTTAAAATTAAATCTTTGGGTGTTTCAGCTTCAGCATGTGACCAACCCATCACATTGAAAATGCACCTGCATCATTTTTACTATTGGTTGTTTTAGACTAACACCTGACAAATCCTGAAAGAGGGATCGAACTTAAATTAATGACATCAATCATGTTTTGCAAGATGACATTCGTACACCCCTCTTGCGTGAATGAATAACAATTATACCACTTTGTAACTCCACCAAATTGAAGGGAAAAAACCAATTCCGCTTATTTCCTGTCTCTCTCATATTGCCTTTATATTAGCTCCCCCTAGATTATTTATTTTTAATTAATGTAGGTCATCAGTTTGTCCAATTAAGATATCGACCATCAACCTTATAACTACAATAGTAGCATTTAACAGATTATATGCCTACTAAATAATATAACCAATCTACTTTGAATGAAAAAAAATAGTAAAAAAAACAAAATATGTGCACTTGATATTTATTTTGTCACTTTTGTAGAGATTAAAATATAATTTCTTTGGATAGGATATTTTGGAATGATACTAGCAACTTAGCTATTTAGTTACTAGATAGATTTATTTCTCATTTTATAAAATGTTAGTTAAGTATTAATTTAAAATGGTTTAAAAAAAAATTTAATATATATAATTTGTAATAGTTTATAATGAAATATACTTTTTTTCAAAGATTTAATATTTCTTAATTTCTTAATGTCTCATTACAATTTTATTAAAATTTGTATTCGGTAGTTTTTAATTTGTTAAATTATATTTAATAATAAAAGAAACGTTGATATGTTTTATTATTTTTAGTTGTTACGAATAGAGGTATAAAATCAATATATACAATAAAGTTGAAAATTATGTTGAAAAGAGTTGGAATTATTTAATAAATACTTAACACTTTCGATATAAAAGAAGTAGTGTTGTGGAGTTTGTTAATCCAACTTTAATTATGTATTTATATGATTTTTTTTTTGCATAAAAAATATCATTAACATTTATATTCAATAAAGAGTGACATAGTAATAACTCTTACAACGCAAATAATAACTTGATGTGTTATAATAGTTTTGAATTCTTGGTAAAATGACATTAGATAGCATTATTGTTCTACTTCACTTTTACTCTAGATTGTTATGGATAGGGCTAATATGCCATCATCAATACTTTATCAATAGTTTCTAACACTTGTACATCTCTCCAACTCTATTTCAACTTTTAAAGGCATGGTGTAAGACATGTCACTTTTCTTTTGCTTTTAAACTATACACAAGTAATACATTGTTAAAATGTTCCATAATTATTTTAACTTAAGTTTTCAATTATGTACAATTATTACATTGAAACATTTCTAAGAGGCAGGTATAAGTAGCTTTGCTACTAATTTCACTTGTTTTTATGATGTTTGGCAATTACACTTATAAATTAAACAAGATTGATTTATGTTTATCATTTGAAAATATAATTAATTTATACACATCATTATACGATGAAGAGTTAATTTCCTTATTATACAACAATTATGCATAAATCATAGAGTTGCCACAACTTCATCCATAATTTACAATGCAAATTGTGATGTTTTTGTCAACCAAATTAATACTTAGTGATTTAAAGATGTAATGTCCCTTAAATAGTAAAATAAAAAAAAATTCTTCTTCTTGCTAGTTTGCCTAACATAGATTATATATTTATGAGATTATTCTTCAGTAATGTGAAATGTATCGGTACTTGCATTTGCTATTTCAGTTTTTTAGGAAAACTTCTAACAAGGTAACTTTTATCGGTCATGCTCTCGTTGCGGAAGTAATTATGATGAATATGTGTGTGTAGGGTTTTTCCATGCAATAATACTAGCAGTCTCTTTTCCTCTTACATGATCTAAATGTATGTTTAAAATGTCAATTGTCTAATGTCAATTCTCAGGCATGATGAACCCGATGAGGGAAGTTGAAACACCCTGAATCTTTGGGGTTGATCTAAGCACTCCTGGCGGAGTCGCCGAGAGGTAAGGTGTGAAAGGGTGAAACCAATGGACTTACTTAGCGATTATGCTAATGCATATTTAATTGTCATCTTCCATGCAGGTGTCCTTCGGTGTCCATATGGTTGGAAACTCCTCCATGTAAAAAATCCAAAAGTGGAACCGCCCTTGTGCCAACATGAAGGGGTTGAGATCTTTGTTTTTGTTTTAATAAACCAAGGGTATTGAACCCACATGACTATACTAAATAGTTTTGCAAATCGTATTGGAGTCCTATCGTGGTAGTTGAATGTATTAATGTCGCACATGGTAGTCACATGGCTTTTGGCCAGCTGGACTAACGCATTTAGCGAGGGTTACACAAAATTTTTCAAGTTATGGTTTCACTTGGTCTTTTGGCTGCGAGGGTTTTAGCTCTGTTTGTGAGGTGGTTGCGCCTAGCTTGAGCTATGCTCATGGCCAAGGTAAGGTCTGGGAAACACGAAGGCGATGTAGAGGTTATCCTACAGGTAATTATGTCCATGTTTTAACATTAAGACTCCTCATCTTTACTTCTAGTTTTAAGAACTTCCCAGGTCCTAACTTCTTTTTGCTTTCATTCACTAATAGGTATGGTCTGACTCTCTGCGTGGACCAGAATGGGGAACAACACGAACTTTACAAAGCATTTGGACTGGTAAGTCCTGGGTTCTTTCAACCCTTCACACCTATCTGTCTTGGTGGTTTGGAGAAGGTTTTGATAAGTTTGCATTGGAGAGACTCGTGATGCCTTTGGCTCACTCAGACTTGGAATCTCCAGGGAGGTCGCCTTTGGCTTGACCCGGTGTTTGGTATATTGTTGTAATAATATTTCGATGGATGAATCTACTGAGGGTTTCCATGCTTACAATAGTGTTTAGTGATTTTGGTCTTGGTTGCTTTCAATCTACTCGACCCTGTGTACATATGGGTTTTGAAAGAATATTTCCATGCCTAAAATGAATTGTGGGTACTTGTTGTTTTTGCTGTATATAATGTGAAACCTAGACTTCTGTGTTTTCTTCACTTTGGGACCCAACTGGATGTGTGGAGAAAAATAGGGTCAAAGGGCTTTCCATTTGATAATTTATCATTTCGAAATTTTGGTAAAAGGTCGTTTAACTAAATGATGGAGTCCATGTTGAAATATGAATCTTTTTAATGCTCTATTCTGCGTTTTCCTATGGAATAAGAAAATTTAAGAATGAATGTGTTGTGGAAGGACCATCCTGTAGCTAATCATTTTGTGTTTTTAAATGGTTAATCTATATTTTGTTGATGCCGATGGTACTCTTATCTTCTATCTAGTTTAAAGAGAATGTTTCTGGGAAATATGAGCTGCTCCAGGGGTTTGATATCCCAACCTGTGTTTAATTTCTTTGCAAAGAATGAACTCCTATTGTTTAGGCTATGAGATTCGATCTTTGGATTGAAAGTCATAACCATCAGGGTTTTCAAATTTAAGATGCATTTAAAAGATCTGCGTTTATATTTGTATGATGTTGTAGCCTTCGTTTTCCTGTTGCGTTTTTGGTTATGAGAAGCATTTGACTGGTAGTTGCCTTTACATGTGAACCTAAAGGGATTCGATCCCTGACTTTGCGTTTTATGTTGGAAATACAGGTTGTAGGTGTTTTGTTAAATGGTAATGAGAAATGCTTGTTTGGACAAGTAACTACTTCTGTGTAAACAATACGTTATTTGATCACTTGGATTATGATTTGGTCTTCCTGGGAAAGTCAAGGAGACTTGATCTCATGACTTTATTTCTATGGTGAAAAGTACTACCGTTTAAGGATGTGGTATGCGCTTGATGGTAGTGGGATTCAATTCATAAGAAATGTCTGATGTCACTTTTGTTTTAATGGTTGACTGTTTAAATAAAAATAAACTTAGAGATAGTGAAATGGAGTGATGCCATGGACTGGAAAAATAATAACACTCGTTTCTACTGTTAATTATTTGTTTTGATGTGTAGGTAACTAAGAGAAAACACTATTGTTAATACTTTGTTTTGATGTGTAAAGTGACTCAGAGAATCGATGTTTGTTTTGATACTATTGTTTATTGCTTAAGCACCAAGAGATTAACCATAAAAGAATTAAAAGAGAAACATAATTAATCACTACACTACGAATTAGCAGAACGATTCAGATCAAAGACATCATTATTGAGAAATGTAATAATAAAACTAGGTTTGTTGATAGGGTGTTGTCTAGCACAGGCTAGCTTGGCTAGACCTGCTAGACCCTCCACTGGTTTCTGGGTGAAACCTCTAAGTGTTGATAATATTTATAACGAGAACACTGCTTAAGAATTAATTCTAGTTTAAATGCCTACATCTACTAAAACTGAGAAATGGAAACAATTAATACCACATACCTGATTGCTTGGGCACTCGATCCTTTCTTGTAGATACCTGCACACTCAAAAAGTAATTAGTGCAGAGCCTATTGTGATTAGCTAACCCGTTAGGGTGATTTTCCTTAGCTGGATAACTTTGGGACTACCGTGTTCCTCCCAACCATGATCCTACAACTGCTCCTGGTTCTGTATGGATCCCCCCGAGCTGGATTCCAACATGCAAAAGAGATAGAGGACCTAGGGTTATTGCTAGTTCAGTTTCTTGGAGCAGAAGACTTCCTTTTGATTACCATCAGAAAATGATAATGAAAAAGATAGATGCCCTCAAACTTGGGATCTACCCTCTTTATGTAGGGGAGTCTTTTAATTAGGACTATTGAAATAATTAGTTTCTTTAAATTAAATAATTAATATTTAAAAGATATTATTTAATAAATATCTAGTCCTTTTGAACTAGGACTTTTCCAATTGTTTAACTATAAGTGATTTTGATTTAAGCTCTCAATAATAATTATAATAATAATAATATTTTATTTAACTATTAACACCTTATTAATAATATTTAAATAATGCATAAGCCATCTATAATAAATATATTTTATAATTAAATAATGACAACATTATTATTAAAGCTTTTAATAATAACATTAGCCTTGAGGCCTTTATACATGTTAGTCCTAAAAGACTATTGGTAATTATCTTTTATTAAATTATGTATCTTCACATGATACTTCTTTTAACTTTTAAGGACAAGGTCCAATTCTTTGGATGGTCTCGGTAAGCTTGGATAGGAACCTCTAGTCTCTCTCTTTGCATGTCAGATTCCCTCGTTTAACATGGTAGTTCCCGCAATACTTGATGATAGATAAAAGATGAATCATTTAATAAAATAAAATAAATGTGATAAAAGTAAAAGTGCTATTCATAGTCCTTCCAACTCAACACTTTGAGATCCAGTAACCCCGAGTGCTCTTTAGATCCTTTTAACTCAACACTCTCACATGGGTGTTATGCTAGTGCAATTCCAGAGCCTCTACTCAACACTAGTGCTAGAATGTGGTTGTGAGGCACATCTAGAATATTTAAGTTGCCTCAGATCCGGCTTTCGTTTATCAAGTTTGGAGTGCTCCAAGGCTTTGGCCCAACCCTCAATGTATATCAAGGCTTACTCCCAGTACATAAACATTCTTCTAGGTACAATGGGGCTTATGCCCAGTACGTAGGTTATATGTGTGTTTCTGAGTCCACGCTCAACACACTCATAAGTCAAATCATGTAAATTCATAGCTTTGCAAAGTAAGTAACAAAATATCATCTCAGTATATTAGGGTTTGTACCCATATCAAAGTTGAAGAACATTATTTAAAACATTAGGGCCTTCTTGCCCAGTATTCACTCGAGTAAAGAAGTCAGTTAGGGTCCATGCCCGATATGTCAATATATAAAAGAATAATTCATAGGTGCTAGGGTTCATGCTCAATATTCAAAATAAAACATATGTCTTGGGGCCGTGGCCCGATATAACAACAAAAATAGTTAGCCCAAAATTTGGGATATTACAAAAGACCCACATGATTTTCAATAATGCAAAGATCGTTTAGTACATAAATATATGATCATCATCATTTTCATCACCTAACAAACATAAGCATCATGATCATTCCATCATAAACATAATCATCACCATACTAACATAAAAATAACCATAAGTTTTAACAAAAACTTAAATGCATCATCATAATTTTCACGACATTCCCATAAACACACATTATTATAATCATTGTTAGCATATAACAAAAATAAAAATAAGCACCATCATATACGCCATCATACCATCATTAACATAAAACCAAAAATAAGATTGCATGAACGTACCATTCGATAAACATTAATTACGTCACATATTCATGTAACATATACAACTGGAAAATTTAAACATCATCTAACATGTCACATAACTAATAATACACGTAAACATAATTAATTGACGTTCCATGATCATCATTTTCACCACATAAATAAATAAACATCAACATAAACATAAGCATTGACATCAACATAAACATGATAAATGCAAAATATATATAGATATGAACATATATAACATCAAAGTCATGATGCAATATGTCAAATATAAAATATATCTAGTGAAAAAACTGTTATGACATATTTTCTCCACCTCCTCCAGCAGAGGCATCATCAGTATCTCTCCGACCTGAGATAGATGCATCATCACCTCCATCAATAGATCTAGAGTAAGTATTAGCACCTCTACCAGCAGAGGCAGAGGCACCAGTACCTATAATACCAGAAGGAAAAAGAGAACTGAGAGAAAGGGGTATATGTCCATCAAGACAAAGTGTATGACCCTCTCTGAGCGCCTCTCAAATAGAAATGTCTGAAGTAGGAACTGGTGGATGGTCGGTCCCATGAGTAGGATCGAAGGGTTGATCGAGCAAGAGTAGAGGATCACATGATGATGTAGGATCGTGAAGAAATTTGAGTAGGATTAGAGGACTAGATGATGATGGAGGTGGAGGAGGAGGACATGGTGGAGGAGAAGGTGGATGAGATGTCGAAGGTGCAGGAGGAGGAGGTGGATGATATGTTGACGAAGTTGATGGAGGAGGATGTGGAGTAGTAGATGTCAAAGTTTATGGAGGAGGGGGTGGAGGAGGCTGATAGGAATCCAACTGAAAGCATGCACCAAAAATATGTGGCATCAAAAACATCATATGATGAGGAATAATCCTCCATATATCCACAAGATCAGGGTCATCAGGAATGTCATGTGGCCACATAGGATGAACACCTACATTTTCCAACAATCTGGCTAACCTATCTGCCACATCCTGATTATACCTATCATGGGGCCTACATGGACGGTGCCTAGGATGTCTACCATCAAAATGTGGGATAACTTGATCCTACTCCTCCATATCCTGATCATCATGAGCTGGAGGAGGTGGCCCAACCTCTACATCAAAGATGCCAATATTTGCAAAATATATAGTACAAAATAATAATTCAAGACAATTTCATTAAAAAATAAACATATTTATAACATATTTCATTTTCATTAAGTATAAAGAGAATAAAATGCAACTATAGTAATTTAAACATAACATTAATATTACTTCTCTCATCATAAGGCTCATCGGGTGTGAATAAGATCTCTGGGCACCCTCTCCAGTCCAAGCCTGCATATGAATATGGAATGATGTCAAGTGCATGGTTGTCCTCACTGGCCAACATTTGTAGCACATCTGAGGTGATCCTAGCTGGGAACTCAGGTTTCCCCCTCTTGGGCATCATCTCTCCTCACATGTGCATACGCACCTCAGTCACTGACCTAGCAAGTAGGCAACCAAATGATGGCCTGGTGGACAGAAACCTCTAAAAAAATAAACAAAAAATATATGAACCGAAAGGGAAGTTGGACCTCCCATCAATGACTGCATGATATCTATCCAAAGCATAACAAATCTGTCACAAAAAATGGCAGACCACCTAATGCATCTAGGTCTCTACACTAAAGAGTCAACATAACAATAAGGGGAAACCAATGCAGTTCCCATCAGTAGTGTAGTGCGCTAGCGTCGTAATCAAAAGAGAGAGGAATATAACCTCCTCTCAACCAAAATCAGGGATTCGAGGCTGGCCACCGCTCACCTGAAAATCAGCTGGATGGACGACCACATCACTGACATATCTCACAGAGTAAGTTAGTTGACTCTCTGTTGCAGCACCAGCTGGGACATCGTGGAATTGGGGTAAATACTCCCCTCTCCTAGATATCTTAGTGATGAAATAAATATCCTCCTCAGTCGGATGGAACCACTGACCGCCACCAACACCAAATGCATGCCTCTGATGATCCCAAAATCCAGTGAGCAGTGACATAACAATGCAGAGTGGCCCTTAAGGGATGTAGCCTCCTGATAAAATTCAGGAGACCAACAATCCTCAAGAGATTTGTAGTCTTATCAGTAATGGGGATAGGGTACAAGTCCCTCTCCCTCTCCCTAGCCTCCCACTATCTGACCATGGTATATTACTGAAGTTGAGCATGCTCCTATTGAGCAACATGTCGTCGTTCATGTCTCTGTTTCACATATTTCATACAATTAAAATAATATTTACTAACATCAACAATGATTTTTTATGAAAAAAATAAATTGTTACAATGGGTACACCAAAATAATACAAGCGCATCGTACCCGGTGCTTTAATGTTACAATTGCACCGATTACGGTGCACTATAAAGATCCTACCACACCGATTTTATATATTTAAAATTGATGGAAATGGTGCATTAAAAATATAATGCACCGGTACGATAAAAATAATAATTAACAATGTGCTAAAATCATATTAGCGCACCAGTGCGTTCAATTCATAGAACGCACTGTACACATTTTTTGAAAATGTAATTTCGGTGCGTCCATTCCACATAAGAGCACCGTCACCGGTGTACTGATGTAGAATGGGCACATCAGAAATAGAATTTTGTAAAAAGTTTAATAATTCATTTTTTGTGTGTTTAGTTCAAGTAAGCGCAACGTAAATGGTGCGTTTACTTCAACCAACCACACTGTTTATTAATAACCGTTACTATAATTTAATTAAGGTGCACTAATTGAATGTAAGTGCACTGACTACAGTGCTCTTAAATTCCATAGGCGCACCATATAATTTATTTATTCTATTATTAGACAATGTTTACCGGTGCGCCATGGACACGTCAAAGCACCAGTAATGGAGCGGTGTGTTGATATATATGTAACTTTGGAATGTATTTCACATATATGTATATTGTATTCCTATAGAGATGTTATTATTCCTCTATATGGAAGTGGTTGTATTCCTATAGAGATGTTATTATTCCTCTCTACGGAAGTGTCATCATTTATATTGTAAGTGTTGTAACTTATACTTGATGGGTTATTAGACCACCTTGTTGGGGTCGGCCCTGTATAAGTCATGTGGGTCAAAGGGTTATTAGACCACCCTATTGGGGGTCGGCCATGTGGGTCAAAGGGTTATTAGACCACCCTAGTGGGGGTCGGACCAGTCAACATTATGTTAAGTGGTTAAGCTGAGGCCGACCTAGTTGAGTAAAGGTCAAGTCAAGTTAGTGTATAAATAGAGAGTGTGTCTCTCTCATTTTACACAATCTATTTTCTCACTCACACTTGGGAGAGTGGTGCACTTGTGGAGGAGGAGGCTCTGCTGCTAGGAGAAGACTATCTCTTGTATTCTGGTTGTATCATTTCTCTATCTATCTCTGAGGAAGTTATTGGGGTTTTTCACCTTTATGGTTTTCCCCAAGTAAACTCTGTGTCTCTTGTGTGATTGCATTATTGTGTCCATGATTGATATGCTGTAGATTTGTTGTACATGTTGTTCTATCAGTTAAGATCCTGGATTTGATTGAAGTAAATTCTGAAAATTTAACTTGGTATCAGAGCTAGCCTGAAAGAAGGCATGATATGGCACGTATGACACTTGTTGCACTTACGATGCTAGGGCTTGATATAGAAAAAACCAGTCATCGTAGCACTTTCGCTATAAATCCGTTTAGAAAATTTTTTTGGATCTGAAACTTTTATAGGTCGAATATCAGATCCCCATGTACCTTGTGTCTAAAGAAAAACCTCTAATTCGTTGTACTTTGTGATTTATGATCTGTACAATATAGGGTTTTTGCCTCTTCCAGATCTGAGTCAAAATCAGGTGACCTTGGGAAAAAGGTCATAACTTGGGCTAGGAAGCTCTAAATGAAATTTCGTAAAATGTGAAAGGTAGTACACAGATGGTACTATCTCAAGAAAATGTTTCAGAGGACAAAGTTGAACCAGTGACACGTGGCATGCCGTACAAGTTCGCTCTCCTGTATTATCCCATAAACAGGTCATGTTGCGACACTTGGCATAACTCTCTCTCAGAGAATCCAATTGAGGTTAGACCTATCGGGATGGAAAGATAACAAGTTGGGATATTAGGAAAAGTTTTCAGAGGCCAAAGTTGAAACAGTGACACGTGGAACTCCGTACAAGTTCGCTCTCCTGTATTATCCCATAAACAGGTCACGTTGCGACACTTGGAATAACTCTCTCTCAGAGAATCCAATTGAGGTCTGACCTATCGGGATGGAAAGAAAACAGGTCGGGTTATCTCAGAAAAGTTTTTCAGACCCTGTGGATCAAAAGGTTCGGAGTTACACTAGAAACAATCAGGTACATATTTCTGTCAAAACAGAATTATTTTTTAGTACCCTCATTCATGGCTTCCGGAATTTAGGGCTTTGAAGAAAGTTGGAATTTTTGTAATCGGAGACCACGGCTGGATGCTATTCATCAAAATAGAAATTTAGAGACAAAGATCAGATTTTTTGGTTGGGCAGAAGGTTGGGCTTGATCAAACCCCAGTTCGAGACTTTGATCGGAAAGATGGAAAATTAGGGCTTCTGCAAAAATTGGAATTTCAGAAATCTGTGACCACGGTTGGAAGCTCCTCAGAAAAATCGAAGCTTAGAGTTTTGAATCCAATATTTTGGTTGGGTGAAGCTCCAGGAAACTCAAACCCTATTTCAGGGTCCTTCCCAGTGAATCCAAAAATCTAAAAGGCAATTTTGAGGGGTGAAACTTTGCAGTTTTCAAATTCTGAATATACCAACTTGATCAGCTCATCAAGGCACATATTTCTATCCTTTCGAAAGTTTGAAATTCAAAGTTTGAATTTTTTGGGTTTCTTTCACAAACCCTAATCCAGCTCGAGGTCCAGTTCTTGCAAATCAAGCGGGTTGGGTTGATCCTAGAAGAAGATGGATTGGTCACCTGCATAAGTGAAGAAGTTCCTATCTCAGAGGGAGATGAGGCTAAGGCCTTCCATAAGAAGATTACAAGAAATCTTGACAAGTATGGCTTACAGGTATGTTTCATGGTTAAGTTTATCATATGTTTGTCTTCATATCATTACAGTACAATATTGATTAATTACTGGACTTGTCGTATCACCTTAATAGAAGATATTCATTGATTAAGGTTTGACGCTTATGATTGTACTAATGCATTGTGATGTTGTATGAGGTTTATGTTGTTTGCTAACACAAAAGGTACACCAAGAAAGTCAAATCATGTTCTACTTCAAGAGCATATGCTCATGGTGACATGAAGACAAAGATTCATCCATTGTCATGGATCACATAGAAGATCTACTTTCGAGGTATGTCTAGCTTGGTTCTACAATGGTTAACTTATGAGACATGTAGGTTACTAGCACAAGTCACTGAAGAGAACCAGAAGACATTATGCGGGTATGTTAGACATAACTAGCTAGCATGCTAATCCATGTATGTTTTTCCTATATCAAGCTAGAATCCTACCTTGTGTTAGGATCTTATACTGTTGTGCTGTTGATAATGATTATTCATGAAGTCATAGGTTTGAATAATCATGGTTGTATGCATATTATGTTTCTTACCATAATTGATGATATGACTAACCAGAAGAATCATGAAGGTATAGGTTTGAATAATCATGGGTTTTATGCATATTATATCTCTTATCTTGATTGATGATTCAACTAACTAGAAGAGTCCTATGATCAAATAAGAATATGTATGAGTAAAAGAAGACTTCCCTGAAACCTTGAATACTAATGTTTATTATCTGTGAATGATCATGAATATACATGTTTAAGATTATTGTGTTTTGATAGTATTAAGATTATACTAATAAATGTGTGATTATGTATGAGACCTCAACGATAACACAATGATGATACTAATAAGCATGCATAGTGATTAAGGATGGATGTAAGTTCAAGGACAGGTAATCCAGGAAGCAAAGATCAAGAGGGAGCACACTCTAGTTGTTCCTGCAAGAAAGCAAAGGAGCACGCTTCAGTAGTTTCTGCAAGGATGCAGATATTCAGAGGGAGTTGACCACTTCTCACAATCCACATAAGAATGGAGTTGCAGAAAAGAAGCAAAGACTGAGAGGGAGTCAACCCAACAAACAAACAAAGATAAGTATTTGAATTGTCATTACTTGCATATTTTATTGTTTAAATAATACTGTTCAATAATGTATATACTGATGTTCCTAGAATTAGGTTGTGTATTATGCATATTAGAATAGTTGAATTGATGAACAGTATACTACTAATATGCATGGGTAAGTGGCCTATGGCACTGTACAACATTCCATTGCTAGTTATCTAGAATGAAACCTCTTTGCTGACATGTTGGGAGTTGTGCACACTCTTAACAATGTTCTGGTAGAGATTGGAAGGCATCTAGAAAGTTACAGGATATGGATAAATGTTGTATTGAAGCATTGGCTAAGATAATTGCATGACTGTATGACATATTTCTTTATGTGTAAGAATTTGTTATGAAAACTATGAGATGTTTTCTAATCATGCAATTTAACTTGTTGTGTAGGAAAGATCGTATGCCATCACCTACAAAAGAAGAACTACAACATTTGTTCAGCAACAAAATTATCTATTGAAGATATTGAAGTTCCCAGGATATGGGAAGAATGCCATGATCCGTCGATCATGAAGAATGATGTTTGGGATGTAGTCCCAGGACCTGAAGGGAAGTTTGTTATGACTTCCATATGGATCTATCAAGATCAAGCATGCTGCAGATGGCAGCATAGAGAAATATAAAAGTGATGAAATAGAAGATACACCAGATGGATTTCAAGACAGCTTTCTTGAATGGTGTAGTTGAAGAAGAAGTGTATGTGGAGCAGCCACTTAGTTCTGAGACACGTGACAGGGAGTCATATATGTGCAGAACTTGGGTATGATGCACCACTTTCTAGGTATGGAGGTGTGGCAGAGTGCAGATGGAATCTTCCTTGGACAAGGGAAGTATGTAGTAGAGATCCTGAAGAGGTTCGGGATGATGGACTGCGAGGCTATGGCATCGAACCTGAAGCTTCTGTGTGATGCTTCATCTTAACCAGTTCATGTCACTATGTATCGTCAGATGATTGGGTCCTTGATGTACTTGACGAACACGAGACCATATATTTGCTTTGCGGTGAACACATTGAGCCAGTTCCTGACAGATTCGAGGAGTGTTCACCTGGTTGTTGTAAATCATATTTTGAGGTACCTGAAAGGTATAGTGGATTATGGGCTCAAGTATGAAGTGAATCAAAAGTTTAACCTGCAGGGTTATGTGTATTCAGATTGGGCAGGCAGCGCTGCAGATAGGAAGAGCACATCTGGGTGCTACTTTAGTATGGGATCAGGTGTGATCTCTTGGTTCAGCAGGAAGCAGTCTTGCATAGCACTGAGTACAGCTGAGGCATAGTATGTTGCAGCCTGTTCAACTAGTTGTGAGGCAGTATGGCTACGAAAGCTACTGTCTGAGTTATTTGATCTCTCGTTGGATGCTACTGGTATCTTTTGTGATAACCAGAGTTGTGTGAAGCTATCCGAGAACACAATGTTTCATGACAGGTCGAAACACATAGAGATCAAATATCACTATATCAGGGATATGGTGCAGAGAGGAGCTATGAAACTCCTGTACATTACGACGGATGAGCAGATTGCAGATGTGCTGACGAAGCCACTAGCTAGGGTGAAGTTCGAGTACTTCAGGGAGAGGCTTGGTGTTCTTCATATTGATGACACTTTGAGGAAGAAGTGATGGACACATTTGCAGAATCCATTCCAAGCATGTTGGAAGGAGGATCCTTCACATGGCTGTGGATGTAAGCACTGGATGATGAGCATCAGGACGATGCTCCAGTTACTGCTCTGTATACGCATCATGTTGGATGTTGGATATGATCATTTGGATCATTTGTATGTATATTGTATATGCATCATGTTGGATGCTTGGACCATGTATCTGTATATGTATCAGGTGGATGCATTATATGATCAGGTGGATCATGTATGGTGATATGTATCATGTGTTTGTATTTGTATCAGGTGGATACATTGTATGATCAGGTGGATCATGTATGATGATATGTATCAGGTAGATACTTGGTATGCATCAGGTAGATGCATTGTATGATCAGGTGGATCATGTATGGCGATATGTATCATGTATTTGTATTTGTATGATCAGGTGGATCATGCATGATGATATGTATTAGGTAGATACTTGGTATGCATCAGGTAGATGCATGATATGATCAGGATGATCATGGATGATGAGCTTCAGGATGTTGCTCCAAATGACTTGCAGCAGGATGTTGCAGTGATGATGATCAGGATGATCATGTATACATCAGGATGATGTATGGTGAGTATCAGGTTGATACTCTATGGCCGTGGATCAGGTTGTGCAGATGAGCATATAATTTGGCCCTGGGAGATTTGCAGATAGTCTTTCGAGGTTTTGCCTATGGCATATAATTTGTCCCTGGGATATCTGGAAAATGCTCTTTCAAGGTTTTGCTCTGGGAGGACATATAATTTGGCCTTGGGAGATCTGCAGATAGTCTTTTGAGGTTTTTCCTATGGCATATAATCTGGCCCTGGGATATCTGGCAGATGCTCTTTCGAGGTTTTGTCCTATGGCATATAATATGTCCCTGGGAGATCCGATAGGTTGGGCTGTGTGCCTATAATAAGTCCTGGGATGCTCTTGCGAGGTTTTGCCATGGCCACATATAATCTATCTCTGGGAGATCCTATAGGTAGAGCTATGTGCTCGTAACAACCTGGGATGCTCTTGCAAGGTTTTGTGGTGACCACATATAATTTGTCCCTGGGAGATCCTATAGGTAGAGTTGTGTGCTCGTAACAGCCTGGGATGCTCTTGCGAGGTTTTGTGGTGAGGTCACATATAATATGTCCCTGGGAGATCCTATAGGTAGATCCGTGTGCTCGTAACAGCCTAGGATGCTCTTTCGAGGTTTTGTGATGCACGTAATAAGTCCTGAGATTTCCACAGTATGGCCAGTGATGACGAAGACCTGCAGGTGGTGGGCCTACATCCAGTATGAAAAAGGACTGGCTCTGTAGAACTTCCTATGATGAGTAGATTCAGAGATTGATTGAGATAGCAGCAGTGACGATGATCCAGAGAAGATGACTTGTGCTAGAAGACCTGTGTCGAGAAATACCTTCCTAGTTAAGAGGGAGTGTTGATGTATATGTAACTTCAGAATGTATTTCACATATATGTATATTGTATTCCTATAGAGATGTTATTATTCCTCTATACGAAAGTGGTTGTATTCCTATAGAGATGTTATTATTCCTCTATACGGAAGTGTCATCATTTATATTGTAAGTGTCGTAACTTATACTTGATGGGTTATTAGACCACCTTGTTGGGGTCGGCCCTGTATAAGTCATGTGGGTCAAAGGGTTATTAGACCACCCTATTGGGGGTCGGCCATGTGGGTCAAAGGGTTATTAGACCACCCTAGTGGGGGTTGGCCTAGTCAGCATTATGTTAAGTGGTTAAGTTGAGTCCGACCTAGTTGAGTAAAGGTCAAGTCAAGTTAGTGTATAAATAGAGAGTGTGTCTCTCTCATTTTACACATTCTATTCTCTCACTCACACTTGGGAGAGTGGCACACTTGTGGAGGAGGAGGCTTTGCTACTAGGAGAAGACTATCTCTTGTATTTTGGTTGTATCATTGCTCTATCTATCTCTGAGGAAGTTATTGGGGTTTTTCACCTTTATGGTTTTCCCAAAGTAAACTCTGTGTCTCTTGTGTGCTTGCCTTATTGTGTCCATGATTGATATGCTGTAGATTTGCTGTACATGTTGTTCTCTCAGTTAAGATCCTAGATCAGATTGAAGTAAATTCTGAAAATTTAACACAGTGACGTGTCCCTTGGCGCACCAAAAAATTTAGTTGTCTTTATTATTTATGTTTCATGGTGCGCCTAATGATTTAGAGGGCACCGGAATACCGGTGCTCTAAATCATCGAACACACCGTTAAGAAATTGAATGTTTTTTATTATATCTTTTGGGAACCGGTGTGTTCCATATGTTCATCTCAGACCAGTATTGTGAAACTTGTAAACATTTATAAGGTGCACTACATAACGGTGCTAGTCAAATGGCTTGAACGCACCACGCAAAATTTTTGAAATTTTGTTTTTAAATACAAAAAATTAAAGCTTAATTTGAAAAATTGTTTCGTTAAAAAATTAAATTATGAGGTAACAAACAACTTACTTTCTGAATGACCCTTCGGGGAGGCATCTTGGCAATGTATGGAAACTTTGAAATTTTTACCACCGTTTGTCAAAATTCAAGCTAGTAGCATCAACCAACAGGGATAAAGAATGTGTCGACGTGGACCATGGATGTCAGGCTGTCCAAGTGGGTGAAGTTTTGTACCGGTACAATTAGGAAAAAATGAAGTGTGAGGTGGTAAAAATGAATTTTACATCATGTTTTTTTATTAAACCCTGTGATGATGTGTTTTAGGGTAAAGTGCACTAGTGTAGGAGTTCAAATTAACATATCAAAAATAGCATTTTTTTTAAAAATAATGGATTTTCATTTAATATTTTGTAACGATGGAAACCAGTTCATTTTAAAAACGCCAACACACCAATGCATATATTACAGAGGCGCACCGTTAGCTTAGGTTTTATTCATTAGATGAGCACCGGTGCGGTGCATTGCATTTATTCATAACACGAACCAAGGTGCGTTACGTTTATTAATTAGAAAAACATTGGTGCATTTCAGTTTTATGTGTGCATCGGAATAAGATTGATTATTAAAAATATAAATGGAAAAATGATGCATTTATATATATGAAATGCACCGAGATGTTTATAGTATCACGTCCTGATGCGAGTGTTCTATATAAACGCACCGATTAAGTTTGATTAAAATAATACGATTTTTTAAATTAAATTTTCCTTGACATATATTTGTCTCAGTTGCGATGCAGTATAATATGTACCCGAACAGGTGCATATATTAAAGAGACGCACTGTCACGCATGGTTTGTAAATGCAATTCAAACGAATTTCGGAAAGAAATTCTTTGTATTAGAATGTGGTGCGTTTTCTCATTAAATGCACACCAGTGCATTTAAGTTTAAGGTGTGCACCGCATTTGATTTATTATTAAAAATATAAATTGAAAAAATGGGGCATTTATATGTCTTAAACGCATCGAGACGTTTATAGTATCACGTCCCAAAGTGAGTGTTCTATATAAACACAACGATTAATAGTGATTAAAATTATACTATTTTTTAAATTAAATTTTCTTTCACTTATATTTTTTTTGTTCTGTTTCTGTGCAGTATAATATGTGCCCGCACTGGTGCGACTTAGTATCAAACACACTGGTGCACCTTCTATGTAAACACACTGATTAAAAAATATCCGCTAAAACCTTTGGTCGCTCGCCTCCACTAGAAACCTCCTCTATAAACGGATTTTCGGCCTCTTTTTCAATGGGCTTCTGCTATAAACTCCACTATAGGGCCTTTTCCTTATAGTGAATACAACTTAGTCTTCGTGGTTTAAATAATCAGATATGACTTGGAAAAAATGAAGGTGTGAATCACAATCTAGTTTTTTTGTTGTGCTCAATATATGGCTTAGGTACATGCCTTAAACTTCACATATTTTGCTGAAATTTGGTCTACATGTAGACGAAGATGTACTCTACAACAAATACAAATTTCAAACTCTAAATCCAAGTATTTACTATAATATAGTGAAAATACTAAACCTTTATTACCACATAAATCACGAAGTTTTTACACACTAGCTCCAGACATATGCAACCTATAATTGTAAGAAATGTAACACCCCGTTTTGACATTACTACCTAGACTACTATTATATGTTGTATTTGTTTGACTGTGAGATCTCGTCGATTGACGACACTGTGGACATATGGTTTTATTATTTTGCCGATATATATATGTGTGTGTGTGATGATAGTATTATGATCGGTAGTCATGTTTAGTTATGTATCATGTGTTAATTATGTCAAATATATGGAAATTACTGAATGATGGGTACGTGGATACTGTTATAGTTATATGTTGAAATAATGAATGTTATGCCAGGTGCATGGCGAATGAATGAGTTTATTGTTGTTATGTTATGATGAAATATATGTGTGTATATCAAGGATTTATGCATGATATTCTATATTGTATGTCGAGGACTGACTTACAGGTTGAAATGGCTAAGTGATAGCTGGATCCTACGAGGTGGGAGGGCCTTGAGGACACGGACTTCGAAAGATAAAATGGTATGCAAGTGATGCATTATTTACTTTGTGTGGTTATTATGCTGTTTATTATGATGTATGTTATGACATGGGTGGGGTAGGGTTTCAGGAAACTCAACCGCCCAGATTGGTTATACGATGACAGACCGAGTACAAGTGCAACGTTGTTGTTATGTCGAGTAGACATAATCCCTTGTTCCATTAGGGGGGTGGAGGCTTTACCCACTGTTTATCCCCGAAACCCAGAGTCATGGGAGGGATGTGCTACGGCGCGCTCCCCAAGGTGTGTGATGATGACTGGTGGTTGCCTGCTAGGGAAGTTGGTCGATGTAGTCGACACTTCAGCTTACGGGTTCTAGCTGGAACCGGTCATGACTTGACATTCTAGGGTAGTCCAGCAGAGGACAGGATAGGATGTGGAAGTTAGTGATGATGTAGGTAGATAGGTGTAGTGTGAAGTAGGGGTGAAAAACAAGATCTAACTGTAGGCATGTAAAACCCTTGATTAGTATGTGTCAAAATTAGTGATGTATGAATTGTCGTAACTTGGATTTCAGTAAGCTAATGGATCGTACCTTGTAAACTATGTTAAAACATGTGTCGGTAAATAATAAGTTCCTTGATTATGATTGATGTATGTGAATTATTACTTTAGTGTACTTACGTAAGGAATGTAAGCAGTAGCTACGCTTACATAACTTGCCTACGTATTATGAATTACATAAAATATTGTTGAGTAATAATGTCAATTAGTGTCGCTTAATATTAATTACTGTCATTTAGTAATTAACTATTGTTGATCAATGTTAATAATGACGATTAAAGTTAATAATGATGATTAGGGTTAATAATGTTGATTAATGGTTAATTATTGTCCATTAATAATTAATTATGGTTGATTAATAAACAAAGCTATGGTTAACCTAGGTAGTGACTAATGCAATTGATTAGAATGCTTGATTGATTGTTAATGAGTTTAAATAGCCAGGACTAAGGGTTGAAATTTAACTATAAGGTTAAATAAGTTGATAGTAACTTGATCCCTTCAATTAATTATGTGTTAATGATGTTAATTAATTTTAAGAAGACTATGCTTATCTTTAGTAATGATTGTTAATTAGCTAATTACAAACTAAGGTGTAATTAAAATGGAAACAGGTATATGAGTCGATTAAATCTTAGTGAATTTTATTTAATTAATATAATTACACATTGATAATGTTATGAATTACATTGATAGGATTATGGTTCATAATTGATAAATTGAATTAGTTAAATTTATAATTGGAGGGAATTAACATATTATAAACATTAGAAACCATTAAGTAAATGATTAGGTTAATAGTAGTTAATCAATTGACAATAACTGTTAATTAAATTAAATTGGTGAAGCGTGAAAGTTTAAACTATATAATATATATATATAACATTTATTATTTATTAATTAAATGGTCAAATGTTGAAATATGGGTAAGGATATGTTTAAAATTATTATATTAAATAAAAGGATTAAATTTAATTGAATTAAAGGTTACGGTTGAGAAGTGACCCCAACCAACAATTTTTAATATTAATTTAATTATTTAAAAGAGTCCAAGTCCAAGTTGAGGGCTCGAGGACTTACATGGTAGATGAATGGGTTGGATGAAATTTAAGTTAGGGATAGGGGTAGTAATGAGGGGGAGAGTCGGAAAGTGAAGGGGATAAAAGGTAGAAGGGGATATTTTACCTTATGATTTTGGGGAGAAGTTTTGGAGAGTAGAAATTGGGAGAGCAGAGCTGCAAAGAAGGGATTTTGTTGGAGATCGTTTTTCTAAAGGGGATACAACAGCTTGGGCTTGTACTCGGTTTGGGATCAGGGGTCCAAAGGGGTATCTTTGGAGCTGGGTGGTCGGCGAGACCTCACCAGTTGGCAGGGTGGCAACACTTGTTTGGTCGGTTGAGCTTCAAGGGTTGGGAAAAAGGCTTTTGGTTGCAGGGCTGCAGCATAACAAAGGAGCAGCAACAAAAAAAAGAAAGGATCTACTAAGCGAGTAAGAGGTATTTTCCAGCAGATATATTTATCATTTTCTACTCTATCAAATTATTATTTCCAGTTATATGCTATATGTTATTTCACCTGCACATGAGAAGTAAACGTTAGAATTTAAATGTAAACTTGATATAATTTACATGCATAGAAATAGACGTAAGTTAGAAAATTCAAAACAGAAATTTTGAACAGAAATGAAATATCTGACTGTATATAAAAGTTAAAGGACACCCCAATTGGGGGTCTTACATATGGTATCAGAGCGCAAGGTTCAAACACTCAGACCTTAGGGCCTAACTACACCTGGAATTATAGTGAAATTTACCAGAAAATAACAAACAAACATGATGTCTGCAACAAAAAGGGGAGATAACTTGAAGAGCCTTTTATCTATTTATTTATAAAAACAGAACAAAACTTGAACAATGTATATATATATATATATATATAGATATTGAACAGAAAATTTTGAAATTATGTGTAAACCTAGCATCCTCCACCCAGAAAATTGAACATAAAGTTTTGGAGAAAAGCTAGGAGGCTGCCTATAAAGTAAACGGACTCCCATACTCCAAATCTATGGCGGATGGGCATATTCTTCCTGCAATATAATAGAAAACTAGGTTAATAAATGTGTACATATATGAAAAAAAAAGAGATAAAACCTGTGCACAATGTGTCACTTTCCAAATCCATCCCTACTCAAGGGTCTCCACAGCTGGTACTTTAGCGGCAGCTTGCATAAAACAACAAATGAATAAAGGAATTCTACATTTCACAGAAGTTTATCACATTTACTTTATTCTTTGTACTCACATGAAATGAATGAAATAAATTCTGTGCATATTGCATATCCTTATTTAGAATTTAAACTGGCAAAAGCACAGCACATTGTTGAGGACAAGAGTAACAGATTTATTACACATAATTAAAAATGTTTAAAATCTCCATGTGGCAATGGTAATATTTCAGGTTTCTATTGGTAAAAGTGGTCAACATGTTAAAAACATATAAAATAGAAAAGAACATAATTTACAGAGATTAAAACTCATTTCCTGTCCAAGAGCTGTAAACTACATGTACCAACACACACAAAAAAAAACTGATTACTTGCATAAACAAAATTTGTCAGGTTAGATTTTGTTGTTAAAGGTTCTGCTTAGGAGAATATGGGCTATTATTTTTTTTTTAACCAGAAAGATATATAGTTAAAGGCACAGTAAAACAGTGTGATAATCGTCTTGGTAAATTACAAACACAATAATATCTATATCTATATATGTAAATAGCCAAAAAATGATTACCCTTCAAAGGCCCGTCCACCATTCGGTCCAATTACCTGAACACATAGTAATGCTGTCTTTATCTTTGTTTCCAAAGCATTTTTTAGGATGCTATATTATGTTCTAGCTTCAAAATATACTTCGACAATTTGGTGAGAACTTCTAGACTACATCCAAGATCTTAAAATAACAAGCACAATTATTGAAGCATTTTAACAATTACAAAAGAACTACATAGTATATTATGTCATTCGCTCTACTGCCTCCAGCAAGACAAGATCTATCTAGTTTATATGGATGAAATGGAACTTAAAATTTTACAAAGGCAATATCTCACTCCCAGTGAAATTTCAACAATACAGGATGTTCTACAACTATCTGTCAACCAGGCATAGAAAATGTATTTTAAGTCTAACTCGAGAACAATGTTTAGCCTGAAAATTGAAAATACCATAAAATTCATCTAAGAGCAGAAATACAAGGCCTTTCAAAGGGCGTACATCTCACTCCCAGTGAAATTTCAACAATACAGGATGTTCTACAACTATCTGTCAACCAGGCATAGAAAATTTATTTTAAGTCTAACTCGAGAACAATGTCTAGCCTGAAAATTGAAAATACCATAAAATTCATTTAAGAGCAGAAATACAAGGCCTTTCAAAGGGCGTACCTGATCTGCCACAGCATATAAAATGGCAATAATGCATGGCAGGCAATAGCACACAGCTATGCCAATTACACAGGCTAGTGCGACACAGAAAACTACGCTAGGGGTTCCAAAACAGAAAGTGGATATCTCTGTTTCATTAGGAAGGATTTGAAGCTATGCCAGGGTTTCACCTTTTTCTATTTTTGCACAAGTTTATTTATTTATTTTTTCATTACAGCCTTGGTTCTTCTCCCCTACGAGAGCGGAACTCTTCATCAACTGAAACTGTAACAGAGACAGAAAATGAATCTATAATCCTAATATCAACAAATTTAGTCTCATAAGGTGACATGGTGGCACTCCATAACCCCTTTTGTAGCGATTTCCACTCATCCTTAGGGCATTTCCCAAGTCCAAGAGATGCATTCTGATGAAAGTAGACTTCAATCTTTTTAGCAAATCTTCCTGACAACACTTCTGAGGATTCCACCCTGACTCAAAATGAATGAGCATATTTATTGACGTTAGTAAACCTTGGAAGGCCTGGAATGTGAACCCGCTCACAAGCTATCAAAGACCCAGGCTTAACACCAAGTGAAGCATCAATGAACGGAGCAACCTTCAGCTATAATGTGACTGGAATGCCAATACAAACATCTTTAAGGGAGGAATCCGTCGAAGAAGAATTTGAGCAGAGTAGGAGGAGAAGCAGTAGTTCAGAGAAAACACACTTCCACTTCCAAAGGGAGGACATAGATTCCATTATTGATTTGTACTTATGAAACTGGCAAGAAAGATGCAACCTACTCCCCTCTGTCCAAATTGGGTTTCTCTGTTTCTGTCCAAATTGGGTTTCTCCCCTACGAGAACCGAATTCTTCTTCTTAAACTGTAACCTTTCGAAGGATTTCTATGAGTCTTTTAAATCTCAGCATTTCTATTGTCGGTGGCTTCAGCACCGAACCCTAAACTTTGAAGTCGCAGCCAAGCAAGCTTGGCGTAGACTTCAAAGCTCTTGCTTCCAACAGAAGATCCTCCGCTAAAATTAGAAGAACATCTGCCATTACCATCATCCGAAAATCCAGTTTCAAACCCCACCGAAGTCCCTGAAGAAAATGATACAAAATAAGCAAATCTTGTAGAGTCTGTGGATGGAAAAGGCTCAAATCAATCGAATCAAGCAGAGTGTGGTGAAGAAAATGATGTGAAAGAGCCCCGCAAAGAAAATGGTCATAAGAACAAACTTTAGCCGAGGACCTCCGTTGAGCTGTTCAGTAGATTCTATAGGAGCCAAGCTGAGATGCAGATCTTATCCAGTAGGATGAACTGTAATGGTGAATCCATGAATGAGAGAAGCTATGGAAGCTTTAGCCAAGCAACTACATGGAGTTGCAGACCCTAGCTTGCCGAAAATCTAAGGAGGAAATGACCGACATCCCACGGATCGACCCTTTTAGGGTTTAGCTATTTTTTATATATATTTACTTAGTGCATGGCCATGGGGGGGATGTGAGGAGGATGCGTGGGCCTCATGCAAGGATGCGATGGGTCCATTAGGTTATTAGGGTTAGGTTAAGTTTTTTTTTATTATTATTATTATTAATTTTTTTTAATTTATTAATATTGTTTTATTTATTTATTAAATTGTTCTAATTAATTTAGTAATAACAATTAATTTGTTATAATTAGTTTTGTAATAAGACCTATTTGTTATAATTAAATTTTGTAATAAATATATATATATATATATATATATATATATAATAATAATAATTGGGTAAAAATATATATATATATATATAAAAAAATAAAATAATGCTAACTAATTAATTTCTCTTATTAATTATAAGAAAATGGGGTGCTAAATTAATGCTAAATGGTTATTTTGTTCTTAAAATGCTCCTTGCCAAAACTTCGACGTATAGTCGAAGGGGCAAGACGGACATAGAAATTTGAAAATGAGACACCATAGAAACCAGCATGGCGAGCTGATCGCCAGGACACCGATTATACTCCATGGAAAAATGTTTGATAAACACGACGCTAGACTTAAAACTTAGGTTATGTTATTATTAAATTATTAATTATTAATGAGAACGAGGCAATAAACATTAAATAAATATCTGGAAGAGTTGACTGCGATGTAAGGAGGATTGTGTGGAATCCAACACCTAAACTTACGTAGAACTAGTGCAGTATATCTAGTACCGGGTGGCCTCAAGATGGCCTGATCGAAACGTCCTGAACTATAGCTCTTAGAGTAAAACGCTCGTAAATTAGTCATGATGCACTTTTAAATTAACTGTTAAATTATTCATGATGTCATCATATGCTAATTATCCTATTATTTCATGTTACAGGGTTAAACATGGTCAGAACGCGAGTAGGTCGGGGGCGAGGACAGGCTACGGCATTACCTGAGCCGAGTGTGCCGGCACCATCGCCAGAGACCATTCTTATATTGCGCTCACTGGAAGCAATAAATGAAACACTCAGGGGACTAGAACAGAGAGGTAGTGTTACCTCAGAGGTGGAGGCGGAGGCCCCTCCACTAAGGGAGGAAGTTCTTGTGGGAGAAGTGAATACGATACCAAGAACTCCGCATCAAGATATCAAAAGGGAGCTTCAGAAGATAAGGCTTCCAGAATTTTCGAGGGGGTCGATCAGGGATACGAGCGGAGTCGTGGTTGGAAGAGATGACCAGGTGCTTGACCTTGCAGGAGTACACCTCCACGTCCGAGTCCAAACTGGCCATATTTCAACTAAAGGGGGCCGCTTTGAACTGGTGGGGAAACCAAGAAAGGCAGCTACACCTTACACTAGACACGGTTCCATGGGAACTGTTTGTGGAAAAATTCAAAGGGAAGTACCTACCCGCATCCTACCAGGAAGAACAAGCAGGGGCTCTTCATGCCTTGGTACAAAGGCATCTATCTGTGGAGGAGTATGAAGAGAGGTTCATGGAATTAGTGAAGTATATCCCTTACTTGGACAATGACGAACTCCAGGTTTAGCGCTTCGTGTATGGGCTCAATGCCAAGATCAGGGCTCAGGTACGGATGTGGAAACCGACTTCGGTCGTCGAAGCAGTAGATTGTGCTCGTTACACTGAGGAGATGTTGGGTACAAATCCCATCAGGTCCTTCAACTCTCAGCAGTCAGGGTTTGTGGGGAAGGCCCCTCGAAGCTACCCTCGGGGAGGATATGCGAGGCCACCTCCCTACAGGAACAGGAGCACATCAAGAGTCGTAGTGGTAGACAAATCAGTGGCAACTAGGGCGGTGCCCCAGTCAGCCACAGGAACTCACCAAGGTGTGAGGAATTTTAGAGGATCAGCCGGTAGGGGAAGGGGTCCTAGGGGGAGGAACCCCTCTCAGAGGTCTGAACAGGTTATCTCGCCCACTCCATTACAGGTTGCTTGTTGGGGATGTGGAGGTCCACATTACCAGCGTGACTGTCCTGAATTACGATCTCGTACAATGCGTCGAGAAGGAAAAGCTCCAATGGGGAGTGGGGGTAGTAGGCATCAGATCTTGGCGGCAGTAAACAACCATCAGGCAGAGCACCAATCCACTGTGGTGGAATCATCAGGTACGGTCAATAATTTCAAGCTTAGAATATTGTTTGATCTTGGTGCTACTGATAGTTTCATTTCTCCATATGCATTAGACAAATGTGGGTTGGCAGCCTACGAGCATGACGATTTCAGCTTAGTCGAAATGGCTTCAGGGGTAAAGCAAGCAGTAGGACCTAGTGTCGATAAGTGTGTAGTGGATCTCGGGGTGTGTGTTACACAAGTCAAAGTGTACGTCACCACCCTCGGAACTTATGATCTCATCATAGGTATGAATTGGCTTGAGGAACATCGAGCTTTCTTGGAATGTTATGGGAAGAAAGTTCTTTGCATTAATGACAACGAAGAGGCCATCAAGATCCAGGGTATCAAATGGAAGGTGTCCCTATGTTTCATATCAACGATGAACGTAAAGCGATGTATGCGACAAGGATGGAAATTGTACATTGTTGAAGCGGTAAACAGTGAGAAGGGACCCTCCCTTGATGACTATCCAGTATTAGCCGAGTTCAGTGATGTATTCCCAAAGGAATTACCTAGGTTACGTCTTAAGAGGGAACTTGATTTTACCATTGAGGTAAAACCCGGTTCAGAGCCAACATCGAAGACACCTTACAGGATGACGGCCCCAGAACTTTGTGAGTTGCAAATGCAGTTGAAGGAATTGCTAGATCTAGGGCTCATTAGACCAAGTATTTCAACGTGGGGTGCACCAGTAATCTTTGTGAAGAAGAAGGATGGTTCCTTGTGTCTTTGCATAGATTACCAAGATTTGAATAGAGCCACTGTGAAGAATAGGTACCTGATACCTCGAATTGATGACCTCTTTGATCAAATGAAAGGGGCGACAGTCTTCTCAAAGATCGACTTACGATCAGGTTACCACTAGCTACGGATTAAGGAAGGTGATATACCTAAGACTGCTTTTAGAACAAGGTTTGGGCACTATGAGTTTGTGGTGGTACCCTTCGGTTTGACCAATGCCCCAGCCGTATTCATGAGTCTCATGAATAGTGTGTTCCGAAAATACTTAGATTAGTTTGTGCAAGTCTTCTTGGACGAAATCCTCATCTACTCCAAGAATGAACAGGAGCATGAGGAACACTTGCGAATAGTGTTGTCATGCTTAAGGGAGCATCAGTTGTATGGTAAGTTGTCCAAATGTTCGTTTTATTAGAAGGAGATCCATTACCTAGGGCATATAATTTCCGGTGAGGGAATTTCTGTTGACACTGAAAAGGTGAAGGCCATAATGGAATGGCATGTGCCAAAGAATGCGCATGAAGTAAGGAGCTTCATGGGGTTAGCCGGGTATTATAGAAGGTTTGTCGAGGGTTTCTCAAAAATCGTGAAACCCATAACTACCCTACAGCGTAAGGGAACTAGGTACGAATGGATAGATGAATGTGATGCCGCATTCGCCGAGCTGAAAAGACTATTGACGAGTGCACCAATTCTACAGGTTCCAGATATGGAGAAGGAATTCACAGTTTGCACCGATGCTTCAAGGCAAGGTTTGGGTGCAGTGTTGATGCAGGAAGGTGGGGTAATAGCTTATGCATCGAGAAAGCTAAAAACACATGAAGAGAATTACCCTACTCATGACCTTGAGTTAGCTACAGTGATGTTAGCTTTGAAGCTTTGGAGACATTACCTTGTTGGACGAAGCTTTGAACTCAAGTCTGATCACCAAAGCTTAAGGTATATCTTCACTCAAAGAGACCTAAATGCTAGGCAAAGGCGATGGAGTGAATTCATGAGCGAGTATGATTTTGGGATTTCCTACATCAAGGGGAAGGAGAATGTGGTAGCGGATGCCTTAAGCAGAAAACCAAGACTTTTCTCTCTTATACCTTTGAAGGTGGATTTGAGGGAAAGAATTTTAGGGCAGCTACTCGGGGATAGTTGGTACCTAAAGGTCACAGCGGCACTCCAGAATGGGAAACCGGTGGGACCAAAGTTTGAAGGCTATGAGTTGGCAGCCGATGGATTGTTACGGTATCAAGGGAGGATGTATATTCCTGAGGAGGGAGATATTAGAGAGACTATCCTTAAAGAATCCCACAGAGCAGTGTATTGTGCACACCCGGGTGTAAAGAAGATGTATGAAGACATGAAGCAACTCTTCTTTTGGGAAGGGATGAAAAGCGACGTGGTCAAATTTGTCGCTAGGTGCCTCAAGTGTCAGCAGGTAAAAGCTGATCATCACCACCCGGCAGGACTGTTACAGCCGCATGACATACCTATGTCGAAGTGGGAGGTTATCTCCATGGACTTTGTGGTGGGATTGCTTCTTACCTCTCATAGGCATGATGCCATTATGGTCATTGTTGACAAACTAACCAAAACTGCTCACTTCATTCCAGTTAAGGAGACCTATGATGTCATGGATGTAACACGTGTGTTCATAAATGAAGTTGTTCGTCTCCATGGGTTTCCCAAGAAGATTATATCGGATAGGGATTCCAGGTTTACATCCAGGTTTTGGACGAGTTTGCAGTCGGCGTTGGGTACTCAGTTGAACCTAAGCACTGCTTACCATCTAGAGAAAGATGGGCAAACAGAAAGAGTGAATCAGGTGATGGAGGACATGCTTAGAATGTATGTCATGGATCAACAAACTCATTGGGAAAAGCACTTACCTTTGGTAGAGTTTGCTTACAACAATAGTTACCATAGCTCAATTGGGATGCCTCCATATGAAGCTTTATATGGAAGGCCATGCCGGACACCATTGAGTTGGAAAAGGTTAGAGGATCGAGTAATTATAGGACCTGAGTTGATTCAGGAGATGGAAGAACAGGTTGTTCAGATTAGACAGCGGTTAAAGGAAGCACAGGATAGGCAAAAGAGTTATGCCGATGCGCATAGGGTTGACCGAAGCTATAAGGTTGGTGATGCAGTGTTCGTCCGCATCAGGCCTAGCAAAAGTACCATCAGGTTTGGGAAAGGGACAAAGTTGTCGCCACGATTTATAGGACCCTTTGAAATATTAGAAAAGGTTGGACCCGTCGCGTATCATCTTGCGCTGCCACCCCATTTGCACAAAACTCATAATGTTTTTCATGTATCTGTTTTACGACATTATGTAGTTGATGAGTCACATAAAATAAATTGGAAGGAACTGCAGGTTTCAGACGAGGGAACCATCAGTGTTGAACCATTACTTATATTGGACCGCAGGGTTAAACAGTTGAAGCACTGTTTGGTGGACCAAGTTAAGGTCCAGTGGGACCGATATAGCCCGGGGTCTGCTACCTGGGAGGACGCAGAGACTATGCGTCGTGATTATCCCACATTATTTTGATCATAACTTCGGGATGAAGTTTCCTAAAGGGTGGGTGTATGTAACACCCCGTTTTGACATTACTACCTGGACTACTATTTTATGTTGTATTTGTTTGACTGTGAGATCTCGTCGATTGACGACACTGTGGACATATGGTTCTATTATTTTGCCGATATATATATGTGTGTGTGTGATGATAGTATTATGATCGGTAGTCATGTTTAGTTATGTATCATGTGTTAATTATGTCAAATATATGGAAATTACTAAATGATGGGTGCGTGGATACCGTTACAGTTATATGTTGAAATAATGAATGTTATGCCAGGTGCATGGCGAATGAATGAGTTTATTGTTGTTATGTTATGATGAAATATATGTGTGTATATCAAGGATTTATGCACGATATTCTATATTGTATGTCGAGGACTGACTTACAGGTTGAAACGACTAAGTGATAGCTGGATCCTACGAGGTGGGAGGGCCTCGAGGACATGGACTTCGAAAGATAAAATGGTATGCAAGTGATGCATTATTTACTTTGTGTGGTTATTATGCTGTTTATTATGATGTATGTTATGACATGGGTGGGGTAGGGTTTCAGGAAACTCAACCGCCCAGATTGGTTATACGATGACAGACCGAGTACAAGTGCAACGCTGTTGTTATGTCGAGTAGACATAATCCCTTGTTCCATTAGGGGGGTGGAGGCTTTACCCACCGTTTATCCCTGAAACCCAGAGTCATGGGAGGGCTGTGCTACGGCGTGCTCCCCAAGGTGTGTGATGATGACTGGTGGTTTCCTGCTGGGGCAGCTGGTCGATGTAGTCGACACTTCCGCTTACGGGTTCTAGCTGGAACCGATCATGACTTGACATTCCAGGGTAGTCCAGCAGAGGACAGGATAGGATGTGGAAGTTAGTGATGATGTAGGTAGATAGGTGTAGTGTGAAGTAAGGGTGAAAAACAAGATCTAACTGTAGGCGTGTAAAACCCTTGATTAGTATGTGTTAAAATCAGTGATGTATGAATTCTTGTAACTTGGATTTTAGTAAGCTAATGGATCGTACCTTGTAAACTATGTTAAAACGTGTGTCGGTAAATAATAAGTTCCTTGATTATGATTGATGTATGTGAATTATTACTTTAGTGTACTTACGTAAGGAATGTAAGCAGTAGCTATGCTTACATAACTTGCTACGTATTATGAATTACATAAAATATTGTTGAGTAATAATGTCAATTAGTGTTGCTTAATATTAATTACTGTCGTTTAGTAATTAACTATTGTTGATCAATGTTAATAATGACGATTAAAGTTAATAATGATGATTAGGGTTAATAATGTTGATTAATGGTTAATTATTGTCCATTAATAATTAATTATGGTTGATTAATAAACAAAGCTATGGTTAACCTAGGTAGTGACTAATGCAATTGATTAGAAGGCTTGATTGATTGTTAATGAGTTTAAATAGCCAGGACTAAGGGTTGAAATGTAACTATAAGGTTAAATAAGTTGATAGTAACTTGATCCCTTAAATTAATTATGTGTTAATGATGTTAATTAATTTTAAGAAGACTATGCTTATCTTTAGTAATGATTGTTAATTAGCTAATTACAAACTAAGGTGTAATTAAAATGGAAACAGGTATATGAGTCGATTAAATCTTAGTGAATTTTATTTAATTAATATAATTACACATTGATAATGTTATGAATTACATTGATAGGATTATGGTTCATAATTGATAAATTGAATTAGTTAAATTTATAATTGGAGGGAATTAACATATTATAAACATTAGAAACCATTAAGTAAATGATTAGGTTAATAGTAGTTAATCAATTGACAATAGCTGTTAATTAAATTAAATTGGTGAAGCGTGCAAGTTTAAACTATATAATATATATATAACATTTATTATTTATTAATTAAATGGTCAAATGTTGAAATATGGGTAAGGATATGTTTAAAATTATTATATTAAATAAAAGGATTAAATTTAATTGAATTAAAGGTTACGGTTGAGAAGTGACCCCAACCAACACTTTTTAATATTAATTTAATTATTTAAAAGAGTCCAAGTCCAAGTTGAGGGCTCGAGGACTTACATGGTAGATGAATGGGTTGGATGAAATTTAAGTTAGGGATAGGGGTAGTAATGAGGGGGAGAGTCGGCAAGTGAAGGGGATAAAAGGGAGAAGGGAGGAAGGAGAAGGGGAGCTTTTACCTTATGATTTTGGGGAGAAGTTTTGGAGAGCAGAAATTGGAAGCAGAGCTGCAAAGAAGGGATTTTGTTGGAGATTGTTTTTCTAAAGGGGATACAACAGCTTGGGCTTGTACTCGGTTTGGGCTCGGTGGTCCAAAGGGGTATCTTTGGAGCTGGGTGGTCGGCGAGACCTCGCCAGTTGGCAGGGTGGCAATACTTGTTTGGTCGGTTGAGCTTCAAGGGTTGGGAAAAAGGATTTTGGTTGCAGGGCTGCAGCATAACAGAGGAGCAGCAACAAAAAAAGAAAGGATCTACTAAGCGAGTAAGAGGTATTTTCCAGCAGATATATTTATCATTTTCTACTCTATCAAATTATTATTTCCAGTTATATTCTATATGTTATTTCACCTGCACATGAGAAGTAAACGTTAGAATTTAAATGTAAACTTGATATAATTTACATGCATAGAAATAGACGTAAGTTAGAAAATTCAAAACAGAAATTTTGAACAGAAATTAAATATCTAACTGTATATAAAAGTTAAAGGAGACCCCAGTTGGGGGTCTTACAAGAAACTCCTCACATTTTTGCTCAATTTGTATATCTTATTTACTTGATTCACCTTCATTAACATCACTGTAACTTAGTACAACCCAAACCTAATTTTTCTTACTACCTCACACTGCTCTCTCTCCATAGTGCTTACCAAGCCCCATCGTCCGTCTTTTGCACCATCACCAATGTCTCATCAAACACCGCTAATGATTGATGCTCAAACATCTCCTCATTATTTTCTTCTTGGAATACAACCACTATGCTACTGCAATCATTTTTGGACTCACTCTAGATATCCACTTGTTATTTCTCTTCTTCATCTTATTTGGCCTCTTGATCTTATAAAGATGCAATTGCTTCTCCATTATGAACAAATCATGTGTTTTTTCATCATTTTCATCTTCAAAATTTTTTTTTTGCTCTATTACTTTGCATCCCCACCTTATGACATTCTCCATGTTGAAATGGAAACATAATTGTTACATATTTTCATTGATATACTCTACCTTCTTTTCTTTTTGTTGCGCATTCAACTTGACCTACAACAAATTCAACACAAAAGCATTACAAGACTCAACATTTACTATCTGCATCTTTTCCAATATTACATATGTGATAAATTCATCTGCTTGTAACTCCACTACTACAAGACCGGTATCTTGTGGGACTTGGGATTTGGACCTGCAATCATGAACATAATAGAAGACCTTCCAATTTAATTGGGGCGGATAGGGCCTAGGATTCTAGATTTCTTGGTTAATGGATTAAAAAGGTATATTTTATTAAAGAAGTAGAGTGAATATTGATGTATCTAAGTTTGATTGTGATGCACAACAATCCTTGTGGGGTTGTTAATGGTATTATGAATTGGGGAGGGAGGAATGGGAGATCCAATTGATGGATTTTTTCAAACATGGATCATAAAGATTAACACATCTATAGTTATAATTGTATTAAGTGACATTAATAAAATTAGCTTCTCATGGATCATAAAGATTAATGCATCTATAGTTATAATTGTATTACGTGAAATTAATAAAATTAGCTTCTCACAT
The DNA here is from genome assembly GCA_027924585.1 of Larix kaempferi. Classification (NCBI taxonomy): domain Eukaryota; kingdom Viridiplantae; phylum Streptophyta; class Pinopsida; order Pinales; family Pinaceae; genus Larix; species Larix kaempferi. The sequence goes on from BSBM01001120.1 coordinate 3,910,094, forward strand.
CTTATCTAGAGATGCCAAATTGATCATGCTTTTAAGAGAATGTCAACTTACAAATATAAATTCCATCCTTCAAATCACCAGTAGCCATTATATAATTAATGATGCCTCATGTTTCTTGTAGAACTACCTCAAATCTTGGGTTTTTCTTCATCCTCAAACCTTAATTGAAGCCTCTCATCATGCTTAGTCTCCTTCTAGCTCAACATTTGTTTTAATTTAGTAGGATGATTCATTATTTAATCTTAAAAACAGCCTCATGACATCCACCACTTCAACGTTTTTATACAACCATCCTTAACCAAAGGATCCAACTCGTCCATATCATTTCTTGGGTATATGCCATTAAGAACACAATTTTCAAATCAATATATGTTTCATTGCTCATCCCATAGCGAAATAATGATCTTCAGAGTGTGATGAGTTCCTCATATTATCTCCAATATCTTTCTTTTCTCACAATTCACTTTATTTCTCATAATGTCTCTGATGTGTAAAAATACCAAAGAATTTCCAATTATAATTCTAGTGTAGACAGAGCCAAGATGTTGTAGAAAAATGCATGTAGAGGATATGAATATTGATGATTTGAATTAAATAAACATTCCAAGTTCCAATATCTTTAATTTTGTATAAATACTACATGGAAGAATGTTTTTGGTTATCTTTCTCTCCATGATGTCATCCTACCAATATGGCCTTCAAGCTATTTTGTCACCTCCAAGCCTATCTTTTCCAAATAATTACAAAGTGCCTATTTTTATTCCCAGTTCTAATTATGTACTTGGAAATTTTCTAGTCTATATAGGCCTTCCCTTATGTTAACTTCTTATTTCCATCTTTCAAAATCATTGTTTGTCAAAATACTATATTTTGTTAATGTCTTATTGTGACTAATTAGGGAAAACTGCATTGAAAAAATACTAATGGAGAATTAGGTGATAGATGGAAAAAAAACTTTCCAAGTTGGAGTATTTTGGGTTGTGCACAAAACCCACACAATAAAATATCTTCTTATCTTCTTCATTTACTAAATATCGCCTATTAACATCTCATTCTAGGAATTTTTTATCCTTCAACCTTCCATTGCCAAATACGTGACAAAATTTCCATTTAGCTTCAAAGGTTGACCTACACATTATGGGATGTCCTTCCCAACTAATTTGGCAATACACTGATATCCTCATTCCTATCATAAAAATTCAATGCAATGCAAAATTACTCTAATCCCTCAATTTCACAAGATGGAAAATTTAGCTAGAGGCCCTAAGTAAAATGCACACATGAGATATGATATATGAATTGTTCTAATAATTTGTTGATACTAGGATATATATCACTATCAACCTCACAAGTTCATCCAGGGGAGAAGTGTCAATTAGACCTCTCATCATTTGGATTAAGGAACCCATCAAGATTTTGGCTTGACAACCATTACTAATTTTATAACTATATAAACTGAAAATAAATCCCTAGTCCTAAATGCAATCCCAAGTCTTAAAAAATGCATATCTATCTAGCTAGGATTTTAGAAACAAGAAATGAATATGCATAACCTAAATAAATAATGTCCCTTAATACATAAAAAGTTTATTATTCATTAATGGCAATAGTTCTAAATAATTAGCAAGATAACCATGAAAGTCTAAATTAAAATCACTGATTATAGTTCTACATCGAGAGGGAAACAAACATTGAATGACATAAGTGAGAGTGCAACAAAATTGCATGAGAACAACCTATAGTATAATGACTATTCTCATAGTTATTCCAACATACAAATGCAGAGAAATAGTCCCACGCAATAGCTACCTAAAATTGATCTTCCAAAACTAGTTGTCATCTTCTCCATTAAAATGAAAAGAGTTTACATCAGTAAGAAAAAGCTTCTCCCTCCCTTTGTTTGGGTGCATTAACTCCTTTTTATGAGAGAAGTTGGTAACTATTGACCTTCCAACTCTTTAAGACTCTTGGTTTCTCCCCCTTTGACTATTCAACCAAGATTACAATTCTTTGCTCACTATAATATATTGGAAACAATTGCACGGATTAATAAGGATTACCCTCATTTTGAGGATGGTGGTATAACAATATACTCTTTATGGGTTCAAAATATCACTTAAAATAATAAAACCTGGGTGGGAAGGATAACACTCCATCCCACAACCATTTAAGTTAGACCCAATTAACAATCAACATTAATTTTCTTTTTTATTTTTCCATGCTCTTGTTGAGTTTGATATTTTTTCTTAGCATGAATCCCCACATTCATTATTTTATTTTCATACATATTTTTCTTTATTAAGTACTTGGGCCTTTAACAAAAAAATAGTTACTAGAATGTCGCAAGTATGAAAATAGCTTGTATGAAGATCCCTGACCTATGTAACTCTTGATTTTTGTATAGTCTAGACATATCCTGAAATGTTATTTTCATGTCACACTAGGTTGGTGGGCCATCTATTACTTCTCATTTCACTTTTTTATCCAACCATTCCATAATACACTTGCCAAATTATCATAAATACATGCCTTAATCAATTATCAATATTTCCATTATCAATATCATTAGGATTGGATTCCTGTCTCTATTTCTAAATGGAGTACAATATAATGACTCAAGTATCAATTCTACATTAGACTCGCATATCCCGTAGAGTTTTGGGAGAATCCCTTCACTTATTTGAAGGATCTAAATTTTCAAATGAGGCATGATTATTTTAGTAAATACTAAATTGAATTCGATCCAATACCCTATCGCACCAACTTGTTCACCTATACCAAGGCGAAGATGACACTAATTCACCTACGAAAATCACACCTACATAAAATTGCAATCTCAACAATCTGAAACTGTGGTTATAGACTAAAATCGGTACTCCGAGTCTACCCAGATAAGACATATTTCATTGAACTGGGATTTATTCTATTCCAAGTCCCTTCGAAGACAGGTAAAAAAAAAACTTTCTAAAACCCAAAATCAAGGTTTTTAAAGTGAAAAATCTAGTTCCAAAAGTGTCAATTTCAGGTTCCAAAAGTGTACTTTTTCCTTTGATATTGCCACTTTTGAAACTTGTTTTTTCACTTTTCCAATATGATAAATATGATAATTGCACTTTTAGAACCTAATTTTGCACTTTTGAAATATTGTTTTTGACACATTCAATACTTAAATTTGCAATTTTGAAAACCGGTTTTTGCACTTTCAAGTTCTAATTTTTCCCTTATGATAACCAAAATCGACACTTTACAAGTACTGTAATCACACAATCGTAAATACCAAAACCCAAAGAGTTTATTCTTGACAAACCGCAAAAATCAACTGTATTATTTAACAAACTAGTTCCATATTTTTTACAATTGGCATCACATCGCTCACACCATTTAGGTGCAACAAGCAAGGCCATAATCAATCTAACAAGCATCACCCTATAACTATGAGATACAATTGCCATGTGTCAACTACATGTAGGATGGCCATCATATCTTTCTTGTAGGTAGACTTTCCCAAATTCCTATCACACAATTGCTTATTAGTGAATGCTAAGGATATCCTTCTTGCATTCAAACTACACCCAAACATTTTCTAAAGGAATCACATTCTAGTATAAAATTCTTAGTAAGATCAAGCACAACTCAGACCGAGGTGGTGCATATGGCTTGCTTTAAAACTAAGAATGCTTGTTCTTCCACTTCATTCCATGCAATGGCATTTTCTTGAGTAGGGTTCTCAATGAAGTTGCAGTTTTACCATAGTTCTTCAAAAAAATCCTATAGTAGCTTGTAAGGCCTAAAAACCCATATTTCCCAACAATGTGACCCAAGTATTCAACCTCTACGACCCCACATTCAAATTTGGAGTGTTTTATAAATAACTGATAGCCTTGAAGGAGTTGCAAGGATTTGTCAACATGTTATACATGGGTGTCCCAATTTTTATTGTAAATAAAGATGTCAACAAAGAAAACCAACACAAATTCACAAACATATGGCCTCAAAATTTTACTCATGAGGTTCTAAAATGTATAGGGGGGAATATAAAGTCCAAAAGGCATTACCAAAAACTCATAATGGCCTTCATTTGTGTGGAAATTTGTCTTCGGAATATTGACCCCTTTCATCTTGATTTGGTGGTATCCTGAATGAAGGTCAAGTTTTGGTGAAACAAATTCCCCATGGATCTCATCCAAAAGATCATTAGTCATTGGGATTGGAAACTTATCTTTGATGGCCAACTTATTAAGGGCACGAAAATCAAGGCACATGTTCCAAGTGCTTTGTTTCTTTAAAACCATTTCCATTTGGGATGAATATGGGCTAGTGCTAGGATGAATGACTCTTACCACTAGTATCTCATGAATGATCTTTTCAATTTCATTCTTTTGTGAAAATGGTTTCCTATATAGTTGTACATTAGGTGGTTGACTACCTAGAATCAAGAGAACAGATTGATAATGTTCTCCTCTGGATGGAGGTAAACCTTTGGTGTTTCAAATATATATTGATGTTTTCCCAAAACCCTCTACAAGTTAGGATGTTTTTTAGGTACGGTGTTATCCAGAGCCTGGATTGCATGGAAGTGAGCAATAATACCAAAGTATCCTTTCTTCAATATATTTTTCCATTCGATGAGAATTTATGATTTCATGGGAGCTTGCATTTGGATCCCTTTTAGGGTGTGAGTATGAGACTCCTGAGTAAATCTCAAGTATAATTCCTTGACGTCCATGATAACTAGCCTTAATTTGCATAGCAATTTTTCCCCTGAAACTATATCACAACCATCCACATATATGGCCAACGTAGGATTTTTTAGATGATAATCACCTAGTTAGAGTCTCAAATTTTCACAGTGCCCCACAAATTTCATCATCTCTCCCATGGCTATCATTATTTAAAATTTAGGAACTAGGTGGACATAACAATGTATTTTTTCAGCCAAATCATATATGAATAAATTTTTGGGTGATTCCATGTCAACCAAGACTAGCACTTTTTGGTGTTTGATGTAACCAAAAAGTTTTAAGGTTTGGGGGGCTGAAATACTAGATATAGCATGAAGAGAGATGAGTGGTTCTTCTTGATGGACTCCAGTTTCCACTTCTTATTGCGTGGGAGGAGTTTGGGTAGTATCCTCAAACTTAGGGGTATCTTCCATAATGATGTCTTCAAAATAGGTCGGAGTAGTCTCATCAATTTGAAATAACTTATGTTATTTACATTTATGACCTAGAGCATACTTTTCATCACAATTATAGTAGATTACCCATCTTTGTTAGTTTTCTATTTCTGATGGAAACAACATATGTACTTTCAATGGAGGAGAAGGAATTGTGCTTGAGGAATTGACCTGTGTAGGGTGTGAGCAGTGAATTTAAGAGGGTTTTTTCAGTTTGTGCATTTATCATCATCTCTACTTCTGGAGCCCTATGAGATACCTCCAACTGGGTAGTAGGATGCTTCATTTTGACTTGTTCTTTAATCACCTCCTTGAGTTCATTGATGAAACATTATTTATTGAAATAATATATTAAGTTATGTATACAAATGATAATCAATCAAAAGCTTAAATAAAGTTTGCAACTAAGACTGGTTGGCCTAACTCGGTAAGTCACCCCAAATAATGATTATTTCACTCAATACAAGCATGGAGAGATTAAAAAATAGACTCCAGTAAATGCATTTCCTATAGGATTTTTTATTCCACTCCCACCATTTCCATCATTTTGGATCTAGATACACTACCCCCACCCTAAGTTTCATCATGTCATCAATAATTCCATGAAGGGAGAAGTAATGTTCCATTTGGGTGACTGGTCCTAACAAGTTAGAACCATCAATTTTTGTCAAGTTCACTTTAGGAAAATAGTTCCAGGTGTTATCATCCATTAAGTGAGGTTTATGGTTGTGAGGATCTAGAGGGGTTTGTTTATGGATAGATAGTCCCTAATGAGATGTTTCTTCTAGGTGTGGCTCACTTTGTTATGTATTCCAAGGGATTTCTTCATGAGGTGATTGTTGATCCAGTGCTTCATATATAGTTTTCATATTCTAACCTAACTTCCAGTCTAGGTTACTTATTTCCTCCTAAATTTGTTGAATCTCTCCCATATGTTGGTCACCATTTTCATGTATTTTGACATGAAGAGGCTTGTATTGTTCATCTAGTGTGTCAATATCATGACATTAGAGCAAGTATTCATCTTTTTCAAGGTATTTCCAAGCCATCTATCAGGAGGAGAACCGTCCACCATGGAGTGGTTGGGGGACCGTAGGGTTTATAGGGTCTTGAATATGAGGAAGTTTCATGTGCCATACATGCGGGTTCCAATATTAGTACTCAACCCATTATATTAGGAAACTAACTAAGGAGGCTTGATCATGCCCTTAGTTTCACTACTTGACTACCAATGTATTAGAGAGTGATCTCCCCAAGTAGTATTCTTGGTGTACTAAAAGAAAATATGGTTGATCAATTTATATAAGGTTGGTTACAAGTATACCTAGGGGACTTTCGATATACCCAAGGGTACGTGGAAGTGAAATTCCATGTACAAGTGTTTTCTAATGCAACAGTTCTCAAAGGGGTACTAATAGAGGTTACAAGGATGTCCAATAATGTGACTAATTAGTACAAGTTGTATTTTTAGTGTGTATGCTTCCCCAACTGCATGCTTACTAGTTGAATGAAAAATATCTGTTATTTAGATACTTTGGAACACATCTCTAAAAAAAATAGATCATTGCCCTATAAAGAGCTCTATAATTATTGGAAAATAAATTACTTTTCAAGGTAAGGTTTGAGGTTCAAATTTTGTAATAAGAACAACTCCTTATAAAACCCTGATTTGGAGATGGTTTTGATGCTTCTATAACTATGAGTTTAAATTATTGTTTTATGGTATTTTAACATGTCTACTTTGAAATGACATAGGTGTTAATGAATTTTGATGTGCCAAGAAAAAATTAAAGCATTTTTCTCAAACTTGTTGCTTTTGTCCTTCTCAAAAGATAAATCTAATACGACCTTCCACATGTCCAATTTTTTCAGATTTGGATTTGAAACTTTTACCAAAAGCACTGTGGTTTATATTCTCTCCAATACAACTGATGGAACTTGGTTTCGATCTTTCAAATTCCACATATAAAATTTTTACCTAGAAAACTTGTTTAAGGTTAGTTGTTTGGACTAGCTAAAACACCTAATTTACACAAAGTCTATCTTCGAAAGTATAGAAATGCAAATTTGAAATATGTAAACACATTAATTTCACAAGTTTTCGATGTAACCTAAAAATTTCAAACACTAAAATGTTGCAGAAAAACAAATTGGAGCAAAACGGACAAAACGGATCATTTGAAGGAGCCAAACCCTAGTATTAAAAATTCTTTCCATTTTTCAACCCGAGAAAGAGCTCATACACCAATTATAATATAAATAAACCCAAAAATTCAAATCAAATAAATATTAACACAAGAGATAATAGATAAAACATAAAAAATATTGCTTGTGTGAAAGATATTCAAAACAAACAATTACGTTCACTTGCCTTCTGAAAGGGGAAACCTCCTAGAGAAAATTCCAAATACAATGAAACATCTTGACTAAGCATTGCACAACCTACTACCTATATATATATGATTCAATATCCAAATTCTTAATTACTTTTGGTCCCGCTATTAATGAGGGTCAACCACGAAGGGGTCATTATTAATAAAGAGGTCCCTTTTACATTAAGTCACTACCCACTAACTATCTAATGAGCCTTATGGTCTTGTACGTTGATCAAGTAGGGGTTTTAGGATACAACCCAAACATATTGTTTGCTCAAAACCAAAAAGGGAACAATTGAAAAAAATCCAATCTCACAGAGAAAATGTAGAACTAAATATCAATAGTGGTTGGTTGAAATGACAATGAAAATGCATAGAGAGAGGTAGGTTTAATACATTTTAAAACCTTACATCAATTTCCACCATTGGATTAGATTAGAAGGTTGTGGAAAGCAACATCGCATTCATACATTGACAATATTAACTCAATGTTAAAGGCTTAGTACAAGGTGGCTAGGTGGAGCCATAAACACCAAGCAATCAAACCATTGAATCCCAATGCAATCAATAGGGTGGAGGGTAAAATAAAATATACAATAACTCATATGTGTATGCCTTATAATTTGAGAACACCATCCACCAAATTTTCAACCTTATGTCATATCATTTCTTTTAGCTTGCATCTTAGATATATATAAAAGTATAAAACCAAGCACACAAGTCTTGACATGTAGAACCCAATTTCCACCCTTAAACTTGCTTCACATTTCCTAATTAGGCTAACCATGTGTGACTTGGTTGTAAGTATTAGGACATCAAAAGGTGATTCACAAAAAACATGTTAACTATCAATATACCATTGCATCCGTCAACAAACAAACAACTTGAGAAGATATGGATGTAACAAACCATGCAAGATGCACCCATACATTAAAACAATAGCATTCCTTTGCAAATCATATCATTGTTCAATTAAATTGCACAAATCATGAACCATATTATAAGAATGAAACATTTCCATCATTCACAAAACACATTAGAACCATCATAAATAAACCATGAGTCATATCTGGAGCAGACATAGATAGATCATCAATCAACTATCCGCAGAATAATCTTCACCATAATACACACTAGGAGGATTCCCTATGATGCTTATCAAGGATTTATATTAAATAATAATTTATTAGCGAAAATTTGAGGCTTATTAGGCTCATACAGGAAGAACAAATTTCAATGGATAGATTTGTTGCCACTCTTTACATTCATATGAGCATTGACCATTTTTAAGTTCAATAGGATCATTTAAAATAAATGGATTATAAGTACAAATAAAAATGATATCAACATGTAAAAAACAAGTCTAAAAAATGTAATTACATGGCCATTTAAGAAAATCAATTATGCCTAAAAATAAGTAATAACACCAACATAAAATATAAACAATGCAAGATTCAAATCTTAGGGGGGCATATAGTCTAAGTTCATATGTAAAATTCATAAAGCCATATTTTGTTAAGTATAAAAGGGAGCATGGTGAACATGTAATTACTTAATGGAGTTAGTTATTCAAAGTTGACATTGTCAACAAGACACCTTATAATAAGTTAGTAGGGAGAGAGTTAGAAGTGGGAAGGAGAGGTCCCAAAATTGGCCTCATTGCATGTAATAGTTCATCTTAATGAAGTTATTCTTTTCCAGTTCCCTCTTGTATTTTCATGGTGTATTTCACTTATTTATTTCTTGTTTATGTTTTTTATATGAATTCATAGAAGATCTATATGTTTTCTCTCATCATCTCTCGACATTCAAGCCTTTTGGAACTCAACCTTCAAGATCCAGATCATTGGTATCATATCAAGTTCCCACCCCATAAGAATGATGGTTTGAGGCATAGTTTGGTTTCAAATATTTGTTCCTCAAGCACTACATGGTTTTTCTGCCCTCGGATCTTTGTTCACCGTTGCAGGAGCATCATACATGGATTTCAGTACATTCATTCATTCACAACATATATTTATATGGTTGTGGCATAGCTCAAATTTCATGTTTCATGCATATTGAATCTTGGGTGACCTCATTACATCCCTTTCTCAACCTATCCACAATTGTACAACTGCCATAGAAGTATAATGACGAATGGATTAGAGGCCAAACCGTCTCTTCCAACTTTAGAAGGATGATGCAACCTATATAGTGTATTTCATAGGGTCTATCATAGCTCATTGGAAATTTCTATTCATCATATCAAATGGTTATTTCATGGAATTTCATTTCGTTTCCTGGTTTGAGAGATATCCTTCGATTGAAGTAGCACATGTATGTAAAACAATGCACTTTGCATACCTTGAAACTTAGCAATATTTTTTTCACTACACATGACACTAAAGAGAAAGTATGTTATATTAATGGAAAGGTCTTGTAGATATATCAAATGGATCTTCGATAGAATTCAATTTCAATTCCCGCAACATATGTTATGATTGAATTTGTAGCAAGACCTCAATTGCCCCCAAAATCATGATTTTTCCATATGAATTTTCTAATTTCGGGATTTATTTTAATCCTATTATAAATTTTTTTTACCCACGTAAAATACCCCATATCAAAAACAAGCTTTCCATTTCCAACTCAGTTATGGGTCATCCACAAACACACAGTTATGGATTAACCACACAAAAACCTTCTCTTCATTGGCAATTGGCACATTGTAATCATGACAGTACGATGAACATAACGAGGTATCTTTCTTTATAGTATGGGTGAAATGATGAAGGCCATCATTTTCTAAGGAGGGAGGATTAGTCTGAATCTTAGGGGGGCATATAGTCTAAGTTCAAATGTAAAATTCATAAAGCCATATTTTGTTAAGTGTAAAATGGAGCATGATGGGCATGTAATTAATGGAGTTAGTTATTTAAAGTTGACATTGTCAACAAGACACCTTATAAAAATGTAGTAGGGACAGAGTTAGAATTGGAAAGGAGAGGTCCCAAAATTGGCCTCATCACATATGTTAATGGAATCCTTCTTCTCCAACTCTCTATCATATTTTCATGGTGTATTTAATTTAGTTGTTTCTTGTTTATGTTCCTTATATGAATTTCATAGAAGATCTATATGTTTTATCTCCTCCTCTCCTGACATTCAAGCCAATATCCAGATCAATGCATATATGAGATAACATGATCATTTTTAGTAACAAAAAAAAATGTATGATAGTCTCATTTTTTTTAGAAAATCTTCACCACTTGCAATTTAATTCAATTTAATTCTTATCTATTTGATTAGTACTTATCCTCAAATACTATTAAATATTTTATAACTAATCTATAACTAATATATGTGATTTTATGATTTTTTAAATTTTTTTAGAAAATATGTCCATAAAAAATGGAAAACATAAAATATGTAGATTACATGTAAAAAGTATAATTAATAAATAGATAACTGTTAGTTATCCATTTAACTAAAAAAAGTTTCGAAGACATAAAAGAACTGATCATACAAATCCAAAGATGTCTTGGAGTTTGAACTCACCTAGGTCATGTTTTACATGAGAAGAGTAGTTGGCGGCTCCCCGTTTACATCTGTCACTCCTGCGTGGGTGCACGATCAGTTATATGTCGCTTCTTCATCTCGGATTCTTATGCTTCTATCACTCACCGTGCAAGTTATCTGAGGTGCTTCTAAAAATTCCAGGGTCCTATGTCATTGAAGTTTGAACACACTACTGAGATATTTAGTGGCATAGCTATTCTAATTCTAGATGCATTACAATATAGTGAGCTTGCATGTCTGCCATCTGATGCCATCTCATTTTTGTTTAAGATAATTACTGGTCAATGTATTTTCTGAGAAATGTTCTGTTGGTCTGATTTTCCCATAACTTCGAAGTCGTGTGTACAACAATAAAGCTATGGACCTATTTACATTACCATTGATAAGATATATTTATATTGAGTTATTGCATAGTTATTGAATTTGCTCAAAATGTTTATAATTTTATATTTGTGGTATACCTAGAGTTGGTTATATTTGCTCCATGTTTGTTGGATAGAGGGAATTAGCAAAACAATTGAGATAAGGATCTCAATTATATCTATTGTGTAAATGATATAATTAATATATGTGACTCTATGATAAGCTATACTTAATATATGTGATTCTATGATAAGATATATTTATATTGAGTTATTGCATAGTTATTGAATTTGCTCAATGATTAATTAACAAGTTCATGAAGCCACAATCTAAATTATCTCTGTTCTGAGAAGGAGCAAGATGACGAGTAAGTGTAATGTCCCTTAAAAATAGCAAAAAATTATTTATTTATTTATTTTTTCTGATACTAGATTAAACTGATAAAGAGATGATGAATACTAAATTATCTTCAGTAATAATATGTACCTACTGTATTGGTATTTGTTTTCTATTCTTTGAAGTGTCTTGATTTCATAAGTGTCAAGGTTTGCTGATTGTAACTACTATAGCTTGTGGAAGCAATCTAAATGAAACTCTATAGTAAATGAACAAGTATTTAAGGTGTATTAATGCAAATCTTTTCTTACTGTTTCAAGAGTTTGTGTGCAAATTATAAAAGTCTAATGGACTACTCAGGTGGGATGGATCCCTAATGATAGTGGTTGATGACTCGTGATGAAATGCATGGTATTTTAAGGGCTACGTACCCCGGCAGAGCTTCCAAGAGGTAGGGTGTAAGAATTTGAATACTTCTGACTTACTTAGCGAGTTTCGCTAATGCATTCTATTTGTACATGTTTACAGGTGCACCTGTGAGGCATCTATCGAGAATTCCTACTCAACCTTTCTAGCAAATGTTTAAGTCTCAAGTGTAAGGGCTTGAGTGTTGACACCTTTAAAAAGCCTTGTTGGGGTTATAATACTTGTTACACTATACCACTTTTTAACCTTGTATTTAAATGTCACTATGTAGTGTTTTGGGTCAATGTATGGTTGATTGAATGTACAATAAAATGTGGATTTCGAATGGTTCCAAGACTATAGAGATTTTGAGTCACGTCGAAATATTTGGAGTGGGTGGTGGCGTTGAATGCAGTTCTGCAATGGCACATGGCCTGCGCTGCCAGTTGTGCTGGGGGTTTCTTCTAGGGTTCTATACCAGCGAAAAGATGTTTTCATGTTTCATTTATTCTGCCTACTGTGGATGCATTGAGGGTTTCGTTGCTGACGTGAGTTGTGGCTCAAGGTCAACATGCCTTATGGAGTAGAGATGGCGACCGAAAACAATCGGAGGTAATTCCTCTTAGGCTCATGCTATACCCTTGCTAGTTGTATTTATATATATATCGTGATATGCTGTTCTGACTTTCTATGGCATGCTTGTTTGCAGGTTTTGGATGGCGTTTCTCTTCTGTGTGGCCAGGTCTTGGCAGTGCTGATGTTTACAAATGTGGTAAGTCTAGAGTACACCATTTCTTAGCCCCTCCTTTCGCCTCTGTGGGGGGTTAATGCTGATGTGTGTTTATTGGGAACTGGTGAACTTGTTTGAGTTCATTTTGACAAAGTTTTGAGTCCCTGGAAGTCACCATTTGGATGGAATGCTGTGTGAATATGTATCTATTTGTCGTTTGCAGACCATAGAGGATTTTAGTATGGGGTTTTGGCTCTCTGACTCTGTGTTTAAATTTGGTTGAACTATCGTTATTTGGCAATAATTCCCAAGGATGAACTAGGGTTTATATTACACATTTATGTGTTCAAAATGTATTTGTATGGGTCCTGAAATGTCCTTCTGTGTAATATTCATGAGGGTTTGATACCCTATCTAATTCTCTGCGTTTTTTAATTCATATGGATATGGGTTGTTATTATGACTGTTTTGGTGTCACAATTCGTAATTTTGAATCTAAAGTAATGCGCCTGTCATGATCTACGATTTGGGTCTTCACTGCTATGTTTTTTGGTCAATTGAAGTAGGTAGATAGACAAAGGGCTTTGAATGAAATGATAGTGGGAATCGATCCATGTACCATCAATGGTGAATTTTTGTGTGTAATATCGTGTATAGTTTTCTGTATAATGAGATGGTGGTGGGAATCGATCCCTGTACCATCGTTTGTGAATTTCTCTGTATAATATTGTGTATAATTTGTTTGATGAATATGGTGTAACCTTCTGTGTTTTAAATAAGAATCGTGACCCTAGCTACTGTTTTGATTGACCCTTGATAGGGCATGGGTTGCTGTGCAAACACTATTCTTGTGGCGTCTTGTAAGATAGCAGAGCCTTGGATGGGGTCCGATCTCCTGACCCATGGAAATGTTATGTCAGCAATTTGAATGTTGTGGAGTGTTTGATTTCTGAAATGAAAATCCTGGGTTTCCTTTTCCAAATTTTAGGTTGCAAGAATGAAATTGTCTAATACTAAGTTTGTAAATCGTAAAGTCTGAAAGATGCGTTTAAAACCTTGTGATCAGTTTGACTGTGTTGAATGTTGTACACGCCTTCACTGCTAGGTATTTTTAAATTGAAGCCTGTATTTGTTTTCCTGAAAGGGTTAGTAGTTTCGAACATGATCTTAACTAGGTTTGTGATATATTGAATGCTGTAAATTTGAAAGAGGACTTTAGTAGAGATCAATATAAAAAAATAATGCGAACATAATGCTTATTCTAGTTATACATAGATTTATGGAAAACAAAAAAATCGATCACTGTTTCAGAATGGAGAGGATATTTATATATATGTAATTTTACTAATGCTACTTCGAAAGGTGTAGCTAAATACTAAGAGCAGATGTCTAGGTTATGAGTTTGCTAGGATTTCTAGCACAGGAACCTGCTAGACAATCTACTGAATCCTAGTTTCTAAGTTAACATAGTCCTATCTTACAACCAATGCTCTATGTTTGTTCCTATCAGAAAGTCTATAATTAAACGATTTTAGGTTGAAAGAAAAACAAGGCCAATGATGCTGGGGTAGCACCCTATATTACTCATCTAAATTCTATTATAACTTAAATTGAAAGGTTTACATTTCATACCTGAGTACTTTGTGGCCTGCTCCCTTCCTGAAGTAACCTGCACACTCAAACAATAATTAGTGTAGAGCCCTCTGAGCTCAGCTGACCTGTTACAATGACTTTGGGGCTACCACGTTCCTCCCAACCTTGACCCTTGAACCGTTCTGGTTCTATCTGGATCCCCCGAGCTTGGTCCCAACATGTAATGAGAGGTAGAGGCCCTAGATCCACTGCTGGTTTAGTTCTGAGAATTTCTAGGTAAGGCTGCTTCAGGTTCTTGGAGCAGAATGCTTTTCTTGGACTACCATAAGAGAGTGATAATAACCAAGAATGATAGATGATCCCCAAAACTTGGCATCTTCCCTCTTTAAGTAGGGGAGTCTTGAATTAGGACTATTGGAATAATCAGTTTCTTTATATTAAATAATTAATATTTATTTAAAAGATACTATTGACTCACTCGCTAATCCTCTTGAACTAGGACTCTTCCTTTTGTTTTAACTAGGAGTGATTTTAATTTAAACTTTCCATAATAATTATAATAACAATAACTATCATAATAATAATTATATTTCACTTAACTTATTTAATACATTATAACAATAATAATAATACTAATCATAATGAGAAAAATGTGGCATTCCACTATGCATAAACTATATGCACTAAATGTCTTTTAAACATAAATAAACACTTCATTATTTATTTGAATTCTTAATAATAATATTTAATCTTGTATCTCCATCAGATAATTTGTTTAACAATGTTTTAAGGGTAAGGTCCGCTTCTTTTGGACGGTCTTGGTAAGCTTGGTTAGGTACCTCTAGTCTCTCTCTTTGCATGTCGGATTCCCTCGTTTAACATGGTAGCTCCCGCAGTAGGTGATGATGGATAAAAAGATGAATCATTTATTCAAATTAAATAAATGTCTGTGTTTAAATTTGGTTGAACTATCGTTATTTGGCAATAATTCCCAAGGATGAACTAGGGTTTATATTACACATTTATGTGTTCAAAATGTATTTGTATGGGTCCTGAAATGTCCTTCTGTGTAATATTCATGAGGGTTTGATACCCTATCTAATTCTCTGCGTTTTTTAATTCATATGGATATGGGTTGTTATTATGACTGTTTTGGTGTCACAATTCGTAATTGAATCTAAAGTAATGCGCCTGTCATGATCTACGATTTGGGTCTTCACTGCTATGTTTTTTGGTCAATTGAAGTAGGTAGATAAACAAAGGGATTTGAATGAAATGATAGTGGGAATCGATCCATGTACCATCAATGGTGAATTTCTGTGTGTAATATCGTGTATAGTTTTCTGTATAATGAGATGGTGGTGGAAATCGATCCCTGTACCATCATTTGTGAATTTCTCTGTATAATATCGTGTATAATTTGTTTGATGAATATGGTGTAACCTTCTGTGTTTTAAATAAGAATCGTGACCCTAGCTACTATTTTGATTGACCCTTGATAGGGCATGCGTTGCTGTGCAAACACTATTCTTGTGGCGTCTTGTAAGATAGCAGAGCCTTGGATGGGGTCCGATCTCCCGACCCGTGGAAATGTTATGTCAGCAATTTGAATGTTGTGGAGTGTTTGATTTCTGAAATGAAAATACTGGGTTTCCTTTTCCAAAGTTTAGGTTGCAAGAATGAAATTGTCTAATACTAAGTTTGTAAATCGTAAAGTCTGAAAGATGCGTTTAAAACCTTGTGATCAGTTTGACTGTGTTGAATGTTGTACATGCCTTCACTGCTTGGTATTTTTTAATTGAAGCCTGTATTCGTTTTCCTGAAAGGGTTAGTAGTTTCGAACATGATCTTAACTAGGTTTGTGATATATTGAATGTTGTAAATTTGAAAGAGGACTTTAGTAGAGATCAATATAAAAAATAATGCGAACATAATGCTTATCCTAGTTATACATAGATTTATGGAAAACAAAAAAATCAATCACTGTTTCAGAATGGAGAGGATATTTATATATATGTAATTTTACTAATGCTGCTTTGAAAGGTGTAGCTAAATACTAAGAGCAGATGTCTAGGTTATGAGTTTGCTAGGATTTCTAGTATAGGAACCTGCTAGATAATCTACTGAATCCTAGTTTCTAAGTTAACATAATCCTTGTTTATAACCAATGCTCTCTGTTTGTTCCTATCAGAAAGTCTATAATTAAACGATTTTAGGTTGAAAGAAAAACAAGGCCAATGATTCTAGGGTATCACCCTATATTACTCATCTAAATTCTATTATAACTTAAATTGAAAGGTTTACATTTCATACCTAAGTACTTTGTGGCCTGCTCCCTTCCTGAAGTAACCTGCACACTCAAACAATAATTAGTGTAGAGCCCTCTGAGCTCAGCTGACCTGTTACAATGACTTTGGGGCTACCACGTTCCTCCCAACCTTGACCCTTGAACCGTTCTGGTTCTATCGGGATCCCTCGAGCTTGGTTCCAACATGCAATGAGAGGTAGAGGCCCTAGATCCACTGCTGGTTTAGTTCTGAGAATTTCTAGGTAAGGCTACTTCAGCTTCTTGGAGCAGAATGCTTTTCTTGGACTACCATAAGAGAATGATAATAACCAAGAATGATAGATGATCCCCAAAACTTGGCATCTTCCCTCTTTAAGTAGGGGAGTCTTAAATTAGGACTATTGGAATAATCAGTTTCTTTATATTAAATAATTAATATTTATTTAAAAGATACTATTGACTCACTCGCTAATCCTCTTGAACTAGGACTCTTCCTTTTGTTTTAACTAGGAGTGATTTTAATTTAAACTTTCCATAATAATTATAATAACAATAAATATCATAATAATAATTATATTTCACTTAACTTATTTAATACATTATAACAATAATAATAATACTAATCATAATGAGAAAAATGTGGCATTCCACTATGCATAAACTATATGCAGTAAATGTCTTTTAAACATAAATAAACACTTCATTATTTATTTGAATTCTTAATAATAATATTTAATCTTGTATCTCCATTAGATACTTTGTTTAACAACGTTTTAAGGGTAAGGTCCGCTTCTTTTGGACGGTCTTGGTCAGCTTGGTTAAGTACCTCTAGTCTCTCTCTTTGCATGTCGGATTCCCTCGTTTAACATGGTATCTCCCACAGTAGGTGATGATGGATAAGAAGATGAATCATTTAGTCAAATTAAATAAATGTGATAAAAGTGCTCTTTAGAGTCTTTCCGACTCAGCACTTTGAAACTTCGTAATCCCGAGTGCTCTTCAGAGCCATTTAACTCAGCACTCTCACATGGGCGTTACTCTAGTATAATTCCAGAGTCCCTACTCAACACTAGTGCTAGAATGTGGTTGTGAGGCAGATCTAGAATATTTAAGTTGCCTTGGATCTGGTATTTGTTTATCAAGCTTGGAGTGCTCCACGTCTTATGCCCAACACTCAATGTACATCAGGGCTTACTCCCAGTACATAATATTTCCTCCAGGTACATCGGGGGGTTTTCCCAATACGTAGGTAATCCGTATGTTCCTAAGTCCACTCTCAACACACCATATAAATCAATCATATCATTCGCATCACTGCACAGTATGTAAGAAAAGATCATCTCAGTATATATTAGGGTTTTGTACCCACATCATATGGTAAAAACATGAATCAAAACATTGGGGCTTCCTTTCCTAGTATATAATCAAATATTGAAATTCAGTCAAGGTCCATGCCCAATATGTTAGTCTACAAAAGAATAAATCATATGCACTAGGGCTCATGCCCAATAATCAGAATAAATCCTATGTGCTAGGTCCGTGGCCCAATATAACATCATAAAATAGTCAGTCCAAAATTCGGGATATTACATCCCTCCTCGCTTAGAACAATACCATCCTGGTGTTTCTAGGGACTAGGAATGAGGTCATGAAACAAGGTGGGGTATGCCTCTTTCATGGTGGCCTCATTCTCCCAAGTAGCCTCATTTGGTCCAAAGTGCCTCCATTATACTTTCAGCTGAGTAATGGTCCTACTAAGTTGGACCTCTCCCTTGTCCAGAATGTGGAGTGGTTCTGGCGTGAACTCCCCTTCGAGCTCCACCTATAATAAGGACCAATCAATAACATGTTTAGTATCGTACACATATTTCTTTAATAATGAAGCATGAAAAACATTATGAACTTTTATATGCGCTGGTAGGGCCAACTCATAAGCTACTGGGCCCTTCTTGGCCAGTATTTCAAAGGTCCACAAAATATTGGGGCTAGTTTCCCTCAACGTCCCAAGCTCAACGAGCTTCATTTTGATTTTATTTTTAGAAACACATGTTCGCCGACTTGGTGTTAATTTTGAGCATTAATTCAATATACTCTAGGATCTTTACTGAGAGAATAACATGTACAGCATATCAATCATATCAATCATGTCAATCATGTCAATCATAACAAGAGTCAAACATAAGAGACAATAGACACACAGAGTTTCCGTGGGGAAAACCCTAAGGTGAAAAACCCCACAACTTCCTCAGAGATAGATAGAGCAATAATACAACCAAAGTACAACCCAAGTACAAGAGACCATCTTCTCCTAGCAGATGATCCTCCTCCTCACATGTGCACCACTTTTCGAGTGATGTAGAAGTGAGTAATGAGATGTCCAAATAGAGATCTCTCGATCTCTATTTATACTTGTCATGTCCTGCCCAATAAACTAATGGGGCCGACTTGTCTAGCTTAGTCTAATAACCCATGGTTAACTTAATCAGGGTCGACCCCACACATGGTGGTCTAATGACCCATCGGCAAGTTACGACACTTGCGACACTTGTCAATACAAATGATGACACTTCCTTATAGAGGAATAACACATCTCTATAAGAGTACAAAATACATAGATGAAATACATAGGTGAAATACATTATGAAGTTACATATACATCAACACTTGGCAGTCCTTGTCTTTTCTTTTCCTGTCCACATAACTCTTTTGGCGGTCTTGTGCTTCTTTTAAATTCAGTTGTACCTTGGAGACTAGCTGTTCCAAGTCCTTTAATAGGTCGGGTCCTAACATAAGTCTGTCTATTGGACTCTCCCAAGTCACGGGGGTCCGACATTTCCTGCCGTAGAGTACTTCGAAAGGACTCATTTTGGCTGAGGTTTGATAACCGTTGTTGTATGAAAATTCCGCGAGATGCAAATAATCTTCCCACTTGGTGGGGTTGTTCATGACATACATCCTCAACATGTCCTCGAGGATCTGGTTTACTTGTTCTGTTTGTCCATCGGTCTAGGGATGGTACGCAGTACTGAATTGTAACTGGGTTTCCAAACCGGAGAACAATGCTCTCCAGAAGTTACTAGTGAACTTCGTGTCTTGATTGGAAATGATTGCTTTGGGTATCTCGTGCAATCGAAAAATATCTTTTAAGAATATTTCCCCGATGTGAATTGCTTTGTAGGTAGATTTCATCGGTATAAAGTGGGTTGCTTTAGATAGCTTGTCTACCACTACAAAGATGGAGTCGTTCAGTTTCTTACTCTTGGGTAAGCCTGTAATGAAGTCCATACTTATTACCTCCCATTTCCATTCTAGAATGGGTAAAGGTTGAAGTAATCCGCAGGGGTGTTGGTGTTCTGCTTTGACCAATTGGCACTCCTGACATTTCGCGATGAACATTGCGATGTCATCTTTCAACTTAGGCCATAAGTAATGCTTCTTTACGGACGATATCATCTTTTGATATCCGGGGTGTCCTGAATAGGGTTTCTGGTGAAACTCGGTGAGAATGTTTGATCTAATGTGTCCACTCTCTAGGACGTAAAGTCGGTCTTTCGACCACAGTAGTCCCGTTTCGTCTATCTTATATTCTTTATGCTGTTGGAAAAGTCTGTTTTCTTGGATCTTTGTGAGGATTTCCATGTAATAACGATCAATCTTACATGCGTTTGAATTTTGTGGTGTAAGTTAGAGTCGGTTGGGCTCACCGTGACCTCGTAAAGCATATGTGCTCGACGGCTCAAGGCATCCGCAATCTTGTTCTCCTTGCCTTTTATATGCTTTAGTTCGAAATGGTATTCACTAAGGAAGGCTAGCCACCTGGCCTGCCTGGCATTTAGGTCGGGTTGGTCGAAAAGGCATTTCAAGCTCATGTTATCAGTCATTAATAGAAATTTCTTTCCCATGAGATAATGTCACCACATCTTCAGAGCATGGATGATGGCGGCTAGTTCGAGGTCATGAGTAGGGTATTTCTGCTCATGTTCTTTTAGTTTCCTTGATTTGTAGCATATGGAAAAATTGTCTTGCATAAGGACTCCCCTGAGTTCTTCCTTGCTTGCTTCTGTGCAAATGACGAAGTCTCCATTAGGATCTGCAATATGCAGAATTGATGCACTAATCAGTAGTTCATTCAGCTTTTGAAAGCTTTCTTCGCACTTATCCGTCTAGATAAAATTGTTTGCATTTTTCTGCAAGGCAGTCATGGGACATGCAATTCGTGAAAAGTTCTCAATGAAATTTCAGTAGTAGTCAGCTAATCCTAAGAATGACCTTATGCCGAACACTCAAGTAGGTGTGGGCCATTCTTTGATAGCTTTGACCTTTTCAGGGTCGACGACTATTCCCTTCTCGGAAATGATATGTCCTAAGTATTGAATCTGGGGTCTATAGAAATCGCTTACTAAACTTGGTGTAAAGCTCGTGTTCTCTTAGTATCCGTAAAACAATTCGGAGGTGCTCCTCATGTTCTATTTCATTCTTGGAGTAGATCAAAATATCGTCAATAAAGACTAGAACGAATTTATTGAGGTATTTACTAAAGATATTGTTCATCATGCACATAAAGTTGGCTGGTGCGTTCATCAACCCAAAGGGCATCACTACGAACTCGTAGTGGCTGTAACGGGTTCGAAATGCGTTCTTGTTGATATCCTTATCATGGATCCTCACCTGATGGTATGCAGATCATAAGTCGATCTTCAAGAAGATATTTTCCCCGCCGACTTGGTCAAACAAGTCGTCGATCCTAGGGAGTGGGTAACGATTCTTAATGGTCATCTTGTTGAGTTGGCAGTAATCGATGCACATCCGCATCGTGCCGTCTTTCTTCTTGACGAAGAGTATCAGTGTGCCCCAAGGGGACACATTAGGTCGGATGTACCCTTTGTTAATTAGTTCTTGTAACTGAAGTTTGAGCTCCACCAATTCTGGTGTGCTCATGCGGTACGGGGCTTTAAAAGCTAGTACTGACCCAGATGTCAGTTTGATGGAAAAGTCCAAGTCTCGTTTAGGCAGTAATCCTGGTATCTCTTCAGGAAATACATCCTTGAATTATACGAGGACTGGAAAGACTTCGATCTTCTGTTCCTGTCAGTTTCTATGTTTTGGATATTGACAGCAAAGAGTTTGCAACCCTTTCTGATACATTTTTTTGCTTGTAAGGCGGAGATCTGTCTTACCGACACTTTCTAAGGGATACCCTGAATCATATTTTGAATCCCTTGGTCATCCCTGCAGAGTAAGGATTTGTTTAATAAGTCTAGTAGGACATGGTGTTCTTCCAACCAATCCATGCCATTGAGTACATCGTATGACCCTAGGGGTAGAATGTTTAAATCTAACCTAGTTTGAAAACCGTTTAAGTTTATCTCACAAGTTTTAATTAACTCAGAGACCTTATGTTTGGTACCGGTGGCTAGTTGTACCAACCCCAGTCTCTCATGAGGTTTTTGGTTCAACTTACAAGTGTCCACTAACTTAGGGGATATGTAACTTCGGCAAGCCCCAGGATCTATTAAAATTGAAATGGCAGTGGTAGAGATCTTACCCTCTATTTCCACCATTGTGGCTTGGTGATCTGTTTGTCGACCATCGAGAGATGCATAAATCCTTGGTGTCTTTTCCATGTCTCCTATGGTAGTCTCTTCTTGGATGTTGTGTAAAAATCCATCCGTTTTGCTGGGGCAGTCTCTGTAGTAGTGGGGCCCTTGGCATTTCCAGCAAGAAACGGTTGGTGGGACAGCTTTGGTCCCTTTGTTGAATGTTGGCCTATTGACAGGTGGTGAGGGTGCACTTGGTTGTGCTTGGGGTCTGTTGAAGCTTCTATTGGGCGGAAAACTGTTGTTGTGTTTCCGATAAGGTGGAGGCCTAAAACCCGGTCTGCGGTTGTCCAAGAAGGTTCTGAACCTATCTCTATTTCTGTTGATGTTGTCATTCCTTGGTTGTCCATGTTCATAACACAGCCTTGCTTTATGTAAGGTTATATCAAGGGTTTGGGCATGTCGAACTTTATATTTTCTCTAAAATTTGGTGACATCCCTCCCAAGAACTGTTGAATTTTGACCTTCTCATCTTTAATGTATGACACATAGTGCAGCAAGTATAAGAATCAGTTTATGAATGCTTCCATAGTCAGGGAGCCCATTTTTAATTCATGAAATTCTTTTATTTTCTTGTCAAAGAATCTTTCAGACATATACTTGTCCTGGAATATTCTATTGAAAATATCCAAGGTTATGTCTCTCAGTTCTTGTTTTTTGGTGTGTTTCAAGTCCCGCAACCATCTGGCAGCTTTACCATTCAGGTTGTATATGGCTAGCCGGGCTTGCATTTCACTGGAGTAGTTGTGAACTTTAAAGTATTTATTCATCCCTAGCAGCCACTCCTCGGCTTTTTCCCCAGAGTTAATCTCTCCATCATAGGTTGGTGCTTTTATCTTTCTGAATTCCCCTTGCAGACTGTCGTCACTTTTCCTCCTTTTCTTGCAAGGAGGTGGTGAGCCTTTATCGTTGGAAGAACTCTTACAATCTCTTTCCATTGAATTTGGTATGTGTTCTCCCTGCTCTTCTCCCTTAAGGCTGGCAGTCCTTTTTGTGTGACTGTTTCCCTTTTTGGGGGTGTTGACTGAGAGTGTGGGTTGTCCAAGAGGGTTAGACTTCGTTAAGGTCTGAAACAATGCCTCATTTATGGATTGTTATTCTCTTCTTTCCTGCATGTTTTCATCTCGGAAGCTTCAGAACTATGCCTGCAGGTTTTTCATAGACTATCTGCAATCTGAGTTTAGTTCGACCACCACCTCTTGCTCTTGAGATGGTGAGTCCAGATTCCCATGAATGCTGCTGCCCTGTTCTGCATTCATTTTCCAAACAGTGTTTGTACTTGAAATGTTATATAAGTGTAGAGAACCGAAAATTATGTTAGTTTATTCTCATATAAAACCAAATAAAATGTAAATATATGTTTTTGTTTATTGTGTATCTGTAGCGGATGTTTGTAATGAGCCCAATAGGTCACTTAGTTTTGTAACTGTGCTCTGATACCACTTGAAATGTCCCTTAAAAATAGCAAAAATTTCAATTTTTTTTCCGATACTAGATTAAAATGATAAAGAGATGATGAATAGTAAATTATCTTCAGTAATAATATGTACCTACTGTATCGATATTTATTTTCTATTCTTTGAAGTGTCTTTATTTCATAAGTGTCAAGGTTTGCTGATTGTAACTACTACATCTTGCGGAAGTGATCTAAATGAAACTCTCTCGTAAATGAACAAGTATTTAATGCGTATTAATGCAAATCCTTTTCTTACTGTTTCAAAAGTTTGTGTGCATATTATAAAAGTCTAATTGACTACTCAGGTGGGATGGATCCCTAATGATAGCGGTTGATGACCCGTGATGAAATGCATGGTCTTTCAAGGGCTACGTACCTCGGCAGAGCTGCCGAGAGGTAGGGTGTAAGAATTTGGATACTTCTGACTTACTTAGCGAGTTTTGCTAATGCATTCTATTTGTACATGTTTACAGGTGTACCTATGAGGCATCTACCGAGGATGCCTACTCCACCTTTTTAGCAAATGTTTAAGTCTCATGTGTGAGGGCTTGAATGTTGAAACCTTTAAAAATCCTTGTTGGGGTTGTAATACTTGTTACACTATACCACTTATTAACCTTGTATTTAAATGTCACTATGTAGTGTTTTGGGTCAATGTATGGTTGATTGAATTTACAATACAATGTGGATTTCAAATGGTTCCAAGACTATAGAGATTTTGAGTCACATCGAAACATTCGGAGTGGGTGGTGGAATTGAATGCAGTTTTGCAATGGCACATGGCCTGCACTGCCAGTTGTGCTAGGGGTTTCTTCTAGGGTTCTATACCAACGAAGAGATGTTTTCATGTTTCATTTCTTCTGCCTGCTGTGGATGCGTTGAGGGTTTTGTTGCTGACATGAGTTATGGATCATGGTCAGCATGCCTTATGGAGTAGAGATGGCAACCGAAAACACTCGAAGGTAATTCCTCTAAGGCTCATGCTATACCCTTGCTAGTTGTATTTATATATATATCATGATATGTAGTTTTGACTTCGTATGGCACGCTTGTTTGTAGGTTTTGGCTGCCGTTTCTCTTCTGCACGGCCAGGTCTTGGCAGTGGTGATGTTTACAAATGTGGTAAGTCCAGAGTATGCCATTTCTTAGCCCCTCCTTTTGCCTCTATGGGGGGTTACTATTGATGTGTGTTTATTGGGAACTGGTGAACTTGTTTGAGTTCATTGTGACAAAGTTTCGAGTCCCTGGAAGTCGCCATTTGGCTGGACTGCTGTGTGAATATGTATCTATTTTTCGTTTGCAGACCCTAGAGGATTTTAGTATGGGGTTTTGGATATCTTACTATGTGTTTAAATTTGGTTGAACTCGCGTTATTTGGCAATAATTCCCAAGGATGAACTGGGGTTTATATTACAGATTTATGTGTTCAAAATGTATTTGTATGGGTCCTGAAATGTCCTTCTATGTAATATTCATGCGGGTTTGATACCCTATCTAATTCTCTGCGTTTTTTAATTCATATGGATATGGGTTGTTATTATGACTGTTTTGGTGTCACGATTTGTAATTTTGAAGCTAAAGTAATGTGCCTATCATGATCTATGATCTGGATCTTCACTGCTACATTTTCTGGTTAATTGAAGTAGGTGGATATACAAAGGGCTTTGAATGAAATGATAGTGGGAATCTATCCCTGTACCATTGTTGGTGAATTTCTCTGTGTAATATCGTGTATAGTTTTCTGTATAATGAGATGGTGGTGGGAATCGATCCATGTACCATCATTTGTGAATTTATCTGTATAATATCATGTATAATTTTTTTAATGAATATGGTGTAACCCTTCTATGTTTTAAATAATAATCGTGACCCTAGCTACTGTTTTGATTGACCCTTGAGAGGGTATGGGTTGCTGTGCAAATGCTATTCTTGTGGTGTCTTGTAAGATAGAAGAGCCTTGGATGGGGTTCGATCTCCCGACCCGTGGAAATGTTATGTCAGCGATTTGAATGTTGTGGACTATTTGATTTCTGAAATGAAAATCATGGGTTTCCTTTTCCAAAGTTTAAATTGCAAGAATGAAATTGTCTTATACTAAGTTTGTAAATCGTAAAGTCTGAAAGATGCGTTTAAAACCTTGTGGTGAGTTTGATTGTGTTGAATGTTGTACATGCCTTCTCTGCTTGGTAATTTTAAACTGAAGCCTGTATTCGTTTTCCTGAAAGGGCTAGTAGTTTCGAACATGATCTTAACTAGGTTTGTGATATATTGAATGTTGTAAATTTGAAAGAGGACTTTAGTAGAGATCAATATAAAAAAATAATGCAAACATAATGCTTATCCTAGTTATACACAGATTTATGGAAAACATAAAAATCAATCACTGTTTCAGAATGGAGAGGATATTTATATATATGTAATTTTACTAATGCTGCTTTGAAAGGTGCATATAAATACTAAGAGCAGATCTCTAGGTTATGAGTTTGCTAGGATGTCTAACACAGGAACTTGCTAGACATTCTACTGAATCGTAGTTTCTAAGTTAACGTAGTCCTAGTTTACAACCAATGCTCTCTTTTTGTTCCTATTAGAAAGTCCATAGTTAAACGATTTTAGGTTGAAAGAAAAACAAGGCCAATGATGTTGGGGTAGCATCGTGTATTACTTATCTAAACTCTATTATAACTTAAATTGAAAAGTTTACATTTCATACCTGAGTACTTTGTGTCCTGCTCCCTTCCTGAAGTAACCTGCACGCTCAAACAATAATTAGTATAGAGCCCTCTGAGATCAGCTGACTTGTTACAATGACTTTGGGGCTACCACGTTCCTCCCAACCTTGACCCTTGAACCATTCTAGTTCTATCTGGACCCCCCCGAGCTTGGTTCCAACATGCAATGAGAGGTAGAGGCCCTAGATCCACTGCTGGTTTAGTTCTGAGAATTTCAGGTAAGGCTGCTTCAGCTTCTTGGAGCAGAATACTTTTCTTGGACTACCATAATAGAATGATAATAACCAAGAATGATAGATGATCCCCAAAACTTGGGATCTCCCCTCTTTAAGTAGGGGAGTCTTGAATTAGGACTATTGGAATCATCAGTTTCTTTATATTAAATAATTAATATTTATTTAAAAGATACTATTTACTCACTCACTAATCCTCTTGAACTAGGACTCTTCCTTTTGTTTTAACTAGGAGTGATTTTAATTTAAACTTTCCATAATAATTATAATAACAATAATTATCATAATAATAATTATATTTCACTTAACTTATTTAATACATTATAACAACAATAATAATAATGATAATAATAATACTAATCATAATGAGAAAAATGTGGCATTCCACTATGCATAAACTATATGCAAAAAATGTCTTTTAAACATAAATAAACACTTCATTATTTATTTGAATTCTTAATAATAATATTTAATCTTGTATCTTCATTAGATACTTTGTTTAACAACTTTTTTAAGGGTAAGGTCCACTTCTTTTGGATGGTCTTGGTCAGCTTGGTTAGGTACCTCTAGTCTCTCTCTTTGCATGTCGGATTCCCTCATTTAACATGGTAGCTCCCGGAGTAGGTGATGATGGATAAAAAGATGAATCATTTAGTCAAATTAAATAAATGTGATAAAAGTGCTCTTTAGAGTCTTTCCGACTTAACACTTTGAAACTCTATAACCCCGAGTGCTCTTCAAAGCCATTTAACTCAACACTCTCACATGGGCGTTACTCTAGTGTAATTCCAGAGTCCCTTCTCAACACTAGTGCTAGAATGTGGTTGTGATGCAGATCTAGAATATTTAAGTTGCCTTGGATCCGGTATTTGTTTATCAAGCTTGGAGTGCTCCACGTCTTATGCCCAACACTCAATGTGCATCGGGGCTTACTCCCAGTACATAATATTTCCTCCAGGTACATCAGGGCTTTTGCCCAGTACATAGGTAATCCGTATGTTCCTAAGTCCACTCTCAACACACAATATAAATCAATCATGTCATTCGCACTGCACAGTATGTAAGAAAAGATCATCTCAGTATATATTAGGGTTTTGTACCCACATCATATGGTAAAAACATGAATCAAAACATTTGGGCTTCCTTGCCCAGTATATAATCAAATAATGAAATTCAGTCAGCGTCCATGCCCAATATGTCAGTCTACAAAAGAATAAATCATATGCACTAGGGCTCATGCCCAATAATCAAAATAAATCCTATGTGCTGGGGTCGTGGTTGCATAATAGGGTTTCATTGTGATTAGAATACAAACTAGGATTTACGCTACCAACTAGGGTTTTTAGGCTAGGCTCTCATGTTTCTAGGCTAGTATCCAAGCTCTAGGGTCACCATCTTAATGTTTAATTCCTCTATCACGACATCATTCTCACCAATACCATGCCCACTACTACAATCACCATCAATCCTCTCAATCCCACTTTGTACATTTCCAATACTTTCAAGTTAAAATTTGTAGGTCTTGTTGCTAAAATATTTTGACTTATCTATTCACATAGACAAATCCACTTCCATGAAAGATTTTTTGTAGTTTGGTAGGAATGCAAGTTCACATGCAATAATAGTTGAGAAATCCAAAACATCCTATACCTTGGAAAAACAACCTTATTAATCTTCTTTTGACTAAGGAAGGGAAGAACATCATAGTATAGTCTCAATAGCAATGTGTTTTTTAATGAATAGCCTCTATAAAGGGCATACTATATTTATCTGGTCTTTAAATCCAAGTCATTTGGAATAGAATGTCACAATTTCAATTACACCATTAATGCAACGTGTTCAAATTGAAAGTTTTGTTTTGTTGCATTACATGTGGTCAAACATTAACTTCCACGAATTATTCTTTAGTAATAAAAAAATTATTTCATGATATTTTTTTAAGCCTAACTTCATTGCTGAAGGGTTATTTTGTCACTAAAACTTTGTGTCAAGGGTAGTGTAAAATTTCAAAAAGTGAAAAAAAATTAGTTTGAAGGGAGGAGATGAAATGGAATTCCAATGCGAAATGCCATTTCCAATAATTGAAATCTTCACATGATCAATGCTCTGTGCATGTTGGCTTGCATGAGTATTTCATGTTGACCAACTTTTATCTACACATTGCTACAAATACGTGCCGTCATCAACATATCCATCATCATCATCTTCATCATCAACATCAACATCATCATCATCATATCCATCATCATCAACATCTCTATCATCCTCATCAACATATCCATCATTATCATCTTCTCCATCATCATCTTCATCACCATCACCATCATCATCAACGTCTTCATCATCATTACCATCTTCATCATCATCACCATCTTCATCATCATTTTCATCTCTAGGTTCCTCATCAACATCTCCATCATCATCATCATCGTCATCATCATCTTCATCACCATCACCATCATCATCAACATATCCATCATCATCACCATCATCATCATCATCATCAACATCTTCATCATCATTGTCATCTCTAGGTTCCTCATCAGCATCTCCATCATCATCATCTTCTCCATCATCATCAACATCTCCATCATCATCATCATCATCTTCATCACCATCACCATCATCATCAACGTCTTCATCATCATCACCATCTTCATCATCATTGTCATCTCTAGGTTCCTCATCAACATCTCCATTATCATCATCATCATCATCATCACCATCATCAATGTCTTCATCATAATCACCATCATCATCATCATCATCATCAACATCTTCATCATCATTGTCATCTCTAGGTTCCTCA
This sequence comes from Larix kaempferi, assembly GCA_027924585.1. NCBI lineage: Eukaryota > Viridiplantae > Streptophyta > Pinopsida > Pinales > Pinaceae > Larix > Larix kaempferi. The sequence goes on from BSBM01001120.1 coordinate 3,939,747, forward strand.
TCAACATCTCCATCATCATCATCTTCTCCGTCATCATCATCATCATCTTCATCATCATCTTCATCACCATCACCATCATCATCACCATCTTCATCATCATCACCATCTTCATCATCATTGTCATCTCTAGGATCCTCATCAACATCTCCATCATCATCATCTTCTTCGTCTTCATCATCATCATCTTCATCATCATCATCTTCATCACCATCACCATCACCATCACCATCACCATCATCATCAATGTCTTCATCATCATCAACATCTTCATCATCATTGTCATCTCTAGGTTCCTCATCAACATCTTCGTCATCATCATCTTCTTCTTCATCATCATCATCATCTTCATCACCATCACCATCATCATCAACGTCTTCATCGTCATCACCATCTTCATCATCATCACCATCTTCATCATCATCACCATCTTCATCACCATTGTCATCTCTAGGTCCCTCATCAACATATCCATCATCATCATCTTCTTCGTCATCATCATCATCATCTTCATCACCATAACCATCATCATCAACGTCTTCATCATCATCACCATCATCATCATCATCAACATCTTCATCATCATTGTCATTTCTAGGTTCCTCATCAACATCTCCATCATCATCATCTTCTTCGTAATCATCATCATCATCTTCATCACCATCACCATCATCATCAACGTCTTCATGATCATCACCATCATCATCATCATCAACATTGTAATGCCTCCATTGGCATTAAAATTTTTAATCTAAGCAAACATAGATTTTAAGACTAAGCAGCATATAATCAACGTGTAACCATAACAACATATAAGCATTTTGCAATAGCATCGAATAAATTAGAATTTTTAAAACTTCATTGGTGATTCACACAACATAAATTAACCTCATAAATCATGTAGCAATAACATCATTGCACCGAGTGAAACGAGGTGCTCTATAGCCCAGTATGGGAGAGATTCTCTAACGTGATATAACGTTATAACGTTAGTAACAAAATAATTAAAAAAATTCATGTCGGCTCATAAAATAAAAAATTATGGAAAATATTTAAAAAAAAATCCATGTTGGTTCATAAAATAAAATATTATGAAAAGTAATTAAAAAATAGATGTTTGTTTATAAAATAAAAACTTAAAACTTAAACCCGTATCTATCAATCAAGAAAGATCAAATTTCTTGAGTTTAAATTTAAAAAAAAAGAAATACACTTCAAGAAATTGGATCCCTCTCGGTGCTTGATAGATATGAGTTTAAGATGGATCTATGCTGGTATGAGAAAGCAATAGCATCATATGAGAAGTTATAACAGCATATGACAATTTAACATCACAAGAAAAATACCTCTATATAAGAATGGTGACAAAGTCCAAACTGAGAAAGCCTCCATCTTCTCCTCTAGTAGCTTCCCTCTCCATTTACCAAAGCAGAACCACGGTTTTACCTCCCAGCCAACTAGGGGACTAGATGGCTCCCTAGCCTAGGAAACCATTGAATGGTCCCATCCAAATGGCCTCCTAGCCCTTCGTGCGTGAGACCCTAAAAGAACATATCAATGATGCACTAGTAGGATATCTATCAAATCTTCCAATAGTTCTCAAACTCTTCCAACTCTTCCCAACTTCTCATACCCCAGATTATCCAAAATACCTCTTCCTATCAAAACTCTTACCAAAATATCATTCAAGAGAAAAGATATCCTCTTCTCCATATCAAGTGTCCTATTTATATCCAAAGTCCTCATCCTCCTCCTCGTCCATCAATAAATTCCCATAAAATAATAGTCATCAATCAATAAATTCATTTCCTAAAAAATAGCAATTTGATTTGAATAAATAAAATATTAATAAACATGGTTGCAAAGTCTCACTTGTCATGCTTCTATCTTAAATGCAACTATGACATCTCTTTCCTAAAAAATTGTGCAATCATATCTATATGCATTTATTTATATTATCCTTGTATACATAAGTCAAATAAGATATTTTTCATATGCTATATAATACTATGACATATATTATATGTATATAATTATATATATGGCATTCAATAATCCAATCATTTTATATAAATCTAAAACATATTTAAACAAGTCAACAAACTCATACTTTCAACACACAAGTAATGCTTTCAACAATTCATCAACCAAGTTATTAATAGCTAGTATAATCATATTAATGTATTCATCGATCAACCAATCATAGTATTGTACTCATGAATTGGCATATGCATGGCCAGTGCACACGTCGTAAGTGTGGGTACTAATAATCACATTTAATTCTCCTAATAGATCATTGTTACATGATCGCAAACAACGCATAGAAGAACAATTAAACAATGCACCATTCATCATTCATAATCATTCATACAAAACTAATAAGAAATAATTAAATAAACATAATGATGGAATCCAACATATAATCATGATAGTTAATAACAGTCAAGAACACCATCGAATCCATCATTGGTCCCATCCATCCCATCAGTACTCCAACAACCTAATCACCACTACTTCCAGCTCCTAACCTCACCATCCCATCCTCTGTTGGAATATACCATGGAATCTCGACTACGCGTATGACCATGTATAGAACCCGTAAGCGGAAGTGTCGATTGACCACATCGACCAAGCTTCCCCAGAAGGCACCCACTAGTCATCATCCCACATCCATGGGTGCGTGCTTAGCACAACCCTACCACGACTTTGGGTTTTGGAGGTTTGACGATGGGAAATGCCTCCACCCCTCCTGATAGAACTAGGGTCAATGCCTTACATCAACCATAATGTGCCATCACTGATCTAAGGGGTCCTGTCATTTTACAACCACTTTGGGAAAGTCACAATTCCTGTCAAAACTCACACTCACCCCCAAGTCATAAAATATTGTAATTCACAATTAAATAACATAACGAAAATTGATATAACATCATTATCCTTGTGATCTCGTGCCCCTTGGCACTATAGGAATCCACCTATCTCGTAGCCAATCAACATGTGGAATAGTTCCTCATTAACATGAAACTCGTGTATAGGCATACCCAACTCTTTCAAGTGTTAATTCATATAAATAAAAGACATTTAACTATAATCATGTAAGTTCTTTCTGCAACCAAACTAAATTAGCATTCCACATATTGATATTCCATATTCAATTTTGCATGTTCAAATGAAATAACATATTCATTGTCATTAATAAATTAAAACAATATATTCAATTTACCATCCACACATAGGGAGTCCATATGTTCACATAACAATAGTCTTAATCAACTTAGATGAGTCTAACATATAATAAACAAAGGAAAATGTTAAGCTAATCCACATTAGAGTTTTAATTACTAAGTGTGCAAATATGGGGCATTACATACACCCACCCTTCAAGAAACTTCGTCCCGAAGTTGTGGTCATTTTCAATCTTAAGGAAAATGGATTTTGATGCAATACCCCTATGCCTTCATCTTAAAAGATGTTACAACGTAATTTTCCACCTTGTGAGTATCAGCACTCTTTGGCCTTTAGGATCCATTTCACTGACTCGGATGTACTTTATGTCCTCCAGATACACCTTTTTCCTATTTTTTCTCCGTGTACGCTAGCTGTATCATTTCAGTGGGCGTACCTACGAGCTGCATCACTATAGCTCGCGGGTAGCATGTAAAATGGTAAAAATCAATAGTTAATTACTTTTTACTCCCAAAAAGCGGTCTTAGGGTGACCTTTGGCCCTCCATTTTCTCAGTAACGCCTCGATGTGTCCTTTCACTTACCTTGGGAAGGCTATATATTGAGCACTTATGGCATATGGAAGAGAGGAGAAAGAGAGAGCAAGATAACTCTAGTGGATTTTTGCCGCATCTTGAGTCTACACTCATTGATCCTTGTTGTTGTGAACCTCTTATGTTCACCTTCCAAACTCCTATCATAGTTTTAGTTTTCCATTCATGGAGGATTGAAGTAGTGGAGACACAAGTGGATTGACCTAGTTCTTGGTTCAGATTGGCTGCCGGAAAGAGGTCATATCACATTGTACTTCTTGTTATTTATTAATAGAAATACTCATATTCTCGTCCATTAATGTTGTGAATATTGTTTATATCACATTGGGTTGCATTTACTTATGATATTATGGACCATTGCTACTGATGATGTTAATATTTTTCATATATTATATGTACTTGTTGTATATTGGTTGTCAAGACTAATTTGCAGGTTCAAGTGCATGGATTGAAAGTGCGCATGGATTGAAAGCTTCAATGGGGATCTACATCAAACGTTGGATTGAGGTTGGTTACATTCTCCATTATCTTAACATTGTCAATTATATAGCACTGCATTGGGAATTGAGTCATTTTCTGGTAGTCAGCTGTCTATTGTGGTCTACCCCAAGCCATAGGAAGTTTTCTCTGATAATAGAAATGGCGATTTCACTGGGGAGAACATCCATTTTTGGAAATTTTTAGGCATTAGTCCTTATTTTGAGTTGATGTTTGTCGAGTCTCTATGTCATTGTCTGGCCATTAGGATACCTTATAGAAAACAGGTTTTTTATGGGTCATTGGGATCTTTAATTGATCATTTGTTTTTCCATGTACGCGGGTGAGCCTTGTTCTGCCCGCATCTACCCACTTATGTCTGCACTATAGCCCGCGGGTACACGCAGCTTTTCCTTCGACAGTAGCATGTAACTCCGGCTTTGATTGGTTTATGACCTTTGGTTGTTGCTGGGTTGATTGTGAGTGTTCCTGAGTCTTCTTTGGCCTTGTTCGTGACCAGAACTCCTCTTTTCTCTTTGTTTTGGGCATTATTAGTTTATCACCATTTTGGTTTTCTAGCTCATTGCATTGGCTGAGTCTCACTGTTTGGGGTGTGCTGGGTTGTCTTAGTGATCTGCTCTGCATTCCTGTAACCAAATAGGTAGATTTCGCTTGCATTTTTCATTTCATTATATTGAAAAATACAAAAATATTGTTTTGCATTTTCCTTTTCATTTATAAGCGAAAATACAAAAAAAAAAAATTACTTTCCGCATTGCATCTTGCATTTTGAGTGCTTATGCTTTCATTTAGGATCTGTTTGAGCACTGAAAAGTTAATGTGTTGCATTTTTTTTTGAAACCATTGGATTTGCTTGTCATTTTAGTGGCATTGTTTTCATTGAGTAGATGAGTCTAGAGTTTGACGATTGTGCATACTATCGAATCATATACATCACTAGTTTCACGACCATATACTTTGAGTAATCACCACCACCTAAAATTAATGCTTAATCTTAAAATTGATTAGAAACGGTTTTTATTTATAGGGTGCACCAACTAGCTTAGGTTCAGAGTCTTGGAATAGATCATTGTGAGTTAACAATCCAAGACTATTAGACCAACATTATGTGTCTGACCAAGGAGTGGTGAATTCCATCATATACATTAGTGTTCTCAGGAAGCTCTACTTACACTAGAGTTAAGCACGAGGTCACGAGAGGTCGGTTGCGAAGATAGCCCTCCAATACCGGCTGAATGTGGGAGATATTTCCAGGATTTGTTCGTATTTGGGGGTACTGGAGGTTCATCCTCTTGTGCTTCGGGCTTAGCTACCCTGCCCATACGATGGATCCCACCTGCGACTATCTTCCTGAGCATTGGTTATATTGTGGTGACCTTAGTTTCCTTACCTAGGTGCCGCACATGGTACTTGCAGTGTTTATATTGTTTGTGTCCTCAGTCAAATAGGGGTTGGACAACACAGTTGTGTTTTGTGTAGGGATTTGACCCTATGCACACAGTGAAGTCTGGGAATCCTTATAACTGATTTTGTTACCTCCAGCTATAGTTTGGGAATCGCAAGCCTCTCCTAGGCGAGACATACCAGCTGTAGTGTCGGGAGCTCCTTGAGCCAGTTCTGTTTGTGTGTGCATTTGGCTGTAGGTTTCTCTAGGAGTTTGCTCTTGATTTTCTGTTTTTGATCAATAGTTTGGCCGATAGGAAACGTCTTGATTTTATAGTCTCTCCGGAGATATCGTGACGAGAAGTTTGGCTCTCTGCCACTCTCATCGGTTGGCTGGTTTACCGGCCACCGAGCTTACACGTCGTATTGATAGGGGATGTCGAACGGCCCCCTCCGAGTCTTTGGATTCTTACGAAACATATGTAGTTGACATCATGACTACACAATCTGACATGGGAGAAATCCCTACGGCTCCTTTGGGTGGATTCAAACACACTTCAGACACCCCTACTCCTCATGAAGCGTGGGGGGTGATCCTCCTGAGACCGAACCTGGTTTTTCTGGTCCAGACCCACCCGAGGACAACCCGTTCGATTCTTCGTATCCACTTAATTATTTATACGGGATGCCAGAGTCATATGTTGACCATGATACCACGACCGACGTTAACCCATTCTCTTTTGGTATGCCTGGTTACAATGTTGTTCATCCATCTACTAGATATGGTAGTCACGCTAGCACTTGTTATGGTGTTAGTAATGTTTCACCCACTGGGGGCAATACGCTCACTGGGGGCACTACTTTGTCCACTCACACACATAGTATGGGGACCGGTCACGTTCCTCCTAACAATGCTAATTTTGGAAGATGGCTGCCTCCTAGGACTACCAATCCTAATAGGAATGCTATTCCTACCGTGACTCATCCACCACATAATACACATGCCCATACAAGACAACCCAAGACCACTTTTGTGAACGTTAACAATCCTCCTAATACTGGGGGTGGAAACATACCATATACTTTTTCAACTAATCCCACTACTAGTAATGCTAATGTAGGAGGTGAGAATGTATCTCATAATCATGTTCAGAACACCACCATTCCTGCTACTAGTAACACCAATGTTGGGGTTGGAAAAATACCTCATACTCATGGTCACCACACGACTGCTCACACTACTGATAATGCTTATGTAGGGGGTGGGAACATACCTCATCATTATGGTTCTTACAACACGGTTCCTACTACAAGTACCACTTATATGCCCCATAATTATGGAGGCAACCCTTACTACAATACAGTCGGTGCTGGCCATCAGTACCCTCCACCTCAGTACAACCCACCTTAGTATGGTGCTCAGAATAATCATATACCTGCTTACCCTCACATGGGTTAGGTTGGGGGAAGTTATAAACCTTATGGCCATGGTCAAGTTTATGGTCCGTCGGGTCCGTATAATCAACAGTTTAACGGTCATGGTCAAGCTTTTGGTCTGTCTTATCCTTCAGGTCCTTATAATCAACTGTTTATGGGAGATTATAATCAAGCTTTCCAGCCGCAGCTCCCTTTCCTTGCTCGACTCAATCTTCCGGATCTATCGAAGCTCATGAATGATCCGGTTTGTCACGATCCTAGCTAGCCTCTGGTCCCCACTAAGCTCCCTTCCAGCATTCCAAAGTTTGAGGGGAAGAGTGGTGAGGATCCGGGTGACCATGTCACGACCTTTCACCTTTGGTGCTCGTCCAACTCATTGAATCACGATTCTGTTCGCTTGAGACTATTTCAACGCACCCTCACGGGGGCAGCCATGAAATGGTATGTCGAGTTGCCTGGGAGCACTTATAGGGGTTTTAATGAGATAGCTTTGGTTTTCTTGGATCATTTCTAGTTGTCGGTTCGTTACGATATTGGTACTGAGCTTTTATCCACCTTCCGTCAAAATAAGTCCATGCATATTTCTGACCACATTCAAGAATGGTGTCAACGGAAGAGGAAAGTGAAAGCCAACATTCCTCCAGAGTTTCTGTTGGAATGGTTTCTCAAGTCTTTACTTCCATATATTGTTAAGGATGTTTCGATGTCCGGCATTACGACTGAGGAACAAGCCATCTTAAAAGTCCAGCAGTTAGATTTGTTATACTCTCAGTCTGGCATTTTATATGACATTATTCCTGATGCACCGAGAACACGACATGAGCCTAAGTCAGTTCCTAGACCACATGCCGATGGCATCGTGGGATCCGTAAGTACTCAACCTGTAGAATTGGTTACGAATATTCAAATGCAAAATTTGTCATTTAACCAATCTACTCCCGGACAGGTTCACACCTTGTCCACTTCCACCCCATCGTCCGATGTACATTCTATGCAATCGACGAACCCATCGGGTGTTAGGACTCAGAAATGTCGTATTTTCATCCACCTTTCCCTTCACTATTCCTTACATTTCATCGCCCTGTCAAACCTTCATCATATCATTTTCATAAATACATTTGGGTTTTACATTATTATTTTCCACTTTACTCATTTTAGTATTAGAAGTGAATTTATGATTAAATATTAGAAAATATACATATTTTTCATATATATCTCAATTATGTGTGAGCTTTGTAATGTGTAGGAATATGTGAATGATTAATTCAAAGAGAATTCTCACCATTCCAAAGGAGATAGTTATTCAAGCCTATTCTCAAGGAGAAGATCATGGAAGATTTGGTTGGCATATCTTATCTAGGATTCATGAGAGATATGTGGAGGATTTGAAGGCACCATATCTTGTAATAATAGGAAAGTGGTTGAGAGTAGTTGAGAGAATAATGGATCTGTAATTAATGCATTCTTATCTTTTTCTTAAGGACTCTCATGTATAAAGGAGAGTGCTCCCTCTCCATTCCATTAAGTTGGAATTAGGTTAGATTAAGCTTGTAAGAGAGTTGTAATGAAGTTGGATTGGATTGGATTTTGTACTTGTTAGATTAGTCTTTGATTTGAGATTCTTAATGTGATTTAAGCTTCCATTGTTATGCTTTCGTGTTTGCCATTTGATTATGGATTTATAGATGTGAGCTCACTTATGTCATTGTTGTTAACTCTTCACATGTTGTATTTCTCTTACGCAATTTCAATGCTTTCCTAGTTAGTGTTTCCATGCTTTCCTAGATTAATTTGATTTCAGCAAATTAGATTAAGTTAGATTAGATCTACTTTAGTCCTGCACAAACAGTGCACGTGCTTCGTCAGTTTACGTACCCTAGATTGACAAGTAAATAGTTGGGCAACTGTACTGCAACGTAATTATTACGACATATAACTCACCTAACATCGGGTAACCAACAGCCTAGTGGTAAGAAGAAGGGGAGAAATAATAGAAAGGGTGGAAACAATGGGAATAATGGTAGTAATTTCAATACTCCACGGAAAGAAAATGCCAACCCTCCTCGGGAAGGTGGAAACGCTGGTGGGGACCGTAAACCTAGACATAAAGTGAAAATCCCTTGCAAGCTTTGTGGGGAAGATCATCTTACTCACCTATTCCCTCGAATTGATGAAGCATCAAAGCATCTTGCACAGACCCCAGCTGTGTTGAATGATCCCCTTCCACATCCTCAAAATATGGCTTCACATGCTCCCACCACTGGTTATGGACTTAATGAGGCTACAAAGTCTTCTTCCAATACTAGTGGCTATGGATGCGTGAATATGGTCCAATCAGCGGTTAGTGTTGCTACTCATCAACGTGATTATGGTGCACCACAACCGAATGTGGAATGAGCCTCCCCCTCCTCCTGAAACATCCTTGCATATCGAGAAGCCCTCTATTATGCCGCGGATACCGAAAGGTGTTCTTAAGCACTCTACACATAATCCTAATGCCTGAGCCACCTAGAACTACTCCATTGTAGAAGATTTGGGCCAAACTCTGTGTGCCATGTCGGCTCTTGAGGTTTTACAGGCCTTCCCATCAGAACGACACGCCCTTTTGTCTGCGTTAGGAGTTCAGGATGGGGGAAGTCCGAACATTATCAAGTTTGACACTACTGATGTCCAACCTCGCTTACCTTACCACATGGCCTTTCAGATCCAGGTGGAATGTTTGCAGAACTTTGTCAGGAGAATGGTGGTTGACGAAGGTGCTTCTGCGTTAGTAATGTCTATATCTTGTTGGAAATCTCTTGGCTCTCCTCCCTTAGCTAAGTCTATGACCATGCTCACTACATTTGACGGTCATTCATTTAAGCCGCATGGGATTATCCCTTCCCTTGTTGTCCGCTTGGGTGGGAAACCCATGCCTATTGAAGTCGAGGTGGTTGATGCACCCATCGACTACAACCTCCTCCTGGGTAGGAATTGGGTGTACGCAATGAAAGTTGTCGTGTCTCCTGTATTCGGAGTTATTTGATTTCCACACGAAGGAAAGATTGTGACCATCAATCAACTGGATTTCGTTAGTCCATATTCCACAGAATCCACGGGATCTGTTGTCCCCCAAGTCAAAGATTCTCAGCTGTCAACTGGGAACATTGGTGTAGGATTGTACCCTTCTTTGATGGGATCTTTCGACCTCCCTGCACCAATCCCCTTCATAGAAACCATCTCCGATGATACTCTTTCCTCGTTGAATCATGTACCTTTCCGGACCTCATATCTTAGTGATTTATGGGATTCACTTTCCACGAGCTCCCCGTCTGGAGACGTTTCGCACATCGGAATGGATATGCCCTTGTCTGTAGTAAAGCTTGCTCCTCAAGATATTCAACAAGCCACTTCAGAGTTGGATCTCTCTCTTCTTCACAGATAGGGGAAGAAGATCTCGTTATGCTGCCCACGTGTGCAGTCGATCCATCTTGTTCACATGATTTCCTCGATGGTATTCTACCTTCAGATGAAATTTTTATCGAGGCGATGAATGGTAATGACAAGCCTAGGGAGGATCCTCATCATCAATTTTATTTCCTTCGTACCCTTGATCTTATTGAACGATATGAGCCTCGAGTACAACCTGCCATGCATTTGGATTTTGATCCAGGCATGGTTTTGTCTAGCCCTGGTTTGACATTAAAGTCTGATCTCCCTAGTGATGAGTCTTTAGATTCTTCTATAGATCCGCAAATCAGTGATCCTGCTGAGTTCGATTCTACTTCTAGAATTTACAACTCCCATGATGATGAATTTGCCACTGCAGATTCCTCCACATCCTTCAGCTTTGCTCTTCATTCTTAAGTTGATCATTTTGGTCCCTCGGGTGTTGGTACTATGGCACCTTCAGTGGTTAGCTCTCCCTACATTATGTCTGAGGGTGATAATAGTGAAGTTGAAAAATTTTCTACCATAGTGACCTGTATCATATTTTTCTTTACGTACGTTTTAGAGATGATCTTGGTACTTATGTTTCTTGGAAACAAGATTCTTAGATGAACTTATTCTTGTTTACTGGTCCTTTTCGACATTTGCTTCGGTCATGGTAGGCATATTCAGAACCTTGCATATAGGTTTAGGCCTGCCCATCGTTATGATGCATTTGAACCTTTTGCCATCCGAGTTCGCAGACACCCCCTGAGTGTCCTTATCTTGCTCATGTTCCTTGCATTATGCATAGCTTTGTTCCATGCGCTTGGAACTAGTCTCTCATGTCCCTGACACTTGTCTTCCCCCATTACGAGCATTCTTCCACCTTTACTTTGAGCTCTTTAAAAACAGTAAGGAGGTCATGAGTTTACTTTTTCGGGCTCGTTAAACCTTTACGGAAAAGATTTTTATATAGTATTTTTTAAGCCCTTGTTAGAATTTTTCAAATCAAACAAGATTGTCGAGTATACTTGTCATTTCAGACTTGTTAAAGGATTTGAAGTGACGTCCACTTAGGTATAAGTTTACCCTTTTTCCGGACCTTTGTGGATTAATTACGAAAAAGGTATCCTCTAGTTATACATGACTAGAAGAGTTCTTCTCTCATTGTTTTACACTTTTTCAGGTGAGGAGACTAACTTTACGAAAAAGGACTCCCCTTTTATGTCGAGTTGTGATTGCATTGGATCATTGTGCTTGTTGCTTGAGCCTTGTGCCGGCTCCCGCTTACTCAAGTTGTCAGCCTAATGCCTGAGCACTTTCCCTATCGAGCCTTGCAGAGCTTCCATTTGTCCTTCACAATTTGATGACCTTTTGACCCCGAGGGAACACCCCCCTGAGTGTCCACATCCTACACACGCTTCCTTGCATTCATCATAGGTATGTTCCACTGCTTGGGACTAGTTTGCTTGCTATTTGACACTCGTTCCCTCGATTGTTGTACTATAAGCGATTTTATTCTTTTTCAAGCTTTCCAAATATGAAAAAGGAAAAAAAATCAAATATTCCAAAAATCTAGATGGGATTATGGTTACTACTTCTAGTTGGAAGCTGTTGCGTCACCTTTGAATAGAGCATTCATTCCACTCCGTACATTATGAGTTGGGACTATAGTTGGACCTTAGGATCTGTACTCGTTGCTCAGTTTACTCCACCGATTGGTTAAGATTCCTGTCATTATGGAGCCCTTTCTCGATGCCTCCTGCGTCTCACAGTTTTATATCGAGTCTATGCTGCCTAAGTCTATCCATCTGCTCATGCTCTTGTTCAAAGGAAGTACTGAAACCAGAGTCGCCCACTTCTCAGATCTCTTGACTATTGCATGTCGGTCATCCTTATTGAGTCAGTCCATTCTACCTGAGTTCTTCCAAATCTTTCAGCATAGCTGGTACCTCATGCTAGTTGATGGGGAATGCCTTAATGCCCTCCTTCCAGCAAGTCTCGTTCCATCAACTTCAACCCATTTATTTCGGGACTTGAGGCTTAGAGTTCGGTTGAGTACCTTGAGGCTTGTAGTCATTAGTGGTAGGTTCTCTCACCATCGACAGTTTTGGGAATACATCAATGTCCCCTGATCGATGGATTCATCTTAGTATTCGACTTCACCACATCTATTCACACTTTGGTGATTGTACTCTGTGCCTTGATGCCCATTTTCATTATTGGTGGGTTATCTCGCATTTGTTAACGGTATACATCATTGACCGGTAATCAGACAATGTCACATCAGGTTCGACCTCAACACCCTTTATTCACTTGATGGGACTTGCACTATAGACGATTTGTTTAGAAGAACCTAGGAGATAGTGACATTCAGTATGCTACTTATGATCGTGACTTTACATCTGAGATATCACCTCTCAGACATCAACAGTTTTTACCTCCAGTTTGCACCAGTTGTTCCTTTTCAGCAGGAACCATATCTTACTGTAGTAGGATCATGGCTATGATCACTTGTGACATGTATTTACTGTGTACTACCTATTCATGGCCATTGTATCGATTGTTGTACTGTACCGACATGTACTCAGAGATATTATTGTATTATGCCGAGTGAGATGATGTTTCCACTTGTGTCTCCATCACTCCACTTCTTAGATTTATAATGTATTTCGGCCATCGTAGCACCATTCTCTGACCTCACACATTAGGGGGCATCTGTTACAATGTAATTTTTCACCTTGTGAGTATAAGCACTCTTTGGCCTTTAGGCTCCATTTCACTGACTCAGATGTACTTTATGTCCTCCAAATACACCTTTTTCCTATTTTTTCTCCTTGTACGCTAGCTGTATCATTTCAGTGGTCATACCTGCGAGCTGCATCACTATAGCCCGCAGGTAGCATGTAAAATGGTAAAATTCACTAGTTAATTACTTTTTACTCCCAAAAAGCGGTGTTAGAGTGACCTTTGGCCCTCCATTTTTCCATTAACGCCTCGATGTGTCCTTTCACTTACCTTGGGAAGGCTATATATTGAGCACTTATGGCATATGGAAGAGAGGAGAAAGAAAGAGCAAGATAACTCTAGTGTATTTTTTCCGCATCTTGAGTCTACACTCATTGATCCTTATTGTTGTGAACCTCTTATGTTCACCTTCCAAACTCCTATCATAGTTTGAGTTTTTCATTCATGGAGGATTGAAGTGGTGGAGGCACAAGTGAATTGACCTATTTCTTGGTTCAGATTGGTTGCTGACAAGAGGTTGTATCACATTGTACTTCTTGTTATTTATTAATACAAATACTCATATTCTCGCCCATTAATGTTGTGAATGTTGTTTATATCACATTGGGTTGCATTTACCTATGATATCATGGACCATTGCTATTGATAATGTTAATATCTTTCATATATTATATGTACTTGTTGTATATTGACTATCAAGACTAATTTGCAGGTTCAAGTGCATGGATTGAAAGTGCGCATGGATTGAAAGCTTCAACGGGGATCTACATCAAACGTTGGATCGAGGTTGGTTACATTCTCCATTATCTTAACATTGTCAATTATATAGCACTGCATTGGGAATTGAGTCATTTTCTGGTAGTCAGCTGTCTGTTGTGGTCTACCCCAAGCCATAGGAAGTTTTCTCTGATAACAGAAGTTCTTAACCCTTCTATCCCAACTTGACCATCACATGATCCACCTGTTGATGCTATCTAATTTTACTTCTTTGATCAAATGGGATGTTTCATCATATCACATATTACATGTTGTAGACATAATTGGTCTAACTTCATCACGCTTATCAATTCATTTATTCCTAGTTAGTTAAGATACCATCATAATTTGTTGTTGTTGTTTTTCTATATCATAGTTCATAGGAAGACCTCGTCTCCCATATAGCATTTCCTTAGGTTCAAGGTGTATTGTTATGATCATTTATCGATTCTTAGTTTTACCGATCTTCTTCCTAATAAACACCAATTACTTTTTCTTTAGTATATTTAATTATATCCAAACCTCAATAGTATCTTGAATTATGTAATATATAATAACTTCAATAGTTCCAAGTCTATCAAACCAGTACACAATATCAATTAACATTTGTGAAAGGATATCTCTTACACGCGAGTCTCACGTTATCCACAAAATACTTACAATTTCAATTTTAATGCATGGATCGTTTCCAACCTTATAGTTTGAACTAATTTGTCTAATAGTGTGATCAACTCATGAACATCATGAATCTCGACCTACATATATACATAGGTACATCATATATCTATAAGTTATATGGCAAGGCTTCTACATTATCAACAATACCTTAGTCTATTTTCACAATGTGAAGGGTGCTTACTTACTTAATGCAATTAATCGGATATGTATACCCGCCATGATGCATATGACTTAGAAATACGATACACATACTCATCCTACTTACTTATTATAGTCAATTTATACTTTTATTCCAACTATCACTACATCATGATTGGTGTCATATGTTCACCACTCCTTAAGGGATTGGCATACTACAGTTCCCTCCAATTAGGAATATTTACTAAAATATTATTAAGTATTGTCAAATAATATCTATCTATATATATGATTTCCGGTTTCACGGTCATTACTATTGACATTGTTTACTTATTACCTATTGTGATTAGATCCACACATGGTCAATGTGAGGTCTAGGGTCTTCTTTGTTGTAACTAATGAAGAGCATGCCCCTTATAACAAGAGTATTACATGACACATAAATATTCAAGAATCAATTTCTTATAGGGTTTTATTACTCTGATCTATAATTCCCACTTGGTAATTATTGCACCCTTATTTACTTTCTCTTAACGCTTTATTCTCAAGTTAGAACATTTTGTCTTCTAGGTGAATAACATAGCTTTTGCATAGTTATGCATGTCTTTGTATCAATCCTTATTTTAACTACTAGGTAAATCATACACAAATATATATGTAAATAAGATAACAACTAATATATTATTATAATGATGATAAAAATATGTATTTCTCCCCTTTATATGTTTCGAAATTGTATATTATTACTATTATTTTACTTTACACAATTAAATCCTCTTTTTTTTTGGCATTATTATTATATTAACCCCTTTTTTTATATTTTAGTTATTATTTATATTTATAAGTAACACTAAAAATATATGTACCTTGACATTGCTCTCTTATATTAATATTATATATGTTTTACATTATATATACTTTCTTATTTTACTTTGCTCATTACTTAATATAATTATAATTATTGTATGCCAACTGCATTTATTACACCGTAGGAATTTTCACAACGGAGAAGCATAATCTCCACATAGGTTAGATTCCTCGCTCATAGAGTGAATGGAATCCTGCCACATGGATGGCTTCTCGCGCCTGCTTTCTTCGGCTGCACTCCTCCACGCCCACACATCTCTTCTCGCCCACACATCTCTGCCCTCCCTGCTGCGCCACTCATCCATTCCTCCCCACACCCACCTGCAATCCATTCCTCACCTTCACCACTGCCCATCTCCCCTCCTCCCACGCCATGCCTCAAGGCAAACAAATTCAAACTGATAATCATTTTAATCCTTGTACCTTATCTACAGGAATGTTGATATTATGCCACATCCAATGGTAGTGGAACTATTTTCAGCACACTTTGTACCACCTTTCCCAATAGATCCTCCTACCTTTGCAGCTCCTCTTCCTCCCTGAATATTTGTTCAATTTTATTCAGAGCACCAGATAAATGGTGAGAATAGAGTCCCTGAGTTATCATTATCTACTAATTAATCAAATTATTAAAAACTAATAACAAACTAGACAATGGCAGATCCTCACCCATTAAACGCCTCCAGCTCCAACCCGCTTATATTTGCTAGAAGAGAAACAGTGGTTCTCCACTGCTAAATTGTTTGGTGGTCGTATCGCTTCTTCTTTTTGTGTGCATACAGGGCTCGAGCGTACGGTCCATTTTTTTCTTAGCCTGCCCACCAAAGGTCTGAAGGCTTGACGTTGTAATAAACACGGATAATGGTCTTCCCCAATTGTATCATCAGGATGAGTTCATTGAGGCACCATTCCGATTCTGCATAGCGTGGAGACAAAATCGCAACATGAAGAGACGCGACTTGAATGGCAGCTATGATTTGGGAAGGGATGTCGTGTCCAAGTTGCATTTCGGGCTTGTCAAGAAAGACCAACAATCTAGATTGGGTAAGGCTACAGTATCCTTGGCATCAGGACCGTAATGGTTGATGAACACTTTAACGTTCTGGGTATATGAAGTCGACGCAGAGCCCACCATGGAGGAGGAGGAACAAGGATCTACCATTGAAAAAGGAATATGGATGGATAGAAATAAAATAAAAGTGAAGCAGGAAGTTCGATGGATAGAAATAAAAGGAAAAGACAATGTGCAGGAATGAAATTGCAGAATAATACAAAGTAAAAAGTAATAAATATTATGTCGGCCATAAACAAAAAAGAATAATACAAAGTAAAAAGTAAATATGTGACTTAAACTAGAGACTTTAGAGCTTAGGATTAGGTGATAAATATTATGTGGGTCATAAACAAAAAAGAATAATACAAAGTAAAAAGTAAATATGAGACTTAAACTAGAGACTTTACTTTTTACTTTTAATACAAAGTAAAATGTAAATATGAGATTTTAGAGTGTTTGTCTAGTAACAAAATAATACAAAGCAAACAAAAAAGAATAATACAAAGTAAAAAGTAATAAATATTATGTCGGCCATAAACAAAAAGAATAATACAAAGTAAAAAGTAAATATGAGACTTAAACTAGAGACTTTAGAGCTTAGGATTAGGTGGCTCAGGTATTGCATTCAAGGATCTATTCAAGGAGAGGTTTGCACCTCGGGAGATTTGATCCCTCTCGGCGCTTGACAGAGCCTAAGATTTGGATCTATGCTGGTAAATATGCAAGTGTGATTAATAATATAGTAAAGATATAAACTTTTGTGATATTAGGTTAAAAAAAATAAAAAAATAAAACATTTGATTGTTCACCACTTACAATGAACTCGTCTCTTGGTGGTGTAATATTGAATGAGAAAGGAGGGCCCTCCCTCACTTTGGGATGGGAGGTGAGTTAGAAAGAATATTTGAAAAGAGAATTTCTTAAATTATATTTGACCAAAAAAACAATTAGTTAAAATGAAATGATGAAATAGTTGCATCTTTATTTAATTATTATGGTGGGGCAACTGAATGGAGATAGTGTTATACTTTTAGACTAAAGCTATAATTATGATGAATAGAAAAATCAAACTTTATATAATTCATATATATATAACTAAAAGGATCCTCCATTTGGAATAAATGGAAATCCCTTAAAATTAAAATTAAAAAAAAACCAAACAAAAAAAAGTATGCGCCATTTCTCCATTGGTTAAAATAGTGATGGTTGATCTTTTATATATATAATTCCACTCGTTGTACAGCTGGTTCTTGGGATTGTTTGTGTGAACGTGCCAACTCATTCTTATACCATTATTTTCACATGGCTCAACAACACATTTACATTGGAATAAATGTATGTTGATCTTATGGATGATACGAAAGAAGAATTTATACCATCTACTCACTGTCCATGATTGCATTTTTTTATAAGATATATAATTAGCATTTGTCTCTTGAGGGGAAAAAATGAACGTCATTAGGAAAAGAGGAAAGTTAGAAGGAACAAACACATAGGCACATGCAGAGAAGGATACTGGTAGGAAAATAGCAAAGTTTGTATCAATCTTAGACTACAAAGACATAGGCACTCAACCCATTAGCTTCAGAAGCTATTACATATTATCACTAAAATTCCGCTATGTGTCTTCACTTTCTCCTGTCACATGTCCTCATTTTCTCTTGCCAAGTGTCATCTTTAGAAGCTGATGTGTGTCCTCTCGTAACCTGCTTTGCATGCTAAATGATAGGTTCATATATAGGGGGTTGCTTTGCATGCTAAATGACAGGTGTCTATAGAAGGCTGCTTTGCATGTCAAGTGACAGGTGTCATAATTTTAGGGGGTTGCTTTGCATGCCAAGTGACAGGTGTCATACTTTTAGGGGTTGCTTGGGGCAGCAAACCCAAACTATAAATAGTTTTTTGTATCCTCTTGAAGCAAGTGTGTGAGGTCTGTCTGTCTATTGCAGAGCAGTATGTGCAGCAGCTGTGAGGTTTGTCTATCTATTGCAGAGCAGTATGTGTAGCAGCTGTGAGGTCTGTCTGTCTATTGTGGAGCAGTATGTGCAACAGTTGTGAGGTATGTCTGTCTATTGCAGAGCAGTATGTGCAGCAGCTGTGAGGTATATCTGTCTATTGCAGAGCAGAATGTGCCGCAACAAGCAGAGCATAATACTTGCAGCATACGGAGGATGTTGTGAGAAAAGTTCAAGGTTGTAATACAATTATGGTGTAATTTGTTACTTCTGCGATTAAATTTTATCTTAGCACAGTCAAAGTGAAGCTTATGATGATGATGTAATCTTAACTTGATATCTTATATAAGAAAGGTTGTTTGGATGGATTTTTTCTCCCTTCTAAGGGTTTTCTCCACAATAAATCTACTGTGTTTTATGTGGAATGAATCTGTGCATCTTATTTTTTACATGTATTGTTTCTTGAATTAATTTTTTTTCCTTTTGTCTGCATGAGCAAAGATTGTGTTTGGGTTGACGTAATTTTCATTAGCTTATAGTAGTTTTTATTTTTCATGATGAAGTACTCCTAATACAAGCTTCCTTCTTGTGGATTCACCCTGTGGGCTTGGAAGACATCATCCATGTGGATCTGGATGGCATAAGTTATGTGGACCTGTAATGGTCATTCTATATAAACCCATAGCAGATAAATGCTTACAACAAGAAAATAAGAATGGAAAACCCCAAATAAAGTTTCCATTGTGCCTTGACAATTGTATCACTTTGGGTTGTCCAAGCACAAAAAATTTAGAGGGTTTAATGTTGGTAAACCAAACTATCACCTCGATAGACAGAGGTTAAATATGGTCACCTGAGCGATTTCATTAAGGGTTGCTAGGTGCTTCCCTTAATCATGATATCGAGGTTCTTCAGTAGAAGTTGAAGTTTGATAAATATATGATGTTTAATTTATGTGTAGGAGGAGGGGGGGGTACCTGAATCAATGCATTTGTATCTGTGATGAAAAGTTTCTATGAGCTCCTGACCTTTGAATTAAATAGTTTAAATCGTCTACTACATTCGATCTTCAATTCTCATAGCCTCTCAATTGCACATTATTGATGTATGAGATGGTTTTTAAAGTCCGAGCCTAATAGAAATAACATGTTTATACACTAGATATATTCTACAGCTATTCCATTTAGAAAATCATCAAGGTTTTATTGATTCATAGGCCGCAAAAAATAGTCTGAAACAACTTTGTTCCTGTTTATACATACTCTTTTTCATATGGCTATTTATGTAATAACTTAATGGAGTTGCAAATCCTTGAACTCAGTGCATAGGTTACTTGAAGACCAGTAAGGATATCGGCATAGAGGAATGCTAGCGGTTTTGTATCTTTTATGGGGCATTTTTAGGGGGGATTTGCGAAGGATTCTTTCTTGGTTTGATTTTGGCTACCTTGGTTCGTATTTTATAGTTATGGGTTTTGATTTCAATTTGTTGTGGTGTGCTGAACTGTTCTCTATAGTTTCTCGTGCAATATGTGAGTGCTGAATGTGCTCTTGTAATGATTGGATTTTGTGACCCAATTTCATAAAAATATCACAAATCAAATTTCCTAGTTGTTTTAAGGGGCCAAATGATGTCAAATGTAATCTTGTTCAGATAACATGCAGCTTCCAAAATTAGTTATGGCATAATCATGTTCGTTTAAGTAAAGGCAATACCAAAGTCCTCGAGGTTTTGAATTCTTACTATACATAAGGAATCTGTACCAAGTCATCTCCCACTCAATTAATAATGAGGAAAAAGTCATACTACCTTATGGGTTATTGACATCCAACACTCCATTCATGCCATCTCTCCCTTGTTTAGAGGATCAATCAACTCTTTTTTATTTGTCTCCCTTGTAGATCCATAAACTTCTATTCTTGTGGGTCAGCTATCTACCCCATATCTTGCATGCTTCAGGAATATTGACATCTATGTACACATGAAATCTACATGAATGCCGATGTTTCTCAAGCATGTTCACCATTGAGGATGGACATGGAGGCAAGAAGGCTCTTTCTTACAACATACAACAACTAATGAATCATCAATAAATGTACATCAGTTAGTCTTCATGTTTAGTTGAGATACTTAAGGTTTGGAAGGTAATGTGACAGTTGAAACATCATCAAGAATGCATTTGTACATGTAACCGTTTGCTCTTTTCCTACCAATATCCTTCATTCCATGTGCCTATGTTTTTGTTCCTTCTATCTTTCCTCTTTTCCTACGGGCGTTCATTTTTTCCCCTCAAGGGGAAAATGCTAGCTCTTCATTTTGTCATCATCATCAACATATTCATCATCATCTTCATCACCATTGTCATCATCATCAACATCTTCATCACCATCACCATCATCATCACCATCAACATCTTCATCATCATTGTCATATCCCCCTTCCTCATCAACATCTCCATCATCATCATCTTCTTCTTCATCACCATCATCATCATCCTCAACATCTTCATCACCATCACCATCGTCATCATCATCATCTCATCATCACCATCATCATCCTCATCACCATCATGCTCATCATCATCATCATCATCATCATCATCACCATCACCATCATCATCATCATCCTCATCATCATCTTCATCACCATTGTCATCATCATCATCCTCCTCCTCATCATCATCATCTTCATCACCATCATCTTCATCATCAACATCTTCGTGACCATCACCATCATCATCATCATCATCATCACCATCATCATCACCATGAACATCTTCATCAGCATTGTCATCTCCCCCTTCCTCGTCAACATCTCCATCATCATCATCTTCTCCGTCATCATCATCAACATCTTCATCTCCATCATCATCATCTTCTTCATCCTCATCACCATCATCATCATCACCATCATCATCATCATCATCATCATCATCACCAACACCATCATCATCATCCTCCTCCTCATCATCGTCATCATCCTCATCATCATCATCATTGTCCTCCTCTTTATCATCGTTTTCATCTCCCTCTTCCTCATCAACATCTCCAACATCATCATCTTCTTCATCATCATCAACATCATCTTCATCACCATCGTCATCATCATCAACATCTTCACCATCATTACCATCATTAATTCATCACCATGATGATGATGATGGTGATGATGATGAAGATGTTGATGATGATGACGATGGTGATGAAGATGATGACGATGGTGATGAAGAAGATGATGATGATGGATATGTTGATGAGGAAGGGGGAGATGACAATGATGATGAAGAGGAGGACGATGATGATGATGATGACAATGATGATGAAGAAGATGATGATGATGGAGATGTTGATGAGGAAGGGGGAGATGACAATGATGATGAATGATGTTGATGGTGATGATGATGGTGATGATGAGATGATGATGATGATGATGATGATGATGATGATGATGATGATGGTCATGGTCATGAATATGTTGATGATGATGACGATGGTGATGAAGATGATGATGATGATGACGATGATGAAGAAGATGATGATGATGGAGATGTTGATGAGGAAGGGGGAGATGACAATGATGATGAAGAGGAGGACGATGAGGACGATGAGGATGATGGTGATGATGATGAAGATGATTATGATGGTGATGATGATGATGATGATGATGATGATGATGATCATCTTCATCATCATCATCATGATCATCATATTCATCACCATCATCATCATCATCCTCATCACCATCATCCTCATCACTATCATCCTCATCATCATCTTCATCATCATCTTCATCATCATCTTCATCACCATTGTTGTCATAATCAACATATTCATCATCATCACCATCATCATCATCATCATCACTATCATCATCATCATCAACATCTTCATCATCATTTGCTCCGGGAGCACGTAACCTGAACCGTCACATTTGTCAGACAAACCTTCGTAGTGAACTATGGGTTTGCCATCTTGCATCCAAAGGGAAACATAATACCATGAATCGTCACCGTTGCCAAGCTGAAACTCAAGATTGCTGGAAACACTCTTCGGACGATGGGCGTGGGTCATAATGAATTGAGAAACTAATTGAGGGAAAACGCACTGAGAATCTGAGACAGTTGCATAGTGAAATGCATGCAGAATGAATGAAGAGTGGGTGGCGAGAGAAATGGATGTGGGACGTCGTATGAGAGGAAATGGCGATGGGAATTGATTGATAAGGTCAAATTAAATTCGCACGGTGGTAATAAACTACACTTGTGTCTTCCCTTGTCAGCTGCACTTCAATCTTGAAGGTGGTAGCCTTGGGACTAGACATAGGTCGTAAGTTCGAATCTCCTCAGTTCAGTTCGTACCCTGTTATTTTTTTGCTGCAACTTATATGTTTTCTTTAATTCCATTTGTCAACTTTACGTATCCCTTTATATGTTTTCTCTAATTTCCTTTGTCAACTTTATGTATCCCCTTGAGAAAGGAAATTAAAGAAAACATATAAAGGGATACCTTGTTTTTGAAAAATAAAATGTGTGTGCAAATAATGCGTACGCGCCACTATGCATACGCACATTTAAATCCACGTGCGCGCCTAAAGACATGCGTGTGCGCATTTACTCATGCACGCCACATTTGTGCACACGCATGTCTGAATTCAAATTGTTTTTGGCGCCCTTGTAGGCTTGGAATTAGCTTCGGATTGCACCTTGAGGCTCGGTTTGATTTATGTCTGATTTATGGCAGAACAAATCAAATGTTGTAACTTCATGTTTTTCACAACTATTTCCGCATATGCTCCATTTGTGCACTACAAATGAAATTGCGCACACTTGTCAAGCTCTGTGTGCAGATTCTAAATATATAATTTTTGAATAGATCTGTTGTTTTCTATTTTTAATTCATTTTTAACTGCACTCATGTCAAATTTGTAAAAAACATAGGTCGTTTATTTGGCCTATAACTTTTGATTGGCTTACCTATTTCGAAAACGAAAAAGAACCTGCACAAGAGTACAGAAATACCTACAACCTAAAAAAAGAAAGTATTTTGATTATTTTTAGACCATGATATGGTGGCTCAACACTTGACCATGTCGTTTTAGGGCTTCACTGACTTTGGTAATTTAAAAAAATATATAAAATTAACTTTTAAAATTTTGGAAAAATAGCACCGCACAAGATTTGTTTATTGCCTACGCCTCTACATATTTGTTTTCTCGTAAATTGAAAATTTACATAGCAAACAGGTGGCTCAATTAAAACATGTGCATTATGTTTTAGAACAAAAATAACATACCAATCTTCGAATAATGACATTTTGGGGTGGTTATACCACTTTTCCATAAATAAAAATTATATATTCCGGAAGATCATCCGTTTTTCTACGTTTCATCTTTTTACACCTAATCCGAAAAAGTTTTGTAGGTACCTCTAATAATTCATTTTAATGATAATATTTCTGTTTTTCCAGACTGTCATTGCAACTAACGTGTCATAATTGGGTATCATTACCTTGCACCAGCCCTTAATTTATGTGAGAATTATATTTTAAAAGAATTGAAAGTAGTGATACTATAAAATACTTTATATTTATAATTTCAACTATATTTATTGTATTTCTAGATGAATTTTTCATGATCTTAACCAATGTGAGGTTTATATGGAGTTAGTTATTGCCAAATAAAAAAATGCCTCATAAGCATCATTGACTTCTATATGTCCAACTCAATGATAATTGTTGACAAGAGTTATTGAACTTCTATTGGTTTGAGAAATCCAACTCATCCATGACACATTTTTTATGAGGCCCATTTTAGACCCCAAAATTGCTTTAGTGTTGAAAATAAACCTAAAGATCTTAATTTGGTGGTTCTGGCAATTATGGATGCTTATAAAGAATACTACAAAGAAGAACATGCTACTATTTGAGGATTAGAGAGGAGTTCTTGGCCCTTTGGGGATCATTACTCTTTGCAAATCTTTATAACATTGTGCGCCTTAAAGTGTTTGAGGATTTCAATGCCATAATTGATTGGGTTTCTAGGAGGGCCCAACTAGAAGTGTTGGCTTTGGCATGGTGGAAGCGCAGGATTGGATTGTTGTAAGTTGCCTTCAGGAGATATCCTTAACCATGCGCACAGAGAATTCAATTCTATGGAAGATTCTTTTTCAAATGAAACTTTGAGACTGCATGGAGGAACTCACTCCTTCATGTAATTCCATAATGATGTCGTGTTTTCTAAAGGTTCTTTGCAAGCCTTCTAGTCTTTCCATCTTGCATTTCATTAGGTTGTAATTTCACTTCCTTTTTGTAACAAGTTTGGATAATTTTTGTGTGTTTGCAGTAGTCTTTGGTTAGATTTTGAAGAAATATTTAAATTTTGACTTTATGAAGTTGAAGAGAGAAGGAGGGTTTAGATTAACTTACTCCCAGTTAAAATATTATTATAATTATATACTTTGATTCTTAAAAATATCAAGTATATATATATATATATATTCCCTGAAAAAAAATATATAAGTTACAATCTCTAACACATTGTAAAATGATAAAAAAATATGTTATCCTATGATATTTACCACTAAAACCAAAGTGAAATGATAAACTCTATAATAATCGTCGTAAAGTTTTGAATAAATAGTTGGAAATTTAGTACAAACTATCGATAATAATCATCATAAAGTTTTGAATAAATAGCTGGAAATTTAGTACAAACTATAGCCGCTACTTCTTCTTTTGAAACCAATTTGATAAATATATTTAACATATATTTTATCTTTATAATATGTTGAATATATACATTTTATGTTGTAAATCCTAGTTATGTGTTTTCAATTTATTATTATTTAAAAAAAACATTTTATTGAGTAAAGCTTTTTAAATTTAGAAAACCCATAAATAGGATTGAGTTTATTTAATCTTAAGAAATATATATATCAGCATGTAAATTTTTCTTATTTTTTAAATCATAAAAATATGTCTACCCATAATTCAATTTTAAAATATATAAATTTTTCTTATTAGTCCATGTAAATTTTTCTTATTTTTTAAATCATACAAATTTTTACCCATAATTCAATATTAAAATATATAAATTTTTCTTATTAGTCCATGCAAAGGTAGTGATACACTTTTAGTTGGGAAAAAGACTTGTATTAGTGTTTACTTTTTTATAATATTTTCTATGTTTTTAAAAATGGTTTATTAACTTATTTTAAAAAAATATATATATATATTCTATTTTCTGGAAAATGAAAAGGAATTTTTTAATTGGTGAAGAACTCTTAAGATTTGACATATATTCGTGTATAAGGAATTTAGTTTCATAGGCTAAAATTAATTTAAAAATAAAAAAATTGGAGAATTTTACAAGTGTCTCGTTGACTAATGAAATGCATGACAGGGTTGAATAATGAAATGCAAGACAATGTGAAGACTTGGTTGCTTGCTTTAATGTCAAATATTATCACATGATTTGACTGGCAGAGAAAACATACGAATAGCAATCAAGGACTACAATTAGCACAAGATATCTCATTTTACACACACACACCAACAAGAATTGGTATGCACCATTTCAATCCTCGGGTTTAATAGAATTTCTTTGAGGGAATTATTGTAAAGGCCTTTTTTATGCCTTCTCTTCTTTAGAAATCTGTTCTTCCACGCGCATTTTGTTCAACTTAATTTAGTGTTTGAATGTAATATGGTTGATCAATTTAAATTAAATTCGGTTGATTGCAATTCAAACAAGAGCTACGTAGTGGCAATGTCCTTGACATTGCCACCTGCTCTATTTGTAGAAAGCTATAGAAAAGATCTATTTACTTGGAGATGTGGACAATTGATAGAAGTTAAGATGAATAAAAATAATGTATCCATAGACTTGCTCAAATCATTAGTCCTCAACTTTTTATGAAATAGAGGTTTGCCACCACCTCCACAATTCTCAGCAGTACTCACCATTCCCCAAAAGAATGGAGATTGAGTATGAAAGAATGGCAGACCATTTTAATTAAAGTACCTCCCAACTGCCATCTCTAGCTCTTCCTTTGTCGTTGTTTTCCATTGTCACTGAGCATTAAACCCTACAATAGCCATAACAATCTACGAATATTAGCATTGATAGAATCCTCTATGCAAAGCAGAAAGATGACTAAGGTATTATATCAGAATACACTTATTGTAACTGTTTGTGCAAAATATTTGTTTGAAAGGAAATATTACGACCCACTTTTTTTATATGGATTATGTTTCTTGGTAATTCCACAAAAGTTATTTGGGGAATGTGATGGCAAGCAACCCCAATTGTTTAGGAATTGAATACTTGAATATTGGGACGAATAACAATCTGGCATTCCAAACACATTCAATCAAGGGTCATTCCATATTGAAATTATTAATGAGCATTGTTATTATCAAAATTAAAAACTAAACAAGATTTCAAGCAAACAATAACACTAATAATATTGACCATATGTTGTTAGCAATAGTATAGAGATATTGTTATTTGTGACTATTATTAAAATATAATTATAATGTTTTTAATTTATTAATTGTTTATAATCAAATTAACCACCAAAACATGGTGTTTGTTTATGAGTTAAAAGCATAACCCCTTAGAGAAAACCCACAAGAACCATGTCATCATAAAATAAATCTCATGAAGATGATCTCCCACTTTGAACCAACGTTAGAACCTAGAAACTCAAAACATTAGCCATATGATGATAAAAGAGAAGGAATTTAATGACCACCCTAATCAAACAATTATGATCAAACTTTATCTTAAGATTCCAATACTTCATAAGAGCGTGTAATGCACTTGATTATATGACAACATTATCATCCATTTACGGTGAAAAATATACCAGCGAATTTGAGATATTGGGATGGGAGAAGCATTCATCTTAACTATCAACATACAATAATAACAATTAACATTGCATTTTTGATAGAATCCATATTTATTGCATTTGATGGAATCTGTATTCATTGCCCATCAACGTATATAACAATTAACACTACATTTTTCATTTTGATGGAATCCTTATTCAAATAAATTTAGCACCATCAAATAGCCTATAACATTTAAATTATACAATTTTCATAACTAATATTTGTAATTTGAAGATCTCCAACCACAATAAAGACAAAAATAAGAAAAAATAATAATTTAAAAGATTTATTCTTATGATTTAGAAGATTTATTCTTATGATTTAGAAGATTTATTCTATACATAAATATAAAACATAATCAACTTTTATAGAAAAATGATGTTGATATAAAAAAATATTAATTAATTTCTCATAAATCTTACAAGAGCTATAAGGTGGCTATGTCCCCGATATTGCTAGTGGGGTATTGGCAAGTGCATGTGAAATTGCCATAAAATGATTAAGTGAAATTTTTGACAATAGGTATGTAGTTATTATAGTGATGTTTTCTTTTACATTTATTTTTGAGGATTTAAAAAAAAAAAAAAAAAAGACATGGAAGAAATTCTAATTGAAAATGGCTATTTAGAATGTAATATACAAAAATGAAATTAGAATGTCCAATAAATTTTTTTTGCACATCATATCTACATAGTATAATAAAACATGAAATAATATTCTTATTATACAATTATTCTTATTATACAATTGCAAGAGCTAAAAGCATTCTGTTTGAAAATATGGATATTATGAAATTTTAGTGCCGGTACAAGAAATCCAGCACAAGCAAGAAGGACTGAGATTTCATGCGTTTGGAAATTAGATGGCATCTATTAATCATCGTCAAAAGTTTTAATGTAACATTATGGACGGAGATTTCTTGCGTGTGGAAATAATAAAGTGATGGAGACTTCTTACGTTAAGTTGGACTCTACGTATCATTCGCTGCTATTAGGTAGTAAAGCAGAAACGTTGTTATTTGGCGTGCATGGCACCGGTCACCCATTCATTTTGAGTTGATGAGTGTTAAGCGAATTCTTTCAATATTATTTTAATATAATTTTATATGCATTATTCAGCTAATTCTGGGATAATAATTTAATTTAATTTCTATGTTTACGACATAACAAAATTCATATGAAGAAGTTTATTATGTTGGAAAAACAAAATTTACATTATATAGCTTTTATATATCATCCATTTGGAGAATATTGGATTGAGTTTGGGCATATATATTATTTAACTTAATATAATAAGAAAAAAATTGATTTAATTTGGCTTAGAAGTTTATCAAAAATAAAAAGTAATTCAAAAAAATAATGACTTCTTATTAACAAGAAATGAAAACCAACATAAATCAATTTTTAACCAAGATTTATGAAGCATTTAAGAAGTGCAAAAATTTGTAATTTTAATTTTTTCAGGCTTAAAGAAAAAATTTACAATTAGATTTTTATGGATACTTAATAGATCCAAGTTTAAAATGAATCTATATTGATTTATACAACATTAATCCATTGAGTAACATTAATTTAATTCTTTGATCCATTTTTTCAAATATTTGAATAAGATTAAAAAAATTAAAATTAAAAACTAATTTGTTAAATTCCAATTTTAATAAAATCTTCATTTTAAGCATATTTAGGTATTTTTTTTGTTATCTTCAACTCTTTATAAATCTGCTATTTAACCTTTAGTTATTAGGGTTTCTCACATCATATTTCTATTTCACTTTTAGTTGTTAAGCTTTGTGATGCCATATTTCCATTTCATAATTTTTCATTTCATGTAATAGTTTTAATTGATAAGTCCATTTTTGGTAAACTACCAATTTGTAAATTCCAAAATTGCATGAAATGAAATATTTCATTTGCACATCTAAAGTTGCTTTTCAAATCTATTTAAGCCTCACAGAAATGCAAATTGCATTTTTATGCTGACTCTTAAATCGCAAAGTTCCTAAATGCATTATAACCCATTTATTGATCAGTTGCGTTCGTTGTATTACTTAGTTAACGGGTGGATCAATTTGGAGATGTTTGCAATAAAAAAATGTGTTTGTACCAACGAGATTAAATGCTAAGGTTCACACGTTTAGGATTTGAGTGGACGACAATATACAATAATTAAAATTGTTTTTAGTCAAATCCATAATTAACAAATTCGGTGGAAAGATAGCAAAACAAAACTAGCAGCTAACGCGTTTTGATAACTAGTGTTCGTTGGAACCGGACGAAAATTGGGTGTTAACGTTGTTTTGATAACGGGCATTTATACCGCTTTGGGCATTTTTCTAGTAATCTAACCATTAAGAAGATAGTTGAAACTTGAAATCACATTATTTGTTTGATTTAAATCAAAACTTTTCTAAATCTATTAACAAACTCTTTTTTACTTTAAATTTGTAAATCTAGTAAAAGAATTCAATGACGTATCCTTGCCTTGCCATGAATGTGCTTTGAAAAATGGAGCAGAATGAATGCCCCTCATTCCACGCCAACAACAACACGGTTCAAAAAAATTAGGTATTCAATATCAATAAAATAGAGCATGCTCCGTCGCAGATGGCAGATGCAACCACCACCATCCACGACAGCCTGTAATTGTTCGCTACGTTATTTGCCACGCGTTGAACATGCATGTTTCCTCAAATGTGTGCAAGGACATTGTTTCAATTTGTCTGGAAAAAAATTTCATCCTCTCGCCAGGTCGTAGGTGGTAGTGCCGAGTTCCTTCACCTTTTACTGTGAATAAATTAGGTGAATTAGCTCCAACCACATTCTCTACGCTCCAAACTGCTGCAGACTTGAATGCCCAAGTCTATGTTTGTCTCAGATACATGAGGTTGAATCGATAGCTTATGACTGTTGCAGGCCGACGAAGGAGTGGAGGCCGACTTAGATAGCCCCGTGATCCTATTCTTCCTATTTTCAGTTTTTGATACAGAAAATGATTATCATTTTAAGATTATTAGTTTATGAATCCATTGTGTTTTGAGTTACTTTATATGTATCAGTTGTGTTGAATTCTCACATACATTATTGCAGACATTAGTGGCGGATATATTTGTTTCATATTTTTAACATTGGCAAGAGCTTGATCATCGTTTCAAAATCTGAGTCTGTTGAAGACGCTCAGTCTTGGTTGTTTCTTTCCCATGCCTCAAGCTCCGTCGAATTGTTAATCGACATGGGTGACAAAACCTGAAATTTATATTGAGATTGATAGTTTTTTTTCCTTATAATATATTTTTTGTTTTATTGTTTTGTAAATCGACAATGGAAATAGTTTGCTAAATACATGCGCTGGTCAGGGAATACTAGTTTGGGTTGGGTTTGAAGTGGAAGCATGGCGTGAGGTAAACGCTGGATCCTACATGTCAAACTAAACTTCAAAATAGTGGGTGAAGGGTTCAATTCCCGTCTAGGACCAACAACAAATCATCGACAAGAAACGAAGATGTTTGGGATCATAGAGGTAGCACGCAGGGCAACGGTGGGTTCATGGTTCAATAGATTCGATGATACACATTACCATTCTTCTTTTTACTTATTGAACTTCACACAGAGGACGTCGGGAGGATGGAAAACCATGCCTTATATAATAGGTAAAAGCTATAGCTTTTATTTTATTGTTTCCAGATAAGCTAAAGATACACTTTGCAATCCTCGATTCAATTTGTTTGGGTTACAGGAAACGAGGCCTTCGAGAAACTGGCAGTGTCCAGTTTGAGTTTGAACATGGTGGTTTACTTGGTAACGAAATACAATATGAAGAAAGTGGCAGCTACAAATATGATGAATGCGTGGGTTGGAACAACGAGCCTCGCAACGCTACCCGAAGCATTTTTGATAGATTTGTACCTCGGCAGATTTCGAGCAATTGCCATCGGTTTCTTTTCAAATCTACTGGTTTGTCAGGGACCGGCTTTCTTTTATCAGATTGTCGAATTCATCGACTTTTCTTTGTTGGTGATTTTAGCTTCAAATTCAATGTTTGAAGCTAAAATCACCCATCAAATTTTGTATAAATAGAGTGACTTCTCAGTCTTATTGCATTATTTTTTGCTATATCTGTGCATGATTATTCTATCAATATCTCGATTTTGTTCCATTGCAAACAATATTGTAAAACACCAACATTCTTTTGGATCTCTGAACTAATCTGGTGTGTATTTCTTCAATAGGGAATGTCTATAGTGATGCGCACGACTCTCATGCCCCGACTCCGGCCATCTTCCTGCTGCGCCCACGAGAAGAAATTGGAAAAATGCGAGAGCGCTTCGGCGGGGCAATTCTCACTTTTTATTTTGTTTTTTGCATTCAAGGCCATCGGTTATGTCGGAATAAGGCCATCTAACATGGCCTTTGGAGCGGAACAATTAGAGCAGGAAGGAGCAAAGGGGAAGAGGCGCGTGCAAAGCTTATTCAATTGGTATTACTTCTGCAACTGCATAGCCCAAATAGTAGCCCTCACTGTTGTAGTGTATATTCAAAGCAATGTCAGCTGGGGAATTGGCTTCGGGACCTGCATGGTTTTTATGCTTATCTCTACAACCTCCTTTCTGCTAGGCCGGCCGGTCTATCGCCATGAAGTTCCTCAAGGAAGTCCTTTCACCCGCTTCGTGCAGTTCCGAAGGGAATCCCTTTCACCGGCTTTGTGCAGGTGATCGTGGCGTCCATAAGAAAGTGCAGCCTAAAGCCGCCCTCTGATTTTTCACAGCTTCACCATGGCGAGAAAACTGATTTTAATCCCAACCCTACGGACCAGTTCAAGTCAGATGTCAGCTGGAGATCGGATTGGGATGGATAACATCAAGGTGGATAGATTTTAGGTGAAATTCACTCGCTATTTTCGAGGCTGACCTCACATCTTTTCAACCAATAGAAAATTGGAACAATAAAAATTATAATAAAAAAATTTAGATTTCTAATGTTAAACTTTGGATCGGAGAATATTAATCTTAATCTACTGGGTCAGTTTAATAGCTTCGCTCGAATCATATATGTCAATGACATAATAAATAAGATTATTCCCTGATCGCTCGAATCATATATATCAATGACATAATAAATAAGATTATTCCCTGATCAAATTTAAGATCATTGTAGCACTCAAAGTTATTAAAAATCCCGAGTAAGAAAATCGATGATCAATTTAAGTTAAATTCTATTAACTCTATTAATTGGATGTAATTAAAACTGTGAAATATATTTTTAGTACATAGTAGCATAATTCGAGTACTAGTACCAATACGATTTAATATGGAAAAAATATGTAATGAAAATATCTAGTACGAATAAAATAAGGAAGTAGCTTGCTTATATATAATATTTTTAATTAAATATTCACAAATATACTATAAATATACATAGACATTTATATAATAAAATTTAACATATATTTAAAAAACAAAAATATAAAATCTCAACAACCTAGGATATGGAAGTGTGAGAGAGACAACTACTTATTTATAGTTATTTTAATAAGTAAGCATGAAATTGAATGGTATTTTTGTTTTATAGTGTTTAAATAATATTTTTTTTTTATTTCTTTAAATTGGTTTTCAAAATTTAATTCTTCACTAATAATCCGTATTCATATTACACTTACACCGAATATTCCAGTAATTCTAATTTATTATGAAATTCTGTACAGAAAGTACCAATACCACTAAATTATGCTACTATGCCGTGAATTACTATGACATTTATGAAGATTAAAATGCAATGAGATCAATCTTAATCACTCTAAGTTTGGGGCATACCAATGAATTATAGCGTTATATTATTCGAGGAAATGTATGATTATTGTGATAACAATATCATGAGTTCTGGAATAATGTGATAACAATATCATGAGCTCTCGAAAGTATCACACCCCTAAATATTGAATTGGATAACATTGATTTTTTCTACCTAAATCTCTAGATATATAGAAGCCAAAATACATTAACAACAAAGATTTAAGAGACAACTTATTACACTAATACTTGTTAATATCTTAGAATTTGGGGTGGATTACCATCTATGTTTTTCCTAGATTAAAGGTAGATGGGACAAGTGTACTTCCTAGATTGATTTTATGGTAGTCATTCAAAATTCAAAATAAAGAATTTTATATATATATATATTAAAAATAACTAGTAGCTATATATGGATAATTGGTATGCATTAACTCATAGTTGATGTATCGATAACTAACAATTCATACAACGTGACATGGAGAACAACAAATAACTTGTTCATAACATTTAACTTGTAATTTATCTATGTTTACATGCCACAAATTAAATGGTTGTGCTACTTTACAAAGATAGTTGTTGGGTACTTCAAGAAATAACAGATGTAATAATGATGACGCTAACAATCTTCACCTAGAAAAAACTATAAGACTCTACCAAGCAAGATCTTAGCCGATTGAGATTGCGGAAAATAGTCAATATGGTTTGGACCGAGATGGATATAGGTGCATGCCATTCAATGATGAACTGATACGCAATATTTGGAAGACCGTAAGGATGTTACGTGGACAGTCTAAGCGGGGGACAACAAGAAACAAAGTGCCCACCCTCTACTCGTGGATTAAATTTCAAGTTTTAATTTATATTTCAAAGATTCTCTTAACCATAGTAGCATAATTCGGTCGTATTGGTACTTTGTGTACGGAATAAATTCAAATTAGTGGAATATTCGGTGTAAGTGTAATAAGAATACAGATTATTAGTGGAGAATTAAATTTTGAAAACCAATTTAAAGAAAGAAAGAAAAAAAAAAACATTAATTATTTAAACACTATAAAATAAAAATACCATTCAATTTCATGCTTACTTATTAAAATAACTATAAATAAGTAGTTTTCGTCTCTCACACTTCCATATCCAAGGTTGTTGAGATTTTATATTTTTGTTTTTTAAATATATGTTAAATTTTATTATATAAATGTCTATGTATATTTATAGTATATTTGTGAATATTTGATTAAAAATATTATATATAAGCAAGCTATTTCCCTATTTTATTCTTATTAGATTATTTTTTCCGTATCAAATCTTATGGTACTAGAATTATGCTACTATGCTCTTCACCGAAAGAACAACCCCCAGTCCACTGATAATTAGCATAGAGTCTAGGATTAGGGTTGCTTAAGCCCATTCTTGAAACAGTTCGGTTTTAACTACCTTCACCGCCATTAAACATCTATAAAAAAAAATGCAAAGTGGAGGAGATTAGCTCCAAGAATTCGAGATTTTAGATCTCGACTGAGAGGAGGGTAAAACCAGCACTTAGAGTTTCATTATTGTTTCATTTTTCTTGCATGTTTCATACTTTTTTTGCTTGCAGGGTTTAACTTAGTTTGTTGAGAACACTTCAAGGCCTGATGTTTGCATCTTAGGTATTCTTTATTTCTAATATACTTTTGTTGAATTTCTACATATTTTGTTACTAACTAGTGGTGATTTTGCAGAAACTTAAGCTTATTCCCACGGTCCGTGATTTGTTCAAGCTCGACTTGTCTGTCTTCCCATCTGCTTGTTTGGGTTATAAATAACGATCCTGGAAAAGTTTGTGTAATCTTTGTGTTTAAAACTTGATCCTGATTTTGCAGAAATCTGAAAAACCTATGTTATTCTGAGCATTATATATATATATATATATTATAATAAGTTTGTTTAAATTTTGTATATAAATTTTATGTATTTTTGTATAGTTTGTTGTTTTGATTTAATTTGTATTTTATAATATTAATTAAAAAAATAAAAAAATAGGTGTTGTTGTTTTGATTTAATTTGTATTTTATAATATTAATTAAAAAAATAAAAAATAGGTGTTTATATATTAGAATTTGGAGTAGACTAGGTTTATGTTTTTTCTAGATTATAGGAGAATGAGACAAGTGTATTGCTCAGATTGATTGATTTCATGGAAGACACTTCATTTATGACCTATAGATGTTCACTAACCATAGAAGTCAACAATGTAATAGAAGTCAACAATGTAAGCCAAACGATCCACCATCTAAACAAACGGATGTGATGTTAAAATCAAAATTTGAGTTTTGATGCATTGCATAGTATGCGCCACATGTTAACTGTTCTGTTTATGTCTCATTACCTTAGAAAACAAGAATCACCATTGTTGGTTCATTCTCCACAAAGCCATGACGATCTCAAACGCTCTACAAGACTAAAATATATTGTTTCTCCTCTGTAAGCTGATATTACGTAATGCTACTTCTCAAGATTAATTTATTGAACACATTCAAACTCTGCAGGTTGATAATATATAACTGCACTTGACCCAGTCATTTACAAGGAAATGTTCCCCTCCTCTGCACAGCCGCATATAAATACAGGACAAATTTATATCTAAATTCACAACATCAAAACTTGAGTTGATTAAAGAGAGTAGTTGTTTGATCTCAGGGGATGCCTCAGTCATAGCGTTCTTAGTCGCTTTGCTTTGCTTAATGGCTTCGTCAATTCTAGATTGAATATGAAGGTGGCCATAATGCATAGGTTATGTGTGCAATATCTGGTTTGTCAGAAATTGTGCTGCACAATTTACAGATTTTTTTCGGTGTGTTGTTCTTGTTATAGTGGTGCAACTGTACGTGGCTATGATATTGGCCTACAGTTATGTGAAATGGTGGAAGATATCCATGCACGATTAGTGCTCGAGAATCAACCACTTCCTTGCCATATTTGTGGTGTCGTTTCTCTCCTTCAATTTCATCTCCACCAACTATCCATACACCATGAACATCAAGTTCATAGCGGTGGAGACGTTGCAGAAGATAATAATGCTGGTGGTGTCGAGGGTCCTGGCGCTGGAAGATCACTTGCATGTACGCCATGAACAGATAACACGATAACAAGGATCAACATGGAAACAATGTATTTGGATTCCATTTCACTCTTACAGCCAAAAAACACCAGGTGAGGCGCTTCAAGAGCGCCATGGCTACTTTTTGAAGGTTGCCATTAGCAGAGTGACTCCTACAACAATGACATCGAATTTGAACGACTGGTAAGAACGTGAATAAGGAGGGTAGGTTGAATTCTTGTTAGCGCAGGTTGTATTGTTTCACCAGTTTATCTATTTGAGTTGCAGTACGGAGTAAACCCAAACCCGTTCGCCTTGCAAAATAATTCCTATTATATTATTATATTACACTTTACAATATATCATTATATGTATGTTATCCCTTAACCCTTTGAAATTAATAATAGTTTATCGTGTGTAAAACACAAAATGACTATGATGGCTTAGATTAAAAAAAAATGACTTTTCAAGTTTTTGCAACCACGCCGCGAGAGGGTAAACATGTCACCTTTCAGGACCCACGCCACACCTGAGAGTAAACATGTCACTTTTTAGGAGGCTTAAATATGATAAAAACAATATGAAACCTTGATTTCAAAGATCCAATAATGTCCTATTGACATGGAAATTGAATTTGAATCAGAGGTGTTATGATCATTATTCTGATTTCAAGGAACCAACAATCTCCTCTTAAGATGGAAATTGTTTTTCAATAAGGAATGTTATGATTTAGATCTGAGTAAGAAGTGCTATGTTTACGATTTTGATTGTTAGATGCTCAATATCTATACTTGAAATTTAGATAACAACAATAGTAACACCTTGATTTCATTGATCCCATGCTTCTTTGGATTGGGCTATGGAGGGAAACGAAACATTGTTTTTTGGAAGGACCGGTAAGAATAGCCCATCCCATTAAGATGACGAGACACTTGATCCCGATCACAATGATCTCGAGCCAATTGAATCGACTCGTGAAATGCCTACTTGTTACTTACATTCCCCATCCAAAAACCGAGACCGAGATGCAAGTCGTGTCAATCAGTCCAGCATATAAAGTTAGCACATATCTAGCCACAATGTATTCCAGATGGAAGACACTAATCAGACTCCATTACTTGAGAACTTCATTCTCGACTGCTTTTCCATCGTCGGAGAATTATGGCTTATGGATCCAACGCTTGTGCCCAGTGCTGCCGCCCCACTGCCATTTGGATATCCCGTTCACTCAAAGGTCCCACGTCCCAGTAGCCTGGCTAGGCTTGGAAATTGATGGGCTACCAGACATTTTTTCCTCTTGAAAACGTATTTGACATGTATCTTCAACTTTTGCACGTCACAATGTATAGGTTTGTAAAAATCCATCTCGTGAGATTGACGTTCAATGACATTTCTTACATGTCATAAGTTTTAATGCGTGGTATGTTGATCCTTAGTAATAAGTTATTATATATCCATACTCATATGAATACTAATGATATTAATATATATAGTTGGATGGGGCCGTACCTAGCTGCCAAACTTCAAAGACCGGGCGGCGATGCTAGAGTTAGATTATATTTAAGGGGCCATCATGCTATGGTCCCACCTTCACACGCTTCTAATTAAATACTATACATTTAAACGATGCTGCAATGGTGCAGCTTGCGTGTAGTGTAACTACATCAATCGCCAGAATTACCACCTTCACACTCTTGAATGCATCTAATTAAATTTTGTACCAAAAATCAATGTAACTTGTAGTTACATGGTAGAGTTATAGGCTAAAACCAACGGTATTCATTAATGACCATTGTAAACCGTGATGTAAATTAATTGATCACTGAAATCCTGAATGGCTACTCTTGTTCATTTTTCGTTGGAGCCTTGGATTTGGAACTTGGAGGTGAGGCATCTCGTTGATTCTCGGAGTACTCGTAGAGTCCCAACTACCCTTCCTCAATCCTGTAGGCTCCAGTCTTTCCTCCATTGGATTTCCTATCGGTCATAAGGTCCAAGTCTTCAACTACCAACAAAGGTTATACCAGCCAAGACTTACACGAGTGACATGAGTTTCAAAATTCAAAGGATCAAAGCGCCATTGACCCACTGGGGCACTACTACGAATTATGATTTCCAAGGGTAAGCTGAAATTTAACCTGTTCAAATCTTGTGTAGTTATTGTATTGGTTGCCACATGTTCATGGTTTTTCTCTATTATGTCTAGAACTTATGTAGTCACAGACTCGCAGATGCCAGTTTACATTTTAAAAATAAAACAGAAGAAGAAAATAGGATTGTTAATGGGCAGTGGGCGTTTACTGAGCAATGAGGGTTCTTATTAGACAACAGAAAATTACAATTCTTATTTCATATTATAACATGGGCATTCTTTACTGAGCAATTAGCGTTATTATTAGACAACAAAAATTTAGGGTTCTTATCACAGATTATAATATGGAATGATAAATTACCATAATATTGTGAAACACGGTTGTTCAATTTTCCTTCAGGGAAACACACACTTCTGCCTTTATAAATATGCAATGCCAGTAAATGCTCAGCTATGCTCGGCTACTTATGACCAATAAACAGGCCCAACAAAAAAAAAATCATAATGGAATGAAAGAAAGATACAAATAACTAGGTATCATTCATTCTACAAGAATATCAAATGGGCGTATAATGTATTCTAGACATGAGATCCACCTTAAAGAGGGTAGACAGTGACGAATGGTCTGTCAAAATTCAGTCAACCACACGGGCTGCATTGGTAGGCTGTCTCACAAAAAGAAACTACTGTACCTTTAATGGTGGAAGCCATCAATGATATTTCTCAGTTATTACAGACAAGTTTGTCATTTCTACTATGATCGTCATCATTCCTCCTGCAAAGTTGAGTTCAACTTAAAATGCATAAGTCATAGAAACAATGTTGGGCGCAGCCCAAGCGAAGGAAGTATTGATGACAAAGGTACAGTTAGGTGAGGCCTAACATTGGTCAGTTTTGGGAGAAGCAACTCCACAATTCCCAAGAGCAGGGTATGTAGTGAAGCGCAGTTGAGAGGAAAGAACCTATCCCCTTAGTAAAGACGAAGTAATAGGGATGACTAGAGGTAGTTGGAGCAGTTATGAATGAAGCGACGAACTGTCAGCTACAGGAGAAGAAAGTAAAGAAGCGGAATGCTGCAAAGGACGCGCCATTGTAGACTCAGAGCCGCGTGGTCAGAACTGTGACTGTCATAAAAGGCGACGCAAAAAGGATAGCAGAGCTCTAGTGAAGTTAAGGCAAAGCGTAGTCAACAAGAGAACCATGCCATTTTGGGTTTAAGGGTACTATGGGGGTTGGCCCATAGTTATTGTAAAGATGTGGACTTCGGGCACAATCTATATAAAGGGAAATTTTGTATAAGGAAGGGTTGGGTGATTAGTAGACGAATGAGATCTATATTGGGAGAGATCTAAGAGAGGAAAAGACTCTGCAACTGAGTGCACAGAGATCTATTATAGAGAAGATTCTGCAGATGAGTGCACAGGGATCTATTGTAGAGAAGATTCTGCAGCTGAGTGTGCAGACTAGAACTGTTACCCCTTCCAAGTAATATAATAACAGTTCCCATGAACGTAGCTCCCATCTAGGGGGTGAACCACGTAAATCCCTGTGTATTTGTGTGAATATATGATATGCTTTGTGTTCATGTATGATTACATTTATCTATTTTCTTTCATATGTATGTGAATGAGAATGATATGTTAAGTAAGTGAAACACACATGTATGAATGTTGCGAAGTCATGTTAAGTACAGTGAATACGTAGTTATAAGGGTAAACGAACAACGATTCAATGAAGTATTTAGGTTGTTGATAACTACGAAATGCACAGTTACATGTTTCCATTATTATGTTAAGTAGATGTTAAACAAGGAATACATTAAAAGTTCGCATAACTCATCTCCACATCACCACGGTTACAGAAACCTGATTTTGTAACCACCCATCTTCGCACTGGGTGAGACTTCAACCTGTTCATAGGTTGATGCCGAAAGGGCTAGTGAAGGGGATTTGGTTGGGTCTACAACATAACTTCGCCGAACCTTGTTCATCCCATAGTAAACCAACAAATGGTTCTATTTCCGTGCTAGAACTGGTGATGTGTGGTGTGGATGAGAAAGAGAAGTGAATCAACATATGGTTTTGTTGACTTGAGACTTTTTATGCTGGTGATGTATCAGATTGATGTGGAATCTAGAGAATACAGAAATACAGAACTGGGTAAGCCAAATAGAACTTGAGTTTGCGAAGAAATAAAATAGACATCTACGTCTTACCACATGACAATGGTTGCAAAGGTATATATTCACTGACCTGCATGAAATTTTCTTCGCATCTTTTGGTAATGAGTTACATGAGTGGATATCGAGGATAGTGGAACGAAAAAACTGTTTTCAGGGTGAAGAACCTACAGTTTGGAATCTAGAGTTGATTCAGAGGCTAAAAGGGATTGAAAACCAAATTTCAAGAGCAATAGACTTTTGGTTGGATAGCTTACTGGAAGGCTATATTACAGAATTTGTTGTGGACACTTTGAAGTCTTACAGTGCAACAGAAGGATATTTGTTCCTAGGATTTAGAGGTAAGTACCTGAAAAACCTGAGTTTATGCATTAAAATGCTATTAGCTGGAAAAGGTGTCTTAAAAATGTAATTAGATTCCTAGGGTTTGAGTCTATAATGTTCAGTAACACAGATAGTGACACAGACGAAGATATTGGTATTTTTCGTAGTGGAAAAAGATATAAAGTTAGCACTAGAAATAGGTCTCGGAAAGTTGAACCTTGAACATTTCTAGAAACTAGGTTAGGAAGTGATAGAAATTCATATCAAGCTGAGTCTGATAGTGAAACAAAACCTAGACACATTGGTTATAAGCCTACTACTCCGCAGAAACCTATAGTTGAAGAAAGAAATATCACTAGTTTGCAGAACACTAGTAGTAGTAATACTGGAGGAGCAGGTACTCAGAATCAACCAAGTAGTGGTATACCATAATCGTTTCAGAACACTAAACCTCCTAGAAGAAGAATGGTCGATGACATTAAGCTACCTATTTTTAAATGAACTTGCCTAGAATATCCAGAGCAACATTGGTTTCTTTTTGAAGCCGTTTGGAACGTTAAGCAAGTACAGGATGATGCTATAAAACAAGCTCATCTAGTTATGGCATTCAAAGATAAAGCATTAACATGGTTCATGAAATATTCTATTGGACAGAACATAATGCTTGTGGATATCAAAACTGCGCAGATTAGAGAATTTAAGAAACCTAAGTCAAAATCTCAGTGCATTATAGAGCTAAAAGAAATCAAACAAAAACCTAATGAGACTGTGTGGGAGTTTGATCAGAAATTCAAAGCCTTGTTAGATCAAGTTAGCTTTGATATAGCACCACAACAACATCAAGAATGGTTCATAGTTGCGATGTTTCCCTATATTAGATTACCACTGATGCAACAGAAAGTAACCTTGCAAACACAAGCATTGGAAATTGAGATGAAGCTAGAAGCTTTGCCCATAGGAGAGACTAGCACTGGAATGGTACAGATACAAACAAAGCTAGAAAACCTGACATTACAGCTACAAGATATGAAGAAAGGAAAAGAAATAAGAGAAGAAGTTTGGTGCATTAAATGTAAAGGAGAAGGACATTCCAAGGAACACTTTCCCATATTCAGAGATTACATCACTAGTGGTGCACCAAATCCATTAAATCAAACTCAAGGACCATGGTGTGATATTTGTCGATGTAGTGGACATCTCCCAAAGGACTATTACCTACTTCAGAAGTATGTACAGACACCAATGAACCTGTACTGCACATTTTGTAATTCAGTTGCCCATGATGATACCAACTACAGAGCATATGACCTCATGATAGAAAGAAAACATGATGTCTACAGAGTCCAAGGAGAAACACAAAACAATAATGAAAATGCGTAGTATGATCAAGGAACATATAAAGGACATGGTGGATTCAAAGGAAGAGGACGTAACACTGGCCAAGGACAAGGAAAAGGTCAAATTGTCTGTTATAACTGCTCTTAACCTAGACATTTAGCAAGAGACTATTAGAACCCTTGCACTACTTGTAAGTACTGTAAGTCATTTAACCATGCCATTGAAGCATGTCCCATTTTGCAAGGAAAAATGCAAGAGAAAAGACCAGAAGGACAGAACCATAATATACAGATGATCGCAGCTGAGAAAATAAATGAAGATCGCAACATCCATGTTGTGATGTGAAGTGGAGCTGTGATAGGAAATGACAGGACAAATGAAGCTTCAACTTCTGAAGATCACATAAACAAACAAAAGCATACCGATGGGCCTTGGGTAAGAAAAGCACTTGGAAAAATGCCTGCATTCGACCCTAATCAAGAGAAAAAGGTATTCATGGAAGCAAGAAAAGCCTTTCAGGGATCGAAACCTTCGACCACAAGGATTCAATTGCGAAGTGATCTAAAACCTGTATTAGATATGCCGATCTCGTATGATGGATCGCAAACTTCGATAGAACAGAAAAGTCCTATCACATAGTTCTTACAGAGCTGCATAAAGTTGTTGGGGCATGGAAACGCCTTAGGAGAATTACATAACCTATTGGGACATTACGAACAATGCAATATAATAAATGATGCACATAGAGCAGTTCATTACATTAAGAACCATAGAAGGACAAGAAGAGAAACGAGGCTAAATGCGCAGATTGAAGATTTTGAAATGAACTAGGTCATTCTTGACCTAGGCTCATAAGTGAACACGTTGAAAAAACACACATGGGAACAGATGGGGAATCCAAAGTTATCTTGGTCTCCTATATAGTTGAGATTAGCTAACCAGCAGAAGGAGTATACCTTTTGGGAGATTGTCAAATGTTCTTGTTGACATTGATGGAGTGCGAAGTAAAGCAGACTTTGAAGTTATTGAGATCATATACTGCAATATTAGGGATTGACTGGGCAATTGATAACCTCACAATTATCAATCCGAAGAAAAAAAATGATATTTGAAGGACCGGATATCAAGGTTATCGCACCCCTGGATCCTTCATAGGGACCTAGGTATGTTGAACCAGTATGAGAAGAATGTAGATCTCAAGAACTCGATAATGTCTACAAGATGACAGTGAATCAAGTAGATTACATTAATCCTACAAATGATGGAACATTGAGCTAGAGATGAGATAGTTCTTTTGTATCAAAATCAAACGCAGGAATGGAGAATTGGCAGAGCAGAATGCATGAACTACCAACAAGGTGATGTGCGAAGATAACAAAGTCACTGCGTTGGATTGGAGAAGAGGTAAGTACAATTCCTACTTATGATGGTTTGGGTAATATCCATGCATTCCTCCATGAATATTTAGCATTAGTTTCAGATGAACATAAGCTAGCAGCTTTGGATAGAGCATTGCGAGCTACACCTGCTAGGTGGTGGGCTGCGCATAAAGAGAACCTGAACACATGGGAAGAATGTAAGCACATGATGGAAATTAGATTTGTAGAACAAACTGAGATTGTAGAAGAAAAATACAATGGACAAACTGATCCTAGAGATCATATAGAGTTTTGCTTGAAGGCATGGATCCATATACCAAAGATAGAGTGGGTTCATATGTTTGTGCACACATTAGA
Source organism: Larix kaempferi (assembly GCA_027924585.1). Taxonomy (NCBI): domain Eukaryota; kingdom Viridiplantae; phylum Streptophyta; class Pinopsida; order Pinales; family Pinaceae; genus Larix; species Larix kaempferi. The sequence goes on from BSBM01001120.1 coordinate 3,983,874, forward strand.
TCAAATACCAAAGAACTGGTATATAGAAGCAGAACTTTGCAAATGAACAAGAGAATGGTACATAATGATAAATGAATTTCAATCAACTTTCAGCTTTGAGGATGATTTTCCGAGTGTTAATGAGGCCTTACAGATCATTAAAACAAAGATATTTAATGATGACTCGTTTCCTATATATAAGCAACCAGATTGGGCAATACAGTTGGAACATACCCGTGAACGTTACAACTTTGTGCTAGATGAAGATGAAGATGAAGACCCTCGCGTTGTGGATATACATGAGTCTGAAGGAAAATGTGATGTACAAGGACCTGATTTAGAAATTCCAAATTTGAGTAACCCTGTGAAGACCCGAAAGATCAATATTGGTACCAATGATGAACGAAAGTTTGCTTCTATTGGGGATTACTGGGATTAAGAAACAGTAGGACATATAGCAAACCTATTGCATGAACATTGCGAGCTACACCTGCTAGGTGGTGGGCTGTGCATCAAGAGAACCTGAACACATGGGAAGAATGTAAGCACATGATGGAAATTAGATTTGCAGAACAAACTGAGATTGTAGAAGAAAAATACAATGGACAAACTGATACTAGAGATCATATAGAGTTTTGCTTGAAGGCATGGATCCATATACCAAAGATAGAGTGGGTTCATATGTTTGTGCACACATTAGATCAAATACCAAAGAACTGGTATATAGAAGCAGAACTTTGCAAATGAACAAGAGAATGGTACGTAATGATAAACGAATTTCAATCAACTTTCAGCTTTGAGGATGATTTTCCGAGTGTCAATGAGGCCTTACAGATCATTAAAACAAAGATATTTAATGATGACTCATTTCCTGTATATAAGCAACCAGATTGGGCAATACAGTTGGAGCATACCCGTGAACGTTACAACTTCGCACTAGACGAAGATGAAGATGAAGACCCTCGTGATGTGGATATACATGAGTCTGAAGGAAAATGTGATGTACAAGGACCTGATTTAGAAATTCCAGATTTGAGTAACCCTATGAAGACCCGAAAGATAAATATCGGTACCAATGCTTCTATTGGGGATTACTGGGGTTAAGAAACAATAGGACATATAGCAAACCTATTGCGTGAATATCAAGATTTGTTCCCTACCAAGTTTTTTGAAATGAAAGGCATTTTAGGTGACTTGGGAGTTATGAAAATACATCTCAAGCCTGATGCAAAGCCTATGAAGAAAATAACTTATAGACTGAACCAAAAATATAAAGAGAGTGAAAGCATAAAATGATAAAATGCTTGAGGCAGGAATCATTGAACCAGTAGAAGAATCAAAATGGATAAGTCCCATGGCAATTCAAGACAAGAAATCGAAGGGTGAAATTAGAATTTGTGTGGACCTTGGAAAATTGAATGATGCATCTCTACATGACCCATTTCCTACTCCATTCACAAACGAAGTGTTAGATGATGTAGGTGGACAGGAGGCATACTCTTTCAGTGATGGATTTTCTAGCTACCATCAGATTAGAATTACTACAGAAGACAAACACAAGACTACATTTGCTACTGAATGGGGATCATTTCAGTACATTGTTATACCTTTGGGATTGAAGAACGCACCTGCTCTCTTTTCAAGAGTGGTTGTAGCTGCATTTAAGGAGTTTATTCATAAATTTTAGAAGTTTAATTTGATGACCTGATAGTATTTGGCCTTTTGAATAACCATCATACAAACTTAAGAATGATGTTAGCGAAGTGTAGACAGTATCAAATTTCCTTGAACTTGAAGAAGTGCATCTTCTGTGTTCCTTATGGTATTTTATTGGGACACATAGTATGTGTTGTCACCAGGTTTGCTCCAGCAAATTTTCGATTCTGGCAATGCCATATAAAGAAAGACTATTATGTAAGTGACTGATCCAAGTGAGTGATCATGTCAAGCGTCCACACCAAGAGTAAGAAAGATTGTCTAGGTGCCATCGGTCATCTACATCGAGTCTATATTTCATGCTAAGTTCCCAAGTCCTTCGAGAAGATTCCAGAAAGAAACAAAATGACAAATGCCCAATGTTAAGTGCACCATCAACACATAGTTCCAAATAATAGCTGCGAGCAAGGATTGTCAATCATCTAAAAACCCTGTCCAGGAGTGCTAATCAATGCCATGGATTGTAAATTTTTGAAGCTTATGAACAGCGTGCTCATCATTTTCATTGTCAACAAAGAAGGGCGCTATTCAACTCAGTAAGAGACATGGTTAAGTGTCTAAGTAATTGTTGTTGCATGAAGGCTCTGATTTAGAGAGGATAGAAGGGATCATCTTCAGCATTTCCAAGAAGGAAGCCACAAGTGATAGAGAATTTGAAGGTGAAAGTTTAATTAAGGATGTTTTCCTAATTTCAAGATGCAAACTTAAGCAGTTGATTCATTCTATCTAACAGTCAAATATATCACCCCAAATTCGAAGATGAGTGAATAACATAATTTATGAATATGGATTGTGGTTCGAGTCTATTTTTTATAGGAAAATAATAACCTAAAAGTCAAATCCCAGGTTTCGAGCAACAATTCAAGTGTCATAGCATCATGTGGCAACTAAAGGATTTCATTGAAGAACATTTAACTCAAGCATCTCCAATTTTATCATGGTTGATTCTAGATTTCATTCATCTTTAGTTTTAATGATAAACTTGGGTTCCAAAAGGCCCATAATAGTTGAATGATGCAAATGACAGATGTTTTGTGTTCAATATACAAGATCAGCAGTTAATTAAAAGTTCAAGACTCCCGGGATGGTATTGATCATTTCTGCGCAGGAAATCGATCGGTGGCAAAGTATTACAAGGGAAGAAAACTAGATTCACTTCTTTAGGCATGATGTGGCATTCCGATTCAAATTTATGGGTAGCAGTCTAGGAGATTTCATCAAAACGCATCTCACTCCAATAGTTTTATGAATCCTTGTAACAATTAAAGATTGCTTCTATATTTAATTTAATTGCTTCTATATTTAGTTATTTGTTAAATCTTATCCCGAGAAGCTAGTAGTAGCTCATAAATTGTAATTATTATAAATTTTCTAATTGATAGTGGGCAGAGTAGAGTTCTAGCCGAGAGGGTTGAGGCAGGGTTAGAAAAAGTTGCTACTATTGGTTGCAGGCAGACGTGTACTTATTTTGATTCCCTTAATATGAAGAGACGCTTTGGAGTGATTACAGTCGAGATGAGCCATATTCTGTTTTATTATGAATTGATAAATTATGTGTTGTTCATGATTTTGTTCTGTGTATAGTCCTTATGCATCTATACCAAAATTCTTATGATTTATATGCATGTTTATTAAGGATCTGGAATGGGATTAGTTTACTCTGTCTACAAGTTCACACTCACAAATTCTTTCTATTACAGCATGTTACATCTATACATCTGTTGTAGCCATTTCCCATGTCATATTTACCTAATCTCTGTAATGTTTACTTGTTCATAAACTCTCATACCTATCCATTTTTTCCACATCATTAAGATTTATCTAAGCTTGGCTCTCTTACAGTGAAGAGTTAACTTTAGTGATAAAATATTCTGGCGTCGTTGCCAGGGAACGGAGGAACGAAGACATACTTCCCTGGGCTGTACAACAACGAATATATCCCGTCTTTGATGGTGAACAAGGGTTGATGACATATTGACTGCAGATTTCTTCACTGGGTGACTCCATTGGTTGAATATCCAGAATGACATCAAATGATCGAATGGAGGCCATTGTGGCTGTGAGGTACGAATTTTGTGATTTCTCAAAGATATCCGTTTTTCCAAATTTTGTACCTAATAGAGAAATGTGGGAACATTGCCTTCCAAAGTTTAGAGGAAAAGATTATCATCATCCTGGTGAACATCTATTGGATTTTCATGAGTGTATGCATAAGCTAAATATTGACCATGAGGATGTTCTTATTAAAATGCTCAGATTTTCTTTGGAAGAGCAGGCCCGAGAGTGGTGCAGATCTCTTCCTGCTGCTGGTGTTACTTCACTAAATTATTTTCATGTTGCCTTTCATTCTTTTTGCAAAGAAATATTTTCTACTGAGATCCTTTACCCAAAATACTGTGAAGAGTTTAAATTCTTGTATTCTCATTCTAGTGGTAAAAGGTAACTGTTTTTCCTGATTCAACAAATAATGTTTGTAAGGAAGAGTTTTCAGTTGGAAGTCTTTTTGAAAATTGACGTGATGAATTTGAACAGCATGTTCAATAGAAAGCAAATGTTTCTTCTAATTGCACGAATGAAAATCATGTTATTGACGAAGATTTTCTAGATCTAATTGATGATAGGAAAGATGACTGCATAGTTGTCGATGCATTAGATTTTGTCTCTAATGCACCTGTTGTCTTAGATATAAATGAAGAAATAGTTGAAAAAAAGGTTTTTCCTCAACTCCTTCAAGAGGATTCCTATGATATGATGTTATCTGTGATTAAAGAGGAAAATCAAGAGGCTAATCATCAAGAACAAATGTATGATGCAACATATGGCAAAGTTAGATTTGATCAACAGAGTTATGAAAACATTCTACCCATTTTTCATGCACAGTCAGAATCATTTTATCACAGCCATATATCATATGTTGAAGAAAACCTTTAGAAGCTAGCAGAGGTAATCATGTTTGATTATCCATCTACTTCTTTTTTCTATGATCCGGTAGCTTTTTATATGGAATCATGTTTCTTAGAAGATTTCAGCCTTGCTACTTTTGGAATTAAATCATATGATGGTTATAGGTATGTCTTACAAATTAAATTTCTGTTACACATAATGAATGCCTCTCTGATTTCTATCCGCACTCAAAGAGATTTTTTATTTGGTTCAATGTTAGCATGGCTTCATTGGAAACATGATGTCACATGATGAGCCATTTTTATTGGTTAGAAGTAGGAATAGATAGAAGAATAAGCTCTCCATTGAGCATGAAGATTCTTTTTAGATTGTTAGTTTGTAGCAGAAGTTTGTTTTCAGGTTTTTGTTACAATTTTAATAAGTTGCAGAAGTTTGGGCCATATTTGAAATGATATTGACTGAGTCCATAGCCCAATAGACTAGGCACAACACAAAAAAATGTGAATGTTTGCAGAGATAAAGGTTGCAGGGTTTTTAGGTTAATGGACAGGAACAGGTCTTTAACATCCCAAAAATTACAAAAAATTTAAAAAATTTTAAACTAGCAGTAATTATCGAAATTAGTAATGCGGAATAAATAAATAGTTAAATCTCTTAACTAGAATAGTCGACAACGATGACATGTCGAATTTATCAAACATAAAACATGATATTAGTTGAATTGCTAATGTGGATTATATAGATGCTAATATTTTTATCGAAAGATATGTTATGATCATATTACAAAAATGCAGTCTTCAAACGGTCTAAGTTCTAAAAGTACTTATATGTTGTACATAGGTTTGTATTTCAATGATGTTCTTGATGACATGCTGACAGTTTGTTTTGTATGATGATGAAGGGGTCCTACGAGGTACCTTGGGGTTTACTTAGCTACGATTAGCTAAGGCATTTGAAATCTATTTCCATGTGTAGAATGCAGGTAAGAAATTCTACAACAACCATGAGTTAAGATTACAAGAGTTCATCAATTCATCGTCAATATAACATGAAACAAAAACTAATACTACCCTGCGAAAACAAGTTACTAGAGGTATGGGTATTTTGTTTCCAATTCTAGTTTACATGCTGGATTACAAACTTTTAAACACATCGTCAGTTTGCTTGTTATAATGCTATTTAGTGTTTATCAATGAGAAGTCGTAAAAATCTATTACTATAACAGCGAAATGATCCAATGTCCATTTGTAATTCTATTTGAAATCTTGGAAAATAATAGAGTTTATATTATTTAAAGAGAAATCTACTATTATTTTATACGACAACAAATCTATAGACTATCCTAAGTCTAACAATGATCAAAAGATTATTATTACAAGACTTAGCATAAGGAATATATAGTGTTTATAGTTCTTATGCTATGATCTTAGCGTTGTAGTATGTATTAACTATACCTTAGTCTTATAATATTCGTTGGCTTGTCAAAACATAGCAATTCTATGTAATATATATAATACCCTATATGACTATGCATAAACTACATAAAACAAACATGAAATGTAAACATTTGTATTGACCTAGTAATTACGCTAAACAAAATAGCATGTGATAATACTATTATCATGATGCCTAGACAAGCCTTAGAAACCATATAGAAAAATGTGCACAAGGATCTAACATTGTAATAACTACTATGATGATGATAGGTATAAAGCTCGGTATTTGACATGATTACCACTTGCAATGATAGGTCTTGGCATTTAAAGTCGATCAACTCGATAGTGAAGTGGAAGCTGGTTGTAAGGTCTTCACGTGCTTGTGATTGCATTGAGCGCCAACATAAGGCTGAGCTGTGCCATGCACAAGCTGTCGGTCTGCTTACATGGAAATTGGTAGCTGTAGCAAATAAATGGTATTGAATGCAAGGTTGGTTTGAAAATCAACATGCCCGACTGGCAGTTGATCCACCATTGATCTTCCTATGATCTAAAGCTGTGGAAAAAACCCTAAACTCACGATGGTAAAGTAATGGAAGTTGGTTTCTTGTCTTCATTTTTACGTTCAGAGGTAAGGTAGTAGGGTCGACCAAACGCTGCAATGTAGGGTTAAGTGTTTTTCTGAGAGGAGGACTCCTTCCTCGGTCTTGAACCTGGGACCTGTGTGCAATAGTTTAAAGGTTACAGGATTATGCATCGTGCAATAGATTCACGATACAGTATTACTAGATGTGCATGGTTCTTCTGTCAGTTGTTGAGAGTGATTTGAATTTGGGGTTCAATTTCCCAATTGATGATATCATCTTCTGAGTCCTTGCATTTGTGAATGTTGCAACATCTTCAAGCTTTGTCGTCTTGCTGGAGTGGTGCTTCTAAGTTCAGAGGCTTTGTTCTAAGGGTAAGTAGTTGATACTGAGTGTAATACTGTGAACTATTATTTTATTTGTTTTGCATTTGCATGATTTTAACCCTTCGAACTTGTAACCTGGAAGGTTCCCATTTCGTTGGAGAGTTTCCATACCAAGGATTGGAAATGGAAGTGCTGCAACTGCTTCCGGGTAAGCCTCGGTGGTTCTTGAAACCTCGTAGGTGCCTTTGGCACGTTTTAGCTGGTGAAAAATGGTGTGATGATAGTTGGAATTTCAACTTGGTTCGGAGTAATGGTTGAGTTCTTGGTTTTGCTGTTTGATTTTCGTCAAAGCAGAATAGAAGATACACACTTAGTGATAAGATGTTATTTGACCTTGTAATGTCTTGCTACTTCGTTTGAGACGAACTTCGAACATGTAATTGTACTGTTATTTTGTTAAGGGATAAACCCTGTGTAGTTTTTGGAATCGTGAACTGTCCGAATGGAAACTCTGCTTAAGTTTTACAAATAAAGTTTTGAATGTAAAACCTTGAGCCGAGGATCACATTTTTCTATAAAACAAGTCTCTTTTGAAAAGAAAGATTTTGTTTACAATACTGGTTTGAGAGAACAAATGTTTACTATTTTGTGATGCCGAACAACGATAGTTGTTCCTGTCCAAGATATATGGTTTGCATAACTGTAGAGTGTTGCTTCTCGTACTTCGTTATCATTGAAAAAATTTATGTTTTGAAACTGTGAAGAAATGAAATTTGGTCTGATTACAAGTGTTTCGAAAAAGTTATTGCCTCTGTGTTCAAAGAATGAAACCCTACTCGAAGTTTTCCTTGGCAAAAATACTTGTGCAGAGAATTTTGAACCACGAATTAGATTCTTAACTTGTAAATGAATGTTTCGTCACTATATAAGTTTTAGTGCTAGGGTTGCGAGCTAAAGTTAGACAATGATACGAGCTTGTGCTTTTGGCTAAGTGATAAATAATGCTTCGATGGTAAACTCACCATGTACAAAAGATAGTAAGGTTATAGAAATTGATAGCTAGGGTTTGTGATAAAAGGGTTTTGATGCTACTGTGAAAATATTTATATTTTAAATACTGAAATGAATAGATGATGAAATAGTAGGTTTACATATAATAATTCTGTGCAGAGAATAGATTTTGCAGATACTAAATTTCTAGACTATACTTAGGGAAGTAAATGTTGAAATGCATAATATTTTCTTTTCTGAAAAATATGTGTTTGGAATGGAAACATATAAATCTTGTGCAGAAATACAATGTGTTTTTCTTCCATTAAAAAGTAGATGAATGTTATACATCTGTATACACTATACTGTACTTTTTCCTACAATTCTACTTATGATTTAAAAGACAGAAATTAAATGAAAACAACCATGTTTAACTTTTATATAAAAGGACATTCTACCTAACCATCATCTCCTATTAATTTCACTTCTCTATACGGGAGTACGATGCAAGAACAACATGGGGAAAAATATAGAGAAGGATTTTGAATCGATCATTTCATCAAATAACTCATTTTCATTCAGAAAATACTTTAGTTTAGGAACTAAAACAACTTCTTCTATATAACTGAAAGAGATAATTCTACTATGCAGAAATTCATTTAACTGTAACAAGAAATCATAATGGTAGAACCTGGTTAACTATAGGAGAAACAAACAACTCAAGGAACCTATTCCACCCAACCTATTCCTGAAGAAAACCAAGTTACTTGCCTTAGGACCCTCGAGCCTATTCACTGAACCGCCAGGAGGAAGATTCTGTAGAAGCCTTAGTACATAAACTTGCAGTAGAATATAGATTTTCCAGTCATGAAGACTCAACAGTCAAAGAGACCTGCACCATCACCGCTGGTTTTCCTTTTGAGAATAACTAGCAGACTCACAATTGCACTACCCCTAGCCTCCCTATTCGAATCTCTCAATGATCACCTGATACTTTTGAGGAATATTTCTACAGAAAATATTGTAGAAGAGCTGCCTGCTCAATTCGAATTGCCTTATGTAGGCTGCCTAGGCCTTTTAGTGGTTAACTGGTCATTAATGAGCTGCCTACTCACTTCCACCCACCTAGGGGATAATGCCACAAATTTAGGGGTAGTTGTCCCATAACCAATAGCTAGTGGTGGAGTGAAAATGCTGCTATCTGTCCCATGCCTTCCAACAACTTCCATTCCTCCTAGTGGGTCAGTGAACACTCATTTAACAGTTCCCTTGAGTGTTTGTCTCCTATTTTGATTTATTAAATAATAATAATCAGTAATTACGTTCATCTTTGACCAAGCTTGGTCATAATTACAAAACTTTGTAATTAAATTTAACATAAAGTATTTTGCAAATAAAATAATGTGCTCAGAATTTTGGGTAGGCGACATACACCCCCCCTTAAGTCTCAACATCATCCTCGATGTTGGTTAATCACTCTCTAAGTGATCCTGAAATAGAGTTGGGTATGCTACTTGCATACTACTCTCCAACTCCAAGGTTGCTTCTTCTAGGATAATGTGCTTCCATTGCACCTTTAACTGTCCAATGGTGCGATTCCGGAGTAGAGTTTCCCTCCTTTCAAGGATACAGTCCGGTTCCACCTGAAAATCGCCTTCTTGTCCTACCTATACATCATTCCAATTTACAACATGAGTAGCATTGTGTACATACTTCTTTAAAAATGATATATGAAAAACATTTTGTATCTTTAAATTTGGTGGCAAAGCCAGTTGGTATGCCACTCGTCCAACCCTTGACAATATCTCGAAAGGACCACAATACCTGGGTGCCAAGTTGGCACAGCTTCCCAATTTCAATGAACTCCTTTTCGGTCTTACCTTGAGGAAAACATGTTCACCAACCTGGAACTCTTTATGAGTCATTTTAAGATCTGCTTGACTCTTTTGTCTATCTTGGGCAGTTTTAAGATTTCTTTGTACCTGTTTCACAATTAGTTCTAACTCCTGCAACAATTCAGGTCCTAAAATAACTCTATTTACTGGATCATTCCAAGAAACAGGTATATCACATTTACTACCATAAAGAATTTCAAAAGGGCTAAGTCTGGATGGTGCATGATAATGGTTATTATATGCAAACTCTGCTAAATGCAAATAGTCTTCCCACTTACCAGGCTGATCCTTAACATACATTCTCAGCAAATCTTCCAATACTTGATTCACTCTTTCTGTCTGTCCATCCATTTGTGGATGAAATGTTGTGCTGAAGTTTAAGGTTGTATTCAACCCTTTAAACAAAGACCTCCAAAAGTTTCCAGTAAACTTAGAGTCACAATCTAAAATTATCACTTTCGGTATACCATGTAATCGAAAAATCTGCTTCATGAAGATTTCTGCAATGTCTGGAGCCGTATGAGTAGTCTTCACAGGTATAAAGTGTGCTGCCTTGCTGAGTTTATCCACTACCACCATGATAGAGTCATTTTGTTTCTTATTTTTGGGTAGTCCAGTAATAAAGTCTATGCTTATCACTTCCCATTTCCAGCTAGGTGTAGGCAATGGCTGCAACAGTCCAGCCGAATGTTGATGTTCAACCTTCACTTTTTGACAGTCCAAACACTTAGCTATGTACTCTGCTACTTCATATTTCATTCTAGGCCAATAGTACTTCTTCCGTAGCATGGTGATGGTTTTCTGATAACCTGGATGACCATAGTAATGGCTTTTGTGCATCTCATTTAAAATCAAAATTTTTACTTATGGTATGTTGGGTACATACAATCTATTTTTGTATAATAACAACCCATTTTCCTTTAAATTGTAATCTGCCATAGAATTTTTAGAATTGCTATTTGGTGTCTTTTCTTGTAATTTTCTGTATCTTCATCCGTTTCACTCCTTTCAAGGATCTGATTTTCTAAATCTGTTGAGTAAGTACTGATAGCTGAAATAAAATTCAGTTTTTCTTTACGACTTAATGCATCAACAACTTTATTCTCTTTCCCTTTAATATGCTGAATTTCGAAATCATATTCACTTAGAAAAGTTAACCATCTGGCTTGTCTAGCATTCATATTTGTCTGATCTAATAGATATTTTAGACCCATGTTATCTGTTAACAAGGTAAATTTTCTACCAATAAGATGGTGACGCCACATTTTTAAAGCGTGAATTACTGCTAATAAATCTAAATCATAAGTAGAGTAGTTCTTCTCATGTATTTTCAGCTTTCTAGATTCGTATACAATAGCATGTCCCTCTTGTGTTAGGACCCCACCGAGTCCGTCATTACATGCATCAGTACATACTATAAAATCCTTATTAGGATCTGCAATCCTCAGAATAGGTGTTGTAGTCAATAATTCCTTTAGTTTCTTAAAACTGTCTGAACATTTATGATCCCACACAAACTTTTTCCATTTCTTCTGTAAAGAGGTTATGGGGTTGACAATCTTTGAAAATCCTTCTATAATCTTCCTATAATACCCCGTAATTCCCATAAGCGACCGTACATCTGACACATATTTAGGAACCAGCCATTCATTAATGGATTTTATCTTGTCAAGATCAACCGAAATTTCTTCTTCAAAGATTATGTGACCTAACTACTGAATCTTATCTTTGTGAAAATCATACTTACTAAACTTAGCATATAGATGATGATCTCTCAGAACTTGTAATATAATTCACAGATGCTCGTCATGTTCTTCTTTACTTTTAGAATATACCAGAATGTCATCTATGAACACGACAGCAAACTTATCCAAAAACTTGTGTAGAATATTGTTTATCAAACACATAAATACTGTTAGGGCATTTGTTAACCCAAATGGCATGACCACAAACTCATACTGTCCATATCTAGTTCTAAAGGATGTCTTATAAATGTCCTCGTCCTTCACACGAACTTGATGATACCCTGACCTTAAATCAATTTTTGAAAATATCATTGCTCCACGAAGCTGATCAAATAGATCATCTATGCGGGGCAACAGATATCAGTTTTTTATCGCCATCTTATTCAGTTGGCGACAATCTATGCAAAATCTTAAGGTGTCGTCCTTCTTTTTAACAAAAATAACAGGTGCTCCGCAAGGAGACACGCTGGGTCTTATATAATTTTTTTCAATCAGCTCCTTCAACTGTGATTTCAACTTGTTTAATTCCAATATATTCATCCTATAAGGAGCCTTAGAATTCGGTAATGTACCTGGTATTAACTCGATAGTAAAGTCTAAATCTCTCTTAGGAGGTAATCCTAGAATCTCCTCAGGAAAAACATCTTTGAAATCCTTTAGTACCGGTATGTCTTCTAGTTTCATTTTGTCCTCTTTACAAATAAACTCATCATTTACTACATTTACTGCAAACAATTGACACCCTTTTCTAACTGCCCTCTTCACTTGCATGGCTGAAATTTGTCTAAGGAATGTCTTTCTTGGAATACCTTTTACTTCTACAGTTTCTCCTTCATCATTTAAACAAGTGAAACTCTTCTCATGACAATTCATAATGACATGATGGGATTCTAACCAATCCATTCCAATTATGATATCATAGGACCCTAAAGGTAAAACATTCAACTTGGTTTGTGTCTTTAACTGATCCATAATTAAAACACAGTTTTCAACAAAATCAGTTACCTTTCTTTTTGTTCATGTTGCTAGTCTAACTAACCAGGATTTATTAAATTTTTCTGTTTCCAAAATAAGACGTTCTACTATATCGGGAGATATATAACTCAGACTAGCGCCTGGATCAATTAAAATATAAACTGAATGGTTTTGTAGCATACCTTCAATCTCCACCATAGAAACTTGATGTTCAGCTTGTCGGTTGTCTATTGCTGCATTAATTCTAGGCATATCTCTGGCCAAATCTCCCACAGTAGGTTCTACTTGTATGGAGTGGATGTTGTTGACTGTCCACTTCCTTTTGGGGCATTCTGAAGCATAATGAGGTCCTTGACACTCAAAACACTTGATAGGTGCCTTTTATTCATTTGTCCTGATATTACTGGGAGTATTTCTTGGAGCTGTAAAATTCTGCTGTTGATTATTTCTGAAATTGTTTCCTTGGAAATTCTAATTCTGAAAACTTTTCTTTTGGAAACTAGAATTTCCACTAAACCTGAAATTTTTCTTTTTCAGCTCAAAGTTGTTAGGCTTTTGATTCTTCCAGTTAAATACCCCTTCCCTTTTCCGGTTAGTATCATAACAGAAAACGGCCTTCCTCATGGCCTCTTCTAAGGTCTTTGGATTATCATAGTCTATTCTATCCTTGATATTAAAAGGTAGAAAACTCAGGTATCTTTGAATCTTCGGTTTCTCTTCCACGAGGTATGGCACATACCTTAGCAAATTTAAAAACTTGTTGTTCAGTTTTTTCATATTCATAGTTCCCAGCTTTAAATCATAGAATTCCTTAGATTTTTCTTCATAATACTGTTCAGATAAAAAATTCTTCTTGAAGTACCATTTAAAAGTACTCCAGTTTACATCCTTATCCTTGATTCCCTTCACTCTTTTTATTTCTTGCCACCAAATGTATGCTTTTACGGTCAAGTTGTATATAGCCATTTTTGCTTTCAAGGATTCTGAATAATTATAAATCTGAAAATATTTCATGCCGGACAGCCATGCTTCAGTTGTCTTTCCTTTCTCAGTTTCACCACTGAAAGTTGGAGGTTTAATCTTTTTGAACTCCCCAGAAATCTGCTCATACTCTTTATGGCTTTTCCTCCTGGGTTTGTAATCTCCTTCATTGTGTTTCTTTTTACATACTTTGATAGAATCTCCCGATGATGTTGAACTACTGTTTACATCATTGGTTTTTATTTTCTTACTTTTTTCACCGTGAGGAAAATCTTCAACCTTGGAGGTATCTTCAATCCCTCTCTCCTGTTCATCAGTTGGGCATTGTTCAAACAACACTTGGTTTAGTTCTTCTTGTGCCTTCAGAATTCTTTCATTGTCTTGTTTTATAGATCTGATTTCTGTCTTTAACTCCTAAAATGCACGTAACAATTTTGACGAATTGTCATTCAATTTGCCATGGACTTCTTTTGCATAATGTTGTCTAGTGCTGTGGCTGTTTGGTTGAAATTTGTCCTCCATATGTTCAGTTGATCCTTCCATACCTGTAGCTTAAAAACAATTTATGTATAACACAAATAATTCAAATTTTTGAATTAGTAAGTTTTTTGCTGTAAATAAATTTTCTGTTGCATGTTCTTGGACGTTTTTCAGGCCTATAGTTCGAACGTGAGCTCTGATACCACATGTAACATCCCAAAAATTACAAAAAATTAAAATTTTTTAAACTAGCAGTAATTATCGAAATTAGTAACGTGGAATAAATAAATAGTTAAATCTCTTAAGTAGAATAGTCGACAACGTTGACATGTCGAATTTATCAAACATACAACATGATATTAGTTGAATTGCTAATGCGGATTATATAGATGCTAATCTTTTTGTTGAAAGATATTTTATGATCATATTACAAGAATGCAGTCTTCAAATGGTCTAAGTTCTAAAAGTACTTATATGTTGTACATAGGTTTGTATTTTAATGATGTTCTTGATGACATGCTGATAGTTTCTTTTGTATGATGATGAAGGGGTCCTACGAGCTACCCTGGGGTTTACTTAGCTACGATTAGCTAAGGCATTTGAAATCTATTTCCATGTGCAGAATGCAAGTAAGAAATTCTACAACAACCATGAGTTAAGATTACAAGAGTTCATCAATTCATCGTCAATATAACATGAAACAAAAACTAATACTACCCTGCGAAAACAAGTTACTAGAGGTATGGGTATTTTGTTTCCAATTCTAGTTTACATGCTCGATTACAAACTTTTCAACACATCATCAGTTTGCTTGTTATAATGCTATTTATTGTTTATCAACGAGAAGTTGTCAAAAATCTATTACTATAACAACACAATGATCCAATGTCCATTTGTAATTCTATTTGAAATCTTGGAAAATAATAGAGTTTATATTATTTAAAAAGAAATCTACTATTATTTTATACGACAACAAATCTATAGACTATCCTAAGTCTAACAATTATCAAAAGATTATTATTACAAGACTTAACATAAGGAATATATAGTGTTTATAGTTCTTATGCTATGATCTTAGCGTTGTATTATGTATTAATTATACTTTAGTCTTATAATATTCGTTGGCTTGTCAAAACATAGCAATTCTATGTAATATATATAATACCCTATATGACTATGCATAAACTACATAAAACAAACATGAAATGTAAACATTTGTATTGACCTAGTAATTACACTAAACAAAATAGCATGTTATAATACTATTATCACGATGCCTAGACAAGCCTTCGAAACCATATAGAAAAATGTGCACAAGGATCTAACATTGTAATAACTACTATGATGATGATAGGTATAAAGCTCGGTACCTGACATGATTACCACTGGCAATGACAGGCCTTGGCATTTAAAGTCGATCAACTCGATAGTGAAGTGGAAGCTGGTTGTAAGGTCTTCACATGCTTGTGACTGCATTGAACGCCAACATAAGGTTGAGTTGTGCCATGCACAAGCTCTCGGTCCACTTACATGACAATTGGTAGCTGTAGCAAATAAATGGTATTGAATGCAAGGTTGGTTCGAAAATCAACATGCCCAATTGGTAGTTGATCCACCATTGATCTTCCTATGATCTAAGGCTATGGAAAAAACCCTAAACTCACGATGGTAAAGTAATGGAAATTGGTTTCTTGTCTTCATTATTACACTCAGAGGTAAGGTAGTAGGGTCGACCAAATGCTGCAATGTAGGGTTAAATGTTTTTCTGATAGGAGGACTCCTTCCTTGGTCTTGAACATGGGACCTGTGTGCAATAATTTAAAGGTTACAGGCTTATGCATCGTGCAATAGAGTCACGATACAGTCTTACTAGATGTGCGTGGTTCTTCTGTCAGTTGTTGAGAGTGATTTGAATTTGGGGTTCGATTTCCCAATTGATGATATTGTCTTTTGAGTCCTTTCATTTGTGAATGCTGCAACATCTTCAGGCTTCGTCGTCTTGCTGGAGTGGTGCTTCTAAGTTCAGAGGCTTCATTCTAAGGGTAAGTAGTTGATACTGAGTGTAATACTGTGAAATATTATTTTATTTGTTTTGCGTTTGCATGTTTTTAACCCTTCGAACTTGTAACCTGGTAGGTGCCCATTTCATTGGAGGGTTTCCATACCAAGGATTGGAAATGGAAGTGTTGCAACTGCTTCCAGGTAAGCCTCGGTGGTTCTTGAAACCTCGTAGGTGCCTTTGGCACGTTTTAGTTGGTGAAAAATGGTGTGACGATAGTTGGAATTTCAACTTGGTTCAGAGTAATGGTTGAGTTCTTGGTTTTGCTGTTTGATTTTGGTCAAAGTAGAATAGAAGATACACACTTAGTGATAAGATGTTATTCGGCCTTCTAATGTCTTGCTACTTCATTTGAGATGAACTTCGAACATGTAATTGTACTGTTATTTTGTTAAGGGATAAACCCTGTGTAGTTTTTGGAATCGTGAACTGTCTGAATGCAAACTCTATTTAAGTTTTACAAATAAAGTTTTGAATGTAAAACCCGAAGCCGAGGAATTCACATTTTTCTATAAAACAAGGCTCTTTTGAAAAGAAATATTTTGTTTACAATACTGGTTTGAGAGAACAAATGTTTACTGTTTCGTGATGCCGAACAACGATAGTTGTTCCTGGCCGAGAGTTATGGTTTGCATAACTGTAGAGTGTTGCTTCTCGTACTTCATTATCGTTGAAGAAATTTATGTTTTGAAATTGTGAAGAAATGAAATTTGGTCTGATTACAAGTGTTTCGAAAAAGTTATTGCCTATGTGTTCAAAGAATGAAACCCTACTCGAAGTTTTCCTTGGCAACAATACTTGTGCAGAGAAGTTTGAACCATGAATTAGATTCTTAACTTGTAAATGAATGTTTCGTCACTGTATAAGTTTTAGTGCTAGGGTTGCGATCTAAAGTTAGACAATGATACGAGCTTGTGCTTTCGGCTAAGTGATAAATAATGCTTCGATGGTAAACTCACCATGTACAAAAGATAGTAAGGTTATAGAAATTGATAGCTAGGGTTTGTGATAAAAGGGTTTTGATGCTACTGTGAAAAGATTTGTATTTTAAATATTGAAATGAATATATGATGAAATAGTAGGTTTACATATAATAATTCGGTGTAGAGAATAGATTTTGCAGATACTAAATTTCTAGACTATACTTACTTGAAAACATTAGGAAAGTAAATGTTGAAATGCATAATATTTTCTTTTCTGAAAAAGATGTATTTGGAATGGAAACATATAAATCCTATGCAGAAATACAATATGTTTTTCTTCCATTAAAAAGTAGATGAATGTTATACATCTGTATACACTATACTGTACTTTTTCCTGCAATTCTACTTATGATTTAAAAGACAGAAATTAAATGAAAACGACTGTGTTTAACTTTTATATAAAAGGACATTCTACCTAACAATCATCTCCTATTAATTTCACTTCTCTATACTGGAGTATGATGCAAGAACAACATGGGGAAAAATATAGAGAATGATTTTTAATCGATCATTTCATCAAATAACTCATTTTCATTCAGAAAATACTTTAGTTTAGGAACTAAAACAACTTCTTCTGTATAACTGAAAGAGATAATTCTACTATGCAGAAATTCATTTAACTGTAATAAGAAATATAATCGTAGAACCTGGTTAATTGAAGGAAAAACAAATAACTCAAGGAACCTGTTCCACCCAACCTATTCCTGAAAACAGCTAAGTTACTTGCCTTAGGACCCCCGAGCCTGTTCACTAAACCACCAGGAGGAAGATTCTGTAGAAGACTTAGTACATCAACTTGCAGTAGAATATAGATTTTCCAGTCATGAAGACTTAGCAATCAAAGAGACCTGCACCAGCACCTCTAGTTTTCCTTCTGAGAATAACTAGCATTCTCACAATTGCACTACCACTAGCCTCCCTATTCGAATCTCTCAGTGATCACCTGATACACTTGAGGAATATTTCTGTAGAAAATATTGTAGAAGAGCCGCCTGCTCAATTCAAATTGCCTTATGTAGGCTGCGTAGGCCTTTTAGTGGTTAACTGGTCATTAATGAGCTGCCTTCTCACTTCCACCCACCTGGGGGATAATACCACAAATTTAGGGGTAGTTGTCCCATAACCAACATCTAGTGCTGGAGTGCAAATGTTTCCATCTGTCCCATGCCTTCTAACAGCTTCCATTCCTCCTAGTGGGTCAGTGAACAGTCATTTAACAGTTCCCTTGAGTGTTTGTCTCCTATTTTAATTTATTAAATAATAATAATCAATAATTACATTCATCTTTGACCAAAATTGGTCATAATTATAAAACTTTGTAATTAAATTTAACATAAAGTATTTTGCAAATAAAATAATGTCCTCAGAATTTTGGGTAGGTGACAAGGTCTGTTTATTCTTAGAGTCTCACAGGGAGGACTCTACCCCCAGACAGAGCCAGATGTTGTCACCAAGTTTGCTCCAACAAATTTTAGATTCTGGCAGCGCCATATAAAGAAAGACTATTATGTAAGTGATTGATCCAAGTGAGTGATCATGTCAAGCGTCCACACCAAGAGTAAGAAAGATTGTCTAGGTGCCACCGGTCATCTACATCGAGTCTATATTTCATGCTAAGTTTCCAAGTCCTCTGAGAAGATGCCAAAAAGACACAAAATGACAAATTAGGAATGTTAAGTGTGCCACCAACACATAGTTCCAAATAATAGCTTCCAACAAGGAATGTCAATCATCTAAAAACCCCATCCAGAAGTGCTAATCAATGCCATCGATTGTAAAGTTTTGAAGCTTATGAATAGCGTGTTCATCATTTTCATTGTCAACAAAGAAGGGCACTATTCAACTCAACAAGAGACGTGGTTAAGTGTCTAAGTAATTGTTGTTGCATGAAGGCTCCGATTTAGAGATGATAGAAGGGATGATCTTCAGCATTTCCAAGAAGGAAGTCACAGGTGACAGAGCATTTGAAGGTGAAAGTTTCATTAAAGATGTTTTCCAAATTTCAAGATGCAAACTTAAGCAGCTGATTCATTCTATCTGACATTTAAATATCAACCCAGATTCAAAGATGAGTGAATAACAGATTTTATGAATATGGATTGTGGTTCGAGTCTATTTTTTATAGGCAAATAATTAGCTAAAAGTCAAATCCCAGGTTTCGAGCAACATTTCAGGTGACATAGCATCATGTGGAAGCTAAAGGATTTGATCGAAGAACATTTAACTCAAGCATCTCCAATTTTATCACGGTTGATTCTAGATTTCATTCATCTTTAGTTTTAATGATAAACTTGGGTTCCAAAAGGCCCGTAATAGCTTAATGATGCAAATGACAGATGTTTTGTGTTCAATATACAAGATCAACATTTAATTAAAAATTCAAGACTCTTGGGATGGTATTGATCATTTCTGCGCAGGAAATCGATCGGTGGCAGAGTATTACAAGGGAAGAAAACTAGATTCGCTTCTTTAGGCATGATGGGGCATTCCGATTCAAATTTAATGGGTAGTAGTCCAGGAGATTTCATCAAAAGGCATCTCACTCCAATAGTTTTATGAATCCCTGTAACAATTAAAGATTGCTTCTATATTTAGTTATTTTTTAAATCTTATCTCGAGAAGCTAGTAGTAGCTCAGAAATTGTAATTATTACAAATTTTATAATTGATAGTGGGCAGAGTAGAGTTCCAACCGAGAGGGATGAGGCAAGGTTAGAAAAAGCTGCTACTGTTGGTTGAAGGAAGACATGTACTTATTTTGATTCCCTTAATATGAAGAGATGCTTTGGAGTGATTACAGCCAAGATGAGCCCTATTCTGTTTTATTATGAATTGATAAATTATGTGTTGTTCATGATTTTGTTCTGTGTATAGTCCTTGTGCATCTATACCAGAATTCTTATGAGTTATATGCATGTTTATTAAGGATATAGAATGGGATTAGCTTACTCTTTCTACAAGTTCACACTCGCAAATCCTTTCTATTACAGCATGTTACATCTATACATTTGCTATAGACATTTCCCATGTCATATTTACTTGATCTTTGTAATGTTTACTTGTTCATAAACTCTCATACCTATCCATTTTTCCCACATCATTAAGATTTATCTAAGCTTGGCTCTCTTGCAGTCGAGAGTTAACTTTAGTGATAACATCTTCAGGCGTTGTTTCCAGTGAACGGAGGAACGAAGACATACTTCCCTGGGCTGTATAACAACGAATATATCCAGTCTTTGATGGTGAACAAGGGCTGATGACATATTGACTGCAGATTTCTTCACTGGGAGACTCCAAAGAATCCATAGGCGACTCCATTAGTTGAAGATCCAGAATGACATCAAATGATTGAATGGAGGCCATTGTGGCTGCGAGGTGCGAATTTTGTGATTTCTCAAAGATATCTAGTTTTCCAAATTTTGTACCTGATAGAGAAATGTGGGAATATTGCCTTCCAAAGTTTAGAGGAAAAGATTATGATCATCCTGGTGAACATCTATTGGATTTTCATGAGTGTATGCATAAGCCAAATATTGACCACGAGGATGTTCTTATTAAAATGTTCAAATTTTCTTTGGAAGAGAAGGCTCTAGAGTGGTATAGATCTCTTCCTGTTGCTAGTGTTGCTTCACTAAAATATTTTCATGTTGCGTTTCATTCTTTTTACAAAGAAATATTTTCTACTGAGATCCTTTACCCAGAATGCTGTGAAGAGTTTAAATTATTGTATTCTCATTTCAGTGGTAAATGGCTAACTATTTTTCCAAATTCATCAATTAATGTTTGTAGGGAAGCGTTTTCATTTGGAAGTCTTTTTGAAAATTGATGTGATGAATTTGAAGAGCATGTTCAGCAGAAAGCAAATGTTTCTTCTAATTGCAAGAATGAAAATCATGTTATTGAGGAAGATTTTCTAGATCTAATTGATGATAGGAAAGATGACTGGATAGTTGTCGATGCATTAGATTTTGTCTCAAGTGCACCTTCTGTCTTAGATCTAAATGAAGAAATAGTTGAAAAAGAGGTCTTTCCTCAACTCCTTCAAGAGGATTCCTATGATATGTTGTTATCTGTGATTAAAGAGGAAAATCAAGAGGTTGATCATCAAGAACAGATGTATGAGGAAACATATGTAAAAGTTAGATTTGATCAACAGAGTTATGAAAACATTCTTCCCATTTGTCATGCACAATCAGAACCAGTTTATGACAGCCATACATCAAATGTTGAAGAAAACATTGAGGAGCTATCAGAGGTAATCATGTTTGATTATCCATCTACTTCTTTTTTCTATGATCCGGTAGCTTTTTATATGGAATCATGTTTCTCAGAAGATTTCAGCCTTGCTACTTTTGGAATTAAATCAGATGATGGTTATAGGTATGTGTTACAAATTAAATTTCTGTTACACATAATGAATGCCTCTTTTTTCTATGATCCGGTAGCTTTGTATATGGAATCATGTTTCTCAGAAGATTTCAGCCTTGCTACTTTTGGAATTAAATCAGATGATGGTTATAGGTATGTGTTACAAATTAAATTTCTGTTACACATAATGAATGCCTCTCTGATTTCTATCTACACTCAAAGAGGTTCTGTAATTGGTTCAAAGTTATCATGGATTCATTGGAAACATGATGTCACATGATGAGCCAGATTTACTAGTTAAAAGTAGGAATAGATAGAAAAATAAGCTCGCCATTGAGCATGAAGATTCTTTTCAGATTGTTAGTTTGCAGCAGAAGTTTGTTTTCAGGTTTTTGTTACAGTTTGAATAAGTTGTAGAAGTTTGGGCCAGATTTGAAATGATATTGACTGACTCCATAACCTAATGGACTAGGCACAACACAGAAAAATGTGAATGTTTATAGAGATAAAGGTTGTAGGATTTTCAGGCTAATGGACAGGCACAGGTCTATTTATTCTTAGAGCCTCACAAGAGGACTCTACCCCCAGACGGAGCTAGATGTTGTCACCAGGTCTGCTCCAGCAAATTTTAGATTCTGGCAGCACCATATAAAGAAAGACTACTGTGTAAGTGATTGATCCAAGTGAGTGATCATGTCAAGCACCCACACCAAGAGTAAGAAAGATTGTACAGGTGCCACCAGTCATCTACATCGAGTCTATATTTCATGATAAGTTCCCAAGTCCTCCTAGAAGATGCCAGAAAGACACAAAATGACAAATTCCCAATGTTAAGTGCGCCACCAATACATAGTTCCAAATAATAGATGCCAGCAAGGATTGTCAATCATCTAAAAAACCCATCCATGAGTGCTAATCAATGCCATCGATTGTAAAGTTTTGAAGCTTATCAACAGCGTGTTCATTATTTTCATTGTCAACAAAGAAGGGCGTTATTCAACTCAGCAAGAGACGTGGTTAAGTGTCTAAGTAATTGCTGTTGCATGAAGGCTCTGATTTAGAGATGATAGAAGGGATCATCTTCAACATTTCCAAGAAGGAAGTCACAAGTGAGAGAGCATTTGAAGGTGAAAGTTTCATTAAAGATGTTTTCCAAATTTCAAGATGCAAACTTAAGCAGCTGATTCATTCTATCTGATAGTCAAATATCAACCCAGATTCAAAGATGAGTGAATAAAAGATTTTATGAATATGGATTGTGGTTTGAGTCTATTTTTTATAGGCAAATAATCAACTAAAAGTCAAATCCTAGGTTTCGAGCAACATTTCAGGTGACATAGCATCATGTGGAAGCTAAAGGATTTGATCGAAGAACATTTAACTCAAGCATCTCCAATTTTATCACGGTTGATTCTAGATTTCATTCATCTTTAGTTTTAATGATAAACTTGGGTTCCAAAAGGCCCGTAATAGCTTAATGATGCAAATGACAGATGTTTTGTGTTCAATATACAAGATCAACATTTAATTAAAAATTCAAGACTCTTGGGATGGTATTGATCATTTCTGCGCAGGAAATCGATCGGTGGCAGAGTATTACAAGGGAAGAAAACTAGATTCGCTTCTTTAGGCATGATGGGGCATTCCGATTCAAATTTAATGGGTAGTAGTCCAGGAGATTTCATCAAAAGGCATCTCACTCCAATAGTTTTATGAATCCCTGTAACAATTAAAGATTGCTTCTATATTTAGTTATTTTTTAAATCTTATCTCGAGAAGCTAGTAGTAGCTCAGAAATTGTAATTATTACAAATTTTATAATTGATAGTGGGCAGAGTAGAGTTCCAACCGAGAGGGATGAGGCAAGGTTAGAAAAAGCTGCTACTGTTGGTTGAAGGAAGACATGTACTTATTTTGATTCCCTTAATATGAAGAGATGCTTTGGAGTGATTACAGCCAAGATGAGCCCTATTCTGTTTTATTATGAATTGATAAATTATGTGTTGTTCATGATTTTGTTCTGTGTATAGTCCTTGTGCATCTATACCAGAATTCTTATGAGTTATATGCATGTTTATTAAGGATATAGAATGGGATTAGCTTACTCTTTCTACAAGTTCACACTCGCAAATCCTTTCTATTACAGCATGTTACATCTATACATTTGCTATAGACATTTCCCATGTCATATTTACTTGATCTTTGTAATGTTTACTTGTTCATAAACTCTCATACCTATCCATTTTTCCCACATCATTAAGATTTATCTAAGCTTGGCTCTCTTGCAGTCGAGAGTTAACTTTAGTGATAACATCTTCAGGCACTGTTTCCAGGGAACGTAGGAATGAAGACATACTTCCCTGGGTTGTACATCAACGAATATATCCAGTCTTTGATGGTGAACAAGGGCTTATGACATATTGACTGCATATTTCCTCACTGGGAGACTCCAAAGAATATAGAGGCGACTCCATTGGTTGAAGATCCAGAGTGACATCAAATGATCGAATGGAGGCCATTGTGGTTGCGAGGTACGAATTTTGTGATTTCTCAAAGATATCAAGTTTTCCAAATTTTGTACCTGATAGAGAAATGTGAGAACATTGCCTTCTAAAGTTTAGAGGAAAATATTATGATCATCCTGGTGAACATCTATTGGATTTTCATGAGTGTATGCATAAGCTAAATATTGACCACGAGGATGTTCTTATTAAAATGTTCATATTTTCTTTGGAAGAGCAGGCTCGAGAGTGGTGCAGATCTCTTCTTGCTACTAGTGTTTTTTCACTAAAAGATTTTCAAGTTGAGTTTCATTCTTTTGGAAAAGAAATATTTTCTACTGAGATCCTTTACCCAGAATGGTGTGAAGAGTTTAAATTATTGTATTCTCATTCGAGTGGTAAAAGGCTAACTGTTTTTCCTGATTCAGCGAATACTGTTTTGTAAGGAAGAGTTTTCAATTGGAAATCTTTTTGAAAATTGATGTGATGAATTTGAAGAGCATGTTTAGCAGAAAGAAAATGTTTCTTCTAATTGCAAGAATGAAAATCATGTTATTGAGGAATATTTTCTAGATCTAATTGACGATAGGAAAGATGACTTCATAGTTGTCGATGCATTAGATTTTGTCTCTGATGCACCTGTTGTCTTAGATCTAAATGAAGAAATAGTTGAAAAAGAGGTCTTTCCTCAACTCCTTCAAGAGGATTCCTATGATATGTTGTTATCTATGATTAAAGAGGAAAATCAAGAGGTTGATCATCAAGAACACATGTATGAGCCAACATATGGCAAAGTTAGATTTGATCAACATAGTTATGAAAACATTCTGCCCATTTGTCATGCAGAGTTAGAACCAGTTTATGACAGCCATACATCAGATGTTGAAGAAAACATTGAGCAGCTGGTAGAGGTAATCATGTTTGATTATCCATCTACTTCTTTTTTCTATGATCCAGTAGCTTTTTATATGGAATCATGTTTCTTAGAAGATTTCAGCTTTGCTACTTTTTGGAATTAAATCAGATGATGGTTATAGGTATGTGTTACAAATTAAATTTCTGTAACACATAATGAATGCCTCTCTAATTTATATTTGTACTCAAAGAGATTTTGTAATTGGTTCAATGTTATCATGGCTTCATTGGAAACATGATGAGCCAGTTTTACTAGTTAGAAGTAGGAATAGATAGAAGAATAAGCTCGCCATCGAGCATGAAGATTCTTTCAGATTGTTGGTTTGTTGCAGAAGTTTGTTGGTTGTGGAGCTTGATCTCCAGATTCAGAGATACTATTATTCAGTCGTGTCCATACCCCAGGTTTGGTTATGATCCCGACACGAGCCCCAGGGGATCCGGGGGAGTGCTCTGCACTCCCTCGCCTGGGGGGCGTGGGGGCCAGTGGGAAGCGCCCCCGAGAAATTTTTTGGGGCTGTTTTCACCAGCTGTTTTCGGGCCCATGGTTTTCGGTATCCTGTGGTATTTTCCCATTGTATTTCCCTTATACAAGAATGACATTGTAACACGGCTAGGATTGATGTATTAGATTTTATGCATTGTAAAGATCTCTAAGATCAGGAGAGAGACCATGAGACAGTGAGGAGGAAGTGCAGCGGTTGTGCTATAGGTTGTATCCCTTCACTTTGTTGGACGGTATAATAATAAGGACTGGCAACTTCAGTGCGGACGTAGCCCAAGTTGGGTGAACCATGATATATCTGTGTCTCTCTTGTAATGTGTATGTGTGATTATATTTTCATTTATGTTTATTGTTATTACTCTGTGATCTTGTTTTCCTAACAATTGGTATCAGAGCCGAAGGTCTATTTGGCAGATAAACCCGCATGAAGCTAGGGTTTCTGGTTCGAATGGGAGCAATGGCAGAAGAAGGAAAGTTTAAGGGTGAGAAGTTTAATGGCCAAAACTTTCAGTTATGGAAGATGCAAATGGAGGACTATCTGTACCAGAAGGATCTATTCCTACCGTTGGGAGGAAGAGCAAAGCAACCAGTTGCTATGAAGGACGAAGAATGGGAGGTTCTTGATAGAAAGGCTCTGGGAGCAATACGGTTGAGCCTGGGTTCGTCGGTGGCTTTCAATATATAAAAAGAAATGACAACAGAGGGTTTGATAAGCACATTGGGTAAGCTGTATGAAAAACCCTCGGCCTCCAACAATGTATTTCTAATGAAGCGTTTATTTAATATGAAGATGTCTGAAGGTGGATCTGTTATTGATCATTTAAATGAATTTAATACGGTTACAAATCAACTAAGTTCTATAAGTGTGAACTTCGATGATGAGGTTAGGGTTCTTCTAATCTTGTGTTCATTGCCAGAAAGCTGGAATAGCTTGGTCATGGCTATAAGTAACTATGTCTGTGGTTCAAACAACCTGAAATTTGATGATGTTATTGGTGTTATTCTTAGCGAGGAAATGCGAAGAAAAAACACAGGTGAGACATCAGGTAATGCATTGACCATGGATAGCAAAGGAAGACAAAAGGAGAGAGGAAAGAACCAAGGTAATTGTGGCAAGTCTAAATCGGGAAGAACCAAGTCCAAAATGGGAAAAATAGAGTGATGGAACTGTGGAAAGAAAGGGCATCTGAAGATAGACTATAGATCTCTAAAGAAGAAAGGAGATGGACAGCAGGAAACTACCCAGGAAGCAAATGTAGTAGGTGATGTGTTACAAGATGCTTTGATTCTTGCATTAGATAATACTAGTTATTATTGGGCAGTAGATTCAGGAGCTTCATGTCATGCTACACCCCATAGGAAATATTTTTATGATTAAGTTCCAGGCAATTTTGGACATGTTCTATTGGGTGATGATGAACCATATAAATTGTTGGAATGGGAAAGGTATGGATAAAAGTTAAGAATGGAACTGATTGGTTGTTGAAATATGTCAGGAATATTCCTGCTATGAAAAGAAATATGATCTCAACAGGGATGTTGGGAGATGGCGGCTGTCTATCTACGTTCAGAGAAAAGTGGTGGAAGATCACTAAAGGATCAATGGTGATAGCAAAAGGAGATAGGGTAGGTACGTTGTATTTATGTCCTCATAATACTGACCATTCTATCTCTTTAGCTTCCATAGGAACAGATACAGCATTGTGGCATCATAGGCTTGGCCACATGAGTGAGAAGGGGATGCAGATTCTCCACTCAAGGAAGTTGCTTCCAGATTTGAAGCAAGTAAGTTTGGAATTCAGTGAGAATTGTGTTTCTAGAAAACAGAAGAGAGTCAGATTTCTCAGGGTTGGGAAACAGAATGATCCAGGTGGATATTGGTGGCCACCCACCTTTCCAACTGGCTCAAAACAGTTTTATGGCAATTTTGGTATTGTACTATTTTTAGCAGTTTTTCGGGTCCTGAACTTCCGGGGCCATTTTGAGGCCCTAAACGACCTTTTTTTGGCAATTTGGGGGGGCCAAATGGTTGCCTTCGGCATGCATTTGGCCCCATTCGAAAGTTGTAAATCTCGGATAGACCTTTCCAATGGGCTACCGAGCGCCCCAAACGGAGATCGTATGCAAAAGTTACGACCCCGGGAAGTTGATGTACTAACTTACCCAAACGGGGCCCACATGACTTTTGGCGCTTCATCTCCTAGGGTTAGGTTTTTGGATGTCTAGGGTTTTTGACATTCCTGTTTATTGTAAAAGGCCTTGAGAGCCTCATGGGAACCATCTTCTTGCGAAATGAGAGCAGCCGTCACATCTCTTCTCAGAGATAAGCCGCCACCATTCCAGCAAGCTTGTTTTCCGCTGCATTTTACAGTTCTAGCTTATTTCCTTATTGAATAGAAAACCAGTTTTACTGTATCTCTGTTATTTTGTGTTAAGCATCTGATAATAATCTGTATTCATTTCGTTCTGCTCATAAAATCCGGATCACAGAAGAAGAATGAAAAGTTAGAGCTTGTGCATACAAATGTATGGGGACCGGCTCAGGTACAATATCTTGGTGGCTCTCATTATTATGTTACATTTATTGATGATGCAACTAGGAAAACTTGGGTTTATTGCATTAGACAGAAATCTGATGTGTTTGCTGCTTTTAAGAAGTGGAAAGCTTTGGTAGAGAATGAGACAGGAAAAAGGTTGAAGTGTCTCAGATCTGATAATGGAGATGAGTACTGCGGCAAGGAGTTTGATAGTTTCTGTTCATACCATGGGATTCGTAGAGAGAAGATAGTCCTAGGAACACCACAAGAAAATGGTGTGTCCGAAAGGATGAATAGAATGATCATGGAGCATGCAAGGTGTATGAGATTGCATGCAGGGTTGCCCTTACAGTTTTGGGTAGATGCTGTAAATACTGTTGTTTATTTAATAAACAGAGGGCCTTCAAGTGCTTTGGATGGTGGTATTCCAGAGGAGGCATGGACAGGTAAAAAGGTAAACTACTCATTTATGAGAATGTTTAGTTGTGAAGCATTTGTCCATATTGATAAAGAAAATAGAACAAAGCTTGAAGCTAAATCCAAGAAATGTACCTTTATTGGATATGGGGTTGATGATTTTGGTTATTGCTAATGGGATTATGAAAATCACAAAATCATTAGAAGTAGAGATGTCATATTCAATGAAAAGGTCATGTATAAAGATCAGTTGCAGGGAAAGAAACAGGAAAAGGAAAACACGGAGTACACAATACTTGATGAAATTGAAGAAAATGAAGTTCCAAAGGTGCCAGAAAATCAAGAACAGTAGAAGGTACCTGAAACTCCTGCAAGTGTAAGAAGATCTAACAGGTTAAGTAGACTCCATGAATGATACTCTCCTTCGATGTATTAGTTATTGATGACTGATGGTGGCGAACCAGAATGTTATGAAGAAGCAATGCAAGTAGAAACTAGAAAGAAGTGGGAGAAAGGCATGAATGAGGAGATGGACTCATTGGTAGGAAACCAGACTTGGGATTTGGTTCAGTTTCCTGCTAGTAAAAGAGCATTGCAGAACAAATGGATTTACAGGCTGAAGGAAGAAGAAGGAGGTAAGAAGTGGTACAAGGCCATACTTGTTGTAAAGGGGTTTGCACAGAAGAAAGGTATAGATTTTGATGAAATATTTTCTCCTGTTGTTAAGATGACTTCAATTATGACTATTTTAAGTCTAGTGGCGATAGAAGGTACAAGGCCAGACTTGTTGTAAAGGGGTTTGCACAGAAGAAAGGTATATATTTTGATGAAATATTTTCTCCTGTTGTTAAGATGACTTCAATTAGGACTATTTTAAGTCTAGTGGCAGTAGAAGATTTGCATCTTGAACAGTTAGATGTAAAAACAACCTTTCTCCATGGGGATTTGGAGGAAGAGATATATATGCAGCAGCCACAAGGGTATGAGGTCAAAGCTAAGGAGAATTTGGTGTGCAGGTTGAAAAAGAGCTTGTATGTCTTGAAGCAAGCTCCAAGGCAATGGTATTTAAAATTTGATAGGTTTATGACAGAACAAGGTTAGAGTAGATGTCATTCTGACCACTGTGTTTATTTCAAGAGGTTAGATAATGGAAGTTATATTACCCTGTTATTGTATGTGGATGACATGCTTGTTGCAGGGTCTAACATGCAGGACATAAATGTGCTCAAAAGGAAGCTAGCTAATTCATTTGCGATGAAGGATTTGGGTGCTACAAAGCAAATCCTTGGTATAAGGATAACAAGAGACATGAAAAATCGCAAATTGACATTGTCTCAAAGTGAGTACATACAAAAGGTGTTGGAGAGGTTCAAAATGCAGAATGCAAAACCGGTTAGTACACCTTTGGACAGCCATTTCAGTCTAAGTAAGGAAACGTGTCCCAAGACACAGGCAGAGACAGATTACATGTCCAAGATTCCCTATCAATCAGTAGTTGGTAGCTTGATGTATGCCATGGTGTGCACAAGACCAGATATTGCACATGCAGTGGGAGTTGTGAGCAGATATATGAACAATCCAGGTAAAGAACATTGGAATGTAGTACAGTGGATTCTCAGGTATCTAAGAGGTACTACAACTCAAGCATTATGTTTTGGAGGTTCAAACACTGTTCTGTAGGGATATGTTGATGCAGATATGGCAGGTGACAAGGATAGTAGGAGGAGCACCTGATCCGGATTTATGTGGGAACAAAACAAAAGATAGCATATACAGAATCATATACAGAGATATATTGCAAATAACACAGTGATACAGTAAACACATATTCTATTAAATAGCCGAAATAGAACAGACTATAAAATACAATAGCTAGAATGGTGGTAGCTATCTCTGAGAAGAGATGTGGCCGCTATGCTCATTCGTGCCAAGATGAATACAAAGAGAGGCCGAAAGGGCCTATTTATCATAAACATGAGGGAAAGAATCCCAACCATCCAAAAACCTAACCCTAGAAGATGAACCGTCATAAAGTTTGCGGCCCCAAGGTGGTTAGTTGAACAGTCAACTTCCCGGGGTCATAACTTTTGCATACGATCTCCGTTTGGGGCGCTCGGTAGCCCGTTGGAAAGGTCTATCCGAGATTTACAACTTTTGACTGGGGCCAAGTGCATGCCTTTGAAAACCATTTGGTCCCCCAAATCGCCAAAAAATGTTGTTTAGGGCCTCAAAATGGCTCCGGAAGTTCAGGACCTGAAAAACTGCTAAAAATAGTAATTTACCAAAATTGCCAGAAGACTGTTTTAAGCTAGTTGGAAGAGGTGGGCCGCCACCGATATCCACCTGGATCAGCACCATAGGGTATGTGTTTACTGTAGGTGGAACAATAGTAAGATGGATTTCGAAACTACAGAAGGTTGTTGCACTTTCAACAACGGACGCAGAGTATGTTGATGTTACAGAGGCTAGTAAAGAGATGATTTGGTTGCAAAGGTTTATGGAGGAAGTGGGTAAGAAGTAGAAGGATAGCAGGTTGTATAGTGACATCCAGAGTGCCATAAGTACCATTTCATACGCTCTATTCTCGAAGATGAACTGTTGAAGCTGGAAAAGATACATACTAGCCAGAATCCTGCAGACATGTTCACAGAGGTATTGACCAGAGAGAAATTCAGTTCCTGCTCGGTTTCAGTTGGCCTTCTAGCATGAAGGTGAAGAGGAGAAATTTTCCAAGTCCAAGGTCCAATAAGTGTAGCAATGGTGGAGTTGTTGTGATCAGTCTCCAAGTGGGAGATTGTTGGTTTTGGAGATTGATCTCTAGATTCAGAGATACTATTATTCAGCCATGTCCGCACCCCAGGTTTGGTTATGATCCCGGTACAAGCCCTAGGGGGTCCGGGGGGCATGGGGGCCAACGAGCCCCCAAGTTATGGGGGTTCAGGGGATCAGGGGCAGCGGCCCTGAGAAATATTTTTGGGGCTGTTTTCGCCAGCTGTTTTCGGGCCCATGATATTTTCCCATTGTATTTCCCTTATAAAAGAAAGACATTGTAACACGACTAGGGTTGATGTATTAGGTTTTATGTATTATAAAGATCTCTGATATTAGGAGAGAGATTGTGAGACAATGAAGAGGAAGTGCAGTGGTTGTGATGTAGGTTGTATCCCTTCACTTTGCTCGACGGTATAATAATAAGGACTAGCAACTTTAGTGTGGATGTAGCCCAAGTTGGGTGAACCACGATATATCTGTGTCTCTCTTGTAATGTGTATGTGTGATTATATTTGCATTTTTGTTTATTGTTATTGCTCTGCGATCCTGTTTTTCTAACAAAGTTTGTTTTCAGGTTTTTGTTACAGTTTGAATAAGTTGCAGAAGTTTGGTCTAGATTTGAAATGATATTAACTAACTCCATAACCCAATGGACTAGGCACAACACAAAAAAATGCGAATGTTTGCAAAGATAAAGGTTGTAGGGTTTTCAGGTTAATGGACAGGCACAGGTCTATTTATCTTAGAGCCTCACAGGGAGGACTCTACCCCCAGACGGAGCCAAATATTGTCACCAGGTCTACTCCAGCAAATTTTAGATTCTGGTAGCACAATATAAAGAAAGACTATTATGTAAGTGATTGATCCAAGTGACTGATCATGTCAAGCGTCCACACCAAGACTAAGAAAGATTTTCCAGGTGCCACCGGTCATCTACATTGAGTCTATATTTCATGCTAAGTTCCCAAGTCCTCCGAGAAGATGCCAGAAAGACACAAAATGACAAATGCCCAATGTTAAATGTGCCACCAACACATAGTTCCAAATAGTAGCTGCTAGCAAGGATTGTCAATCATCTAAAAACCCTATCCAAGAATGCTAATCAATGCCATAGATTGTAAAGTTTTGAAGCTTATGAACAGCATGTTCATTATTTTCATTGTCAACAAAGAAGGGCGCTATTCAACTCAGCAAGAGACGTAGTTAAGTGTCTAAGTAATTGTTGTTGCATGAAGGCTCTGATTTAGAGATGATAGAAGGGATCATCTTCAGCATTTCCAAGAAGGAAGTCACAAGTGACAGAGCATTTGAAGGTGAAAGTTTAATTAAAGATGTTTTCCAAATTTCAAGATGCAAACTTAAGTAGCTTATTCATTCTATCTGACAGTCAAATATCAACCCAGATTCAAAGATGAGTGAATAAGAAATTTTATGATTATGGATTGTGGTTCAAGTCTATTTTTTATAGGCAAATAATCAGCTAAAATTCAAATCCCAGGTTTCGAGAAACAATTCAGGTGATATAGCATCATGTGGCAGCTAAATGATTTCATCGAAGAACATTTAACTCAATCATCTCCAATTTTATCACAGTTGATTCTGGATTTCATTAATCTTTAGTTTTAATGATAAAATTGGGTTCCAAAAGGCCCGTAATAGATGAATGATGCAAATGATAGATGTTTTTTGTTCAATATACAAGATCAACCATTAATTAAAGGTTCAAGACTCCCGGGATGGCATTGATCATTTCTGTGCAGGAAATCGATCGGTGGAAGAGTATTACAAGGGAAGAAAAATAGATCCACTTCTTTAGGAATGATGTGGCATTCTGATTCAAATTTATGGGTAGCAGTTCAGGAGATTTCATCAAAAGGCATCTCACTCCAACAGTTTTATGAATGCTTGTAACAATTAAAGATTGCTTCTATATTTAATTTAATTCCTTCTATATTTAGTTATTTGTTAAATCTTATCCCGAGAAGCTAGTAGTAGCTCATAAATTGTAATTATTATAAATTTTATAATTGATAGTGGGCAGAGTAGAGTTCCAACTAAGAGGGATGAGGCAGGGTTAGAAAAAGCTGCTACTATTGGTTGCAGGCACACGTGTACTTATTTTGATTCCCTTAATATGAAGAGATGCTTTGGAGTGATTACAGTCGAGATCAGCCCTATTATGTTTTATTATGAATTGATAAATTATGTGTTGTTCATGATTTTGTTTTGTGTATAGTACTTATGCATCTATACCAGAATTCTTATGCGTTATATGCATGTTTATTAAGGATCTGGAAAGGGATTAGCTTACTCTTTCTACAAGTTCACACTCGCAAATCCTTTCTATTACAGCATGTTACATCTATACATCTGCTGTAGCCATTTCCCATGTCATATTTACCTGATCTCTGTAATTTTTACTTGTTCATAAACTCTCATACCTATCCATTTTTTCCACATCATTAAGATTTCTCTAAGCTTGGCTCTCTTGCAGTCAAGAGTTAACTTTAGTGATAACAGTATGTAAGCAAGGATTGATGGTTGATCCGACAAATAGCAATCATAGTAAATCTCCCAGCGCATAACTCGGTTAAAGAGATATGCACTACATTGGGGCACACATGACAATATAGAAAATTCATTAAAGGATATGCGCAGATCACTGCGCCTATGGAGAAACTATTGAAGAAAGAAGCGAAGTACAACTGGACTAAAGATTTCCCAATAGGATTGGACACATTGAAAGAGAAAATGGTTACAACACCTATTCTCGTCTTTTCTGGCTGGAATAAACCATTTCATGTACATGTAGATGCTTCATCTATAGCACTTGGCAGTGTATTAACGTAACCAGGTGAGCAAGCATCGATCATCCCATTGCATTTTCAAGCAGAAAGTTATATTCAATAGAAAAGAATTATACCACAACAGAAAGAGAAGGATTAGCTATGGTATACTCATTGCACAAGTTTAAACACTATCTGCTAGGTTTGCATTTATGTATGTTCACTAACCATTCATCTTTGGAGTACTTGGTCAATAAAATAGTGTTAGGGGGAATAATATGCAGATGGTTGTTACTGTTTCAGGAATATGATTTTGAAATCATTATGAAGCTAGGAAGACTGAATGCAGGACCTGGCCATCTTTCAAGAATCGAATTAGGCGAAGAACCTAGTAATTTGGAGGACAATCTACCAGATGCACAGTTGTTTGCTATCCATATAGAAGATGACTATTTCAGAGATATTGTAGAATTTATGACTACAGGATTAGCACCTATAGAATTTACTATGCAGCAGAAGAAACAATTAGTGGTAAGAGAAACTGACTTTATTCTAATTGCAGAGCAACTATACAAATTGGGACCAGATAAAGTATTGCGTACCTACATACTAGAACATGAAATAACTATTATACTTGATGAATCACATTCAGGTGTATCTGGAGGAAAATATGCAAGAAGAGCTACTGCGCAAAAAATTTTGAGATCATGAGTATGGTGGCCTATGATACACAAGGATTCAAAAGAACATTGCCAAAGTTGCGATGTATGCCAAGGAACAGGAAATCCATCTCGTAGAGATGAGATGCCATTGATGCCACAATTGACATTGAAATCCTTTGATAAATGGGCTATTGACTTTGTAAAACCAATTAACTCACCAAGGAAGTGAACTGGCTCAAGATATATTATCACAGCTACATATTATCTAACCAGATGGGAAGAGGCAAAACCAATAAGGGACTGTAACGCAGTTGCTGCCGCGCAGTTCATTTTTTAGAACATTTTGACAAGGTTTGGATGTCCAAAAATTCTAATGAGTGATTAGGGAACCCATTTCCTGAATAGAACTATTGAAGCCCTGATAGAAGAATTTCATATCTTCCATCAAAAGAGTACACCATATCATCCACAAGCTAATGGAACTGTAGAAGCCTTTAATAAAGTATTAGAGAATGCATTGACTAAGGTATGCAATACAAACAAGGATGATTGGGATCTTAGAATACCAATAGTATTATAGGAATATAGAACAACTTGTAAGAAGTTGACATGTCACACACCTTTTAGATTAGCATATGGACAGGAAGCTGTCATGCCCATGGAATACATAGTACCAAGATTGAGAATTGGAGCATTCACAGATATGGATGATGATGAGACAATGGATGAAAGACTATTACAATCATTTGGATTGGAGGAAGATTGCTTCATAGCAGGTTTTCATCAACAAGTGTTGAAAGACAGAGAAAAGGTATGGCATGATAAACACATCAAGAATAAATTCTTCCAAGTAGGAGACCTTGTCCTCTTGTATGATAGCAAATTCATGAAGTTTCCTGGAAAATTCAAAATGCATTGGTTAGGGCCATACATTGTCAGAAATGTTACTAATGGTGCTGCAGTTTAGTTAGCCACATTACTTGGAGAAAAATTGCAAGGAATTTTTAATGGGAGTAGACTAAAGCCTTACAGGGATGGCCCTACTCCTACAAATATCATTTAAGCAATGAAAGAAATTTGTAAGTGTCAAGTGCAGTTGAAATTGGACACTAAAACAGAGGGCAGAGTATGCACACAATTTTGTTAAAATGCGCAGTTTCACAATATGGGTAGATGTGCTGCGAAGCCCACATAGCAAGATAATCTGTGAAGTAAAAAAAGGGAAACACGCTACAAAGTTAAAGTTGAGAGAAGGTAAATGCGTAGTGAACTTCGTAGATTCTCCTAACTGTTAGCGAAGTAAAAGAAAACTAGCCGTTACAATTTTTGGTCAAAAAATAGCCGTTATACAGTACTTTCGGGAACCAGATGTTTCCGCTTTTTAGGCATATTCGTCCGTTGAAGACACATTAAATGAAGGGAAAGAACAAATATCTAAGAAATATTTGGCCAACGAACATGGAATTTAGTGCTTATTTAGCCTTTTTTGGGCGCACCTTAGTGTCGTTGTGCTTATAAATAGTAAAGACCGCATAGTTATCGGTTTTACCGCGAATTTTAATTTTTACTGCCTGTAATTTCTGAGTTTTTACTAGTCAAGAGTAAGAGTAATCCGACTATGTATGTCTGAGCAATCGACCCTAGATGAACTATTAAGAGAATTCCAACATTCTAGTTTGGAAGGAGTTATGAAGACGCCCGTGAAGAAAGCAGTCCTAGAGATAGGTGGAACATCTAGAGCTTCACCGTGGAATGTACAAGAGTTGAAGCAAAAAGATAAGTAGAAGGAAACTGAGCAAGAGAAACTGAAGGCTGCGAATATTCCAAAACCATTTCCACAAGAGAAACCTCGCGACAGACCCATTCTGCTTATACCAGAATGCATCCCTCCAAGAAAATAAAATGCGCTGGTGGTGATACTTATGAAGAATCCGCAGTATGATATTCCGTTGCTGCCCATGTCAAGTCATGTGTGCAAAAAGGAGAATTTGCTTGGAAATATTCCAGAGTGCAAGTTGTCAGATCATGACTTGCTACAAGAAGCGAAGTACCCGCAATTTTAACCAGACCAATACATGTGCAGGAGACACAATGAAGCCAATAGGAAGATATCAATTCAAGCGCAAGACTTTATTGCGACGTTGCAACCATCAGGGTTGTTGAACTTGCTGCACATTTCGCACTTTGATAGGATCCCAAAGGTCACAGCAGTTGTGCACACCCTCCTTTCATGTATGCACCAGGGATACTTGTGGTTAGACTGCAAGATCGACATCAACATAGATCTCATCTACCGAATCATGCACTTAAGCAAGAGAGGTGCTGATCTTGCAGTTGAGTTATTAGGAAAGACCAAAGACAAAGAGCTTGCCAAGAGAATGAAGAGAGAATTTGGCTTTCTCAAGGGAAACCGTGGATACACAAAAACCGTGATCAAGGATCAAGATACGCGGTTCATAGTTCAATTGCTCATAGGGAGAGTCTTAAGGAAGAGCAGACCAAACGACGTGTCGGTCGCTACTATTTCCTTAGTTGTGAAAGCCAAGGATGGACTCCAGTACAACTGGGTAAGTTATCTACTGAACGAGTTTCTAGATGAAATTAGAGATACATAGAATAATGGACAACAACTCCATTACAATTGGTTTCTAGTGTTGATCTCATTTGTAGGCTGGAAAGAGCCCAAGTATCAAAAGAATGACTCGGTATTCATTGGATATTGCCAAGGACCCAGGTTTGCGAACATGTGGGAAAATTTGAAGCCGGACAGACAATGACTCAATAACATACAGTTGTTTACGTATTATAAGCAGTTATGCGAAGTGATCCAAAGAACTCCACGTATTACCAAGGAAATAAAAACTGTGTCCATATGCAAGATGACATTTAAATCTGACCTTCATTTCATTTACATTCAGCGAAGAGCACAACTACAGAATCTTGAATGGTTTGAGGGACTATATCAGTTGGATGCACAGAAAATCGATCTTATTATGGAAGATTGGCTGCCTGAGTGGAAGATCGATGCGTCAGAAACGCTCATCACTACATTAGAGGAAAGCGCAGCTGAAAATATGTAGAACCAGGAAGATGAGCCAACAAGTACTCAAAATCAAGGCCAATATCTAGACGAGGAACAACAACAAACTGTTTATTTGTTAGCAGGAGAGAAAAGGAAGAATCCCAACACAACCATGCCAGAAGTAGCGCAAAGGAAGAAACAAAAGTAAAATAAGACTTTGCTTGTGCATAGTTGCATGAGGATGTTTATGACTGCATCACAACCCAAGTCAATGAGCATATTGAAGAAACAATTGCATTGAAGGACATCAAGCAAGAAGAAGTCCAAGCAGGCATGATAGAGAGCCTCGCGGAAATGAAGAGTTTGGTAGCAAGAGTGGAACAAGTCCAGCGAGACTTAGTAAGGAAATCAGATTCTAAAGACAGAACAGGAAATTCAAGCCAAAGGAAACAAAAATTTCCTACTTTGACGATGAGACCTAGGCTAGTCCGCATAGAGACGATTAATGTTATATTCTGAACCGATGATCTTACTAAAGGTGCGAAGCAGCTTGCACATATGGAACTAAATGTGGGAATGTTTCCCATCGAAGGACTGCATAACCTGCACTTGAAGGTTGTGGAATAGATGATAGATAGAGACATGGTCTCTTATAACCAGCATATGAAGCTGGAAGATAGATACAAGGAGTTGAAGGATGAATGTGCATTGAAGACGAATGAGCTCGCATATGTGCAAGAGAAGAAAAATATTTGAAGAAAGTCATCGCTGAAGTCTGCACAACTGCGTAAAAGAGCCTGGAGTAGAAGCAAACATTCAAAAGATTGGTACTATTGTGGACAATCTCAGATCATAGATGGAGGATGTGGAGATTGGATACAAGGAAAATATTGTTGACTTAGAGTCATGACAGCAACCTGTCACTCCACCAGATGTGAAAGAAGCAAGAGCTGAAGAGTTGAAGACATCTACAGAAAACATCTCCGCATAAGTGGCAAGATGTCAAGACCTACTGGAAGAAGTCACCAAGGTTTGGGCTATACTGCAAGAGGATCGTGAACTATAGAAAATTTAGGATGAATTTCAGCAAAGGCAGAAGGACCTCGATTCTGTGAACACGACCATGAAGGATTTGTCACCAAGGAAAATGATCCAGAAGTTTGCAGAGACGAAAGAGTTGTAGAAGGAACTGAAAGTGCTCAGGACCTCTTTCCTCTTCTTCTTGTTCACCAACACGTTGGGAGCATGGGAGAGCTCCTGCACTACTGTCCGAAGCCCCAAATAATTGGACATGAAAATTGCCCCACACGGCATATACATTGGGAAATGATTCCCTTTCATCCCATGTTGCGATCTACACTAACTAGTCACAACATTATATTCATAAAAAACCTACCTAATACACAATA
Organism: Larix kaempferi; assembly: GCA_027924585.1. NCBI lineage: Eukaryota > Viridiplantae > Streptophyta > Pinopsida > Pinales > Pinaceae > Larix > Larix kaempferi. The sequence continues at coordinate 4,022,817 of BSBM01001120.1, forward strand.
ATACTAACTAGGTTAGAACTTTATATTTTTTGTTTGTTTTCCAGCAAATTTTCTTGGGTAAATCCCAGGGAACCGGCTGTTATAAATCACTGAATTAGAACCACACAATTATTGAGACAGAACAAGCCAAATATAAAATTTCCAACTTGTTGTAAAACCCTTATATACCTTTGCAGGTTCGATCCTGTGTTCGCAGTTGAAAATGATCTAACTTTTGTCTGTCTACCCAGGGTTTTCAACAAAGAAGCCTACAGCAAAATTGCAAATTATATGTGCATATATTTCAGCACTAGGGACTATAGGAAGAGAAGTAGATCATATTTGAAAAAAAATAAAACCCAATAAAGCAGACCAATGTTTACCCAAACGTTCGACCGCATCTTGCTTCAAGGAATCATACTCTAAACTATGTTTGGTTTGCTCTAGATGCTTGTAGTATTGCTTGTGCTAAATGGCTTATCGTGAATACCTGCAACAACTAACAGACAGATGTATAGACAGTGGAAGAGAGGCACTGTAATAAATCCACTGCCAGTGTGAAGCTTCGAGAGTGCCAATAAAAGAAAATAGGTTGATGCGACTATCAATTACGACGTAAAGAAAATAATAGTGTCTAGCTCGTTTCTTACGCCTATTACATCTATATGGAATCCTCCCATCATTTGAATTTTAATATTCAAGAAAATATTTAATATTCTTCCAACTAAAGAATTTTAATATTCTATTTATCTTACAAATTATTTTTATATTTGGAGGGTACCTAAAAGACCTTGTGTCTACTTTTATAACTAGTAATCCATATTAATATTAATAATATGGCTTATATACATCGATTGGTGTATATCAACCATGGACACATATTTAAATGTAGTTATATTTGGATCCTTAGCGCTTTCAGAAGGAATTGAAAGCGCCAAGGACACATATTTTGAACAATGTGTCCTACTATTTTATATTTTAGATATCATTTATGAAATGGATTTTGGTACTCAACAATGTGTGTACCTGCTTTTGAATGGATTGAAAGTTGCTGAAGGAATCTCTTTTCCATAAAGAAATTTTTTTCATAATATCATCATTCATGATGGATGTATCATTGTAAATGTTACCAAGACTTTAAATGCAAGTCTTCCATTTTCCTATCCATCAGAAGGTGCAGATACAATGGCATAGGTTGTTGGTGGTTATATTCAATGGCATGTATCTGAGATCGTTAACCACATTGGGTCTGCTCTTCGTGATAATGAGGTGAATGATATAATAGCTTTTACTTTGCCGGGTTTAGCACATATCATAACAACTAAGAATAAATCTTCTTTTACTATGAGAAAAGTTAAGTTGTTACATAAGTGTTCAGAAAGCAAGGATTGCATTTCCATAGGTTTTGTAACAAATGTGAGTGGGACTGATTTGGTTGGGGGAACATTTTTAGGTGACTTCTCCTTTGGTATTCTGGTGGATGAAGTGGTGTTTTCTTGTATGGCATGTTGTCCAGGGTTGAGCAGTGGAGGTTTTGCTATATGGCCGATTAAAAGAATCATAGATTTTAATACAGAAACATTGCTTTCTGTTGCAATCAATTTCAACAATAATCAATATTAATCTACTTTGAAAGTATTAAGAGAAAATCACAATGTCAGGTTTGTGGGTGAGAAAGTTAATTTGATACATCAATGTTCTTTAAAACCATAGTATGTTGCTCGGGGAATAGTGTCAACGGTTTTTTAGGGAGACATTGTACAATTCAAAGCACTAGATGTTGGTGAGTTTGGTATTTTAGTTCATAAAGTCTTTTGCAATTGTGGGAATTGTGGTGTATTTGAAGGCTCCAGTATAAGATGGCATGCAAACAATTTGCTTGACCTTGATGATGTTCCTTTGGATGTTATACTAAAAAATAAAACAAATGAATATATGGTCAACTTTTGAAATATTTTTGAAGAATGTCCTTTACAGATGGTCCTTCTAGGTACTCCCCATTGTGAATATACATATTTTAAAGGTAGTGGAATAAGGCCATACAATTTCGTAAAGCGGCAAGCTGGAACTAAAATTTTCAAAAGAAATTCAAGATCGGTACCTTACGGACCTGCAATTGATCAGGGTGCATTTCTTTCAAAAATTGTCACCGAACATTGTTGCTCAAATTTTTGTATATCAAAAATTTCACTTCAATCGATAGTTGAATGTGTGAATAAATTTGATAGTATGAATGGAAATTCAAGAAGACAGTATGTTATAAATTCTATGGGATCAAATGCTCATGTGGCCAAAGAAGGAGATGACAGAAAAAGAAGCATGTTTACAATGAGATTAGACACAATAATAGACGTCTGTCAAAATGCATGGTATAAATTCCATGGGATAAAAAAGAGCACTTTCTTCAATTATGAAAGAATGTTCTTGAATGGTGATGTGAGAGCTATGCATGGTAATAGTGGCTTGGAAAAATCTAGGGTGAACACTACTGCACTAGTAGTGTAACATACCCATTACTTGAAACATTTTATGTTTGGGAAAAAAATTGTCTTAACTTTTATTGTAAAGTTTTATATTTGGCCAAGTGGCCAAGGATGACTGTAATTGCATAATATTATTATTTAATAAAATAAAATAGGAGACACTCACCCAAAGAGACTGTTCAAAGAGTGTTTACTGACCCACTAGGTGGAATGAAATCTGGGGTAGAAGGCAATGGACAAGTGGCAGCATCAGGAACTCAGTAACTAGTTGTTGTTATGGGACAACTCCCTTGAAATGTGGTCAAATTCCCTGGAATGTGGAACAGGAGATTGAGGCTCATTTATTGAAAACTGACAACTAAAAGACCTAGGCATCTTTTATAAGCCATCGAATTTGAGCAGAGGCTCACACTTTTTCTGATGAGAAAATTTACCTTGTGGTTCTGTTGTATGCACACAAGAGATTCGATGAGGGGAAAAGCTATGTTTTGAGTTGTATTGTAAGTCTGTTTCACTTCTACTGAGTGTAGTTTTTTTTGAGGTGTATGCAAGTCTCCATTTATTGTTGAAGTACAACCTGAGTGCCTTGCTTCTACACAGAGTATTCTACCTAGTGGATCAGTAAACAGGCTCGGGGGTCGAAGGGGGCAAGTGATTTGGCTACTTCTTCTGGATAAGGTTGGGAGGAACATGCCTCTTTGGGTGTTTGTCCACCCTATCTACACTATTAGGTTCTACTTGTTATTTTATTTTCTAATGGATACAACTTATTGTTTTCATAATTATTGATTTATGATTATTAGCGGAATGTTGTTAGTTATCATTATTCAGATTGAAATGACTGAATTTCTGAACTGTTTATCATCTCTATAAGTAGTTGAAGAAGTTTTATGATAATGATAGAATACAATGCTTCCCTGCATTTTACCACACACTGTCTTTGTGCCGTACTCTAGTGCAGGGAAGAGTATTTAGAATAGATATGAATAATGATATGCAAAAGATAGAGATGAATTAAATATTTATCATAAATAAACTATGTTATGTTCCTGTATTACATTCTCTGTTTACATTGCAATAAAAATATCTTATGTATTAGACATAGAAAAACATAGCATTTATTTATTTAATCAGATATTTTAGTATTAGATCATTCTTAGTAACAGAAGCAATAATATTTAAGCAATCCCATGCTTCTATCCAAACCTAAAGTTCATTTATAGGTTAATCTTTCTTTGCAGAGAACAAATAACACATACTTTTTAGTATTCTTCTCATCTTGAAATCATTTTTAGACATCTTATTTTATGTATTACAAACCCAAACATTATCGAAAAATCTTAGTGCAAGATTTTTATACAAATCAAAGCGAAGTCTAAAACATTACAGAAAAGGATTTAGAAATCATATATCTTTTATATATATTTGGTAACAAAACATATTATTACCTTAATACAATAAATATTCATTTATCAAATTAACAAATATAAAACAAATAGCAACTAAGTAAGCTGTTGAATATCTCAGGGTTCAAACCCTAACTTTAGCTATTCATATTAATACTAAATTAACATTTCATCTTTAGCAATACAAAAGAGAATCGCGAAGACGGAGTTCAACACATGAAGATTGTTTCCATACAGTCTAAGTTTTATAACCTTACAGGTTACATAACGAATCCAAGGTTCGAAACCTGTACTGATTCTACAACTAGAAAATTAAAATAATATTTATTTTCTGGTAGATTTCTTAGTCCAAAATTATGGTTTGGGTTTATACATAAACCACCAATATTCAAATAACCATTTAAAACACAACGACAAACCTTGCATTCGGATACCAAACAACTCTTCAAATTAATAACGATGTTGAGAGTTTTTTTCCTCTCAGCTTAACACTTTAAGACTTCATTTATTCGATACATAAAACCTATAGTATTATCCTTCGAAAACTTAATAGAAAAACAAGAAACAACGTGAGGTCAAGGGTTCAAAATGCCAACTGCTTTTTTTATAAACAAAACAAGGTTTTAAAACCCTAAAAAGATCTTCATCACATTTTATCAAAATTCCGAGGGTTAAACCCTTCGAAAACTATACACATTTATCGTTTAATTTATTACACAGTAAAACATTGAAGAGTTAGTGCAGAGCAGGTTGAGGATTCAATCCTCCCTACAATTGCCATACGGCTTACACATTACAACGGTGAAAAAGACCAAAGCTAAAAGCAAAACCAAATGCTCGGTTAGACCAGACAAAGACTGGCATTTTTCCAAGCTGCACCATACAAGGAGTCACCAAGGCTTACCAGTCTTTTAAGCTCTTATCCCTGTTACTTAAAAACATAAAAGGCTAAACATCGAGGAAGCACCTGCCATCAAAACATTTTAACATGGTTAAAATATGGAATGAAGCTCAAAACTTAAATACATACAGTTGTATTAATGTCAACCTTCGTGGAAATATAAGAAGGGAACCACGACTTACCTTCAGAAGTAAATCTCGCTTCTTGACTGAACATTTATGTAACCTTCGAGGCACTCGGCTTAAACAAAGGAGTCACACAAACCACCAGCAAACGCAGCAAGACATAACTCAAGAATGGCTCGGCTCATGTATCCTATTGGTGACAGTTTACAAGCTACAGGTCATAGTATCGAACTTGGGTGAGGTTTCGCCAATACCTTGTTACAAACCCTAAGAATCCGAGGGCCTGTCGGCCTCTCCAAACCCCACTCACTATAAAAATGGATGCTCCAGGTTGTTCCCATGTCGAGTAATTCCAAATACAGTTAGGGTTAACACCACTACCAAGAAACATCACGTGAATACCTGCCATAGTGGATGCCAACATGCCTTCCACCAAGATGCTTCTAATGCACTTTAATTACCATAGCTACCGACATACAAAGTGCCTGCCAATGCATCATCACCAAGGTTAATGTACTAGGTTGTTCACCTGATTAAACCTTGCAACCATAGTATATTATGGTCACGTAACATGTCAAAAGTCAAACTACCTTTGCATAATATCCAATAACATAGGAAGTATTACGTAGAGCTCATTTTAATCAAACCTTGTACTTAGCATAAAACCATAGAGCGCACATCAATGTTATTACATAGCTATCGTTATAATGCGCTTAGGGTTATAACATCCAACTTATATTTAAGTATATAGAGTATAGTTTACAACCATCGGTATTTCAAGGTTTCCATAATAAAAAATAACACGTAAGGTGTATGCATATAGTTTATAAACATCAAAAGATAAGCATAAATGCATACGAATTACATTTGATAGCATTAGTATATAAAAGTTTAGGTTAGGACTATTATTAACACATAAATGAATACATGGTATAATTTTTAAGTGTAGGGTTTAAAGGCCTATAGCCTTGAAATCAAAGTTCAATACTTTCCACGATGACTTAATACAAGTCAAGTGTAATAGTGATAAACACAATTTCTGAGATGCGAATATAAATACTAGGTAATTATATAAACAACGTTATACAAAATATATCCATAAAACTAAAGATCAAACTAGAATAGATCTCACCTTGGAACACTTCAGGTTTTTCTATTTTTCCTTTTAAAACATTTGAAGGCTAATTGAAGTTTTAAATAAGACCTCTTTACACACTTCGTAATACTTGTAAAAGAAGTACTGCTCTTACCTACGATCTGCGAAAGAAGTTCAAATGCATTAGCTAAATAGCTAAGTAAGTCTCGGGGTGCCCATAGGACCCCTTCATCATCATCAAGAAATTAAACAGTTAGCACTTATATTGAAATTAGCATCAAGATAAATCTATAAGGTCTAGACATCTAAAGAAGTAACCATAGTTGATCTAACATGCAAGAATGGTGTAAAAGCATCCAAAAATATTTTAAATAAGCATAAGCACACACACGTACTCTGTAAGATAAATATACACAAGTAATTGACGTAACTTGTTCCTATTTAATGGAGAAGTGTTATCACAGGTGTGTCGTCTAGTTAAACAATTTATCATTTATTATACTTCCATGTAGCGATTGCAACACTTAATGCTACTTAGAAAAATTTTAAACTTTTGTGAATTTTTGGGATGTTACATGTGGTATCAAAGCGTGAGGTCAAACTCTAGGCCTGAAATAGTTTCACGCGCACAAAATAGAAAATGAAAGCAGAAAACTTAGTTACTAACTTTTGTTTTTGTACAGAACAGCTTGACATTTAAATTGTAGGCATGGACATCCCGGAAGAATCCGCAGAGGACAAATCTCCTCATAATGAACAAAATAATAACGAACATGAAAATATTAATGAAGAAATCTACGTAGAACTGAATGATCAATCATCTGAATTATTACGTACGATTAAGGACTTAAAAACTGAAATAAGAAATGTTAAAGAAGAAAATGAAAGAATTTTAAGAGCACGGGAAGAATTGAACCAAATTTTACTGGAAAAGTATCACCATGATGAAAAAGATAAGAAAACAGAAGTAAAATATGAATTCGGAACAATGTCCTACAAACATAGAGACTAGAAAATGAAATACTATAAAACTGAAAGTAACTCTTCTTCTTCTTAATCAAATGATAAAACTTATCGCAGAAAATATAATTCTAATCAAGACAATAGTGATAGTGACTGTGGCCCTAAGAGAAAGCATAAACATTATGAACAAATTTCAGGGGAATTTAAAAAGATAAAACCCCCAACTTTTAATGGCAAAAATGAAAAGGGAGAGACAGCTGAAGCATGTTTGTCTGGTATGAAGAATTATTTTTAGATTTATGATTACTCTGTTAGGATATTCCTATACTCCATCCTAGTCCCACCAGTATTTTGATCATTTACATTTTCAATCATGCATGCACCTTTAGGGTTTGCATGCATTCTAGGGTTTGCATGCATCCCAGTCATCAGTCCAGCACCTAGCCCTTAGTTAGCCAGCCCCCAGGAGCTTCTCACTATTTAGTTTTAGCCCTCCGGTTGTTTAATGTGCCCTTCTTCCTTGATTTTAGGGAGCAACTCACCCTTCTTCACCTACCAGTCCAGTTGTCACTCAGTTACACTCAGTTACACTAAGTTACACTCTGTTACACCTACCAGACTCAGTTTGACTGATGGTTGACAGTTACTTGAGCATTGATGACTCCACTGATGATGATGAAGACTTCCAGTTGTGCTCCGATGATCATGAGGAAACCTAGTTGTGCTTCGATGACACTCTATTGATCTTATGATCAATCTGAGAGGCTAATTCAAATTGCCACCTTAGGCATTCAAATCCTCTCCACCATTGTACTATTTATTTGTCCATATTGTGATTAATTAATTAGTGTGTGTGAAGTATTATTTATTCTATCTGAGTTCTACTGTACCATATTATTCTGTTGCTCATTATACTGTATTGTTCACTCTTCTTCTATTTTCCTGCTTAATCATAATTACTCTTATGAGGTATACATCATCTCTTAGATATGCTGTGAGGATTTTCACATGGTATCAGAGCATGTTGAGAGTATTGTTTATCTCCATTCTTAAGATTTTTTTGCAAGTTATTACCAAGATTTTGAGTGCAGCAGTTGTAGCAGTTTTTGCATTTTTGCAGTAGTAGCAGTTGCAGTTATTCTATATTGTTTTTGCAAGTCCTCTACAGCTTCTATGTATTCATCAGGAATTACTCCTCTTGATCCACTCAACTATGATGAATGGAAACCAAGAATGATAGCAGACGTGAAGATCCATGATCTTTTTTATTGTTATTTTGAAAGAGAGTTCGAATCTCCTGAAGAGAAGATTGATTGGTTAAATAAAAGTGACATGCACTTTCAAGCAATAATGTTTTCTTTGTTTGCAAGCAAAAGATTCCAATTCAAATACCGTAATGGTGTTGAAACTCCAAAGGAGTTATGGACTCCAAAAGAGATATGGGCTCACCTGGATGAAAAATTTGGCAGAAAGAATGAAGGACTTGGTCCTAACCCATTTGAAAGCAAGCAAAGTGATGCATTCGCTCCTCTTGATGGTGTCTCAGATCATGAACCAGTATCATCTCATATTGAAGTTTTTGACAAAGAACTTGCAGATTCTCCACTCATGCTCAAACTTTCTTCTCTTTCTATGCCAGCTCACACTCTAGATATTGCAGAAGGTCCTAAATCCTCTCTTGCACCAGAGTCTGTTGGTTTGCATCATGATCACGTGATTATTTTGGAGGTCAAAACAACTATTGAAGGTAATGCACTCGCTCCTCTCCAGCTATCTCCTCTTTTATACTACTATATGATCATAATTCCATGCTTTCAGAAGGTCATTGAAGAATATGGCCATTGCCATTCACTTGGGATAATTTCTCATGCATCTACTGGTTTTGATCTCACCTCTCATGGTTCAAAGGAGATCTCAAGAAACCATGATTCAAGTCTTGTATCTAAATTGGGTTCTAAGCAATTACTGCTTGGGATAATTTCTCATGCATATGATAGTTTTGATCTCACCCCTGCTCATTCAAAGGAGATCTCAAGAAACTGTTTTTTAAGTCTTAAATCTGATTTTGATTTCAAACAAACATGTAATAGTTCTTTTTGGCATAATATCACCCATGGTAGTTTGAAGGAGAAGACAAAAGACTATATGCACATTCAAAAATTTGATCCTACCTCAACCGATTCAAATCACAGATTCAAGGATCATTCTCATACTGATGGATTTGTTCTCATCACATTCGAACTGAAGAGCAAGTACAAACACATGCTTTTTGAGCATGATCCACTTCTTCCCAAGAAGAAGATACCTCCAGACATATGACCAAGCATCACACCTGCTTGAGTTTGGAGCATTTATTTTTATGTGTGCCTTACAGTCTATTTTTTGAGGAGGGGGTATGTTTCCCATGAAATTTTCCCACTTCCTTGGTTTATTGACTGTTATTATTCATTGTATTGGGTGACCTTTGGTCTTAGTTACCAAGGGCCAAGATGGATTAAGGGGGGGTGTTAGGATATTCCTATACTCCATCCTAGTCCCACCAGTATTTTGATCATTTACATTTTCAGTCATGCATGCACCTTTAGGGTTTGCATGCATTCTAGGGTTTTCATGCATCCCAGTCATCAGTCCAGCACCTAGCCCTTAGTTAGCCAGCCCCCAGGAGCTTCTCACTATTCAGTTTTAGCCCTCCAGTTGCTTAATGTGCCCTTCTTCCTTGATTTTAGGGAGCAACTCGCCCTTCTTCACCTACCAGTCCAGTTGTCACTCGGTTACACTCAGTTACAGTCAGTTACACTCAGTTACACTCAGTTACACTTAGTTACACTCTGTTACACCTACCAAACTCAGTTTGACTGATGGTTGACAGTTACTTGAGCATTGATGACTCCACTGATGACGATGAAGACTTCCAGTTGTGCTCCGATGATCATGAGGACACCTAGTTGTGCTCCGATGACACTCTATTGATCTTATGATCACTCTGAGAGGCTAATTCAAATTGCCACCTTAGGCATTCGAATCCTCTCTACCATTGTACTATTTATTTGTTCATATTGTGATTAATTAATTAGTGTGTGTGAAGTATTATTGCTTCTATCTGAGTTCTACTGTACCATATTATTCTGTTGCTCATTATACTGTATTGTTCACTCTTCTTCTATTTTCCTGCTTAATCATAATTACTCTTGTGAGGTATACATCATCTCTTAGATCTGCTGTGAGGATTTTCACATACTCATCTCAATTAAAAGCTAAAATGGCCATATACAATCTGACCGGAAGGGCAAACATTTGGTGGCAGGATATTAAAAGAATTAAAAGCATTAAAGAAAAGAATATAAAATGGAGTACATTTAAGAAACTATTTAAGAAAAAAATTTGTCTGAACAATATTACGAAGATAAGTCAAAAGAATTTTATGATTTAAAGTTGGCTTCTATGAGTATGAAGGAGTTAAGTAGCAAATTTCTCATCTTGTTAAGGTATGTACCTTACTTAGCTGAAGAGAAACCTAAGATACAAAGGTTTCTGAGTTGCTTACCCTTTAACATAAAAGACAGAATTGAATACGATCATCCTACAACTCTTGAAGAAGCCATGAAAAAGGCCAACTTCTATTTTGAATAGAATAAGAAAAGAGAAGTTGTATCAAGTTGGAGGAATAATAAACCAAGTAATTATGAGCATAAGAAGAAAAATTTTAATTTCAAAAATTCTGGGAATAATAAAAATTTCAATAACAGAAATTTTCAGAGTAATAATAATTACAGAAGTAATGCACCACAGAATTTCACAGCTACAAGGAATGTGCCTAATAATAATAATAATAATAATACAAGAAATGTTGAACAAAGACCACCTTTAAAGTGTTATGACTGTAATGGGCCACATACTAGAGCACACTTCCCACTCAAAAGAAGGACATTCGGCAACATTCACACCATGGAAGCAGAACCGACAGTTGGTGATGTGGCAAGAGAAATGCCCAGGATTAATGCAGCGCTGGAAAATCGACAGGAAGACCATCAAACTTCTATGGTCGATATCGAAGGTATGATACAAAACATTGCTATTTCCATTTTAATTGATCCAAGTGCAATTTTGAGTTACATATCACCCGATTTAGTGAAAAGTTGCAAGTTAAAAGTAGAAAATTTTGATAAATCATGGTTGGTTCAGCTAACAACAGGCACCAAAAGAAAAGTTGTAGAGTTTGTTAAAAGTTGTGATTTGCTTATGAGTCAGTTGAAGAGGCAAGTTAAATTGAATTTTTTTTCGTTAGGGTCATATGATGTATTAATAGGCATGGATTGGCTTGAACAGCATAGAGTAATACTCAACTGTTTTGAAAAATATTTTACTTGTTTGAATAACGAAGGGGAAACTGAAACAGTAAAAGGAATCCCTAGGAAAACATCTGTTAGAAAATTTCTGCTTTACAAGTAAAGAAAGCCATAAGAAAGTGTTGTAAAATGTTTACTGTGAATGTGATTAATGACGAATATTCATCTAAAGAAGATAAGATAAAATTGGAAGACATACCTATTCTTAAGGACTTTTCTGACGTATTCCCGGAAGAAATTCCAGGACTACCTCTGAAAAGGGAATTAGATTTCACCATTGAGTTAGTACTGGGTGCAGTACCAAACTCAAAGGCTCCTTATAGAATGAATATTTTGGAATTAAATGAACTAAAATATTAGCTAAAAGAACTCATTGATAAGAACTACAAAAGGCCAAGTGTGTCTCCTTGGGGAGCACCGGACATCTTTGTTAAAAAGAAGGACGGTAACTTGCGACTGCGCATAGATTACCATCAACTTAATAAAATGACTATTAAAAATCGATATCCCTTGCCCCGCATTGACGATCAATTCGATCAAGTATGCGGAGCAACGATATTCACTAAGATCGACTTGAGGTCTGGGTACCATCAGGTTAGGATAAAGGATGAAGACATTTTTAAAAATAGCCTTCAACACCCATTATGGGCACTACGAGTTCGTAGTTATGCCTTTTGGTCTAGCTAATGCACCAGCAGTCTTCATCTGTTTAATGAATAACATTTTGGACAAGTACCTAGATAAGTTTGTAATTGTGTTTATTGATGATATTTTAATTTATTCTAAAACTAAAGAGTAACACAACGAACACTTAAGAATAATTCTGCAAGTTTTAAGAGAACATCAGCTTTATGCTAAGTTCAGTAAATGTGATTTTTATAAAGATAAAATATAGTACTTAGGTCACATAATATCTAAAGACGGAACTTCTGTTGACCCAGATAAAATAAGAGCAATTAACGAGTGGCCTGCCCCTAAAGACGTAACTGATGTATGGTCATTTATGGGGATAACAAGTTACTACAGAAAATTTATTGAAGGATTCTCCAGAATTGAAAATCCCATAACTTCTTTGTAGAAGAAGGGAAAGAAATTCGTCTGAGATAAAAAATGCAAAGAAAGTTTTAAGAAATTAAAAGAACTATTAACAACGATACCTATATTAAAATTTGTTGATCCAAATAAGGACTTCGTTGTGTGCAATGATGCATGCAATGATGGACTTGGTGGAGTCTTAAATCAAGAAGGTCGTGTCATTGCATATGACTCCAGGAAATTAAAAATCCATGAAAAGAATTATGCAACTTATGATCTAGAGTTGGCACCTGTGATACATGCATTGAAAATGTGGCGCCATCACTTGATTGGAAGAAATTTTTCACTAATGACAAATAATAAAGGTTTAAAATACTTGTTGGATCAAACAAATCTTAATCCAAGGCAAGCTAGGTGGCTAGCTTTCCTTAGCAAATACAATTTCGAGATTCAACACATTAAGGGTAAAGAAAACAAAGTCGTTGATGTCTTGAGCAGAAATGCCAAATTAAATTTTGTGGCAACAATCAACACATATAAAATAGATCTGGAAAATCAGATCGAGGAAGGAATTAAACAAGATGAAAATTATCAGAAGTTACATGATAAAGTTACTGAAAATATATTTGAAAATTTAATAACAGATTACAGCATTAACGAAAAAGGTTTAATGACTTATAAAAATAGAATTTTTGTACCTAATGTGTCAATAGTTAAACTGCTGATTTTGGATAAAGTTCATAAAAGTCCTTATTCGAGACACCGTGGTTATCAAAAAATGATAACCGTCCTTATTCGAGACACCCTAGTTATCAGAAAATGATAACCATGCTAAGAAAATATTTTTTTTGACCTAACATGAAGAATGAGGTGGCTGAATACATAGCTAGGTGTTTTGAATGTCAAACAATTAAAGTTGAGCATCAACACCCATCTAGCCTATTGCAGCCGTTTCCAATTCCAGAATGGAAGTGGGAAATTATAAGTATTGATTTCATAACTAGTTTGCCTAAGAATACAAAACAAAATCACTCAATACTGGTGGTTGTGGATAAACTTAGTAAATATGCTCATTTTATTCCAGTTAAGACTACTTTTAAAGCTGCTAACATTGTTGATGTGTTTATGAAACAAATCTTTCGCTTACATGGAATTCCAAAGGTAATTATTTCTGATCGAGATTCCAATTTTACTGAAAATTTTTGGACAAGATTGTTTAAAGTTCTAAATACTAAGTTAAATTTCAGCACTTCTTTTCATCCACAAACTGACGGGCATACTGAAAAAGTAAATCAGTTTTTAGAAGACATGTTAAGAATGTATGTTAAAGATCAGCCAACTAAATGGGAAGAGTATTTGCATTTAGCTGAATTTGCTTACAATAGCCATTATCAAACTTCTACTAGACTTAGTCCATTTGAGATATTATATGGAAGAAAGTGCAGTACTCCTATTTCTTGGGATAATCATGTTGAAAGATTAATGCTAGGACCATATTTGCTAAGAGAGATGGAACTAACCGTGAAATAGGTACAAGGCAATTTAAAAATTGCACAAGATAGACAAAAAAGTTATGCATATCTGAAACGAACTGAAAGAGAATTTCAGGTTCAAGATCATTTCTTTGTAAAGGTAAAACCCAAGAAAAGTTCTTTTAAACTTGGGAGTTGTGTTAAACTAGCACCAAGGTACTGTGGACCATTCGAATTCCTATCAAGGATTGGACCAGTTGCATATCAGTTGGATTTACCATCCAACTTAAGAATACATAATGTTTTTCACATTTATGTTTTAAAGAAGTATGTGCACAATGCTACTCATGTACTGAACTGGAATGACATACAGGTGGAACCGGAAGGATATTTTCAGGTGGAATGGGACTGTATCCTCGACATGAGGGAAATTATGCTCTGGAACCATACCATAGGGCAGGTAAAGATGCAATGGAAGCGCCTTAGCCCTGATGAAGCTACCTGGGAATTGAAAAGTAATATGTGGGCAGCATATCCAATTCTGTTCCAAGGAGGCTCTGATGAATAATAAGCAACATTGAGGACGATGTTGAGCTTAAGTGGGGGTGTTTGTAACATACCCATTACTTGAAACATTTTATGTTTGGGAAAAACATTGTCTTAACTTTTATTGTAAAGTTTTATATTTGGCCAAGTGGCCAAGGATGTCTGTAATTGCATAATATTATTATTTAATAAAATAAAATAGGAGACACTCACCCAAAGAGACTGTTGAAAGAGTGTTTACTGACCCACTAGGTGGAATGGAATCTGGGATAGAAGGAAATGGACAAGTGGCAGCATCAGGAAATCAGTAACTAGATGTTGTTATGGGACAAATCCCTTGAAATGTGGTCAAAGTTCCCTGGAATGTGGAACTGGAGCTTGAGGCTCATTTATTGAAAACTGACCACTAAAATACCTAGGCATCTTTTATAAGCCATCGAATTTGAGCAGAGGCTCATACTCTTTCCGACGAGAAATTTTACCTTGTGGTTCTGTTGTATGCACACAAGAGATTCGATGAGGGGAAAAGCTATGTTTTGAGTTGTATTGTAAGTCTGTTTCACTTCTGCTAAGTGCAGAGTTCTCCTACTGAGTGTAGAGATTTTTGAGGTGTATGCAAGTCTCAATTGATTGTTGAAGTACAACCTTAGTGCCTTGCTTCTACACAGAGTATTCTACTTAGTGGTTCAGTAAACATGCTCGGGGGTCCAAGGGAGCAAGTGATTTGGCTACTTCTTCTGGAGAAGGTTGGGAGGAATAGGCCTCTTTGGGTGTTTGTCCACCCTATCTACACTATCAGGTTCTACTTGTTATTTTATTTTCTAATGGATACAACTTATTGTTTTCATATTTGTTGATTTATGATTATTAGTTGAATGTTGTTAGTTATCATTATTCAGATTGAAATGACTGAATTTCTAAACTGTTTATCGTCTCTGTAAGTAGTTGAAGAAGTTTTATGATAATGATAGAATAAAATGCTTCCCTGCATTTTTCCACACACTGTATTTGTGTCGTACTCTAGTGCAGGGAAGAGTATTTAGAATAGATATGAATAATGATATGCAAAAGATAGAGATGAATTAAATGCTTATCATAAATAAACTATGTTATGTTCCTGTATTACATTGTCTGTTTACATTGCAATAAGAATATATTATGTATTAGACATAGAAAAACATAGCATTTTTTTATTTAATCATATATATTAGTATTAGATCATTCTTAGTAACAGAAGCAATAATATTTAAACAATCCCATGCTTCTATCCAAACCTAAAGTTCATTTATAGGTTAATATTTCTTTCCAAAGAACAAATAACACATACTTTTAGTATTCTTCTCAACTAGAAATCATTTTTAGATATCTTAGTTTCTGTATTACAAACCCTAACATTATTGAAAACTCTTAGTGCAATATTTTTATACAAATCAAAGCAAAGTCTAAAACATTACAAAAAAGGATTTAGAACCCATATATCTTTTATATATCTTTGGTAACAAAACATATTATTACCTTAGTACAATAAATATTCAGTTATCAAATTAACAAATATAAAATGAATAGCAACTAAGTAAGCTGTCAAATATCCTAGGGTTCAAACCCTAACTTTAGTTATTCATATTAATACTGAATTAACATTTCATCTTTAGCAATACAAAAGAGAATTGCGAAGACAGAGTTCGAAACACAAAGATTGTTTCCATACAGACTAAGTTTTATAACCTTACAGGTTACATAACGAATCCAGGGTTCGAAACCTGTATTGATTATACAACTAGAAATTTAAAATAGTATTTAGTTTTTGGTAGATTTCATAGTCAAGCCTTATGGCTTGGGTTTATACATAAACCCCAAATATTTAAATACCCATTTAAAACACAACGACGAACCTTGCATTCGGATACCAAACAACTCTTCAAATTAATAACGATGCCGAGAGTTTTTTTCCTCTCATCTTAACACTTTAAGACTTCATTTATTCGATACATAAAACCCATAGTAATATCCTTCGAAAACTCAGTAGAAAAACAAGAAACAATGTGAGGTCAAGGGTTCAAAATGCCAACTGCTTTTTTTATAAATAGAATCAGGTTTTAAAACCCTAAAAATATCTTCATCACATTTTATCAAACTGTCGAGGGTTAAACCCTTCGAAACAAAACTGTACACATTTATCGTTTAATTTACTACACAGTAAAATGTTGAAGAGTCAGCACAAAGCAGGTTGAGGATTCAATCCTCCCAACACTTGCCATACAGCTTACAAATTACAACGGTGACAAAAACCAAAGCTAAAATCAAAACCGAATGCTTGGCTAGACCAGACGAAGGCTCGCATTTTTCCAAGCTGCACCATACAGGGAGTCACCAAGGCTTACTAGTCTTTAAAGCTCTTACCCCTGTTACTTAAAAACATAAAAGGCTAAACATCGAGGAAGCACCTGCCATCACAACATTTTAACGTGGTTAAAATATGGACCAAAGATCAAAACTTAAATACATACAGCTGTATTAATGTCAAACTTCGTGGAAATATAAGAAGGGAACCGCGACTTACCTTCAGAAGTAAATCTTGCTTCTTGACTGAACATTTTTGTAACCTTCGAGGCACTCGGATTAAACAAAGTAGTCACACAAACCACCAGTAAACGCAGCAAGACTTAACTCGGGAATGGCTCAGCTCATGTAGCCTACTA
This sequence comes from Larix kaempferi, assembly GCA_027924585.1. Taxonomy (NCBI): domain Eukaryota; kingdom Viridiplantae; phylum Streptophyta; class Pinopsida; order Pinales; family Pinaceae; genus Larix; species Larix kaempferi. Next base: position 4,039,868 of record BSBM01001120.1, read on the forward strand.
GTGACAGTTTACAAGCTACAGGTCTTAGTATTGAACCCGGGTGAGGTGCCTCCAAAACCTTGTTACAAACCCTAAGAATCTGAGGTCCTGTCGACCTCTCCAAACCCCACTCACTATAAAAATGGATGCTCCAGGTTGTTCCCATGTCGAGTAATTCCAAATACAGTTAGGGTTAACACCACTACCAAGAAACATCACGTGAATACCTGCCATAGTGGATGCCAACATGCCTTCCACCAAGATGCTTCTAATGCACTTTAATTACCATAGCTACCGACATACAAAGTGCTTTCCAACGCATCATCACCAAGGTTAATGTACTAGGTTGTTCACCTGATTAAACCTTGCAACCATAGTATATTATGGTCATGTAACATGTCAAAAGTCAAACTACCTTTGCATAATATCCAATAACATAGGAAGTATTACGTAGAGCTCCTTTTAATCAAACCTTGTACTTAGCATAAAACCATAGAGCGCACATCAATGTTATTACATAGCTATCATTATAATGCGTTTAGGGTTATAACATCCAACTTATATTTAAGTATGTAGAGTATAGTTTACAACCATCGGTATTTCAAGGTTGCCATAATAAAAAATAACACGTAGGATTTGTGCATATAGTTTATAAACATCAAAAGATAAGCATAAATGCATACGAATTACATTTGATAGAATTAGTATATAAAAGTTTAGGTTATGACTATTCTTAACAGATAAATGAATACATGGTATAATTCCTAAGTGTAGGGTTTAAAGGCCTATAGCCTTGAAATCAAAGTTCAATACTTTCCAGGATGACTTAATACAAGTCAAGTGTAATAGTGATAAACACAATTTCTGAGATGCGAATATAAATGCTAGGGAATTATATAAACAACGTTATACAGAATATAACCATAAAACTAAAGATCAAACTAGAATAGATCTCACCCTGGAACACTTCAGGTTTTTCTATTTTTTCTTTTAAAACATTTGAAGGCTAATTGAAGTTTTAAATAATACTCTTTACACACTTCGTAATACTTGTAAAAGAAATATTGCTCTTACCTGCGATCTATGAAAGAAGTTCAAATGCATTAGCTAAATAGCTAAGTAAGACTCGGGGTGCCCATAGGACCCCTTCATCATCATCAAGAAATTAAATAGTTAGCACTTCCATTGAAATCAGCATCAAGATAAATCTATAAGGTCTAGACATCTAAAGAAGTAACCATATTTGATCTAAGATGCAAGAATGGTGTAAAAACATCCAACAATATTTTAAATAAGCATAAACACACACACGTACTCTGTAAGATAAATATACACAAGTAATTGACGTAACTTGTTCCTATTTAATGGAGAAATGTTATCACCGGTGTGTCGTCTAGTTAAACAATTTATCATTTATTATACTTCCGCTAGCGATTGCAGCACTTAATGCTACTTAGAAAAATTTTAAATAATTTTTGTGAATTTTTGGGATGTTACAAGTAGCTACTATTAATAAAATTGTAGAATAGAATTCAGACAAATCTCCACATCTTACATGATTAATCAGTGAAGATGGAACAAGGACAACCTTTAAATTTTTTCCATCTAATATGTCCCATGGTTTGCTGCAAAAAATGGATAATGATGAAATCGAAAGAATCGGTTTGCCTCCAATATCACAATCCTCCTTTAGCAAGGTGATGAGATAATATTTTCAAGATGTTAAGAGTGCATTACAATACAGGATAGGCTTAAGGGGACCACTGATCCAGCTAAGGTGGAAAGGTTGCGAGGAAATCAAGAAGCTCATAATAAATATATCGTAAATTGTCGCAAAGTATATTATTCTCACAGATTAGCTTCAAAAAAAAATCCAAAGACTTTTCTGAGTATTGTTCATGACAAAATGGATAAGTCAAAGACTTCCATTCCAAGGATGGGTAAGAAGGCAAAAGATTTTAGTAATGTTATGAATCTTCCCATATCATTGACTGGAATGTTTACTCATGGGCACAAGACTGGGGGTTTTGGTCATTTCAGCTTCTCATTTTTAGATATGGGATCGAATTTCACTATGACATCCCTAGGTAAATGCTTGAAGTGTCTTGAAGAATCAGTGGTTGATAAATATGGTGATTTGCTCTACAAAGGCGGAACATCTAAGCACCAATTGCATGATGCTCTATTGCAATCAGACTCTTATGAATTTTTTTTTATATAAAGGCAAGATGTAATGCAAGATGATGTAATGTGTGTTGATGGTACTAATCAATACATGCCAAATAGAAAACTAACACCCATATTGTTGTTGCAAATGGATAATTGTTCAGGCGATAGCAAAAACCACTTTGTATTTTCATTTTATCTCTTTTAATAGCAACGAGAGTGTTCAAGATAGTTGAAGTTGGATTCCTCCCGGCCGGACACACCCATGAAGACATAGATGGAACTTATGGAAGGTTATCAGTAAATCTAATGTGCAAGGATATATTTTCACTCTCGCAAATTATGGATGTGTATAGGACATGTGAAGATCAAAACTTCTTTGTCCCTTATCTAATTGATAAACTTTACAATTTTAAGAGTTTTGTGAAACCCCACCTTTTGGATGGAAATGCCAAGATCATTGGTATCAAAAAATGCCAGTTTTTTAAATTTCATCTCATAGATGACATTCCAGTCATGCAATGGAGGGAATCACTTTGGGATGAAGCTTGGTCATCTCCTATTCATCTCTGGCGGTCATTTCCAGATGGGAGCACAGACTTGCTAGTGGGACAACCTAGGTTATTAAATCTGCAATCAAAAAGACCTTCAGACATTGACAAAATAAAAAAAGGAATAGAAACATAGATTTCATTCTGGAATTGAGGGATTGAGAAGGGAGGTGAACAATTTTGGTGTCCCAAGTTAAATTATTGGGAGGTTGTATATAAAGCTTTGGACAGTCCATTCAAGAGTGTTGATCAGTCATCAACTAACTTTTGGCAATTGACAAGCCATGATATTCATAGTAGTGAACCTACAAGATCTGAACATGAAATTATGGATTCCTATTTGAAGGAAAATGTTCCTTCTTTGCGGGATTGCTATGTTGGACCACTATGCAACAAGCCTAGAGATGAATTCATTCCAAGAGTGGATGTTGTAAAGGGCCAAATGGTCATTGTGCAATCACGAGAGCTAGATTGTGCAATCTGGTTGGGTAAAGCGATTGGTTATATTTATCAAAAGTCAGATGCTAGTACTGTTGGGTGTTACAAAGTAGAGGTGCAATGGTGGAAGCCAACAAGACCATCGAAGGATCTTAAGGTCTTGTATGAAAACTGCTTAGATAGAAAGAAATAATGGGTTGTTGGCGCAGAAGAAAATATGGTGATCGATGTAAATAGCATCATATGGGAATTGTCACCAAGGAAAGGATGGACAGGAGAAAAAATTAGCATAAACGAGAAGGGCCTTGCAGCAGTCAAGGCACAATGAGAAAATATGGGGCATAGTGTTCAGAGTGGGATGGATGTTCCTTCGGATATCGTTTGATGTGATCTTAGCCCAAACAATTTATATTTTTTTGCAATCCTTCTAGTCTGTCTATCAATTTGGCTAGGTCTTTTCTGTCATGACCGTTTTGATGTCAAATAGTAAGGCTTTCTATTCATTCTCCAAGGTTGATAGTAGACATGGGAATTTCTCTATATGGCAGTTTTTGTCTCAGAATTGCAATGTGAAAAGAAGATGGGTTTAATCTTTTTTACCAGTATATAATACAAAGTTTCTCTTTTTTTTGTTTAAAAAAAAACAATCCTTTCATTAAACAAGAAAAATAGTGGCACTGACAGGGATCCAATTTGAAGGGCTAAACTTAATTTCAGGTTGAAGGTTATATATTCATACCACCCTTCTAGAATGAAGGGTTTTAATTTAAAAAAGATAATAAATAAAAACACTTTTCATTCTTTTTATGAGATTTCATTCTATTTAAAAAAAAAAGAAAAAAGAAATAATGCTTCGATTTAAAAAAAAAACAAAAGGAAATAATGTTTCTATTAAAAAAATAAATAAATAAAAATGTTTCTATTAAAAAAAAATAAAAAGAAATAATGATTCTATTTTAAAAAAATAGAATAGTTTTCGTATAATGCTACTATAATGATCCTAATGTAAATGTGTAAAGTTACTTATTTACAATTACTTCCATTAGTAAACTTTAGTTCGACGAGCATTATGGACCACCATCATTAGGAGAGAGAGGAGAATATAACCTACGGTCATCGCAGAGTCTCTCGTGCTCATAAGACAGTTTGGATGCAATATGGGGATCATACGATTGGTGGATTAAACAACTATTTCATTTACCGACAGACTTTTGAGATCGCAAGCTTCAATTGAAACTGTTGGCGGATCGAAGTTTTATTTCAAACTGTGAGCAGATCCAAGGTTTAATTAAAACCGTGAGCAGATCTCATTGATTCAGCCCCTTCTCTGATCTCTTCTCTCAGTTCAATGGTGGGCCTTGCTGACAGAATGATTTTCTTAAGGTCCAGTGTGGAAGACTTCAAACAACACTTTCGAAAGGTTTATGAGGCAGTCTGCTTGGGCATCAAAGCACACAGAGAGTTAGTCGACCACATGAGGTATATCTCTCAGCAATTAACCTGTCACGACTCTAGAATTGATGATTTGGAACGAAATTTGATTGAACTTATGGGGACAGTGGATAGTATAAAAGATGAAATTTTGAAGATGGCCAGGATGTCACAGTGTAACCACTTCCAGGAATCCCCCTCTGTGGACATGAGAATTGCTGAGGAAACCTCTGTTCAATGACAAAAATTTTTGTAAAAGAGATCCCTACTTGGATGAGTTGTTACATCCATTTTGGAAATTTTTTTACATCATCTTGTTAAATTTACAGAGCCATACTGTGAAAGCTATTTATGCTCCCAGGATCTCCTTTTTGTAATGAATGGCTGTGCACAGCCTTTTGAATAAATCCATCTATATGCTTCAATATAATTATAGAGAAGTATTTTATAGAGAAGTATGGTCAAATGATGAATATATATTTCTGAATATAACTCATTGTATTTTACATATTAAGAACAAAGTATTTTACATATTAAGAACAAAAGTATTTTACATATAAAGAACAAAAATATGGCTAAGTGTTGAACTCACATGGCTAAGAGGCCATTTGGAAATGCCCGCAAGGAGGTGTCCTTGTGCTGATAAAATTAATCAGGTGGCATAGGCTTGTTCTCTAGTGAATTGAATATCTAACCATGGGCTCAGATATTCCTATGGAGTTCACACGTGCCAAAGACAAGCCTGCCAAAATGAGAAAAAGCTTGTTTTTACTGTTCAAATGAAGGTTGAAGAGGCATTTGGAAATGCCCGCAAGGAGATGTCCTTGTCCTGATAAAACTGATTAGGTGGCATAGGCTTGTTCCTTGATGTACTGGCTATCTATCCATAGGATCCGATTTTCCTCTGGAGTTCACACATGTGAAATACAAGCCTGCCTAAATGAGAAAAATGTTGTTTTGTTTTGCATCTTAAGAACAAAACTTTGGCTAAGTGTTGAACTCACATGGTTGAGAGGCCATTTGGAAATGCCCGCAAGGAGGTGTCCTTGTGCTGATAAAATTAATCAGGTGGCATATAGGCTTGTTCCTTGATGAACTGAATATCTATCCATAGGATCATATTTTCCTCTGCAGTTCACATGTGTGAAAGACGAACCTGCCAAAATAAGAAAAAGTTTGTTTTGATGTCCAAATAAAGGTTGAAGAGGCATTTGGAAATGCCCACCAAAGAGTGTCCTTGTGATAATAAATTATCCAGATGGCATGGACATATTCCCTGGTGATGTGGCCATCTAGCTATGGTGTCAGTTCTCTCTTTGAGGCTCACACGTGTGAGATTTTGGCCTGCCAAAAGAGAGAAAAATAAGGTTAATTACACCTTGTGTTATGCTCCCAAAGGCTTAGGAAAATTCCCTCAAGGGGCTATGTTATGCCCGCAAGGGATTATGGTATGCCCGCAAGGGCTTAAGGGAATTCCCACAAGGGGCTTGAAGCATAAAGCTCCCAAGACTTTATTATGCCCGCAAGGGATTAGGGTTATGTCTGCAAGGGTTTGTTTTATGACCGCAGGGGCTGAGGTTAAGCTCGCAGGGGCGTAGCGATGCCCGCAGGGGTGTAGGGATGCCCGCAGGGGATGAGGTTAAACCTGCATGGGCTTAGGGATGCCCGCAAGGGATAAGGTTAAATCCCGCAAGGGATTAGGAATCCCCGTAGGGGCTTAATTATGCCAGCAAAAGAGGCTTAATGGAGTATGCCCGTAAGGATTAAGCCCGTAGGAGGAGTATGCCCGAATAGGTTTAAACGATAAGCCCGTGAAAGCCTACAGTATACCCATAAGTGAAGGATGGAGTATGCTCGCATGTGAAGGATCGAGTATGCCCACAGGTGAAGGATGGGATATTCCCGCAAGATAATAAAGGAGTAGACTGCATCCCTGAGATGAAAGAATCCCACAAGCCTGAAGGATGAGCAAAAATGTTTTAATTAATTAATTAATTAAAAATTTATAATAAACAGAATTATAAATTTAAATCAATGATATCAGATATTTGAAGATGCATGAATATGAAAGGCCATGAGCCTGTTCAGGAAAGATGCAAGGTTTAAAAGAAGAGTTAAAGAATATATAAATAAGTAACAAGATTCAACTCTTGTCCTTATGCAGGAGACCTATGGACCATTGAAGCAAGGACTATCACACAAGATAGGACGATCACAAATTGAGAAACTACCCTAGAACAACGTGCATTGACGCCTTCCCTTCCCTCTTCGTGTTCAGCATTTGGGAAGCTCGAAATAGAGCAATTTTCAAAAACCTTTGGACCCCCACTGATATAACATCCACGTTGCTGGTTCAGAAAACGCAGGATCTTAAAACAATCCCCAAACTTTAAATGGTACCATTAATATCCATAATATTTGTTTATACAATCTTTAAACTAATTTTAAAAATCAAATATGCCACGTGTCACAATATAAGCATTCCACGTGTCGCAAAATTTATAGAAGTTTTGCTTCAAAGACTTTGCTGGCAAGTGGAAATATTCTCAGAGAAAGAGAGGCCGCTCTTTGTCTAAGGTGTTCTATTTTTACAATTCCCTCGTAGATGAAGGGTCAGCCCACCCTTCTTATTGCCAATATTCTTTTCATAATAGTTCGACACTACAAGAAGGGTCGATCAATCCTTCTTGTGTTCTACATTATGGATATAGATGAATTGTTGGATAAAGGTTTTCACAATTAACTACAAAAAGAAGGGGCGGCTGATCCTTCTTGTCGAAAACCTGAAGTCGGCACAAACAATTTTTGTATGTTATAACTTCCAAGGTGTTCTATTTTTACAATTCCCTCGTAATTGAAGGGTCGGCCGACCCTTCTTATTCCCAATATTATTTTCATAATAGTTCGACACTGCAAGAAGGGTCGTTTGACCCTTCGTATTCCCAATATTCTTTTCATAATATTTCGACACTGCAAGAAGGGTCGGTCGATCCTTCTTGTGTTCTCCATTATGGATATAGTTGAATTGCTGGATAAAGGTTTTCACAATTAACTACGAAAAGAAGGGGCGGTCGATCCTTCTTGTCAGAAAACGGAAGTTGGGACAAACTATTTTTATATTTTATAACTTCAAGGTGTTTTATTTTTACAATTCCCTCGAAATTGAAGGGTCGACCGACCCTTCTTATTCCGAATATTATTTTCATAATAGTTCGACACTGCAAGAAGGGTCGGTCGATGCTTCTTGTGTTCTCCATTATGGATATAGCTGAATTGTTGGATAAAGGTTTTCACAATTAACTACGAAAAGAAGGGGCAGCTGATCCTTATTGTCAGAAAATGGAAGTCGAGACAAACCATTTTTATATGTTATAACTTGGCCGATTGACTTATTATTCAAACAATGATTGAATATTTTAGACATTGAACTTTTCAGCTTAAAATTTTGAACTTTTACAAATGAAAATTGCATTTTTTGATTTGAAATTCACACTTTTCAAATCAGAAATTGCAATTTTTTATTTTAAATTCACACTTTTCAAATGAAAATTTTCATTTTTTGATTTGAAATTCACACTTTTCAAATCAAAATTTGCATTTTTTTTATTTGAAATTCACACTTTTCAAATCAAAATTTGCATTTTTTTATTTGAAATTCACACTTTTAAAATTGAAATTCATAGTTTTATAACAAAAAACTACAATTTTAAGGTTCATAAATAGTCAAAAACACACTATTCGAATAGAAAAACACACTTTTCAAAGCCAATATTGCCACTTTCAGAACCTGTTTTTGCACTTAAGAAAGGTTGATATTGACACTTTCAAAGTCTAAATTCACACTTTCTTAGTCCAAAATTTGCCTAATATGTCCAAATTTAATGAAATTGGCGTTTTAATCCTTTTATTGTCTTTTTCCCAACAATTGCTTGACAATTATGGTTTAATACAAAGGTATTCTCTATCACCTTTACATCGTTGGATGCAGTCAAGACCCAGATCCTGTAGTCTTATCAGGGAATGTCTAAAGAATCTAACATGATTATGGACATAAAAGACTCATGTTTTCAGCTTGGAGTTGTATTTCTACTTGGTTCATGATGTTGTTAGCATGTGGACATAACTAATTGTAGTAAGTGCTATTGACTGGCTTTCCAGGAAATGGAGGGGAAATGATGAAGCAGAGGATCCTGGAAATACCCTTTATGTCATAGGCCTCTCTACTCGTGTTACAGAAAAGGTTCTTAAATATCATTTCTCAAGAGAGGCAAAGGTTGGTCTTTTGGAATAGCTGTAATGTGTTGGTTGTATTTCAAGATTGTTGTTTTATTTTTTATATTTAAATTGTTTCTTCTTTGTTATGCAATTTTTATTGCAGGTTATTGATTGCAACTTATCACCCATTCATAACATGTCCTTACAAAGTGTATTTCCATTGAAGGGGTGTTATAACTTGGGAAATTCTTTGTTATTTATGTGAGATGGATTTGTTATTTATTGTAAGTTGGGAAATTCCTCTTCTAGAAGGGAAGTAATTTTGGTTTTTTTTATGTAGCATCTTTCCATCTATCAACTTAATGTTTATTTGCACAACTATTTCTCTAGCATATTTCATTATATTTGATGCATTCTACATGTGTGTTAACATTAAAAACATGATTTTGTGCTTATCTAATCTGAGCTGGTATTGTTTTCCAGTTTTGATTGTCAGGTTTTCTCCATTATGGTTCAATATGACATAAGCTTCAAAAGTTGTTCATATTTGAAATGTTGGAGCTGAAATATCTGAGGTGTTTCTTCTTATCAAGATTGTCCATACTTCATTTTCTTTCAACAATCTTTAAGTTGAAAACAAAACATTTGCTATTTATTTGGATCTTTCAGCAATTGTAGTGTGTTAATGTTTATAAAAGTTTGTGATATAATTTTAGTGTGAACTTTTATTCTATTTAAGGGTGCTAGCTCACTAGAAGAGAACCTTCCTTACATGCAGGAGGTTGGTGGTTCGATTCCTCCATGCCTTATCTACATAAATCAATGACTAATTAAATGACCCTTTAACAACAATCAATAACTAAATAAATGACCAGTTAACACCAATCAATGACTAAATAAATGATCAGTTAACAACAATCAATGACTAAATAAATGACTAGTTAACATCAATCAATGACTAAATAAATGAACAGTTAACAACAATCAATGACTAGTTAACAACAATCAATGAATAAATAAATGACTAAATCTACTACAAAAAGCGATAATTAATGACCAAATAACAACAATCGATGACCAAATAACAACAATCAATGACCAAATAACAACAATTAATGACCAAATAAATAACTAAATATATGACTAACGCTTGAAGCAATTCAAGTAATTTATGACCAAGTGATAAATGACCAATTTGGTTGGGAGATAAGTGACTGCTAATTTGTCATCAACGGTCACATGACCAATTTTAGTAATTTATCTATGATTTTTAGTCACTTATTATCCGTTTTGTACTAGTGTAATAATCAGAAAGAGTATGATGTTGTGATTAACCTCTTAGTTGATTCTCTTCATATGAGCATTGCCAACTTTGCGTCTATTTCGACTCCTAGTTACTTGTATATCAGTTGAACAATTGTTATCAAGTATGCAATCCTTACCTCTTTAGAAAGTTCTTGCATGCTAAAAATTTGGGTAGACAATTTGAATTCATTACATTCATACATTTACCCAAAATTTTCAATGATGTGGTAGATCAAATTGCTAATGACATTCTAGAGTGGCACATTGCTCATCAATATTAAGCAAACTAATCACATGCACACACAACCATATCACATTGCATTCACATATGTATAGATCCATCATCAACACATAAATAAACTTAAAAATACATAAAAAATTTGCATCCACGTGCATATATATGTGTGTGTGTGTGTGTGTCCAAAAATACATAGTCATGTCTGCATCTTGGAGCCCCAACAACTCCATAAAAAATAAATACATCGGTCAAAATTCCCCATGCTCATATCATGGAGGGTAACTCTATAATCCTAAATATTCATACAAGTAGTTTGAGTCATCGTTCTCGGTCTCCTCATCCTCTCTTTTATTGTCCTTAATGTGAGGCACATTTCCCTGCATCTGGTCCCGGATAGTGGCAACAACCACTGCAATCTTGCACATGTTTGAGCACCACTCATCGGGGGACCAAAAGCACACAATAAGTATTTCCTCATCTAGGTGCTGCCAGCCATCATCGATGATACCCTTGAGCAAGTGATCAATATCAAGACGCAATCCGTCTAAGACTGCATTGAAACCCCATTGGAGTCAATGTGCTTGAGGGACGGGATTGATCCCCTTGACCCTGGCTCATTTGTGTTGATATTCTTCTAGGGTAACATGCCCCAAATATGCACACACAAATGACAAGCCATCAGTATTGGTGTCATAAGAAAGTCTGGATAACATCCAGCTAGTACTGTAAAGAATACAAAATATAATAAATGCATGCATACCATCAGGTCCCCAGGCCTATCCAGGGGGCGAGGTAGCTCTAGATCACTACGATAATCCATGCTCTTGTGTCAATAATGCTTGATCACCACTAGAAGCTAGCACCAGTACACAAAGAATTCTCAGCTAAACACCCTTCCAACTACACCTCCCTCGTGAATCATCATCGCACCCCAATGCCTCATCTTGGGATCTATAGCCTCGCTATCTCTCATAGCGATTTACGAGCGCAAGGTGGGTACCTTCTTGAAGAAGTAGGAACAAATCAATGATGCAAACCCAAAGTCTCCCCCGAGATGAGTAACCTAGTTCATCTCTCGTTGAACACAATAAGAAACATCTTCCCCCACTCGAACTAAGTCCCCTCTAGGACTCTCTCCACAATGAGCATTTATTCTCCATAGATATTGTGTGGGCTAGTAGATCCTAGAACCAGGACTACCCCGGTTGCAATCGCTCGTGTATACAGACTCTCAATGTCCACCAAGAGTATTGAAGTAGCGTGAAAGTATGCATTCGTAAGGAAATGGTGCTCCATGACTTCCCTCGTGTCCACATCATGGGGACATTTGGGATGGGTGTCCCCAAAGACCCCAAGTTGAGGAAAGATGGTTATGAAGAATACGTCCTCTAAGATAAGCTCCACATGCTCACCTTGAACCATGAAATCCTTTTCATTGCGGTCCCAAAAATCAATAATCTTATTAAGTAGCAAAGGCACGATGTGCATGAGTGGGTTCTCCAAGAACTTGAGTAGCCCACATCTAGCCAACGTGTCCCTAATTGGATGATCACCAACGTCCCTCTCCCTCCACCAGACTCGTGGCATCCTGCATTCAAACCAAGCAGTCAAGACTAGTCTAAGATAAAAAAAAAAAAAAATTCCCTCAGGTCGCTCCTTTTCGAGCATTTTAAGTGACCTAGGTCAATTTTTCCGGTCCAAATTGAGCGATTTAGATCACTCAATTTTTTCTAACAGGTGTGATTTAGGTCGCATATGTTTCTCCGATAGGTGCGACCCAATTTGCTTATGTCCAGCAAAACAGAGTGACCTGAATCGCTCAAAAAGCCTCAAAAGGTGCAACCCAACCCTAAAACCCTCAAGGGGTTCTCCAGGGTCCCTTAGAGAGCCAAATTCAAAAACTAAATGGTTAAAATTGACAAGAAACACAAGAGCATTTAGCTGCAACTTACATAATGTGAATCTGATTACCCGAATGGAAGAAATCAGTAGCTCAAGTTTTGGGTCCCACACTCTTCCAATAGTGCACAATACAAATGACACTTGACAAAGGGGGCCCCACTCCTATTTAAGTGGTTTTCATTAGTTTTTCTTATGAGCCTTCCAGGATCATGTATGGTGTCCATTTGACATGTCATTCGTACCGTTGGAATTAGGATTCTAATCTCTTCTTGATTATGGGAATCTCTTTCTATTATTAATAGATTAGTTTTTAGGCCCATTTTTTCCCTCCTTGGTTTGCATGCCACCAAGTAAAATTTCATTTTTCATGATTTTTTTAAGCTACCAGTACATTTGATTTGGTTTCTAGATGCACGTTTATGCTTGGATACCATCTTAGTGTGCAGATCCTTGCTATGAGGAACCCCATAAGTTTCCGCCACCAACCATCCTATGTAGGTATAACTCCTTAACTAGCATATAGGCACACCCTCCATCTAATGCATCAAACTTCCATGCACTATATACACCTGTAGTACCTCCCCCCCTATTAGAGTAAGTGGCCTAGCCCAACCACCTTTGCATTTGCCTTTACTCAGCAGTAAAGCCTCCCGAACATGTGTATCAACATAGAGCCCCACATCCATTCGACACCCATGTTTTTCTTTCATCCTGTAGGATTGAGAGTCCATTTAGTATGCGATATTGTACACTTAACCACATGTTACCGTGTTCACAACATTCACTGGCCATCCCCACTGACTCCTAGACTTATGATCATCTTGGCACATTAATGTTTTGCATTGCACATTCATAATCCCACTACTTCATCCATACTACAAAACTTCATGTTATTTTTCCACCATCCATCAACCTACAAGGAGATTACCATCAATGTCCCACCCTGTCGTTAAAGAGATCCATATATTATCACTCCATTCCATGATCCATATAAAACCATCACAATCAAACACTTATATCGTTTCTAGTCTTTCTCATCTTAACCAGGTGAATAGTCGCCCAACACGACCATATTTTACAAACGGTGTTTCTAAGAACCCCTGTTTTCCATATGTTCACACATTTGGGAAGCTATGATTTTGGAGTAGTCATTTCTACTCTCGCTTCGATGCCCATGTATCATAGAAACCATTCAAAAAACTGCTTCTTAGCACTCCCACAGATCATGCATTATCTCATGTTATGGCAACATTCTTGGTCATATTTGTTCGGAGTATTCTACGATGAGTCACCTTTGGAGTCATAACTAGTCAAAATACCTACTCCCAAGAGTAACAAGTCCCCCCCATCACGAGTCATGTCCCGTGGTAACCCAATTGTGTCCTTCCCTTGATCCAAGAAGTCTCACATGTGCTGCCAAGTCAACCTTTCCTTCATACTTTGAACAAAGTAATTTTGAGTCCCTTACTTAGTTACCCTCGTATCCCCAAGTAGTTTCTCAGTTACTTGTCAAATGTTCCTTTTATCTTGGCGGTATCCCTCATGCTTTTTTTAAGGAAACATCATTTTCTTAGCAGTTGTAGGTCTCTTTCTGTCAATGTCAACACATCTATTCTAGAAGATAGACCCAACATAATCATGTACCTTAGTCTCATAACCAACATTGATGAGTCCCTAGGACCAGCTTAGGGGAGACAATAGTGCCATTTAGTTTGTTTGTTTCTCACATTCTCGATGACAAATCACTCATCACACCGTCGAGATTGGTACATGATGATGGTCCTTTCATTATTTGTTCAAAGACCCTAGATATCCCTAACTCCCACCCTTGGTGGAATCTGCTTTTCAGTTATTTGTTATTTGAGATATCCAGGTTGCGTTGGCGACAATGTTATGGAAGCCCTAGTTATAGGCTTCCTTTTGTATCTAGTGACAAATGCAATTCCCAAAGTATGATGACTCCATACTTTCAGTTATATGAGTCATCCCAGGTTGTTAGACCCTCTTCAATTCCAGTAGAGCATCAATTATTGTTATCGAGCATTCTTTCATAATGTTATTGTTCCACTGTTAGTTCTCCAAATCAGATAGGATTGGACCTTACTTATGTATCTTTATGAGCCCTCCCTCGACACTTAATGATGTACACAGTGATCGTTCAAGTATTGATTAGACCCCCACTGGGCCTAGATCTTCCTTATGAGGTACACAATGATTTTATGCATTGATATGATCCCTATTCGATCTAGATCTCTTTCTATTTTGAGACATTGATACAAGCATGGGAATGTTTTCCTCGTCCATATATATTTGAGATTATATGCACCATTTTTTTTGGAGAAAAACGCCTCTGTAGCCTCGTTGGAAGGCGAGTTCTCTCCAAAGTGGTTTCCATTCTCCATGCCACCATCACACTTATCTCCTACCATGAAACTCCTATGATGTATATCAGCCATACGATGAGCTCCTAACCTCACACATAAGGGGGAAATCTATTAACAACCAAAATTTGCTCACCTACCAAGTCAGCTGCACACTCCCCTTCATATGCCATCATGCCACCTCATCCACATTAGTTTGGCCTTGGAAAACCAGTCAAAAAACCTAAAAATGGGAAGAAAGCCTTAAAAAAGCATTCAAAATTCAATTCACTCTTAATCCCTCAATAAGAATGACCTAGGTCACTCATAATCCTTCAATACGAGTGACCTAAGTCACACAAAAACCCCAAAAATGTGAGACCCGGCCATCAGCTTAAATTTTGTCTTCCTCTGCTTCGTGTCCAACAAAACGAAGATGAAAATGACATGAGTCTCTATGCGGATGACAAGTCTAGAGTCCCAAACTTAGCCCTAAACTCTCATCACTAGCTATAAAAGAGACACCAAAGCCCCTCATTCCACACACAACTCCATTCAAGTTTTCTCAAGTCGTCACTTTGTCATATTTTCATTGAGATTGAAGTAGACCTTTTCTCACTTCCCTCTCACCTCTAGGAGAACCTCTTCCTGTGACATGTGGCCAGAGAATTGGAAGGACGTGAGGAGAACCAACGAACCCTCCCTCAGACATTTGTAATGGCCTCCTCTTTTGAGATTGTTCAAGTGCTTGTGGTTCCCGTAATTCTTTTCATATATTAATATAAATATTATTTATTCTTTCAGCTCTTGTGTATGCTTGTTGATTGAATTAAAGACAAAAAAATATTTGTATTTGCTTTATTACAACACTCTTAGTTCAATTTATTATCTTAGTAGTTTGTTTTGTTTTATTTTTTTGAAACTCTTCTTGAGTCCACAACCCTCTAGCAAGTACTCTTTAGCATAGGCATGTGTGCAAACACTCACCACAAGGTGGAAGGTAAAATGAAATGGATGATTTTTAATATTCAAAACTCATATGTGTATGCCTTATAATTTGGGCACATCATGCACCAAGATTTTAACCTTATACCATATCATTTCTTTTAGTTTGCACCTTAGATATAGTTAAAAGTATAACACCAAACACCAAAGTTTTTATAAGTAGAACCCAATTTCCACCCTTAAACTTACTTCACATTTGTTAATAAGACTAACCATGTGTGATTTGGTTGTAGGTATGAGGAAGATCAAAACGTGATTCACATAAACCATGCTAACCATCAATATACCACTGCATCTATCCATGAACAAACCACTTGAGAAGATATGGATGTAACAAAACCATGAAAGATGCACCCATACATTAAACAAAAAAACATTCGTTTGCAAATCATATCATCATAGCACAAGGCACGAACCATATTATAAGAATGCAATATTTCCATCTTTCACAAAACACATTATAATCGTTATAAATAAAGCATGAATTACATCTAGATAAACCATCAATAAACAACCTATAGGATATTCTTCACCATAGTGCATACTTGGAAGATTCCCTATGATGCTTAGCAAGGGTTTAGATTAAATAATAATATTTTAGAGAAAATTTTCAATAAATTCATACAAGTAGAATAAATTTCAATGGATAGATTTGTTGCCACACCTTACAATTAT
Source organism: Larix kaempferi (assembly GCA_027924585.1). Taxonomy (NCBI): domain Eukaryota; kingdom Viridiplantae; phylum Streptophyta; class Pinopsida; order Pinales; family Pinaceae; genus Larix; species Larix kaempferi. The sequence continues at coordinate 4,056,133 of BSBM01001120.1, forward strand.
ATGAATGATTGACCATTTTTAAGTTCAATATGATCATTTTAAATTAATAAATTAGAACTACAACCAAAAATGATATCATCATGTAAACAACAAGTCCTAAAGATGCAATTGCATGGCCCATTAAGAAAAACAATTATGCCTGCAAACAAGTAATAACACCAACATAAAATATAACATACATGAGATTTGGTGTTTTCTTTGATTGCATCAAAGTTTCGTTTCGTAGATAATACATATTAGTTCTTTTTTATGAAACCATTAAAAGTTTTGAAGGGAATGATAACAACTTCAACATGAATGTGTTTATGTTAGAATAGCTCCAATTTGATGTCCGTTGCATCAAACAAACCAAACCATTTGGGAACCCTATGGCATCATTATCATAATTGTTTTTGGTATCAACTTAGGTAGTTTTCGAGTTAAAAAATACATAGTAATCTGGAAGGTATATAATATAATTTTAACACTATTAGTTTTATGCATAGTAGCATAATTCGATCGTATTGGTAGTTCGTGTACGGAAATTTGGAATATATTTAAATTCGTTGAATATTCGATGTAGTGTAATACAAATTCGGAAAAATTAATGATTTAAACACTACTTCATTCAATTTTATATTTTTTTATTAAAATAATTATTAATAACGACTTGCCCTCTCTCACTTTGACCATATCTCATATTGTTGAGATTTTATATTTTTGTTTTTTAAATATTTATTTGATTTTTTTATATAAATGTCTATGTAAATTTATGGTATATTTGTAAATATTTAATTAAAAGTGATATATATAAGTAGTCTACTTCCGTATTTTATTCGTACTAATTTTTTCCGTATTCTTACTCGAATTATGCTACTATGGCTTTGTGTGACATGTCTTGGATTTTGGAGCTTGACAGTGACACAAGAGGAGTCATAATTGCATGTATTCTTGACGCAATTCCATTATAATATACTATCTTTGCATCGCTCTTCTACGAGATAAAGGGAGGTGGAGGTTATGGTTGGCTCACTTCATATGGGATCGTTCAATTAGTTAATCGAGGTTGGAGTAGTGCAACATATATTTCTCCCTTATTCCACATAACATCATCTTATGTATACTCTGTCAAAATTGACAACACCCCCTTGCTAAAAGTTGGGGTTTGATCACACCAATTAATTACTAGGCTAGTGCTGTTAAACACCAATTGATTTAGAAGTACTATAATCCATCAAGGTTTTTTATTCTCACCTCTAATGTAAATCACTTAAAATCTTTCTCTAACAACGACAAAAAATAATATCATTCTTGCTACTTTCGTAGATCATCTTCTAAGTACTTCAAGATATATACATGATGAGGATGTTTCAACCAAACATGGTTGCCACAATAGTACTTTGTAGTGCCTATGTTGAAACAAAAAAAATGTCTCATTTGTCAAAGTCAAACTTCATCTCATCTAAATTTTTTAATTGTAAACATTTTCAATTTCCTTCTTCCAAACTAAGTATGAAAGACAAACAAAAAAATGTCTCATTTGTCAAAGTCAAACTTCATCTCATCTAAATTTTTTAATTGTAAACATTTTCAATTTCCTTCTTCCAATCTAGGTATGAAAGACGCCATAACTCTAAGAGCTACCCTACATATAACACATTGAAACCTTGTACCTCAACATCTAGATTCAAACCTATATCTCATAAGTGTATTGCTTGATAATCATCAATACTAAAGCAAAGATCATGTTTTTGTTGATACATCTGGTTTCCAAAAAAACACTATACGATTGTTACTAATAAACAAAGAGTTTTACAAAATCAATAAATCATATAGAAAGAACTTAGAGCCATATTAAATGCATCTCATAACATGCACTTATGAGCACAAGGATAAAGGATTATTATCCTCTAAAATACAATTGAAAAAAAAAAACTTCGAGCTTTAAAACACATGCACAACCAAAAAAAACTATGGACATGACTATAACTATTACAATAATCCCATAATTGTACAACCTAGAGTAAAACTTCCTTCTCTCACTACTCATTTTTCTTTTGTTACTTTACTTTGTACTACTTAAAATAAAGATTCATTTTCAAAAGATGTCCACCTTTAGTGGTTTAAAGCTTCTATGTTTGATCATTTGGTTTGTGTAGCAAAAGAAAAGTGAAAGAAAATATGTGATGTGGGTTTTTCCTATTTTGATCTCATCATATTTAGAAGATCTCCATCATTTAAAATTTAGATCTTTTTTATTATTTATTTATTTTTCTTTGAGTCTGCCAACAACAAATATAACTCTCAACGTGGTCACATAAAACTTTAAAAAACAGCAACCTTCCAAAAAATATTACAATCCCCCACTCTCCACCCCTTTTATCCACCCATTTTAATGTTTTCTATATGATCTCTTATGATCTGTCAACCAAAAAAGGGAGATCCGTTTTTTTGGTGCCGTCATTCTAAAAAGACTTCCTTTTGTCCCGTCATTCTAACAAGACGTATGCGACGTCTTGTTTTGGTCTCTTGAACAAATATTCTACAAAGAAAAGGCCCCACTAGCACTTTGATGCTCACCCATTTGATCGTTTGGTCTGTCCAACCAAATAAAATGAAAAGGATGATGACAAGGAAGGTTATAGACTTTTCTCTTCTTGGTCACCGTTCAATTTCTCCATTATTTTATTACCTCCTACTCGACTTAATGTGTCTCACTTTGCTGTTTTGGGTCCCCTCCCCTCCCACCGCCAATACTTTCAATAATTACCGCCAATACTTTCAATAATTAGATTTAGATGCTCTCTTTAGGTGCAAAATTACTTTATACACATTAAGGCACGGTTAATAATGACTTATTTACATACTTCCCATTGAAACATCGAAATACCAATTGCTGCGATCCGGAATTTACAAGTGACCAGGCCTGACCGAAACGACACCAAATTCTGTGACTGTAGAGGCTCGGGAGGAAGGAATCCTTTCTAAGCGTTCAAATTAAAGTATTGAAAGAAAAAGCAGGGAACGGTGGCAGATTTACTCCAATTTCCACTGTGTGATGGTCGTCATTGCCATGTCGTCATGGAGACTAAATTGAGTGCTATGAAGTAATATAGATTTCAGTTTGGGAGGACCAAAATACTTTCATTTACCTACTCACTTCTGGTTTGAATTTGCGTTCAATGGCACACCTGCAAACATGCACCGCTTATTCCTCAGCCGATTTTGCATCCACCTCTACTAATTACAAAGTGTTCATCAGTCACCGTGGCCCCGATGTTAAAAACACCTTCGCTGGCCATCTTTATTATCGTCTTCGTTCACATGGATTGCAACCTTTCCTCGACAGGGAGGAGTTGCAGGTGGGAGAGTTGGGATTTCTTCAAATTGAACGTGCCATCAGAACCGCCGCTGTCCATATCGTCATTTTCTCACCTGGATATGCGGACTCCAGATGGTGTTTGGATGAGCTGCTTCTTATATTGAACAAATCTGGCAATACTATAATTCCTGTGTTTTATAACGTGAAACCTTCCGAGCTTAGATGGAAGGGACCGTATCATCAAGCCCTGAGTAATCATGAAGAGAGCGGCAGATACAACCGCCAAAGACTGGAAAAATGGAGAAAAGCCCTTTTTGACATCTCGCACATAATTGGTTTGGAACTCGAGGCCTACAATGGGTTGGATTTCTTCTACTCTCCCTCCGTATTATTAATGTGACTGGTAGAGATATGCACCTAATATTTTGTTTTTGGTATTGTGAATTTACAGTGACGAAGGGAGGCTCTTGGATAATGTCGTCCAATGCGTGCTTAAAAAGGGCATAAAAACAGGCTTGAATGTGCCCAGATATCCAACCGGTCCTCTAGAAAATGTAGAAAATTCTGAAATCACTGTGTCATTGCAGCATCGGAAGAATGGGAAAGTTAAGGTCCTGTGTAGTGTTGGCGTGGGCATGTGTGGAGTAGGGAAGCTGACAACGCTAGCCAAAAAACTCCTCAATAAGCCAAGTTCCAATTGTGGTAAGTGCTGCTTCCTATTTGATATTAGAAAGAATTGATGCAGACAGGGTCCTGAAAGGAACCCCCTGCAAGTATTTTCCTCCTTTGCACACAACACATAGCCTCACTACAACAAGTCCAACAAATCTCCAACCCACAGGTTACCGATCACAAGGATTCTACAGACCCTAACTCTACTCAGACAACAATTAACCTCCGAAAGTACTACAGGCCCATACATTCACAGTGACAACAACTTAGCAATTGTTGTTTATTAAACAAAGGCTCAACGGGACTTTCAATTTCAGACATTCTGATCAAAATTACAATTTACGTTACATATCCCAAAGGGCTTGTTCAATATCTCAAATACACAACTTACAATTCAAAATCACAACTCTCAGGGTCAAACCCTTATCATTCTTGGCTAGGTTTACATTCAATACAAATCTTCTTTCTCTACGCAGTATCCCCACTGCTTCTTCACTTCTCTGTGCAGCCTCCTCGCTGCTTCTTCTCTTCTCGCTCTCTGTTCTTTCTCTTTACACAACCTATCCATTGGTTTCTTCTCCTTTATCTCAGCCTCTCCCGGCTTCCTCCTTTCTTTCTCTCTGCGTTCTCCAAGCCTCTGCTCGGCTTCTTTTTCCTCTATCTCAGCCTCCCCTGGCTTCTTCTTCGTCTATAGCACCTTCACTACAGTCTACGACTGCTTCTTCTTCCTCTCCCGTCTTTCTCTATGGCTTAACCCTTTTTCACTTCTCCTCGTGCTTCACGCCTCTTCCTCTCCAGTTATCTTGGCTTCGTGCCTCTCCTTTGCCTCGTTCTCTGAACCTCTGCCTCGAGAATTCTGTGATTTCTCCTCCTTTGAATCTTTTCCTCTATCTCAGCGTCTCCTGGCTTCTTCTTCGTCTATAGCAGCTTCACTACGACTGCTTCTTCGTCGTCTCCCGTCTATCTCTACGGCTTCTTCACCCTCTTTCACTTCTCCTCGGGCTTCTTCACCCTTTTTCACTTCTCCTCGGGCTTCACGCCTCTTCCTCTCTCCTTTGAATCTTTTCCTCTATCTCAGCGTCTCCTGGTTTCTCCTTCGTCTATAGTAGCTTCACTACGACTTCTTCTTCCTCTCCCGTCTATCTCTATGGCTTCTTCACCCTTTTTCACTTCTCCTCGGGCTTCACGCCTCTTCCTCTCTAGTTCTCTTGGCTTCGTGCCTCTCCTTTGCCTCGTTCTCTGAACCTCTGCCTCGAGAATTATCTGATATCTCCTCCTCCGAATCTTTTCTCAATATCACATGCTTCCTCCTCGGCGTTCGATCAGAGTATTAATGATGTTCATTGAAGAATTCTCCGCGTCAATATAGGGTGAAAAATAAGTACCCACGTTTAGGACATTGTGATTTGTTGGTGGAGATATAAGATGGTATTCATTCCATCCACCTAAGTTCAATTCAATTAAGACATCTTTTAATGTGAATGACCAACACCCTCATCAACTACAACTCTGTCGAAAATATCTTGTTTAAACGGGCCGCCTTGAAACTGATCCGAGATCGAATCGTTATTCGTTACCGACTCAATTTGTTTATCTTTTACACTATTTCAGCGGAGGTGTGATCTATGGTTCGCAGAAACGAAAGGACGGCGATTCTCCTCTGATTCCATGCACCCATGCTGCTCCTGCATCAAGAATGCAGATAGAAGGTCTTTAAATTCATTGCGGACTAAACTTAATATGACTTAACTCAAAGAGATTAGCAAATAGACCACATCGATCAAGGCATAGATATGCTCAAAACGTATCTGTCAACTCCTAGTTGTTAGATGAGAACTAATCCACCCATGATCAAAACTCAGATTAACTGCTATGGCAAGATGATAATAGCAAGTGCAACTCATCGGTAAAATTTTTGAATATTATTGATAAAAATTTTGGATCCACTCGCCATGGTAGCGCTGGTTTCAAATTCGGAAATACATTGTATATGAAAAAAAAATAGTAACCAAAGCTTCAAACTGCAAAAGACAAAAATGCAGACTTATCGAATCCGAATTAAGTGAAGTATGACCTAATCTAATCAAATTACCCAATTTTTCAGTTGAATTCCGCATAATTTGGTAACTATGCTTTAAATCGCGTATTGACTAGCACATATCTATCCAAACGGTGTCTATGAGGTTTAGATGGATATGCGCTATGTCATTACTCAGTGCAATGCACGGTGTCTTAACCTTTGTACGATCAAATTAAATGTCATCGATATCCTTGTTATGGCGGTATTTATATTTTTTCATTTTATTAGTAGCTCTGATGTCAACCAGCCATCATAGGAGTCACATACAAAAAGTTCATGGATCGCTCCACCCCTGTTGGGGCTATTCAATGGATCTCGCCGCAAAAATGAACGTATCTAAGCGTATCTGCGTGTGAAACTATGATATGTGGAATCATCACAGTCACAATAGTATAGTAATGCAGGCAAAACTGTTGAGAACACAATTTTCACAAATGTTCTTCAATAGACCTACGAAATGATAATTGGTAGAACGAAGTTAGATATCATTAAATTTCTGACATGTAGCTGTGTTTTTTTTATTGCATAGCTCATGGGCAAGTAGATGAAGGCACACTGATCAATCAGCATCGGAAAATAGTGATGTTTAAGATGAAAACATTGCTAGCTGCTACAGAAAATTTTCATGAAGATAACAAACTTGGAGAGGGCGGATTTGGCCCTGTATACAAGGTAACCGTAGCCAAGAAAGCTTTTGCAATCTAAAATATAGTACTGGGCAAACTGCTGATCTCACCACAGCATTGATCGTTGTAGGTTGCTTACTTGGAAACAAATATATATATAGTAGAAAGGCAATTAGGCTTTAAATACTTCACAATTCTTTATGGTGATCATTTGTTTGCGTTTCTCAGGGAACTACTCAAGATGGACGAGAAATAGCTGTGGAGAAACTCTCTGTAAATTCATGGCAAGGAAAGAGAGAATTTCTGAATGAAATTAATGCTGTTGCCAAAATTCAGCATCGAAATATTGTAACTCTACTTGGCTGTTGCGCAGAGGGATCGGAAAGAATGATTGTTTATGAGTACTTACCGAATAATAGCCTTGATAAAATCTTATACGGTGAGTAACTTTCATTTTTATGTATGAAGCTGCTTAACTTGTGGTCATAAATATTCATAAATATCTATAGTTCATAAGTTCGTTATCTATATATAATTGTAATCATCTATTATCTATATCTCAGCTACAGCATGGAGACAGATCCTTATAAAGGCCCGCAGCTCAACTAGAAGAAGCTTACAGCATCATCTCGACTGCGGATTGTCCATCGGGATATATTAAACCAAGTGACATTTTGTTAGATCAGAAACTGAATCCTAAGATATCAGATTTCAGCTTAGCAAAACTTGTCCCTAATGAGACTCACATCAGCCCAGGTGTTGATATAACTTCGTAAGATTCCAATATAATCATCACAGCTCTCATGCACTGTCAAACTTTCACAGTTTACTCTAAACTTTCAGGATCCTTTAAGCTTTAACTTTCTAGGATCTAGGACTACAGTTTCCTTGTAACTTTGACTCTAACTTAAACATCGTAACTTGTATATGCAGCGAAGATGAGATTCAAATCAACACACGAGTTGCTAGTACTCTGTAAGATTTCAATACAATCATCAATCACACACGGTCAAAAGCTCTTAATAAAAAGGGATGCATACATTTTACTCCAGACTGATTTGATTGCAAGAGGATTGACAGTATTGTCATTTTTACTGTGCACGATCTTTGTTTGGTGGTTTATGTTATCATTTAAACTTTAGGACTACAGTTTACTTTGCAACTTTGACTCTCCCTTAAACGTCGTAATTTGTATATGCAGAAAAGATCAGAATCACATCACAACAACAGTTTGTGGAACTCTTTTAAGATTTCAATACAATCATCACTTTCACACACGGTTAAAAGCTTTAAAACAATTAAGGATGCATATGTTTTACTATATGCTGATTTGATTTCAAGAGTATTGTCAATAACGTAATTTTAACTTTACGACATCTTTGTTTTGCGATTTACATTATCTTTTAAGCTTTACTCTATAGGATGTAATTTAAACATCCTAATACCAGAATATGTTATGCAAGGGCATTTATCAGTAAAAGCTGACGTTTATAGCTTTGGCGTTCTTCTCCTGGAATTTGTCACAGAAAGGAGGAACATGGATCTTAATTTGTGAACTGAAAGGAAGATTCTTTTAGAATGGGCGAGATCTGTTTCCCTATATTTCCAGCTGTGCATATCTACGTTATCTAGAGCGTGTTATTTAGGGGAGATTCAAGGGTTTGGCTGCCCATCTATTTTGAGATAAAAAATAATAATCTATTGACTTCAGTACTAATTACCATAACAATAGATTAAGGTCCATCTTATGCATCTCTCCACAGTGTACATATTTAATCAAAATGACGATATGTTTCGATTATGCAGGCGTGGAGATCATACACAACAAAATATTGAGCAGATGATTGATTCATCAATAATTGAAACATGCGATATGGAGGAAGCCTCGAGATGCATTCATGTTGCCCTTTTATGTATGCAATACGTCTCATTACATCGTCCATCGATGTATAAAGTGATGATTATGCTTTCGAGTCGTTCGGGTGATTTCAATCATAGAGAGTAGTTAGTTTTTTTTTTCACAATATTTTTGTAGTACGGGGAATTGTACCTCACCCCACCCCGTACTTTCTAAATAGATTGTGCTTCCTTTACTCATCAAGTGAGCTACAATCTTGCTACAATCTTTTGCTGAGTTTGGGTTTTCTTTACTCACCAAGTTAATTTTGATTATTTTGTTGTTAACAAACAGTATAAAGTAGTTAGTGATTAATTATTATTTTTAGTTAAATTATAGTCCTTTTTATTATTTTTAAATTATATATATAAATATTTATTTAAATTTTATAATTAAATATATTTTTTAAATATATAAAAATAAAGTAAATAGTTGCAAAGTAGTCCATGCTTTAACATCATATTGTGTGATTTTTGTTAAATTGATAAAGAAAACAAATTTAGTGTAATCTCCAAAACATTACAAAATGATAAAAAATATGTTATGCTATGATATACAAAACCAAAACCAAAGTGAGATGATAAATTCTATAATAATAATTATCAAAAATCAAAGAGTTTTGAGTGTAAGTAACTGGAAATAGCACACTATATAGCTCTAAATCTTCATTAGAAATGAGCATACTTGGAACCATTTGCATTGCTGCTTGGACCCATGTTGTTTTGATCATTAAAGACCATACCAATTGTAGTCTTTGTTAGTAGGTTGAGCTTTGCTCTAAGCTTCATAATTGCTTTTTCCATGAGATGTAGTTTCACATACAACTTTTGGGTTTGATTATCAGATTTCATTGAGTTTATGAAGAATTCCTTTTTGTTCCTTATGACTTATGAAGAATTCCTTTTTGTTCCTTATGACTATTTATCAACACATTGTCTAGTAAGGATTTCATATTCCAATAAAGAGTGAGGATTTTGACATAGTTGGAGTGCAAGATCATCTAGTGTCTTGAACCTAGTTCCCCATTTCCTTCTAAATCTCCTAGCTTCCAAGCATTTCCCTCTCCCGCGTGACCCAATTTTCATCTTCTTTTATTTTTCTTTGGATCTATGGTGAGATAACCACCTTGTATTCCTCCTAAAAGGTTTAATGACTTATAAAAACATAATTTTTGTACCTAATGTGTCAAAAGTTAAACTGCTGATTTTGGATGAAGTTCATAAAAGTCCTTATTCGAGACACCCTGGTTATCAGAAAATGATAACCATGCTAAAAAACGATTTTTTTGGCCTAACATGAAGAATGAGGTGGCCGAATACATAGCTAGGTGTTTTGAATGTCAAACAATTAAAGTTGAGCATCAACACCCAGCTAGCCTATTGCAACCGTTGCCAATTCTAGAATGGAAGTGGGAAATTATAAGTATTGATTTCATAACTAGTTTGCCTAAGAATACAAAACAAAATGACTCAATAATGGTGGTTGTGGATAAACTTAGTAAATATGCTCATTTTATTCCGGTTAAGACTACTTTTAAAGCTGCTAACATTGTTGATATGTTTATGAAACAAATCTTTCGCTTACATGGAATTCCAAAGGTAATTATCTCTGATCGAGATTCCAAGTTTACTGGAAATTTTTGGACAAGATTGTTTAAAGTTCTAAATACTAAGTTAAATTTTAGCACTTCTTTTCATCCACAAACTGACGGGCATACTGAAAGAGTAAATCAGTTTTTAGAAGACATGTTAAGAATGTATGTTAAAGATCAGCCAACTAAATGGGAAGAGTATTTGCATTTAGCTGAATTTGCTTACAATAACCATTATCAAGCTTCTACTAGACTTAGTCCATTTGAGATATTATATGGAAGAAAGTGCAGTACTCCTATTTCTTGGGATAATCATGTTGACAGATTAATGCTAGGACTAGATTTGTTAAGAGAGATGGAACTAACCGTGAAAAAGGTACAAGGCAATTTAAAAATTGCATAAGATAGACAAAAAAGTTATGCAGATCTGAAACAAACTGGAAGAGAATTTCAGGTTGGAGATCATTTCTTTGTAAAGGTAAAACCCAAGAAAAGTTCTTTTAAGCTTGGGAGTTGTGTTAAACTAGCACCAAGGTACTGTGGACCATTCGAAGTCCTATCAAGGATTGGACTAGTTGCATATCAGTTGGATTTACCATCCAACTTAAGAATACATAATTTTTTCACATTTATGTTTTAAAGAAGTATGTGCACGATGCTATTCATGTATTGAATTGGAATGACATACAGGTGGAACCCGAAGGATATTTTCAGGTGGAACCAGACTGTATCCTCGACATGAGGAAAATTATGCTCTGGAACCGTACCATAGGGAAGGTAAAGATGCAATGGAAGCACCTTAGCCCTGATGAAGCTACCTGGGAATTGAAAAGTAATATGTGGGCAACATATCCAATTTTGTTCCAAGGAGGTTCTTTTGAAGAATAAGAAACATCGAGGACGATGTTGAGCTTAAGTGGGGGTTTTTGTAACATACTCATTACTTGAAACATTTTATGTTTGGGAAAAACATTGTCTTAACTTTTATTGTAAAGTTTTATATTTGGCTAAGTGGCCAAGGATGACTGTAATTGCATAATATTATTATTTAATAAAATAAAATAGGAGACATTCACCCAAAGAGACTGTTGAAAGAGTGTTTACTGACCCACTAGGTGGAATGGAATCTGGGGTAGAAGGAAATAGACAAGTGGCAGCATCAGAAAATCAGTAACTAGCTGTTGTTATGGGACAACTCCCTTGAAATGTGGTCAAAGTTCCCTGGAATGTGCAACTGGAGCTTGAGGCTCATTTATTGAAAACTGACCACTAAAATACCTAGGCATCTTTTATAAGCCATCGAATTTAAGCAGAGGCTCATACTTTTACCGACGAGAAAATTTACCTTGTGGTTCTATTGTATGCACACAAGAGATTCGATGAGGGGAAAAGCTATGTTTTGAGTTGTATTGTAAGTCTGTTTCACTTCTGCTAAGTGCAGAGTTTTCCTGCTGAGTGTAGAGATTTTTGAGGTGTATGCAAGTCTCAATTGATTGTTGAAGTACAACCTCAGTGCCTTGCTTCTACACAGAGTATTCTACCTAGTGGTTCAGTAAACATGCTCGGGGGTCCAAGGGAGCAAGTGATTTGGCTGCTTCTTCTGGAAAAGGTTGGGAGGAATAGGCCTATTTGGGTGTTTGTCCACCCTATCTACATTATCAGTTTCTACTTGTTATTTTATTTTCTTATGGATACAACTTATTGTTTTCATATTTGTTGATTTATGATTATTAGTTGAATGTTGTTAGTTATCATTATTCAGATTGAAATGACTGAATTTCCGAACTGTTTATCATCTATGTAAGTAGTTGAAGAAGTTTTATGATAATGATAGAATAAAATGCTTCCCTGCATTTTTCCACACACTGTATTTGTGTCGTACTCTAGTGCATGGAAGAGTATTTAGAATAGATATGAATAATGATATGCAAAAGATAGAGATGAATTAAATGCTTATCATAAATAAACTATGTTATGTTCCTGTATTACATTGTCTGTTTACATTGCAATAAGAATATATTATGTATTAGACATAGAAAAACATAGCATTTTTTTATTTAATCATATATTTTAGTATTAGATCATTCTTAGTAACAAAAGAAATAATATTTAAACAATCCCATGCTTCTATCCAAACCTAAAGTTCATTTATAGTTAATATTTCTTTCCAGAGAACAAATAACACATACTTTTAGTATTCTTCTCAACTAAAAATCATTTTTAGACATCTTAGTTTCTGTATTACAAACCCTAACATTATCGAAAACTCTTAGTGCAATATTTTTATACAAATCAAAGCAAAGTCTAAAAAATTACAGAAAAGGATTTAGAACTCATATATCTTTGGTAACAAAACATATTATTACCTTAGTACAATAAATATTCATTTATCAAATTAACAAATATAAAATGAATAGGAACTAAGTAAGCTGTCGAATATCCCAGGGTTCAAACCCTAACTTTAGCTATTCATATTAATACTGAATTAACATTTCATCTTTAGCAATACAAAAGAGAATTGCGAAGACAGAGTTCTAAACACGAAGATTGTTTCCATACAGTCTAAGTTTTATAACCTTACAAGTTACATAACGAATCTAGGGTTTGAAACCTGTATTGATTCTACAACTAGAAATTTAAAATAGTATTTAGTTTCTGGTAGATTTCTTAGTCAAGCCTTATGGCTTGGGTTTATACATAAACCCCAAATATTTAAATACCCATTTAAAACACAACGACGAACCCTGCATTCGGATACCAAACAACTCTTCAAATTAATAACGATGCCGAGACTTTTTTTCCTCTCAGCTTAACACTTTAAGACTTCATTTATTCGATACATAAAACCTATAGTATTATCCTTCGAAAACTCAATAGAAAAACAAGAAACAATGTGAGGTTAAGGGTTCAAAACGCCAACTGCTTTTTTTATAAACAAAATCAAGTTTTAAAACCCTAAAAATATCTTCATCACATTTTATCAAAATGCCGAGGGTTAAACCCTTCGAAACAAAACTGTACACATTTATCGTTTAACTTATTACACAGTAAAATGTTGAAGAGGCAGCACAGAGCAGGTTGAGGATCCAGTCCTCCCAACACTTGCCATATGGCTTACACATTACAACGGTGACAAAAACCAAAGCTAAAATCAAAACCGAATGCTCGGCTAGACCAGACGAAGACTGGCATTTTGCCAAGCTGCACCATACAGGGAGTCACCGAGGCTTACTAGTCTTTAAAGCTCTTATCCCTGTTACTTAAAAACATAAAAGGCTAAACGTCGAGGAAGCACCTGCCATCACAACATTTTAACATGGTTAAAATATGGACCAAAGATCAAAACTTAAATACATACAACTGTATTAATGTCAAACTTCGTGGAAATATAAGAAGGGAACCATGACTTACCTTCAGAAGTAAATCTTGCTTCTTGACTGAACATTTCTGTAACCTTCGAGGCACTCGGCTTAAACAAAGTAGTCACACAAACCACCAGTAAACGTAGCAAGACTTAACTCAGGAATGGCTCAGCTCATGTAGCCTACTGGTGACAGTTTACAAGCTATAGGTCATAGTATCGAACCCAGGTGAGGTGCCTCCAAAACCTTGTTACAAACCCTAAGAATCTGAGGTCCTGTCGGCCTCTCCAAACCCCACTCACTATAAAAATGAATTCTCTAGGTTGTTCCCGCGTCGAGTAATTCCAAATACAGTTAGGGTTAACACCACTACCAAGAAACATCACGTGAATACCTGCCATAGTGGATGCCAACATGCCTTCCACCAAGATGCTTCTAATGCACTTTAATTACCATAGCTACTGATATACAAAGTGCTTGCCAATGCATCATCACCAAGGTTAATGTACTAGGTTGTTCACCTGATTAAACCTTGCAACCATAGTATATTATGGTCACGTAACATGTCAAAAGTCAAACTACCTTTGCATAATATACAATAACATAGGAAGTATTACGTAGAGCTCCTTTTAATTAAACCTTGTACTTAGCATAAAACCATAGAGCGCACATCAATGTTATTACATAGCTATCATTATAATGCGCTTAGGGTTATAACATCCAACTTATATTTAAGTATGTAGAGTATAGTTTACAACCATCGGTATTTCAAGGTTGCCATAATAAAAAATAACACGTAGGATTTGTGCATATAGTTTATAAACATCAAAAGATAAGCATAAATGCATACGAATTACATTTGATAGCATTAGTATATAAAAGTTTAGGTTATGACTATCCTTAACAGATAAATGAATACATGGTATAATTCCTAAGCATAGGGTTTAAAGGCCTATAGCCTTGAAATCAAAGTTCAATACTTTCCACGATGACTTAATACAAGTCAAGTGTAATAGTGATAAACACAATTTCTGAGATGCGAATATAAATGTTGGGGAATTATATAAACAACGTTATACAGAATATAACCATAAAACTAAAGATCAAACTAGAATAGATCTCACCCTGGAACACTTCAGGTTTTTGTTTTTTTTCTTTTAAAACATTTGAAGGCTAATTGAAGTTTTAAATAATACCTCTTTACACACTTCGCAATACTTGTAAAAGAAATATCGCTCTTACCTGTGATCTGCGAAAGAAGTTCAAATGCATTATCTAAATAGCTAAGTAAGCCTTGGGGTGCCCATAGGACCCCTTCATCATCATCAAGAAATTAAATAGTTAGCACTTCCATTGAAATCGGCATGAAGATAAATCTATAAGGTCTAGACATCTAAAGAAGTAACCATATTTGATCTAGGATGCAAGAATGGTGTAAAAACATCCAACAATATTTTAAATAAGAGTTCTGTGAAACCCCACCTTTTGGATGGAAATGCCAAGATCATTGTTATCAAAAAATGCTAGTTTTTTAAATTTCATCTCATAGATGACATTCCAGTCATGCAATGGAGGGAATCACTTTGGGATGAAGCTTGGTCATCTCCTATTCATCTATGGCGGTCATTTCCAGATGGTAGTGCAGACTTGCTAGTGGGACAACCTAGGTTATTAAATATGCAATCAAAAAGACCTTCAGACATTGACAAAATAAAAAAAAAGGAATAGAAACATAGATTTCATTCTGGAATTGAGGGATTGAGAAGGGAGGTGAACAATTTTGGTGTCCCAAGTTAAATTATTGGGAGATTGTATATAAAGCTTTGGACAGTCCCTTCAAGAGTGTTGATCAGTCATCAACTAACTTTTGGAAATCGACAAGCCATGATATTCATAGTAGTGAACCTACAAGATCTGAACATGAAATTATGGATTCCTATTTGAAGGAAAATGTTCCTGCTTTGCGGGATTGCTATGTTGGACCACTATGCAACAAGCCTAGAGATGAATTCATTCCAAGAGTGGATGTTGTAAAGGGCCAAATGGTCATTGTGCAATCACGAGAGCTAGATTGTGCAATCTGGTTGGGTAAAGCGATTGGTGATATTTATCAGAATTCAGATGCTAGTACTGTTGGGTGTTACAAAGTAGAGGTGCAATGGTGGAAGCCAACAAGACCATCGAAGGATCTGAAGGTCTTGTACGAAAACTGCTTAGATAGAAAGCAATAATGGGTTGTTGGCGCAGAAGAAAATATGGTGATCGATGTAAATAGCATCATATGGGCATTGTCACCAAGGAAAGGATGGACAGGAGAAAAAATTAGCATAAACGAGAAGGGCCTTGTAGCAGTCAAGGCACAATGAGAAAATATGGGGCATAGTGTTCAGAGTGGGATGGATGTTCCTTCGGATATCGTTTGATGTGATCTTTGTTCGGATATCCACATCATCTTTTTCAGGATCTTGCATGCAAATTAGGGTTTGCATGCAGAATCTAGGGTTTGCATGCACCTGCATGCACTGGCATGCATCCCAGTCACCAGTTTGATGCCTCCAGCACCTTATCCACCTCATTCTAGCACCCGGGAGCCACCTACCACAGAGTTTTAGCCCTCCTAGGCTGAAAGGCGCCCACTTCTCACCTACTTCCAGAGAAGGGCGCACTTGTTCACCTACCACTGCAGTTCCACTTCAGTTACATTCAGTTAGCTCCGATTCTCCCTGATTTGAGGCTAGTTTCACTCCCGACTGACTGTTTCACTTCCGTTGGACCTCCAGATTGACTAGATGACTTGTTCTGACTTCAGTTAGCCTCCCATGCGCCCCCACTGAGCCTCCAGATCCTAAATCAGTGCTACACACTTCAGTTACACTTATTACACTCAGTTAGACTCAGATTGACACCTGGATGACTGGTTGTTGTGCATTGATGAGCACCACCGATTGATTGATGAGGACTCCTAGTTAGAGTCAAGCTACTCCATTCTGTAATTCGAATGACCTCCTTAGGCAATTCGAATTGCTCAGTCATGGTGACAGTTTGTATTGTAATTCATTCACCCTTTCTGGGATAGAGAGCAATGCTGCATGTTTTGCACAGTTTTGCACCATATTTTCTATGTTCATCTGTTGTGATTGATTTACTTGTTCATTAGATCTGTTGTGACTAATTTTACAATCTTAGCCCAAACAATTTATATTTTTTTGCAATCCTTCTAGTTTGTCTATCAACTTGGCTGGGTCTTCTCTATCATGACCGTTTTGATGTCAAACAGTAAGGCTTTCTGTTCAGTCTCCAAGGTTGATAGTAGACATGGGAATTTCTCTATATGCCAGTTTTTGTCTCAGAAGTGCAATGTGAAAATAAGATGGATTTAATCTTTTTTACCAGTATATAATACAAAGTTTCTCTTTTTTTTGTTTAAAAAAAACAATCCTTTCAATAAACAAGAAAAATAGTGGCACTGAGAGGGATCCAATTTGAAGGGTTGAACTTAATTTCAGGTTGAAGGATATATATTCATACCGCCCTTCTAGCATGAAGGGCTTTAATTAAAAAAAGATAATAAATAAAAACACTTTTCATTCTTTTTATGAGATTTCATTCTATTTAAAAAAAAGAAAAAAGAAATAATGCTTTGATTTAAAAAAAAAAACAAAAGGAAAGAATGTTTCTATTAAAAAAAAACAAAAAGAAAGAATGTTTCTATTAAAAAAAAAAAAAAAGAAAGAATGATTCTATTTTAAAAAAATAGAATAGTTTTTGTATAATGCTACTACAATGATCCTAATGTAAATGTGTAAAGTTACTTATTTACAATTACTTCCACAAGTAAACTTTAGTTCGACGAGCATTATGGACCACCATCGTCAAGAGGAAGAGGAGAATATAACCTATGGTCATCGCAGAGTCTCTCGTGCTCATAAGATGGTTTGGATGCAATATAGGGATCATACGATTGGTGGATTAAACAACTATTTCATTTATCGAAAGACTTTTGAGATCGCAAGCTTCAATTGAAACTGTTGGCGGATCGAAGTTTTATTTCAAACTGTGAGCAGATCCAAGGTTTAATTAAAACCGTGAGCAGATCTCGTTGATTCAGCCCCTTATCTGATCTCTTCTCTCAGTTCAATGGTGGGCCTTGCTGACGGAATGACGTTCCTAAGGTCCAGTGTGGAAGACTTCAAACAACACCTGCGAAAGGTTTATGAGGCAATCTGCTTGGGCATCAAAGCGCACAGAGAGTTAGTCGACCACATGAGGTATATCTCTCAACAATTAACCTGTCACGACTCTAGAATTGATGATTTGGAATGAAATTTGATTGAACTTATGGGGACAGTGGATAGTATAAAAGATGAAATTTTGAAGATGGATAGGATGTCACAGTGTAACCACTTCCAGGAATCCCCCTCTGTGGACATGAGAATTGCTAAGGAAACCTCTGTTCAGTGGCAGAATTTTTTGTAAAAGAGATCCCTACTTGGATGAGTTGTTACATCCATTTTGGAAATTTTTTTACATCATCTTGTTAAATTTACAGAGCCATACTGGGAAAGCTATTTATGCTCCCAGGATCTCCTTTTTGTAATGAATGGATGTGCACAGCCTTTTGAATAAATCCATCTATATGCTTCAATATAATTACAGAGAACTATTTTATAGAGAAGTATGGTCAAATGATGAATATATATTTCTGAATATAACTTGTTGTATTTTACATATTAAGAACAAAGTATTTTACATATTAAGAACAAAAGTATTTTACATATAAAGAACAAAAATATGGCTAAGTGTTGAACTCACATGGCTAAGAGGCCATTTGGAAATGCCCGGAAGGAGGTGTCCTTGTGCTGATAAAATTAATCAGGTGGCATAGGCTTGTTCTCTAGTGAATTGAATATCTAACCATGGGCTCAGATATTCCTATGGAGTTCACAGGTGCCAAAGACAAGCCTGCCAAAATGAGAAAAAGCTTGTTCTTACTGTTCAAATGAAGGTTGAAGAGGCATTTGGAAATGCCCGCAAGGAGATGTCCTTGTCCCGATAAAACTAATTAGGTGGCATAGGCTTGTGCCTTGATGAACTAGCTATCTATCCATAGGATCCGATTTTCCTCTGGAGTTCACACGTGTGAAATACAAGCCTGCCAAAATGAGAAAAATGTTGTTTTGTTTTGCATATTAAGAACAAAACTTTGGCTAAGTGTTGAACTCACATGGTTGAGAGGCCATTTGGAAATGCCTGCAAGGAGGTGTCCTTGTACTGATAAAATTAATCAGGTGGCATATAGGATTGTTCCTTGATGAAATGAATATCTATCCATAGGATCAGATTTTCCTCTGTAGTTCACATGTGTGAAAGACAAACCTGTCAAAATAAGAAAAAGTTTGTTTTGATGTCCAAATAAAGGTTGAAGAGACATTTGGAAATGCCCACCAAAGAGTTTCCTTGTGATAATAAATTCTCCAGATGGCATGGACATATTCCCTGGTGATGTGGCCATCTAGCTATGGTGTCAGTTCTCTCTCTGAGGCTCACATGTGTGAAATTTTGGCCTGCCAAAAGAGACAAAAATAAGGTTAATTACACCTTGTGTTATGCTCCCAAAGGCTTAGGAAAATTCCCGCAAGGGGCTATGTTATGCCCGCAAGGGATTATGGTATGCTCGCAAGGGCTTAAGGGAATGCCCACAAGGGGCTTGAAGCATAAAGCTCCCAAGACTTTATTATGCCCGCAAGGGATTAGGGTTATGTCTGCAAGGGTTTGTTTTATGACCGCAGGGGCTGAGGTTAAGCCCGCAGGGGCATAGGGATGCCCGCAGAGGATGAGGTTAAACCTGCATGGGCTTAGGGATGCCCGCAAGGGATAAGGTTAAAGCCCGCAGGGGATTAGGAATTCCCGCAGGGCTTAATTATGCTAGCAAAAGAGGCTTAATGGAGTATGCCCGTAAGGATTAAGCCCACAGGAGGAGTATGCTCGAATAGGTTTAAACAATAAGCCCGTGAAAGCTTACATTATACCCATAAGTGAAGGATGGAGTATGCCCTCATGTGAAGGATCGAGTATGCCCGCAGGTGAAGGATGGGATATGCCCGCAAGATAATAAAAGAGTAGCCTGCAACCCTGAGATGAAAGAATCTCGCAGGCCTGAAGGATGAGCAAAAATGTTTTAATTAATTAATTATAAATTTATAATAAACAGAATTATAAATTTAAATCAATGATATCAGAGATTTGAAGAGGCATGAATATGAAAGGCCATGAGCCTGTTCAGGAAAGATGCAAGGTTTAAAAGAAGAGTTAAAGAATATATAAATAAGTAACAAGATTCAACTCTTGTCCTTATGCACGAGACCTATGGACCATTGAAGCAAGGACTATCACACAAGATAGGATGATCACGAATTGAGAAACTACCCTAGAACAATGCGCATTGACGCCTTCCCTTCCCTCTTCGTGTTCAACATTTGGGAAGCTCGAAATAGAGCAATTTTCAAAAACCTTTGGACCCCCGCTGATATAACATCCACGTTGCTGGTTCAGAAAACGCAGGATCTTAAAACAATCCCCAAACTTTAAATGGTACCATTAATATCCATAATATTTGTTTATATAATCTTTAAACTAATTTTAAAAATCAAATATGCCATGTGTCACAATACAAGCATTCCACGTGTCACAAAATTTATAGAAGTTTTGCTTCAAATACTTTGCTGGCAAGTGGAAATATTCTGAGAGAAAGAGAGGCTGCTCTTTCTCTAAGGTGTTCTATTTTTACAATTCCCTCGTAGATGAAGGGTCGGCCCACCCTTCTTATTGTCAATATTCTTTTCATAATAGTTCAACACTGCAAGAATGGTCGATCGATCCTTCTTGTGTTCTCCATTATGGATATAGATGAATTGTTGGATAAAGGTTTTCACAATTAACTATGAAAAGAAGGGGCAGCCGATCCTTCTTATCGAAAACCTGAAGTCGGCACAAACCATTTTTGTATGTTATAACTTCCAAGGTGTTCTATTTTTACAATTCCCTCGTAATTGAAGGGTTGGCCAACCCTTCTTATTCCCAATATTATTTTCATAATAGTTCGACACTGCAAGAAGGGTCGGTCGACCCTTTGTATTCCCAATATTCTTTTCATAATATTTCGACACTGTAAGAAGGGTCGGTCGATCCTTCTTGTGTTCTCCATTATGGATATAGTTGAATTGCTGGATAAAGGTTTTCACAATTAACTACGAAAAGAAGGGGCGGTCGATCCTTCTTGTCGGAAAACGGAAGTCGAGACAAACTATTTTTATATTTTATAACTTTCAAGGTGTTTTATTTTTACAATTCCCTCAAAATTGAAGGGTCGACCGACCCTTCTTATTCCGAATATTATTTTCATAATAGTTCAACACTGCAAGAAGGGTCGGTCGATCCTTCTTGTGTTCTCCATTATGGATATAGCTGAATTGTTCGATAAAGGTTTTCACAATTAACTACGAAAAGAAGGGGCGGCTGATCCTTCTTGTCGGAAAATGGAAGTCGAGACAAACCATTTTTATATGTTATAACTTAGCTGATTGACTTATTATTCAAACAATGACTGAATATTTTAGACATTGAACTTTTCAATTTAAAATTTTGAACATTTACAAATGAAAATTGCACTTTTCAAATAAAAAATTGCATTTTTTGATTTGAAATTCACACTTTTCAAATCAGAAATTGCATTTTTTTATTTTAAATTCACACTTTTCAAATGAAAAATTTCATTTTTTTATTTGAAATTCACACTTTTCAAATCAAAATTTGCATTTTTTTTATTTGAAATTCACACTTTTCAAATCAAAATTTGCATTTTTTGATTTGAAATTCACACTTTTCAAATTGAAATTCATAGTTTTATAACAAAAAACTGCAATTTTAAGGTTCATAAATAGTCAAAAACACACTATTCGAATAGAAAAACACACTTTTCAAAACCAATATTGCCACTTTCAGAACCTGTTTTTGCACTTAAGAAAGGTTGATATTGACACTTTCAAAATCTAAATTCACACTTTCTTAGTCCAAAATTTGCCTAATATGTCCAAATTTAATGAAATTGGCGTTTTAATCCTTTTATTGTCTTTTTCCCAACAATTGCTTGACAATTATGGTTTAATACAAAGGTATTCTCTATCACCTTTACATCGTTGGATGTAGTCAAGACCCAGATCCTGTAGTCTTATCAGGTAATGTCTAAAGAATCTAACATGATTATGGACGTAAAAGACTCATGTTTTCAGCTTGGAGTTGTATTTCTACTTGGTTCATGATGTTGTTAGCATGTGGACATAACTAATTGTAGTAAGTGACTGGCTTTCCAGGAAATGGAGGGGAAATGATGAAGCAAAGAATCCTGGAAATACCCTTTATGTCACAGGCCTCTCTACTCGTGTTACAGAAAAGGATCTTAAAGATCATTTCTCAAGAGAGGGAAAGGTTGGTCTTTTGGAATAGCTGTAATGTGTTGGTTGTATTTCAAGATTGTTGTTTTATTTTTTTATATTTAAATTGTTTCTTCTTTGTTATGCAATTTTTACTGCAGGTTATTGATTGCAACTTATCACCCATTCATAACATGTCCTTACAAAGTGTATTTCCATTGAAGGGGTGTTATAACTTGGGAAATTCTTTATTATTTATGTGAGATGGATTTGTTATTTATTGTAAGTTGGGAAATTCCTCTTTCTAGAAGGGAAGTAATTTGGGTTTTTTTTATGTAGCATCTTTCCATCTATCAACTTAATGTTTATTTGCACAACTATTTCTCTAGCATATTTCATTATATTTGATGCATTCTACAAGTGTGTTAACATTGAAAACATGATTTTGTGCTTATCTAATCTGAGCTGGTATTGTTTTCCAGTTTTGATTGTCAGGTTTTCTCCATTATGGTTCAATATGACATAAGCATCAAAATTTGTTCATATTTGAAATGTTGGAGCTGAAATATCTGAGGTGTTGCTTCTTATCAAGGTTCTTCATACTTCATTTTCTTTCAACAATCTTTAAGTTGAAAACAAAACATTTGCCATTTATTTGGATCTTTCAGCAATTGTAGTGTGTTAATGTTTATAAAAGTTTGTGATATAATTTTAGTGTGAACTTTTATTCTATTTAAGGGTGCTAGCTCACTAGAAGAGAACCTTCCTTACATGCAGGAGGTTGGTGGTTCGATTCCTCCGTGCCTTATCTACATAAATGAATGACTAATTAAATGACCCTTTAACAACAATCAATAACTAAATAAATGACTAGTTAACACCAATCAATGACTAAATAAATGATCAGTTAACAACAATCAATGACTAAATAAATGACTAGTTAACATCAATCAATGACTAAATAAATGACCAGTTAACAACAATCAATGACTAGTTAACAACAATCAATGAATAAATAAATGACTAAATGTACTACAAAAAGCGATAATTAAACCAAATAAATGACCAAATAACGACAATAAATGACCAAATAACAAACAATTAACGACCAAATAAATACATAAATATATGACTAACGCTTGAAGCAATTTAAGTAATTTATGACCAAGTGATAAATGACCAATTTGGTTGGGAGATAAGTGACTGCTAATTTGTCATCAACGGTCACATGACCAATTTTAGTAATTTATCTATGATTTTTAGTCACTTATTATCCGTTTTGTACTAGTGTAATAATCTGAAAGAGTATGATGTTGTGATCAACCTCTTAGTTGATTCTCTTCATATGAGCATTTTCCAACTTTGCGTCTATTTGGACTCCTAGTTACTTGTATATCAGTTGAACAATTGTTATCAAGTATGCAATCCTTACCTCTTTAGAAAGTTCTTGCATGCTAAAAATTTGGGTAGACAGTTTGAATTCATTACATTCATACATTTACCCAAAATTTTCAATGATGTGGTAGATCAAATGGCTAATGACATTCTAGAGTGGCACATTGCTCATCAATATTAAGGAAACTAATCACATGCACACACAACCATATCACATTTCATTCACATATGTATAGATCCATCATCAACACATAAATAAACTCAAAAATACATAAAAAATTTGCATCCACGTGCATATATATATGTGTGTGTGTGTGTGTGTGTGTGTGTCCAAAAATACATAGTCATGTCTGCATCTTGGAGCCCCAACAACTCCATAAAAAATAAATACATCGGTCCAAATTCCCCATGCTCATATCCTAGAGGGTAACTCTATAATCCTAAATATTCATACAAGTAATTTGAGTCATCGTTCTCGGTCTCCTCATCCTCTCTTTTATTGTCCTTAATGTGAGGCACATTTCCCTGCATCTGGTCCCGGATAGTGGCAACAACCACTGCAATCTTGCACATATTCGAGCACCACTCATCGGGGGACCAAAAGCACACAATAAGTAGTTCCTCATCTAGGTGCTGCTAGCCATCATCGATGATACCCTTGAGCAAGTGATCAATATCAAGACGCAATCCGTCTAAGACTGCATCGACACCCCATTGGAGTCGATGTGCTCGAGGGACGGGATTGATCCCCTAGACCCTGGCTCATTTGTGTTGATATTCTTCTAGGATAACATGCCCCAAATATGCACACACAAATGAGAAGCCATCAGTATTGGTGTCATAAGAAATTCTGGCTAACATCCAGCTAGTACTGTAAAGCATAAAAAATATAATAAATGCATGCATACCATCAGGTCCCCAGGCCTGTCCAGGGGACGAGGTAGCTCTAGATCACTACGATAATCCATGCTCTTGTGTGGATAATCCTTGATCACCACTAGAAGCTATCACCAGTACGCAAAGAATTCTCAACTAAACAACCTTCCAACTACACCTCCTCCCTCGCGAATCATCATCTCACCCCAATGCGTCATCTTGGGATCTATAACCTCGCTATCTCTCATAGCGATTTACGAGCGCAAGGTGGGTACCTTCTGGAAGAAGAAGGAACAAATCAATGATGCAAATCCAAAGTCTCCCCAGAGATGAGTAACCTAGTTCATCTCTCGTTGAACCACAATAAGAAACATGTTCCCCCACTCGAACTAAGTCCCCTCTAGGACTCTCTCCATAATGAGCATTTATCCTCCATAGATATTGTGTGGACTAGTAGAGCCTAGAACCCGAACTACCCCGGCTGCAATCGCTCATGTATACAGACTCTCAATGTCCACTAAGAGTATTGAAGTAGCGTGAAAGTATGCATTCGTAAGGAAATGGCACTCCATGACTTCCCTCGTGTCCACATCATGGGGACATTTGGGATGGGTGTCCCCAAAGACCCCAAGTTGAGGCAAGCTGGTTATGAAGAATACGTCCTCTAAGATGAGCTCCACATGCTCACCTTGAACCATGAAATCCTTTTCATTGCGGTCCCAAAAATCAATAATCTTATTAAGTAGCAAAGGCACGATGTGTATGAGTGGGTTCTCCAAGAACTTGAGCAGCCCACATCTAGCCAACGTGTCTCTAATTGGATGATCACCAATGTCCCTCTCCCTCCACCAGACTCGTGGCATCCTGCATTCAAACCAAGCAGTCAGGACTAGTCCAAGATATAAAAAATTATATTTTCCCTCAGGTCGCTCGTTTTCGAGCATTTTAAGTGACCTAGGTCAATTTTTCCGGTCCAAATTGAGCGATTTAGATCACTCATTTTTTTCTAATAGGTGTGATTTAGGTCGCATATGTCTCTCCGATAGGTGAGACCCAATTTGCTTATGTCCATCAAAACAGAGTGACCTGAATCGCTCAAAAAGCCTCAAAAGGTGCAACCCAACCCTAAAACCCTCAAGGGGTTCTCCAGGGTCCCTTAGAGAGCCAAATTCAAAAACTAAATGGTTAAAATTGACAAGAAACACGAGAGCATTTAGCTGCAACTTACATAATCTAAATCTAATTACCCGAATGGAAGAAATCAATAGCTCAAGTTTTGGGTCCCACACTCTTCCAATAGTGCACAATACAAATGACACTTGACAAAGGGGGCCCCACTCCTATTTAAGTGGTTTTCATTATTTTTTCTTATGAGCCTTCCAGGATCATGTATGGTGTCCATTTGACGTGTCATTCGTACCGTTGGAATTAGGATTCTAATCTCTTCTTGATTATGGGAATCTCTTTCTATTATTAATAGATTAGTTTTTAGGCCCATTTTTTCCCTCCTTGGTTTGCATGCCACCAAGTAAAATTTCATTTTTCATGATTTTTTTAAGCTACGAATACATTTGATTTGGTTTCCAGATGCACTTTTACGCTTGGATGCCATCTTAGTGTGCATATCCTTGCTATGAGGAACCCCATAAGTTTCTGCCACCCACCATCCTATGTAGGTATAAATCCTTAACTAGCATATATGCACACCCTCCATCTAATGCATCAACCTTCCATGCACTATATACACCTGTAGTACCTCCCCCCCTATTAGAGTAAGTGGCCTAGCCCAACCATCTTTGCATTTGCCTTTACTTGGCAGTAAAGCCTCCCGAACATGCGTATCAACATAGAGCCCCACATCCATTCAACACCCATGTTTTTCTTTCATCCTGTAGGATTGAGAGTCCATTTAGTATGTGATATTGTACACTTAACCACATGTTACCGTCTTCACAACATTCACTGGCCATCCCCACTAACTCCTAGATTTATGATCCTCTTGGCACATTAATGTTTTGCATTTCACATTCATAATCCCACTACTTCATCCATACTTCAAAACTTCATGTTATTTTTCCACCATCCATCAACCTGCAAGGAGATTACCATCAATGTCTCACCCTGTCCTTAAAGAGATCCATATATTATCACTCCATTCCATGATCCATATAAAACCATCACAATCAAACACTTATATCGTTTCTAGTCTTTCTCATCTTAACCAGGTGAATAGTCGCCCAACGCGACCATATTTTACAAACGGTGTTTCTAAGAACCCCTGTTTTCCATATGTTCACACATTTGGGAAGCTATGATTTTGGAGTAGTCATTTCTACTCTCACTTCGATGCCCATGTATCATAGAAACCATTCAAAAAACTGCTTCTTAGCACTCCCACAGATCATGCATTATCTCATGTTATGGCAACATTCTTGGTCATATTTGTTCGGAGTATTCTACGATGAGTCACCTTTGGAGTCATAACTAGTCAAAATACCTACTCCCAAGAGTAACAAGTCCCCCCCATCACGAGTCATGTCCTGTGGTACCCCAATTGTGTCCTTCCCTTAATCCAAGAAGTCTCACATGTGCTGCCAAGTCAACCTTTCCTTCATACTCTGAACAAAGTAAGTTTGAGTTCCTTACTTAGTTACCCTCGTATCCCTAAGCAGTTTCTTAGTTACTTGTCAAATGTTCCTTTTATCTTGGCGGTATCCCTCACGCTTTTGTTAAGGAAACATCATTTTCTTAGTAGTTGCAGGTCTCTTTCTGTCAATGTCAACACATCTATTCTAGAAGATAGACCCAACATAATCATGTACCTTAGTCTCATAACCAACATTGATGAGTCCCTGGGACCAGCTTAGGGGAGACAATAGTGCCCTTTAGTTAGTTTGTTTCTCGCATTCTCGATGACAAATCACTCATCACACCGTCGAGATTCGTACATGATGATGGTCCTTTCATTATTTGTTCAAAGACCCTAGATATCACTAATTCCCACCCTTGGTGGAATCTGCTTTTCAGTTATTTGTTATTTGAGATATCCAGGTTGCGTTGGCGACAATGTTATGGAAGCCCTAGTTACAAGATTCCTTTTGTATCTAGTGACAAATGCAGTTCCCAAAGTATGATGACTCCATACTTTCAGTTATATGAGTCATCCCAGGTTGTTAGACCCTCTTCAATTCCAGTAGAGCATCAGTTATTGTTATCGAGCATTCTTTCATAATGTTATTGTTCCACTATTAGTTCTCCAAATCAAATAGGATTATACCTTACTTATGCACCTTTATGAGTCCTCCCTCGACATCTAATGATGTACACAGTGATCGTTCAAGTATTGATTAGATCCCCACTGGGCCTAGATCTTCCTTATGAGGTACACAATGATTTTATGCATTGATATGATCCCTATTCGATCTAGATCTCTTTCTATTTTGAGACATTGATACAAGCATTGGAATGTTTGCCTCGTCCATATATATTTGAGATTATATGCACCATTTTTTTTGGAGAAAAAGGCCTCTGTAGCCTCGTTGGAAGGCGAGTTCTCTCCAAAGTGGTTTCCATTCTCCATGCCACCATCACACTTATCTCCTACCATGAAACTCCTATGATGTATATCAGCCATACGATGAGCTCCTAACCTCACACATCAGGGGGAAATCTGTTAACAACCAAAATTTGCTCACCTGCCAAGTCAGCTGCACACTCCCCTTCATATGCCATCATGCCACCTCATCCACATTAGTTTGGCCTTGGAAAACCAGTCAAAAAACCTAAAAATGGGAGGAAAGCCTTAAAAAAGCATTCAAAATTCAATTCACTCTTAATCCCTCAATAAGAGTGACCTAGGTCACTCATAATCCTTCAATACGAGTGACCTAAGTCACACAAAAACCCCAAAAATGTGCAACCTGACCATCAGCTTAACTTTTGTCTTCCTCTGCTTCGTGTCCAACAAAACGAAGATGAAAATGACATGAGTCTCTATGCGAATGACAAGTCTAGAGTCCCAAACTTATCCCTAGACTCTCATCACCAGCTATAAAAGAGACACCAAAGCCCCTCATTCCACACACAACTCCATTCAAGTTTTCTCAAGTCGTCACTTTGTCATATTTTCACTGAGATTGAAGTAGACCTTTTCTCACTTCCCTCTCACCTCTAGGAGAACCTCTTCCTATGACATGTGGCCAGAGAATTGGAAGGACATGAGGAGAACCAACGAATCCTCCCTTAGACATTTGTAATGGCCTCCTCTTTTGAGATTGTTCAGGTGCTCGTGGTTCTCGTAATTCTTTTCATATATTAATATAAATATTATTTATTCTTTCAGCTCTTGTGTATGTTTGTTGATTGAATTAAAGACAAAAAAATATTTTTATTTGCTTTATTACAACACTCTTAGTTCAATTTATTATCTTAGTAGTTTGTTTTGTTTTATTTTTTTGAAACTCTTCTTGAGTCCACAACCCTCTAGCAAGTACTCTTTAGCATAGGCATGTGTGCAAACACTCGCCACAAGGTGGAAGGTAAAATGAAATGGATGATTTTTAATATTCAAAACTCATATGTGTATGCCTTATAAATTGGGCACATCATGCACCAAGATTTTAACCTTATACCATATCATTTCTTTTAGTTTGCACCTTAGATATAGTTAAAAGTATAACACCAAGCACCAAAGTTTTTATAGGTAGAACCCAATTTCCACCCTTAAACTTACTTCACATTTGTTAATAAGACTAACCATGTGTGATTTGGTTGTGATTTGGTTGTAGGTATGAGGAAGATCAAAAGGTGATTCACATAAACCATGCTAACCATCAATATACCACTGCATCTATCCATGAACAAACCACTTGAGAAGATATGGATGTAACAAAACCATGACAAATGCACCCATACATTAAACAAAAAACATTCGTTTGCAAATCATATCATCATTGCACAAGGCACGAACCATATTATAAGAATGCAATATTTCCATCTTTCACAAAACACATTATAATCGTTATAAATAAACCATGAATTACATCTAAAGCATACATAGATAAACCATCAATAAAAAACCTATAGTATAATCTTCACCATAGTGCATACTTGGAAGATTCCCTATCATGCTTAGCAAGGTTTTAGATTAAATAATAATATTTTAGGGAAAATTTTCAATAAATTCATACAAGTAGAATAAATTTCAATGGATAGATTTGTTACCCCACCTTACAATTACATGAATGATTGACCATTTTTAAGTTCAATATGATCATTTTAAATTAATAAATTAGAACTACAACCAAAAATGATATCATGATGTAAACAAGAAGTCCTAAAGATGCAATTGCATGGCCCACTAAGAAAAACAATTATGCCTACAAACAAGTAATAACACCAACATAAAATGTAACCAATGCATATTTGAGATAACATGATCATTTAAAATTAACTACTTAACCCTCTCCATTTAAATAGTTGATGTATTAAAAGTTTAGTGCACATACAAAATTTAGTGAACTTTGGGTGTAGAAATAATGCCGGTATAGTTTAATTGTAATTCTTAGTTAAAATTGAACATATTAAGGACAAACTCATGTGAAATCTTTATAGGAGTACGAGGATTGGTCATTACCCTATTTTTTTGGATTGATTCTAGTTGCATACATGAGATTTGGTGTTTTCTTTGATTGCATAAAAGTTTCGTTTCGTAGATAATACATATTAGTTCTTTTTTATGAAACCATTAAAAGTTTTAAAGGGAATAATAACAACTTCAACATGAATGTGTTTATGTTAGAATAGCTCCAATTTGATGTCCGTTGCATCAAACAAATCAAACCATTTAGAACCCTATGGCATCATTGTCATAATTGTTTTTGGTATCAACTTAGGTAGTTTTTGAGTAAAAAAATACATAGTAATTTGGAAGGTATATAATATAATCTTAACACTATTAGTTTTGTGCATAGTAGCATAATTCGATCATATTGGTAGTTCGTGTTTGGAATACATTTGAATTCGTTGAATATTCGATGTAGTGTAATACAGATACGGAAAAATTAATGATTTAAAGACTACTTCATTCAATTTTATATTTTTTTATTAAAATAATTATTAATAACGACTTGCCCTCTCTCACTTTGACCATATCTCATATTGTTGAGATTTTATATTTTTGTTTTTTAAATATTTATTTGATTTTTTTATATAAATGTCTATGTAAATTTATGGTATCTTTGTAAATATTTAATTAAAAGTGATATATAGAAGTAGCCTACTTCCGTATTTTATTCGTACTAATTTTTTCCGTATTCTTACTCAAATTATGCTATTATGGCTTTGTGTGACATGTCTTGGATTTTGGAGCTTGACAGTGACACAAGAGGAGTCATAATTGCATGTATTCTTGACACGAGGAGTCATAATTGCATGTATTCTTGACACAATTCCATTATAATATACTATCTTTGCATCGCTCTTCTATGAGATAAAGAGAGGTGGAGGTTATGGCTG
The DNA here is from genome assembly GCA_027924585.1 of Larix kaempferi. Classification (NCBI taxonomy): domain Eukaryota; kingdom Viridiplantae; phylum Streptophyta; class Pinopsida; order Pinales; family Pinaceae; genus Larix; species Larix kaempferi. The sequence goes on from BSBM01001120.1 coordinate 4,086,878, forward strand.
GCTCACTTCATCTGGGATCGTTCAATTAGTTAATTGAGGTTGGAGTAGTGCAACATATATTTCTCCCTTATTCCACATAACATCATCTTATGTATACTCTGTCAAAATTGACAACACCCCCTTGCTAAAAGTTGGGGTTTGATCACACCAATTAATTACTAGGCTAGTGTTGTTAAACACCAATTGATTTAGAAGTACTATAATCCATCAAGGTTTTTTATTCTCACCTCTAATGCAAATCACTTAAAATCTTTCTCTGACAACGACAAAAAATAATATCATTCTTGCTACTTTTGTAGATCATCTTCTAAGTACTTCAAGATATATACATGATGAGGATCTTTCAACCAAACATGGTTGCCACAATAGTACTTTGTAGCGCCTATGTTGAAACAAAAAAATGTCTCATTTGTCAAAGTCAAACTTCATCTCATCTAAATTTTTTAATTGTAAACATTTTCAATTTCCTTCTTCCAAACTAGGTATGAAAGACAAACAAAAAAATGTCTCATTTGTCAAAGTCAAACTTCATCTCATCTAAATTTTTTAATTGTAAACATTTTCAATTTCCTTCTTCCAATCTACGTATGAAAGACGCCATAACTCTAAGAGCTACCCTACATATAACACATTGAAACCTTGTACCTCGACATCTAGATTCAAACCTATGTCTCATAGGTGTATTGCTTGATAATCATCAATGCTAAAGCAAAGATCATGTTTTTGTTGATACATCTGATTTCCAAAAGAACACTATACAATTGTTACTAATAAACAAAGAGTTTTACAAAATCAATGAATCATATAGAAGGAACTTAGAGCCATATTAAATGCATCTCATAACATGCACTTATGAGCACAAGGATAAAGGATTATTATCCTCTAAAATACAATTGAAAAAAAAAAAAAAAACTTCGAGCTTTAAAACACATGCACAATTAAAAAAAAAGCTATGGACATGACTATAACTGTTACAATACAATCCCATAATTGTACAACCTAGAGTAAAACTTCCTTCTCTCGCTACTCATTTTTCTTTTGTTACTTTACTTTGTACTACTTAAAATAAAGATTCATTTTCAAAAGACGTCCACCTTTAGTGGTTTAATGCTTCTATGTTTGATCATTTGGTTTGTGTAGCAAAAGAAAAGTGAAAGAAAATATGTGGTGTGGGTTTTTCCTATTTTGATCTTATCATATTTAGAAGATCTCCATCATTTAAAATTTAGATTTTTTTATTATTTATTTATTTTTCTTTGAGTCTGCCAACAACAAATATAACTCACCGTGGTCACATAAAACTTTAAAAAACAGCAACCTTCCAAAAAAAATTACAATCCCCCACTCTCCACCCCTTTTATTATTTATTTATTTTTCTTTGAGTCTGCCAACAACAAATATAACTCTCACCGTGGTCACATAAAACTTTAAAAAACAGCAACCTTCCAAAAAAAATTACAATCCCCCACTCTCCACCCCTTTTATCCACCCATTTTAATGTTTTCTATATGATCTCATATGATCTGTCAACCAAAAAAGGGAGATTCGTTTTTTTGGTGCCGTCATTCTAAAAAGACTTCCTTTTGTCCCGTCATTCTAACAAGACGTATGCGACGTCTTGTTTTGGTCTCTTGAACAAATATTCTACAAAGAAAAGGCCCCACTAGCACTTTGATGCTCACCCATTTGATCGTTTGGTCTGTCCAACCAAATAAAATGAAAAGGATAATGACAAGGAAGGTTACAGACTTTTCTCTTCTTGGTCACCGTTCAATTTTTCCATTATTTTATTACCTACTACTCGACTTAATGTCTCTCACTCTGCTGTTTTGGGTCCCCTCCCCTCACCTCCCATCCCACCGCCAATACTTTCAATAATTAGATTTAGATGCTCTCTTTAGGTGCAAAATTACTTTATACACATTAAGGCACGGTTAATAATGACTTATTTACATACTTCCCATTGAAACATCGAAATACCAATTGCTGCGATCGGGAATTTACAAATGCCCAGGCCTGACCGAAACGACACCAAATTCTCTCACTGTAGAGGCTCGGGAGTAAGGAATCCTTTCTAAGCGTTCAAATTAAAGTATTGAAAGAAAAAGCAGGGAACGGTGGCAGATTTACTCCAATTTCCACTGTGTGATGGTCGTCATTGCCATGTCGTTTTGGAGACTAGATTGAGTGCTATGAAGTAATATAGATTTCAGTTTGGGAGGACCAAAATACTTTCATTTACCTACTCACTTCTGGTTTGAATTTGCGTTCAATGGCACACCTGCAAACATGCACCGCTTATTCCTCAGCCGATTTTGCATCCACCTCTACTAATTACAAAGTGTTCATCAGTCACCGTGGCCCCGATGTTAAAAACACCTTCGCTGGCCATCTTTATTATCGTCTTCGTTCACATGGATTGCAACCTTTCCTCGACAGGGAGGAGTTGCAGGTGGGAGAGTTGGGATTTCTTCAAATTGAACGTGCCATCAGAACCGCCGCTGTCCATATCGTCATTTTCTCACCTGGATATGCGGACTCCAGATGGTGTTTGGATGAGCTGCTTCTTATATTGAACAAATCTGGCAATACTATAATTCCCGTCTTTTATAACGTGAAACCTTCCGAGCTTAGATGGAGGGGACCGTATCATCAAGCCCTGAGTAATCACGAAGAGAGCGGCAGATACAACCGCCAAAGACTGGAAAAATGGAGAAAAGCCCTTTTTGACATCTCGCACATAATTGGTTTGGAACTCGAGGCCTACAATGGGTTGGAACTCTTCTACTCTCCCTCCGTATTATTAATGTGACTGGTAGAGATATGCACCTAATATTTTGTTTTTGGTATTGTGAATTTACAGTGACGAAGGGAGGCTCTTGGATAATGTCGTCCAATGCGTGCTTAAAAAGGGCATAAAAACAGGCTTGAATGTGCCCAGATATCCAACCGGTCCTCTAGAAAATGTAGAAAATTCTGAAATCACTGTGTCATTGCAGCACCGGAAGAATGGGAAAGTTAAGGTCCTGTGTAGTGTTGGCGTGGGCATGTGTGGAGTAGGGAAGCTGACAACGCTAGCCAAAAATCTCCTCAATAAGCCAAGTTCCAATTGTGGTAAGTGCTGCTTCCTATTTGATATTAGAAAGAATTGATGCAGACAGGGTCCTGAAAGGAACCCCCTGCAAGTATTTTCCTCCTTTGCACACAACACATAGCCTCACTACAACAAGTCCAACAAATCTCCAACCCACAGGTTACTGATCACAAGGATTCTACATACCCTAACTCTACTCAGACAACAATTAACCTCCGAAAGTACTACAGGCCCATACATTCACAGTGACAACAACTTAGCAATTGTTTATTAAACAAAGGCTCAACGGGACTTTCAATTTCATTCATTCTGATCAAAATTACAATTTACGTTACATATCCCAAAGGGCTTGTTCAATATCTCAAATACACAACTTACAATTCAAAATCACAACTCTCAGGGTCAAACCCTTATCATTCTTGGCTAGGTTTACATTCAATACAAATCTTCTTTCTCTACGCAGTATCCCCACTGCTTCTTCACTTCTCTGTGCAACCTCCTCGCTGCTTCTTCTCTTCTCGCTCTCTGTTCTTTCTCTTTACACAACCTATCCATTGGTTTCTTCTCCTTTATCTCAGCCTCTCCCGGCTTCCTCCTTTCTTTCTCTCTGCGTTCTCCAAGCCTCTGCTCGGCTTCTTTTTCCTCTATCTCAGCCTCCCCTGGCTTCTTCTTCGTCTATAGCACCTTCACTACAGTCTACGACTGCTTCTTCTTCCTCTCCCGTCTCTATATGGCTTAACCCTTTTTCACTTCTCCTCGTGCTTCACGCCTCTTCCTCTCCAGTTATCTTGGCTTCGTGCCTCTCCTTTGCCTCGTTCTCTGAACCTCTGCCTCGAGAATTCTGTGATTTCTCTTCTTTGAATCTTTTCCTCTATCTCAGCGTCTCCTGGCTTCTTCTTCGTCTATAGCAGCTTCACTACGACTGCTTCTTCGTCCTCTCCCGTCTATCTCTACGGCTTCTTCACCCTTTTTCACTTCTCCTCGGGCTTCACGCCTCTTCCTCTCTCCTTTGAATCTTTTCCTCTATCCCAGCGTCTCCTGGTTTCTTCTTCGTCTATAGTAGCTTCACTACGACTTCTTCTTCTTCCTTTCCCGTCTATCTCTATGGCTTCTTCACCCTTTTTCACTTCTCCTCGGACTTCACGCCTCTTCCTCTCTAGTTCTCTTGGTTTCGTGCCTCTCCTTTGCCTCGTTCTTTGAACCTCTGCCTCGAGAATTATCTGATTTCTCCTCCTCCGAATCTTTTCTCAATATCACATGCTTCCTCCTCGGCCTTCGATCAGATTATTAATGATGTTCATTGAAGAATTCTCCGCGTCAATACAGGGTGAAAAATAAGTACCAACGTAAAGGATATTGTGGTTTGTTGGTGGAGATATAAGATGGATTTCATTTTATTTACGTGAGTTTAATTCAATTAAAACATCTTCTAACTTGGATGACCAACAGCCTCATCAACTACGATTCTGTCGGAAATATCTTGTTTAAACCGGCCGCCTTGAAACTGAACCGAGATCGAATCGTTATTCGTTACCGACTCAATTCCGTTTATCTTTTACACTATTTCAGCTGAGGTGTGATCTATGGTTCGCGGAAACGAAAGGACGGCGATTCTCCTCTGATTCCATGCACCCATGCTGCTCCTGCATCAAGAATGCAGATAGAAGGTCTTTAAATTCATTGCAGACTAAACTTAATATGACTTAACTCAAAGAGATTAGCAAATAGACCACATCGATCAAGGCATAGATATGCTCAAAACGTATCTGTCAACTCCTAGTTGTTAGATGAGAACTAATCCACCCATGATCAAAACTCAGATTAACTGCTATGGCAAGATGATAATAGCAAGTGCAACTCATCCGTAAATTTTTTGAATATTATTGATAAAATTTTTGGATCCACTCGCCATGGTAGCGCTGGTATATGAAAAAAAAATAGTAACCAAAGCTTCAAACTGCAAAAGACAAAAATGCAGACTTATCGAATCCGAATTAAGTGAATTATGACCTAATCTAATCAAATTACCCAATTTTTCAGTTGAATTCCGCATAATTTGGTAACTATGCTTTAGATCGCGTATTGACTAGCACATATCTATCCAAACGGTGTCTATGAGGTTTGGATGGATATGCGCTATGTCATTACTCAGTGCAATGCACGGTGTCTTAACCTTTGTACGATCAAATTAAATGTCATCGATATCCTTGTTATGGCGGTATTTATATTTTTTCATTTTATTAGTAGCTCTGATGTCAACCAGCCATCATAGGAGTCACATACAAAAAGTTCATGGATCGCTCCACCCCTGTTGGGGCTATTCAATGGATCTCGCCGCAAAAATGAACGTATCTAAGCGTATCTGCGTGTGAAATTATGATATGTGGAATCATCGCAGTCACAATAGTATAGTAATGCAGGCAAAACTGTTGAGAACACAATTTTCACAAATGTTCTTCAATAGACCTACGAAATGATAATTGGTAGAACGAAGTTAGGTATCATTAAATTTCTGATGTAGCTGTGTTTTTTTTATTGCATAGCTCATGGGCAAGTAGATGAAGGCACACTAATCAATCAGCATCGGAAAATAGTGATGTTTAAGATGAAAACATTGCTAGCTGCTACAGAAAATTTTCATGAAGATAACAAACTTGGAGAGGGCGGATTTGGCCCTGTATACAAGGTAACCGTAGCCAAGAAAGCTTTTGCAATCTAAAATATAGTACTGGGCAAACTGCTGATCTCACCACAGCATTGATCGTTGTAGGTTGCTTACTTGGAAACAAATATATATATAGTAGAAAGGCAATTAGGTTTTAAATACTTCACAATTCTTTATGGTGATCATTTGTTTGCGTTTCACAGGGAACTACTCAAGATGGACGAGAAATAGCTGTGGAGAAACTCTCTGTAAATTCATGGCAAGGAAAGAGAAAATTTCTGAATGAAATTAATGCTGTTGCCAAAATTCAGCATCGAAATATTGTAACTCTACTTGGCTGTTGCGCAGAGGGATCGGAAAGAATGATTGTTTATGAGTACTTACCGAATAATAGCCTTGATAAAATCTTATACGGTGAGTAACTTTCATTTTTATGTATGAAGCTGCTTAACTTGTGGTCATAAATATTCATAAATATCTATACTTCATAAGTTCGTTATCTATATATAATTGTAATCATCTATTATCTATATCTCAGCTACAGCATGGAGACAGATCCTTATAAAGGCCCGCAACTCAACTAGAAGAAGCTTACAGCATCATCTCGACTGCGGATTGTCCATCGGGATATATTAAACCAAGTGACATTTTGTTAGATCAAATCCTAAGATATCAGATTTCAGCTTAGCAAAAGTTGTCCCTAATGAGACTCACATCAGCCCAGGTGTTGATATAACTTCGTAAGATTCCAATATAATCATCACAGCTCTCATGCACTGTCAAACTTTCACAGTTTACTCTAAACTTTCAGGATCATTTAAGCTTTCACTTTCTAGGATCTGGGACCACAGTTTCCTTGTAAGTTTGACTCTAACTTAAACATCGTAACTTGTATATGCAGCGAAGATGAGATTCAAATCAACACACGAGTTGCTAGCACTCTAAGATTTCAATACAATCATCAATCACACACGGTCAAAAGCTCTTAATAAAAAGGGATGCATACATTTTACTCCAGACTGATTTGATTGCAAGAGGATTGACAGTATTGTCATTTTTACTGTGCACGATCTTTGTTTGGTGGTTTATGTTATCATTTAAACTTTAGGACTACAGTTTACTTTGCAACTTTGACTCTCCCTTAAACGTCGTAATTTGTATATGCAGTATATGCAGAAAAGATCAGACTCACATCACAACAACAGTTTGTGGAACTCGTTAAGATTTCAATTCAATCATCACTTTCACACACGGTTAAAAGCTTTAAAACAATTAAGGATGCATATGTTTTACTATATGCTGATTTGATTTCAAGAGTATTGTCAATAGCGTAATTTTAACTTTACGACATCTTTGTTTTGCGATTTACATTATCTTTTAAGCTTCACTCTATAGGATCTAATTTAAACATCCTAATACCAGAATATGTTATGCAAGGGCATTTATCAGTAAAAGCTGACGTTTATAGCTTTGGCGTTCTTCTCCTGGAATTTGTCACAGAAAGGAGGAACATGGATCTTAATTTGTGAACTGAAAGGAAGATTCTTTTAGAATGGGCGAGATCTGTTTCCCTATATTTCCAACTGTGCATATCTACGTTATCTAGAGCGTGTTATTTAGGGGAGATTCAAGGGTTTGGCTGCCCATCTATTTTGAGATAAAAAATAATAATCTATTGACTTCAGTACTAATTACCATAACAATAGATTAAGGTCCATCTTATGCATCTCTCCACAGTGTACATATTTAATCAAAATGACGATATGTTTCGATTATGCAGGCGTGGAGATCATACACAGAACAAAATATTGAGCAGATGATTGATTCATCAATAATTGAAACATGCGATATGGAGGAAGCCTCGAGATGCATTCATGTTGCCCTTTTATGTATGCAATACGTCTCATTACATCGTCCATCGATGTATAAAGTGATGATTATGCTTTCGAGTCGTTCGGGTGATTTCAATCATAGATGCATTCATGTTGCCCTTTTTTTCACAATATTTTTGTAGTACAGGGAATTGTACCCCACCCCACCTCGTACTTTCTAAATAGATTGGGCTTCCTTTACTCATCAAGTGACTACAATCTTTTGCTAAGCCTGGGCTTTCTTTACTCACCGAGTTAATTTTGATTATTTTGTTGTTAACCAACAATGTAAAGTAGTTAGTGATTGATTAGATTGATTATTATTTTTAGTTAAATTATAGTCCTTTTTATTATTTTTAAATTATATATATAAATATTTATTTAAATTTTATGATTAAATATATTTATTAAATATATAAAAATAAAGTAAATAGTTGCAAATTAGTCCATGCTTTAACATCATATTGTGTGATTTTTGTTAAATTGATAAAGAAAACAAATTTACTGTAATCTCCAAAACATTACAAAATGATAAAAAATATGTTATGCTATGATATACAGAACCAAAACCAAAGTGAGATGATAAATTCTATAATAATAATTATCAAAAATCAAAGAGTTTTGAGTGCAAGTAACTGGAAATAGCACACTATATAGCTCTAAATCTTCATTAGAAATGAGCATACTTGGAACCATTTGCATCGCTGCTTGGACCCATGTTGTTTTGGTCATTAAAGACCATACCAATTGTAGTCTTTGTTAGTAGGTTGAGCTTTGCTCTAAGCTTCATAATTGCTTTTTCCATGAGATGTAGTTTCACATACAACTTTTGGAATTGATTATCAAATTTCATTGAGTTTATGAAGAATTCCGTTTTGTTCCTTATGACTTATGAAGAATTCCTTTTTGTTCCTTATGACTATTCATCAACACATTGTCTAGTAAGGATTTCATATTCCAATAAAGAGTGAGGGTTTTGACATAGTTGGAGTGCAAGATCATCTAGTGTCTTGAACCTAGTTCCCCATTTCCTTCTAAATCTCCTAGCCTCCAAGCACTTCCCTCTCCCGCGTGACCCAATTTTCATCTTCTTTTATTTTTCTTTGGATCTATGGTGAGATAACCACCTTCTAATCCTCCTCCTAATCAGCCTCATTTTCTTTAAGAATACTCGGCATATGGGTACATCTAGTGCCCTTGAACCCCCGTCATAGACACTCTTTGTTTACCATCCTGTAACAAAGGCACCAGTGAGACAAATCAAGATAGAAGCAGCGGAGACCCACACCATTCAAAGAAACTGACTATCCCTTTCAATTTTAGTCTCAGGGCACTTCAAATCCACCGACTCACAAATCTCATTCCTCGCCCACATACACTAATTGCCAAATTCTGTAGGCAGTGCTAAAAAATGCCAAGAGTGTCACCCATGCTCATCCCAATTATGGACTATCAAAACACACACCTTGACTCCGTAAAAGAGTCAAAGATGGGTTTACCGTTGATGGTTTACATGCCCATGGTTTTGGGTGTCCCATGGTATTTTCCCATGGTATTGCATGTGATGAAGCCTACTTGAGGGCTTAAGGAAATGCATTGTAAAGTATCTAAACTAGTCGATGTTGTCCTGTGAATGTGGTCGATGATGGCCGGATTTGTACAAGACTAGGAATAATCTATTGTTTATTATTTCCCGAGTTTGGGTTTCCAATATAAATCTTCTTTGTTCTATGTGTGCATGTTAAAAATTGAGGATGAACTCACGGAAGATGGTGTGATCAATGATGGCCAGATTGTCCATGCCTTGGATGGATTGGTCTAAGAGAAATAGATCTATTGTTTGTTGGTTTCCTGAATTTGTATTTCTAGGATAAATATTCTTTATTCTATGTGTATGCTTGCTTTAATTATTATTCTCATATGCTATTAGTTGTAACAGCCACAAGAGATTGGCTTTGGCTGCCCCAAATGTTCACCCAAGCCTACAATGTCTCGCATCATCAAGGTTGTTTGGGTCAGGCTCCTTCAAAGCCACTTGACACACTCTTGGTTCAAGGTGAACTCCATCCTCTACATTTATTTCTCCAAATATTGTTGGCATGTTTGAAAAATGAATACCTTTCTAAATAATCAATATTTTCAATAACATTTTTAATAATAAAAAATTAATAAATTTTGAGTGATGACTAGGTATCTATGTAATGTAGTTGTACTGAGACCACATTCAGTCACAATTTAACTTTAAGCAATATTTTAATTTTAAATGTAATTTTATTTTTAATAGTCAATTTTCGCTAGTTCATTCGGTTAAGGTGTGGGTCTCGTCAGAATGGTGACTTGGGTTCAATTCCCCTTGGTGGAGGAGACACTGAAAATCCAACAAGTTGAGTGTTGGTGTGACCAAGGCCAGGTGCAATCCCCGGGTGATTTTCACGGCTTAGATGTTTTCCGAGTTCTTCTTGGTCAGTTAAATCTCATTCAAAACTCCTAAAAAACTTACCTGATCATAAACCTAAAGCTTATCATCGTTAGTAACTCATAGGGAATACCCCCCTTGGATTCATTAGGAGCTCTTTCTAAACAGAGGAATCAAGATCAAGTGACAGTACTTGACTCCAGACTTGCCACCCAAGGAACACACCTAAGCAGCTTTAAGATTTATGTTGCGATAACCCCTGGGTGCATGTTCCGGCAGCAACATCTTTTGGGGTCATGGTTTCTTAGACCAAAAGCCACTCTCGCAAATCAGAGAGATTCTAGTAAACAAAAAAACTTTATTCTTAATAAATTGTATTAAATAAAATTTAATTTACTACATATGATAAGCTTCCCACTTAGGCAGCTAAGTTATGAGTCATATTGGGTATCGTCGCCTTTTCAACCTTTGGTCCCATAAACTGTACACATGTGATGCAAATTGCCTTTTTTAATCCAAGTGCTTCATTTTATAAGCACTATCTTTACAGAGAAACTTGAACCGTGCGACTTTATAACCATACTATGGCATGCTATCGATTGTAAATATATTTTCCCTTAAAACTCATTCTTTATGTATAAGGAGGATTTCAACTTCATTATCCTAAAGGAAATCAATATTAGCATACTTCACATACTTTGGGTATTTGAAATCACTATTGTTCTTATAATGGTCTTCTCCACTAATAAGCATAATTCTCTCTAGGAAGCATAGTTATTCCCTATATAATTGGTTTTCAACCATGTATTTGAAGGAGTGGCAATGAGCTAATTTTATGCTTTGAAATGTCACACTAATGATACGGGAAAAGGGATCATGGTGATTTATAATTTCAACTATGTATTGAGACCAATAATTCATTGTTCTAATGGCCTATTTGATACAATATATACAAATTTAATGATATTACAAAATGTTGAACTTTGGTTGTCATTGATGTCAATTAATGTCAAAGAGGTTGTTAACTTAATCAGTTTGAGTCATTGATGTCAACTCATGTCAAAGTGGATGTAGTATTCCTATGGCAGTTTGAAGAAGTATATGGAAGCCACTTTGAAGAAGTGTATGCGTAAGCAAGATGGAGAAGTATATGATGTGAAAATTTTGTTCACGCCAAGATCTACTCAAGCAATTACAAACTCTCACAAATTGCCTTGCAAAAGCTAGTCATAGAACACATAAAACAGTCATGAATATGATGCAAACAATATAACTCTATTGAATAAGTGTACATCAGCCAAACTTAGGCAATGTAATGGCTATCCAAAAATGTAATCACATAAGAGATTTGAAATCCAAAGAAGGCATTCGAAATCTTCACAAAAGTAGGCTTACTGTTACATCTAAATCTTGCCACCATAAGACTCAGTGTAAACATCCCTGAAGTTCCCATGACTAGAAGTTAAACTGGAAGAGATACTGACCTATTCTCATAGAGTCTAATTAGGTCATCGCAGGTCACCTTTTTGCAGCATGCGACAACGCAGGTTGTCCTAATGTAGCCTGCGACGATGTCAGTTAAAGTGGATAAAGGGCATCTTCGAACCATTTGATCTCGAAGGTGTGTGACTTAGATCTCTATCCCTAACCTATAGGGGGAGCTGGCATTCGGTTCCCTAACCCTTTGGGAGGATCTATTAGTCCTCTCCCACTATTTCTCAGCCTATCCTATCCTCCTAGTCCTATATATATGAAGCTCTTTCCCATTCCAAAGGGAGGAAGGCTATAGCATCCATATGCTGGTGAAATAAGCTTAGGAAGATCATCATCCATCCGTTGGAGGCACCCATTTCTCCTTAGAGGCATTGGCTTGGCTTGTTGGAGGAAGATTACAACGTTAGGGCTTGGTTGTAATCCTCACTCTTCTATGTATTTCCACTTATTATACAGTAATACAAAACTCTTTCCATAAATATATTGTTATGTATTGATATTTATAGTTTACTTCCTTAACTATTTACTTAGATCAATTATTGTGTAGAAGTGCTATTACTGCTTGTTTGTCTCTTGCTTGTTCTGACAGGTCTTGCGGCTTTGGATCTGACGACCGTGGAGCTTGGAGCGACAAGGAAGAAAGGGATATACAGATATGGAAGGTAAGATGTCCATGTCTCTTAATCTCTAATTGCATCTAGGAAGGTAGGTTTGTATTCTATCTCATTGTTTCTAGACTTACATTGAGCTAGGGAGATCACACCTTAAGTTCGCTTTCGGTAGAATATCCGGTAACAAATTTGGTGACCATACTGGGGATTACAACTAAGCCCTAACGTTGCAATCTTCCTCCAACAAGCCAAACCAATGCCTCTAAGGAGAAATGGGTGCCTCCAATGGATGGATGATGATCTTCCTAAGCTTATTTCACCAGCATATGGATGTTATGGCCTTCCTCCCTTTGGAATGGGAAGGAGATTCATATATATAGGACTAGGAGGATAGGATAGGTTGCGAAATAGTGGGAGAGGACTAAGGGATCCTCCCAAAGGGTTAGGGAACCGAATGCCAGCTCCCCCTATAGGTTAGGGATAGAGATCCAAGTCACACACTTTCAAGAAATGGCTCGAAGATGCCCTTTATCTACTTTAATTGACATCGTCGCAGGCTGCATTAGGACAACCTGCACCGTCGCATGCTGCACAAAGGTGACTTGCGACAACCTAATTAGACTCTATTAGAATAGGTCATTATCTCTTCCAGTTTAACTTCTTAGACATGGGAACTTCAGGGATGTTTACACTGAGTCTTATGGTGGCAAGATTTAGGTGTAATGGAATTCCCCCCAAAGCATGAAGTTGTTGAAACTAGAAAGGTGAAATGCTTTGATAGAAGGATGGAAAGGATTTGTCAGAGGGAAGATGCTGCTACAATACAAATGACTCTGAGAACAAAGTGTCGCATGACTCACAACATGGCTGCTGACCAATACATTGCAGATCCATGGTAGTAAAGACCGAGTGAACACAATCATGGCTACTAGACACAAGTGTAGATCCATGATGAGATGATGACACAACCACGACTAATACAAAGTGGATCCATGTAATATGACTAAAACATTCTCCATCGCAACCTAGGTAAAACATGACTCCCCAGGGTCTTCAAGCCGAAACCGCAATGATACGAATCTATCCATGTGATTACAAATGTCTTGACATCGAACATGGTAGAAGCCACTTGATTATCGGTCATTGATGTATACCGTTAACAAGCACGAGGGAAATCACCATTGATGTCTATGATCCCCAAGGCACCATAGTACATATCACCAAGCGCGAATAATTGAGTTGAAGTCGAATGCTTGATGAAATATTTCAATCAAGAGTCAATGATGTAAAATCATGTCGAAAGCGAGGTAACCTGCCATTGAGGCATGTAGGACCAAGGTACTCGGTTAGTTTCTAGATTCATTCCTTCGATGATGATTTCAATTCGACAAGGATGAACCCGTCGAAGGAGGGCCTTAATGAATCCCCCATCATCGACGTGAAACTCGATAAATAGATGTTTGGAGTAGATTGGATGGTACAGTAACATGCAAGACTGACTCAGAGTAGACCGACATGGTGGAGGGTGTACTAACTGTAAAGGATGAGTGGTGAATGTATCTTGAACATGGGCATGGCATGGCTTGGCAGTATTGACATGATGAGAACGACGCCAACCCCTAATGCAACTAATGGTAGAAGCATTCTTTGGATGACCCAAAGGAGTAACAAGACTCATGAACTTAGCAGGACTCGAGGACAGACAGATGACCCAAGTAATGTATGTGAATGCAAATGAGTGCCATGCTGAAGAATGACTAAGTACTGACACAAGTAAAGGTGTAACACAAAAAACTTTCCTTTTTCTGCATCATGACTGATGAGTGCCTCATGTGTTTTTTAACGAGCTTGATGAGGGTAACCAGATGCTCGGTATAGCTCACCTCATAGATGATTCCAATCCCAAATGTTCTTAGAACCTGGGAAAGGAGGGGTTCGTCCCATAACGCGCCCTTCAATGTTGAGTTTTAATGAGTCCATGGAAGATAAACTCGGTGTCATTTCATGTTTAGAGAGTCTTAAAAGAACTAAAGAAGAATCCAAAGGTCATTTTTCGTAAAGTTAGCCTCTTCTCCCGAAAAAGGGTAAAACAATGCGAGAGAGGACTCTTCCAGTCATGATTGGCTGGAGTGATCATTTTTCGTAAATAGTGCCCCCTAGTCCGAAAAAGGGGTAAACTATCACCAGGGAGACGACCATTCAAATACTTTAACAAGCGTGAATGTGACAAGTTCGCTTGGCAATCTTTTCGTATTTTGAGAGCCTAAAAAGAGCTTAAAGAAAAAATCTGGGGGGTCCTTTTTCGTAGGAGTTTAACGAGCCCGAAAAAGTGATAAACTATAACTCGGTGACTTATTCTCATCGTTTTATGAGTACGAGAAAGAACAAAGAGTAAGCTCGGTGTCATTAGTAATTGAATTTAATGAGCGAAATAATGACAAAAAGACGCTCGAAAAGTTGTTCATACCAGATAATACTTACGAGATGATCATCATGATGAAGAATGGCATTAATTAGGCACCTAACTTCACCTGCAGCTCAAAGACTAGGTCAAAAACAGTTAACCAAGTGTTTAAATGCAGTAAATAACCCAAACTATAGTAAAAAACCCACTAAAGCATCAAATTACAAAAGGAATATTCCATTTCTAGTTATAAAATGGGTAAAATAGTGAAAAAGAATTACAATTGTTTTTTACCAAGTTTGGAGAGTGTGAAGTGTCGTTTGGAGCCAAATTTCACTTGCTGATTCCGGGAGCTACGGTCCACCGTTTCACGATCCGTCAGAGACAAGTAGTCCTAAACTCAGCTATGCAGCTTTTTAGTGGATTATTTTTATGTTTTTTGCTTAAATTTTAGGGTTTTGAGTTATTTTGGTGGGGGGGAATGCGCCCACGGGTCGACGCAATCCCTCCTTACGGGAACTGCGGCGACCATGAGCCATCGAAAAACCCACAAGGGCCTGTTGCGCCGACGTCGCACTGTCTGTAAAGACGTCCTGAGATGGCAGAAACACCCAAATACAACTCAATACCCAACCAAAATGAAGAAGTCTTGAAGCATGTGATGAGTTCTAATGGTGTTTATTTGTCCTTCTTGACAGGTTCATGATGGTAAACATGGTTATTGAGTGGTGAGAACGAGAGCACGACGTGGATGATGCTCAGGCTAAAAACGACCCTCAATGCAGGGAACTGTGGGTTACTCAAATACTTCCGAGTGTCGGGCATGAGGGCCCAAGTTTCGCTGCTGACACACATGATCTGATGTTGGGATCCGACGCAGCAACATTTCGAGATCGGGGTGCATACATTGAGTATAGATGTTGAGGACATCTACTTCCTAACAAGGTTATCCCGGAGGCGAGAACCCATATCTCTTACCGGATCAGGAGGAGGTGACCGGAACATGGATGACATGATTACTCAGTACTTCCCTGGAGGCACTACATCTATTGGTGGGAAGATCCCCATCAAAGAGATTTGAGACCGTCCTTTACGCACTGTTCTCTACACTCTAGTGAGGGTGGCGGGGAATCAGTCTTCTCACCTTGTGAGCAAGACACAATTGATGTACACGGAGGAGTGTATGGGTCCTCGGGTATTCAACTGGTGTGAGGGGCTCCTTACCAACCTCTGGAGTCAGTTGATCAAATGTCGGCGTGGGGTGCTGAAACAGTTTGGCTATGGTTCCGTGGTGATATCTTTTCTATTGAAGCGAGTACCTCATATGCGTCCACAGGTGGACTTGGATTACCGAGATTCCAGGGATCCTCACATTGTTGGGCCCTGGAATTGTCCATTTTTCCATCATTTATCGACATACCTTTCATCCATTTTCTTACCATTATTTCTCATTTGTCATTCCATTTTTCATCCATTTGTTGTAGCTGCGCATTGAACAGCATGCTACTTCCATTGATCTTTTAAGTGGTTAGTAGTGATTATTTTCTCTTATCTTTGATGAATTAAAATACTATTATGCATAATTTTACTAATGATGGTTTGTGGAGTGAGTTGTCATGTACAGGACGCTCATAGCCAGCTGTTACAGCCTTAACCAACAACGCATGCCACATAAGAATACCTTGATTCGCGTCTTGATTTGCGGGAAGATGGAAATGAATCTCAAAAATCCGAGATATGGGTTTTGTGCGTAACATCCTCATTTACCTGAATCGCGAGGAAATCATCAAAAAAGGCTACGGTTTGCGATATGTAGGTGGTTCTTCGAGAGGGTATTTTCCAGATTTGGTGTTGCGACCGGTTCCAAAGTTGCCAATAGTTACGGCCGTGTTCTAGCTGTTGCAGATCACAAGTTGGGGGCTCAGTTCTTCATTTCCATGAGATAATTTTATGTATAAATATGTAATCAATCTCATTGAGAAGAAGGTTGATAGGGATTAAGCATGATAGATTAGGCAGGATAGGAGATGGATAATAGGAGATGCAAGATAGGAGAGAACACAATGTTATGATGTAGGATTGGATCCAGATCTGTTGTAATTTTTCCATTATGATAATACATGCTGGCAGTTTCTTAATTCTGGAGTTGTAGACTTTCATTGTGGAGATCCAGATCTGCTCAGTGGAAGAAGGGCCCTCTTCCCTGAGCAGATGCTGGTAGTGTTAATTGTAAGTGTGTTATTGTTTAGATCTGCTTATTAATTCGTTCATGCTTTCATTCATTAAGCTTATCATAGTTGTATGCTTTCATTCATTAGATCTATCATAATTGTTGTGTTGATAATTCATTTGGTAGATCATTGGCCAACATAACAATTCTTTTAGATGTATGTAATTAGATCTTGTTTCATGATAATTTATTTTGCTGAAGTGTGATTAGATTTACAGTGTGATTTTATGAATAGGCTGAAGATTGATTTCTTTTCAAGCAGGTGTGATCTAGTCTACAACAGTTATGATTTGCATACCAATAGATCAACAGTGTTAGGTAGAAATTGTACTCGCATATATTTTGCACAATAACTTTGAAATAAAAGACTTCCTTGGGTTGATAATTTATGTTTAGCACTATGCATGTTAAGTTTTAATTAACTGGCATATAGTGGGCACGACACACATGACCTGATGTGAAGAGGTGATGGCCTGCCATGGCGGTGGGGGTCCCATCATAGGCTACGGTACAGGGTTCTTTACTTGGTTGGAGGGACAACTCCTCATGATAGAGGATTATCCGTACAACAAGACAGATTTTAGAGGTGATCCGGACCTAGTGCTTGCTGAGGGAGCACAATGGGGTGACATCGGTAAGAACAACAAATTTTGTGTTTTTTCATTTTATATATTTTATGATTTTTTTAAAGTAGTGCTGATGGCTGGACATTTTGTGCAGATGTAGGTTCATCGTGACTAGTTGGATTCTCACTCATTGCGAGGAGAGGAGAGGTACCAGTGGTGGGTCCCACGATGTGTGATTCCATCGAGGAGGTAGAGGAGGTCTATGAGAACCTCAACAGTTTGACACTGGATATCCCAGAGCTGGGTGTCCGTGATCTACGTCGGGGTTACCAGAGATACACCGTCGGGGTGTCTACACATTTTGGCACGCTGCTAGCTAAAGTAGCGAGGGCCGTAGTATGCTATCATGGGAAGCCTAGGGATTAGGTTTCTGCTTATGTACTGAAAGCTTATGAGCTTCATATTTTGTAGAGATGACTCTTACTGAAAGCTAGTATGCTTCAGATTTTTGTATCAGCACCATTATTTTGTATCGATTTATATATACAGACATTTTCGGTAGCTTTATACATTATGTGTTTTATGGATGATTAATGTGATCTTGTTTACATGTTTGCTTATAAAATGGATTATTTACATGCTATGTATGCTTTTATATTTTTTATGAATATGTTATGTGTGTGCGATGTACCAATCTAGAATGAAGTTGGCCATCGAGTCAGCAACTATATTCATGTCTCGTGGAATGTGCAGGTATTGAATATATTCAAAGGACTTTTCCAAAAGATGGACTCGTCTGAAGAGACAGAGTAGAGTGGGGTCACGGATAGCATAAATCCTATTAAGATGAGAAACCACTAGTTGTGAATCCAGATGGATGACAACATGGTTCATACCCAAGGAAAGAGTGTCGGTCAGGGTTCCAATGACTGCCTGATATTCTGCGACATTGTTGGTTGTGAAACCTAGAAAAATTCCTCCTGAGATGATAAGATCGTTGGTGGGAGAATAGATTACCCAGGCTACCGAAGCAAGGTTACGGGTATGCCAAATGGCGTTGTCCGCAAATCCGTAGCAAGTTTCCATCTGCACATGCAGAAAGAACATGGTATAAGAAACGGGAAACAAGATCTAGACACACTAAAACAAAAGCGTCACACCACACAAAACACACATGCCATGTACAGTATATACAAGATGTCTATGCGTGAAAGGTTCAGGCATAGTACCTATTCAGGTAGAGCCCATTGCGGGGATCACCCAAATATATCCCATCATAGTCCTCTAATTCGTAGGCTCCCTTCTCCAGAACATGTTTCACTATGTACGATCTGTGCCACATGGACTCGAACTTACCTACCCCTAGCTTATCGTGCCTTTGGTCATATGTGAGGACAAAATCACCCTCATTATAGATGCGAGGTTCTACTGACTTATCATACTGTGCTTTGATGCGCTTCTTATGTGCCTCATTGGAAAGAGCAGCATCTCGGCAAGTCTCATCGAGTTTTTCTAGGTAGAGGAAGCATTCTTCCTCGACAATGGTGTTCGGAAGAAGTTCGACTGCGAGTTTGAGAGATGGAATCTCGCACTCTATAGGTAGGACTAACTCCAATACATAAAATAATTGGAAAGGTGTGAATCCAGTGGCAGTCTTGATGGATGTTCGATAATCCCATAGTGCGGAAAAGAGCATATTGTGCCACTTAGACTTGTGCGTACCCACCATGCGTTGAATCATGGTTTTCAAGACCTTGTTAATGGCCTCTACTTGTCCATTAGACTATGGGAAGTAAGGTGTTGAGTTTTCATGACGAAAACCCAGTTTGGTGCTCACCTCATCGACCATATGGTTCTTAAAGTGAGATCCATGGTCGGTGACTATGGCTTGTGGAACTCCGAACCGTGAGATAACATGATTAAACATGAAGAGTGCGGAGGTTTTGCTGTCGTCAGTGTATGTAGGCATAGCCTTGGCCCACTTTGTAAAGTAATCCATGGCTACTATGATGTAACCATGCCCTTGACCTAGGTAGGCTTACAGTGCATGAAGTCAATACCCCATTTTGCAAAGGGGCCAACGGCAATAACCAGGTGTAATGGGGCTAGATGGGTGCGCTTTTTCGTTTGAAAATGCTGGCATGGGGGACATTTTTTAACCGCCTCGATGCAATCTTTAAAGATAGATGGCCAATAATATCCCACGCGTAGTATCTTCTGGGCTATAGCCATCCTAGAGAGATGACCACCACAAGCCCCAACATGACAGTCATTCAAGACGTGTTCCGCCTCCTCATGTGTTAGACAATGTCGAAGAACAAAATCAATACCACGACGGTACAAGGTATCACTGATGATCAGGTAATACTTTGTGTGGTAGCGTATTCGAGGATGGTTGTCACGAGACAGTTGGGGGTCAAAACATTGGGTTTGAAGATATAAGATAATATCTCCATACCACAGGTCAAACGTGCTGATAAGGAACAATGACTCATCTTGAAGAGAATCATTGGGCTCAAATCCTACATCAGCATGGGGAAGGTCGCAGATGAGCTCGAAAAACACCAAATACTTCTTGGACTTGGTCTTCTTCAATAGGAGATCAAACTCCTGTAATATCATGATACAACGTGAATACTTGCCCCCAAGTACTTGACATGTCAAAACCTGGTACATGGGATTCGAGTCGGTGATAATGGTGGTGGTGCGGAGCAGTATGTAATGTTGAAACTTTTGGACGGAAATGACTTCCACGAGAGCGAGCTTCTCAACATGTGAGTAACGAGTTTCAAAGTCAATAAGACCCTTACTTAAGTAATATATCACATGCTCCTGGGCGTTATGGTCCTCCTACACCAAAACCATGGCGATCGTGGTGGCAGAAGCTGTGAGATAAAGAATGTAATCTCGGTAGTAATTTGGCGGCTGGAGCACAGGGGCATGGGTAATAGTATGTTTAATACTATTGAAGGATTGTTTTGCTTGATCATCCCATAGGAACAGGACGTCTTTCTTGAGTAGTCTGATATAACCCTGTGTCTTCTGGGTGAAATTACAGACAAAACGTCGTAAATAAGTTGCCTTCCCTTGCAAACTTTGAAGTTCCATAGCATCAGTAGGAGGTGGGAGAGTAACGATGGATTCCACCTTCAAGGTATCAATGCAGATCCCATCTTTCGAGATGATAAAACCTAAGGGGCATCCAGACTTGACACAGAAAATACACTTGTGAGGGTTAAGGTGGATGTTATATCGCCTGCATCTGAGGAATACGGCCATCAGATGATATATGTGGAATTCGCGTTTCCATGAATGGGCAGGGAAATCGTCCAAGTAGGGTTCCACAAATTCCTTCACATCATGAAAGGCGTATTCCATGGCCCACTGGAATGTGGCACCAGCATTTTTAAGACCAAAAGGAAGTTTATGATATGCAAACGTTCCCCAAGGGAAGATGAATGCATTCTTGTGTTGGTTGGCGACCATGTTGTGAGTCATATGAGACTGTGTTCTCAGAGTCAGTTGTGCTGCAACAACGTCTTCCCTCCGACAAGTCCTTGCCATCCTTCTATCAAAGCATTTCACCTGTCTAGTTTCAACAACTTCATGCTTTGGGGGGCATTCTATTACACCTAAATATTGCCAGCATAAGACTCAGTGTAAACATCCCTGAAGTTCCCATGAATAAGAAGTTAAACTAGAAGAGATACTGACCTATTCTCATAGAGTCTAATTAGGTCATCGTAGGTCACCTTTGTGTAGCATGCGACGACGTAGGTTGTCCTAATGCAGCCTGCGATGATGTCAGTTAAAGTGGATAAAGGGCATCTTCGATCCATTTCTCGAAGGTGTGTGACTTGGATCTCTATCCCTAACCTAAAGAGGGAGCTGGAATTTGGTTCCCTAACCCTTTGGGAGGATCCCTTAGTCCTCTCCCACTATTTCTCAACCTATCCTATCCTCCTAGTCCTATATATATGAAGCTCCTTCCTATTCCAAAGGGAGTAAGGCTATAACATCCATATGCTGGTAAAATAAGCTTAGGAAGATCATCATCCATCCATTGGAGGCACCCATTTCTCCTTATAGCCATTGGCTTGGCTTGTTGGAGGAAGATTGAAACGTTGGGGCTTTGTTGTAATCCTCACTCTTCTATGTATTTCCACTTATTATACAATAATACAAAACTCTTTCCATAAATATCTTGTTATGTATTGATATTTATAGTTTACTTCCTTGACTGTTTAGTTAAATCAATTATTGTGTAGAAGTGCTATTACTGCTTGTTTGTTTCTTGCTTGTTCTGACAGGTCTTGCAGCTTTGGATCTGACGACCATGGAGCTTGGAGTGACAAGGAAGAAAGGGATCTACAAATATGGAAGGTAAGACGTCCATGTATCTTAATCTCTAATTGCATCTAGGAAGGTAGGTTTGTATTCTGTCTCATTTGTTCTAGACTTACATTGAGCTAGGGAGATCAAGCCTTACGTCCGCTTTCGGTAGATTGTCCGGTAACACTTACTAAAAAGATGCAAAACCCCCTAGGTGCAAAAGTGATTTCCAAATCACCTCTAAGGCTCGCGAATTGGTAAAATCAGATTTGGATGATGATGTAGGATGGAAAATCATTGTAAGTACTACTTTTAGAAAGACGAAACATCATGGAGGGCGAGTTGGCAAAAATACTACTAAAGCCAAATCAACTAGCTTTTACCTTTTCACCAAAATCAGTAAAAAACAGTAAAAAGAAGGATAGTGCCCTTCTAATCCAGGAATGGAATAAAATCTCATAGAATCTCATGAAATATTATCTAGAATCTCTAGAAGTATGCTCTAGTGACTGAAGATAGCTTTTGGTCCACACAAGCACAAAATAATGGCCAACTACCTAGTCAACACCTAGGAATTAATAATCTATCTCTTAAGTATGGAATTGGTATGAATGGGTTTTTAATATTCTATCGCCCCCCCTTAAGCCTGAATTTATGTGTAAAATCAGAAATAGATAGGGCCCAACAACTTGGCATGGTCACCCTTTTTACATACTGCCTTATCCAAAAAACAAGGAAAGAAGGAAAACCTCATGGAAAAAACCTCCCCTCGAATATGGACATGAACAAAATTGAAGAATCACTAATCAATCCTTCACTCCACCACATGCTCACCCATCCCAAGTAGTTATATAATATGTCTTAAAGTCTTCTCTAAAAAATATTTAGTGAAGATGTCTGCAATTTGCTCAGATGATGGAAAAAACTGCAGATCAATGATGTGATCATGCACTAGATTCCTGATGTAGTGCATATGAATCTCAATATGCTTGGTTCTTTGCCTCCGTACTGGATCAATTTAGATCCTTATAGCACTTTGATTGTAACAAAAGATGAATGTGGGAGTGCTAAAGGAAATCCCAAACTAAAAAAGTATACCCTACAACCACACACACCGAGTTGCAGCATTCACTGCTCCTCTGTACTCGGCCTCTGCTGAAGAGAGTGCAATTGCACTTTGTTTCTTACTTGACCAGAAAATAGGTCATCCTCCAAGTATGAAAGCAAATCCATAAGTGGAATTCCAATATAGATAGCCCAATCTAAATCAGTAAAACCAAGAAGATCTAGGCTAGAATCTGCAACATAGTGAATCCCATCAGACTTGGTGCCTTGCACATAATGAAATATTATTTTTGCATCCCTACAATGAATCTCATGTGGTTGCTCCATGTATCTTGAGACCACACTCACATCATATGCAATATCAGGTTGATTATGAGTCAAGTACATAAAGCTTTCAACTAGTTGCCTATACAAGGTGTTGTTCACCAATGGTGTAGAATCTACTTCTTCAAGTCTTACTCCTGAAAGGAAGGGAGTCTTTGTAGGCTTGCATTCAGCCATATTGAAATTATTTACTAGGTCTGAAGCATATTTTGACTGAGATACTTTAATTCTAGACTTGGATCGTGAGATCTCAAGCCCCAAAAACTATTTTAAGTATTCCCAAATCAGTCAGGGAAAAAGCTTGATGGCAAGGAGGTCTTCAATGAAGCTATTTGATCAATAGAGATACCTGTGATTAGTAGGTCATCAACATATAAAATAATAATCAAAATGGAATCATCAATCAACTTCATGTACACATTCGGATCAAACTTGCATCTACTAAAAGATTGTGACAAGATAAAGTTGTCCATCTTGGCATACCAAGCTGTAGGAACTTGCTTAAGCCCATACAAGGACTTCTTCAACCTGCACACAATATTAGGATCTCAAATATAGCCCTCTGTATTTTGCATATATATCTCCTCATCAAGATCTCCATGGAGGAAAGCACTCTTGACATCCATGTGATGCACTTCCCAGCGCTTGGATGTAGAAATTTCCAAGACTACTCTTATTGAATCCATCTTTGCAATTGGTGCAAAGGTCTCATTGTAGTGAAGGCCATGAACTTGGGAGAAGCCCTTTTCTAGAAGACTTCCTTATACTTCACTATTGTACCATCAACAACAAACTTGGTCTTGAAGATCCACTTACACCTTACCAATTTTCTGCTCGGTGGAAGCTTGAATAGCTCCCAAGTTTCATTCTTTTGCAATGAATGAAACTTTTCATCCATGGATTCTTGCCATATTGGGTCAAGTGAGGATTATTCATATGACTGAGGGTCTGAATCAACCATCAAATAACACTTCTCGGGTAGGAAAGGATCTTTCACTGAAAGTGCATTCTCAAATTGTGATTTAGTCCTTCTAGGATCCTATGGATTCCCCACAAGTTCACCAACTGCTTCAAGAGTCTTAGCTGCCCACTTAGGCCTTGTAGTTGAAATTGGATATGGAATAAGATGGTCATTATAATTAGATATATCAGAATCATAACTATCATGAGAAACTTCACTTTCTCTCACGGGTGGTGGTGCAAAAGATTCTCTAATTTCGATTGCTTGCAAGAGCTCTTCTTTGAATTGAACACTTCTCTCAATGAATGATTTTTGAGTGGTCATGTTCAACAAATTATAACCCTTGGTGTATTCCGAATAGACAACAAAAAGGCATGGTTGGATTTGGGGCTACAAGACCCTCCTCTTCTCAAATGGAATTCTAGCCCAAGCTTGGAGCCAAAAATTTTGAAATGAGAGGCATCAAGTTTGTGCCTAGTCCAAGCTTCAAAAAGAGTGATTCCTTTCAATGCTTTATGAGGCACTTTGTTCTATATGTAGACTACACAGTTGATAGCTTCATCCAAAGTATTGTATATAAACACTTAGACTCAAGCATGCATGCAGCCATCTCTTTGAGAGATCTGTTCTTCCTCTCAGCAACACCATTCTACTGAGGTGTGTAGGGAACAATGTGTTGCATCTGAATACCACCAGAAGCACATAATTGTTGAAAATCAGATTTGATGTACTCCCCACCATTATCAAATCTGAGGACCTTGATATATCTTCCATACTAGTTCTCAACTGAGGCTTTGAAAAGCTTGAAACAACTGAAAACTTCAGACTTTAATTAGAGGAAAAAGATCCAACAATATATGGAAAAGTCATCTATGAAGGTTAGGATGTATTTTGCATTGTTCAAAGACACATGGAGAAATGGACCTGATATGTCATTGTGAATGAGCTCAAGGGGTGGATAGGTTTGCTCAGACTTGAATTTCTCAAACTTATGCTCAAGGTGTTTTCCTATGATACAACTTTGACAGACTCCTTTAGAAAAATTGATGTTGGGAAGCCCTATGACCATATTCTTCTCGTGAAGTTGAGAAAGGTATTTTTAATTATGGTGACCAAATATCTCATGCCATAATTTTCTTGAATCATTGGCATGAGTGAGGAGAGAAAAAGTTGAAGAAAAATGCACAAAGTGTGAAAATCTATAGACTTTTGAGCTATGATCAACAGTACCTAAGGCAACAATTCTTCATGTAGACATTTTTGAAATTTCCACATCATTAGGTGTGAAGACAACCTTCTTGAGAGAACCAGTGTGAGTCATATGATAGACTAACAAGAGGTTTGCAGCAAGACCTGGGACATACAACACATTAGTGAAAGAACCATACTCAAGATCAATACTGCCTTTACCTTTGCAAGTAGTTTCAGAGTCATCACCCAACACAATAGTTGGACCACCAGAAGAATCAAGAGAGGAGAAAGACTCTTTTATGCTAACCATATGCCTTGAATATCTAGAGTCAATGATGAAAGAGGAAGACTTGGATGTGATTTCCATCAAAGGATGTACTCTCTCCTTGTCTTCAGAATTGGATCCTCCTTCCTTCTTTCTTGCGCTCTGAGGAAGAGGAATGTTAGCTTTCTCAAGGAGTTGATCCATTTGATCAATGGTATTCTTCATGCATGAGCTCTCAGGATGAAATCCCCTATTGCATTATGCACACTTAGACTTCTCTTTCTTCTTTTGAGAGTTCTTTTTGGAATTGGAGGAGTCTTCTTGAGATTTTTGCTTTCCTTTCTTCCAATCAGGTTCTTCTAATCAGGTGGTTTATTGGGATTGGCCTTCTTCTTTATTTTTGAATTATTTGAATCTCTAGCAGCCAAAGCATGGTCCTTGGATGGATTCTTGATTTTTCCCATTAAGACCAACTTGTCTTGCTCTTGAGTGAGTGATTCCATGAATTTTTCCAATGAAGGCATCTACCAATTTTGAACAGTGAGTTTTGTAGCATGGAAGGTCAAAACAAAGACTGATTAATTAGGGCCAAGCTTTGAGAGGATGGCCAAGATTAATTTCTCATATTTCTTATCAATTCTACATTGCTTCAATTGAAGAACAAGAGCTTTAAACTTTGAGAAAATTTTTCATAAGTTCTCGAAATTGCTTAGACTCAGTGAAACTAGTTCATTCTCCAGTTAGTGGCCCCTCAATTCATTAGTCTTTCCAAAAAAGTTTGGAGATTGAACCAAACCTCATAAGGAGTGGTAAGACCATCTATATTGAAAAGAAGATCCTTGGATGTGCTGAGACATAAGAGACCATAAGCCTCATCTCTTCTATTATGCCACTTTGCCTTCTCAATGAGAGCAGTAGGCTCAGTTTCAGTTGCCATAGTCACCCGGTAGAGGCCTTTACTCCTCAACAAGATCTCCATCTACAAATTCCAATCAAAATAATTGAATGGAGTGAGCATGATTTGTTGTGACTGATCCATGGCAACTCTGAATTGCACCCTAGTGTAGCTTGGTTGTGCCCCTGAGATGCAGAATTATGCCCTCTGGGAGACTGTATTGAGCCCTTTCTCCAACTAGTTCGATCCTATAGAACAAAAGAAGGAGAATAGAATAGCTTGAAAGCTATGACACCATGTGAAAATTTTGTTCACACCAAGATCTACTCAAGCAATTACAAACTCTCACAAAATGCCTTGCAAAAACTAGTCATAGAACACATAAAACAATCATGAATATGATGCAAACAATATAAATCTATTGAATAAGTTTACATCATCCAAACTTAGGAAATGTAATGGATGTAGAAATATATAATTACATCAGATATTTGAAATCCAAAGAATGCATTCGAAATCCTCACAAAAGCAAGCTTACTAAAAAGATGAAAAACCCCCTAAGTGCAAAAAGTGTTTTCCAAATCACCTCTAAGGCTCACGAATTGGTAAAATCAGAGTTGGATGGTGATGTAGGATGGAAAATAATCCTAAGTACTGCTTTTAGAAAGAGGAAACATCATGGAGGGTGAGTTGTCCAAAAAACTACTAAAGCCAATTCAACTAGCTTTTACCTTTTCACCAAAATCAGTAAAAAGCAGGATAGCACCCTTCTAATCTAGGAATGGAATAAAATCACACAGAATCTCAGGAAATATTATCTAGAATCTCTAGAAGTGCCCTCTACTGATTCAAGATGGCTTGTGGTCCACACAAAGACAAAATAATGGCCAACTACGTAGTCAACACACGGGAATTAATAAAAAATGACTAATAATCTATCTCCTAAGTATGGAATGGGTATGAATGGGTTTTTAATATTCTAACATATGAATGTCAATCTGAAAAAGTATATATCTATTACATGGCATCCATTCTGAAGAAGTGTGTCCAGGGGTACATCATGCATATCGAGTTTGAAGAAGTACATAAGAAATGCATGAGGTACAAGCGCATAAATCAGTCCACCAAGTCATACTCCTTCAAGTAACAGCCAAAGAGTTGTTTGAAAAAAGGTACAAGTGCACAAGAAAGCCAAAGAATGTATGGGACAAAGGGTATAATGTGAAAGCTATCCCAATCCAAGGATCGGGAGTGCGCAAGTAGCGTGGAACAAGCCTATAGTTGAACAGGCCTAAAAGCATGCAAGTCATCACCAATCAGAAGAAGCCTTCAGTTGTTGAAGCGCGCATAAGTTCCAAGAAGTGTGTAGCGCTTGTAGTTAGTATATGCACAAATTCCACAGCTAATGGTACAACATGTGTGCAAGACCCATGAGTGATGGTACTGCAAGGGTCAAAATCCCACCAAGCCAAAGATCTTGTATGCGCAATTTCAACAAAGCATTGAAACATCAAGTGTGCAAGACCCGCAAGAGATGGTATCGTAAGGGTGAAAGTACCACAAAGTCAAGGACCATGTATGTGCAAAACCGACCAAGAAATGATACATCGGTAGCGCAGAACATGACATGTGGCAGAAGCACAATCTGTGAAGCAGAACCCACCTAAGAAACGATACATTAGTAGGAAAGAACATGACAAGTGGCAGAAGCACAATCTGTGAAGCAAGGAAGAAGAAATGCCACAACCAACGTGTGAACATACAATCCATGCATGACATGTATAAATAAGGAAGCAAGTTGGAGTTTTAAAGTAAGCTTATGGAAAGTATGCAGATCTCGTAAGTAGAAGATACATATTTATATTCGGTACATAATATAAATAAAGCGCTCAAGGGCTCGAGGTACAGAACATCATGATCTAGTGAAGAGATGAGTGCACACAAGCAGAGGAATGATATAGCTGATGGTGCACAGAATGATGTTGTAGATCTGTGACGGATGCGCAAATGCAGAAAGACATAATTCTAGAAGTATGCGCAAGTAAGTGAGAACCATATGACTGTATTACAAACATCACACAATCAATCACATATGTTCTAAGGTGGATCCACGAAGAGACAGAACTAAATCATATCAAAAGATGCACAAAATATTAGCTAATGTATGATGATTAAGTTGAAGTGTGCAAAGTAGAGAAGTCCATCAGATGCGAAAAGACTAAACAACAACAGAACCAAGTATGCATGTCATGATGAGGATTATTTGAGGCAAGTGTGTTAAACCAAAAGGACGAATCATATGATGCATAGTATGTCGTAGATTGTCTGAAACACTATGGCACTTAAACCGAATGGACACATCTCAGTAAGTGCGTATTTCCGTCCGATACCAATCCACAATCTCATAACAAGAAGCTATCAATTGAAGCACAATATCAGTTGGTGAGTGCAGTTGCGCAGTAGCAGAACGACAGAGTGAACACTAGCACAAACTACATGATCAATTGAAGGGGTTCATAGCCTCCTTCCAGTTGGTGTTGGAGAAAACAGGGAGTTGGTGCTTGTAAAACTAGGAGTTGGTTCCTCCTACAAGTTAGTGCTGGTAAAAACAGGAAGTCAGTGCTTCCTTGAATGTAATATTTTCTTTACAAAAGCGCATTCTACGGTTTTCTCCCATTTGGGTTTCCACGTAAAAATTCTGTGTGTTTTGTGTTCTTTGTTTTGGTGCATATGTGGATGAATGTTTATTTATGATGAATTCATAATTGAAGATCACGATTAATTTCAGTTAAAGAAGTTAAAATATGTTCATAACTATGATAATATTGATTCAGCCCCCTTCTCAGTATTAAATCGATTCCATCAATTTGTATTGGAGCGGGTTGCTTCAGTAACAACTGAACATCTAGAAGAAATATCCATGCACATATATGGGCAAGAAGGTGATTACCAACCAAGGAGAAGCACCATGGTTACAAGAAAATGGCAATCTAGAAAATATCTCTATTACAGAAGCGAGGGACATTATTCACACACAGAGAAAAACGATAGAAGAAGGAAAAGGGATAGCAACCAAAACTATGAACATCCTGAAGAAGAAAGATGAAGAATCAAATGAATTGGTAGCAACTCTCACCAACAAGTTACAGGAAACATATGAGACTTGTCAAAATGTAAGATTGAGGAATGATACTTTGGAAAACAATATGAAGAAATTAGTTGTAGAGAATCAAGAACTTAAAAAGGAGATTTATCTACTAAAGAAAAAACTAGAAAAAGCTATAGAGGAAAATGAAGAAGTCCTTCCATTGAATGAATAGCTTCAAAAGCAATGTGATGATCAAATTCGACTTCAAGCAAGACAATTGGAAGCCACCAAGAAAAATTCAAAATATGAAAAGATGCTTGATGAACAGAGGATTAAACTACGAGTAAAAGAAAAATAAATTGAAAGGATGCAGGATCTATTTATAACAAATGAAAGATTTGTCAAAATCATGGAAGTATTGAATGAGATTCTCAACAAGCAAAGATCACCTCTCAACAAAACTGGTGTACGCTATGAGGACGACCTCAAGAAGATTAATCAAGAGGGATGGTTGTGACCATGCACAGGCCTGTTCAGTGTTGGAAATGCACAATGACAAGACACATTGGAAAGTACTGTAACAATGTCATTTGTCACAAGTGAAACAAAATTGGGCACAAATCTTAGGATTGTGGAAAGTTTGGAAAAACAGTAAAAAACTAGAAGAAGAAAACAAGTGAGGAATTCTGATCTATTACTAGATGTAGTATCTCCAACAACCACAGAAAATAACAATGCAGGATGATCTGGAAAAAGAAGACTATGAATTGTAATTTGGACTCTGTCATATTTTTGGATAAAAGTGTGGAGAGCTTGGGAAACCAATCCTTCTCCACTCCAACACAGGGTTGAACTCACAAACAGATGGGCCTGTCGCAGTAAGATATTTATACGACAACATGAACTACAACAAAAGGTGAGCCTTAATGATTAGGGGAGTAGTAACATGAACGGTAATAAATGATCAAATGGAAATAGCATTAATGATGGAGAGTTGTTAGGTGAATTTGGACAAAGGTAAAATAAAAAAACTGAAACTTTCTGGTTTTCAAAATGGACCAAATCTTGGTAAATCCGCAAAAGATGGAAATCATTAATGGGACATGTATTTATGAACTACAGGAATCCTTGGTATAAACATCCACATTTATTAAGAACAAGAGATATAGAGTGAACAGTGTGTGAAGAGTTGAAGCTTGAAGGCCATGGTACACAAGAGACAATGCAGATCAAAGAACCCATCTGTAAAGAAGCAAGAAAGTTTTGCAAAAATTGAAGATTTAAATCCTGATCGTGACTACATTCCAACTCGAAAATATGAGACTATGCATGTTGTTCTTCCAGAGGTAGAAGATAGATAGCTACATGACCAAAAGAGCTCAGAAGGTGTAATTGTTGAAGGAAATATGCATGGTCAACTATACAATTCACATTTGCAGACTATGATGTCATTGACCATGAAAATTTCTTTGGATTAGCTATGGACAAGTACATGGATAAGAAGGAAAGTTTGGATCCCAAAATACCAATGGTGAGGAAGCTCAAAGAATGGGAAAATGGACTGTCTAAATCTGGGATATTGAACCTATTAGAAATACCCTACTTTGGAAAATCCCCACAAGTGAAAATGTGCACAAAACTGTTGCTATCACAAGTTCATGATGGGTACCTATGGCCGAAAAAACCCATATATGTTGACGCCAATATTATCAAAGAAATCACAGGGCTTCCCTCTGCTAGGGAAGATATAGGTCTTTTGATGAGTAGAAGTCAAGAGAAGGCTCTTGGAAAGAGGATGGTTGAAAAATACAGAACTCAACGAGGAAGTAGAGGTTTTTCAGTTGCACAAATAAAGGATGATGCAATAATATTCATGGCCTAGTTACTAGCATGCAAGCTATTTCGAAAAAGCCACTAGGATCAAGTCTCGGCAACAATCATTGCAACAACTAAAAAATGTGTTGAGGGAATTTAGATGAATTGGTCAAACTTCTTGTTGAACGCGTTTCTTGAAGATTGCCTATAAACACAAGAAAAATTTAATCCCTTTCATTATACATGGTTATTAATTTGTGTTGCACTCACAGGATGGAAGGAACCTGAGGGGAGTCAATTCTTTGACAGAAACATAAGACCCTTCCAAGTTGCAAGATATGCAAACATGTGGTTTTATAACATTGCTAGTAGACAAAAATCAGACAATATCAATTTTTTCTTATACTGTGAAGAAATAAGATTTATTCTATGAGAAAATCCACGTGTACCATCTCATATAGTTGAAGCATATAAGGGTATCATGCATTTCAACATTGGAATACATCATACTTACATACAGGAAAGAAAGGGATCCTAGCAAATGGTGGTTGTCCACTAGGTTTATTTGTTCTGAAGAGGATGTTGTAAAAATTGTTCAAACATGGCCCACAGAGTGGAAAGTTCCATTGACGGAAGATGAAGAGGTAGCACTGCAGTAACAATTAGATAAATAAAAACCCAATTTGGAGGAAACTATCAACTCAGAAATTCCCATGCAAAACAAGAAGAGAAAATCAAATATGCAACATGAAGGCCCTTTAAAGAAGAAAAGAAAATCATCTAAACCTAGCTCTGCTTAGTCATTGATGATAGATGACCTTGAGCAAATTCGCATAGAAGTTAAGAATGTTGCTAAAGAATCCATTGAGCATGGAGTCTTGAAGAGGGAGATTGAAGAACTTACTGCACAACAAGGAAGAATATTGACAAAAATCAATGAAGAGTTTGCTACAGTGAAGAAGCTGATACAGACAAACAGGGGAGAACAAAAAGGTGTAGAGGAAGCTCCAAACAGTTCTGAATCACACCCCATTTTTTGTTAGATCTTCAACTTTTAATCAATAGTTATCTAGGATATTACTGAGAGAATAACAAGCACAACATAAACACAAGAGACACAAAGATTTTTCTCAGGGAAACCATAAAGGAGAAAACCCCGTAACTTCCTCAGAGATAGAATGATCACCAATACAATGTCACAAAAGTAAAACCCAAAATAGAGATGGTCTTCAACAGCTTCTCTCTTCTCCACTTGTGCAAACTTATCCTCTCTCTCACTAATGCGAATTGAGTGTGAGTGAGTAAATGAATAAATAGAGAGCCTAGCTCTCTATTTATACTTTACCTTTCACTTTGCCTTTTCCACTTGACAAGTTGGCCTCAACTAAATTTGATTGGGCTAACTCCTTTAGGGGACTTAAAAACCCCAATACAAATGACTCTAGGGTAACTAATTCCCTGACTTACATGGTCAGGTTTACCTCAATGAATTTACATGACCCAAATATAATAATGACTTCTCCGACCGGAGGAATAAACATCTCCGTCGGAGGTACAAATAAAATACAATAATAAATACAATATAAAATACAAGTGAATATCTTCCGCAGTTACAATAACATTAACACTCCCTCTTAACTAGGAAGGTATTCTCTTGACACAGTCATCAACACATCTAGACACAAGTCTTCGTCGCTGGATCAACAATGCTAGAACATCATCATCAACAATGGGTCGTTGTCATCACCGCTGCTACAATCTTCTTCATCTCGATCATCGATTGGTGCTATCTCTCAATTCTACTCGTCATAGGAAGTTCTACAGAGCCAACCCTTTTTCATGCTACATGTAGGCCTAGCTCTCCTATAGGTCTTCATAATCTCTGCGATCAAGCCATCAAGTAGGTACAACCCAGGACTTATTACATTGCCTCTACAAAAACATGTGTCTCCTACTATCATCTCATCGTCTTCAGATGATCTCATCGTCACATGGAGCACAACCCAGATGCACATCACACAACACTTACATCAACCGACATGGGAATATGAACCTACAACCATTTTGGAAAGTCTTAACACTTAAATCACGGCCATGGGAAGACAAACCTACAACCATGCTGGAAAGGCACAACACTTACATCAACATCCATGGGAAGACACACCTCAACCATGCCAGAATGGCTCAACACTTCAACAGCCATGGGAAGACACACCTCAACCATGCTGGAATGGCTTGGCACTTATATCAACGACCATGGGAAGACACACCTCAACCATGTTGGAATGGCCCCAACCCTTACATCTACAACATGGGAGGACACACCTGCTACCATGTGAGAATGGCTCCAACCGTTACATCTGCACCATGGGAGGACACACCTACCACCATGTGAGAATGGATCATCTGCATATGCTTCTTCTGAACTCATCACTTCTCCTTGGAAGGAACCTCAATCTGAAGTACACCAAGCTTCTCTCTGAAGTATTCAAACTTCACTTTGGCTAGCGGCTTGGTCAAAACATCGACTATCTGCTCATCCATCGCAACATACTGGAGCTTCACTGCTCCTCTCTGAACCATATCCCTGATATAGTGATACTTTATCTCAATATGCTTTGACTTTTTATGGAACACTAGGTTCTCAAATAACACAACTCTAGTTGTCATAGAATATACAAGTTGCCTCTAATTGGAGATCAAACAAATCAGACAGTAGCTTCCTAAGCCATACTGTCTCACAACTAGCTGAACAAGCTGCAACATACTCTGCTTCAGCTGTATTCATTGCCACACAAGACTGCTTCCTGCTAAAGTAGGGGATCATACCTGATCCCATAATGAAGCAACACCCTGAAGTGCTCTTCCTATCTGCAGTGCTGCCTACCCAATACGAATCAACATAACCCTACAGGTTAACCTTTTGATTCGTGTCATATCTGAGCCCATAATCCACTGTACCCTTCAGGTACCTCATTATATGCTTTGCATCAACCAGGTGAATTTGTCTTGGATCCGTCGGGAACTGGCTCAAAGTGTTCACAGCAAAGCATATGCCTAGTCTCGTGTTCATCAAGTACATCAACGAACCAATAATCTGTCTGTAGCCTATGGAAGCCATTGTCCATCATCCTGAATCCATTCAGGATCTCATCTGAAAACTTTCCTTGGATAATGATGACCATGCTCCCTCTAAGGTCAACCTTTTAGCTCTCAACACCTAGGCGCTAAAATCCACAGCGCATAACCTTCTTCATTTCTTGCTGTGTCAATACCTCGACCATAGGTTCATTGGACTTGGCCAAAGATTGACTCGATGTACATTTAACTTACCAGCGATGAATCTATTGAACCATCGATCAAAGTGGCAATTTGTCTCTTCCTTCAACTCTGTTGATTGTTAAATCAATCATTCAATGCCGTAGATTTACCTCTCGATGCACAGCAACCATAAATTCACTATATATGACCCATTAATTCGACCTCTGCGCATAAAATTTACAGTTTGGCTTGCAATTCTTATCATAGGGTCAACGGATTTCTTCAATCGACTTGTATTCCAATTTCTATGAATATACAATGCAAATTACTTTCTTTTCAATCAGAGCATTCGATTATCTTAAATAAATACGCCCAGATTACAATTTCTCTCTTTAACTTCTACACATATAACAAGAATTATGTCTGCAATGCTCACGGTGTATCCATAGATTTCTGACTGTTTTAATCACAAAATGGGGATCACATAGAATAACTTCTGATTTAATAAAAAAACCCACTCAATTATTCTATGCACCATTAAAACATATATAAACTGCAAATTTCAGTCTGAACTTAAAAGCAATGGTTAGATTATTACAAACATAGATCTCTCTGTATAAGCTTCAAGAGTTCAACCTCTGAGCTTTTCCTATCTTAACCTAACCTTCCTCGAATGGATTCACGCCCAAATGAGCTACCAAAACTCTTCGAGCTCTCAATCTATCTAACAAGAAGGAAACAAACTGTCTTTAGTAGATCTTTGGTTAAGTTACTAAGATCCTACAAAGAAGGAACGGATCCCCTTTTTAACTCAACTAACCCTATGACTCACTAACAAACTGCTATCTATTCTGATCAGTTGAATCCTATCTACTATCTTGTGGAAGGTTCGAGAGAATCCTCATCCACCTTTATTCAATGAAATAAAACAAATTACATGCATCACTCTAAGTCTCCTTATGATTCAAATGATTTTGTGAAATCATGGATGACTGAATCCTCATGAGTCCATGCTCCTGCATCAGATAAGTAAAATATCATCTGATCTTAGCCACATGTCTAATTTCAAGAATCCTGCCAAGATTCTTGAACTCTGAGATATTCTCCCTCTGTGTCTAACATCATGCACTCTCTGCATCCATCTGTGAGCTTCTGTGAGAATCAAGCTATTTGTATATATATAGAAACCATACTCAACCTTGTAGCAAAGGTTGAAATCTGCATCACCCATGGTGATCATCAAACTCATCAAATAACTAATGATACTGGGTGCCTGTTGAACTCGTACAAAGCCTTCTTTAATCTTCTGTAAGAATTTATCCATATCATTGGTCTTTCACAATGTCACTAGGATCTAGAATATTTCTTCCAACATATTCTCCTTATCGGCTGGGAAACAAGTCCATATGTCGTCCCATGTCTAGGGTGTCTATCCAAGGCCTCACACATGTATGTGCCTCAAATCTTAGTGGCTTCTCCACATACACTTCATCATCTAGGAAAGCTGCCTTCATGTTCTCCTGATGTAACTTTTATTTCATTACTACGGCTATCGTGAGTATAGCTCTAGTAGAAGTGTATCCAATTCCCTCTTCATGTGAGAAACTGCAAGTCACAAACCTTGTCTTGTACCTCTGTAGTATGTTTGATTTGTAAGAATTCTTGGTGAACAATCATCACTTGTTCTTCGGAACAAGTGTTAATCATCCTTCTCCTGTATATCATAGCACATGATCTCTCATATAAATCAAATTCAATTACAAGATTAGTAACACTTCATAATCATCAAATCATTTCAATGATAACCTTTTATGAATATTGATATGATTCACATAGTTATGCAACTATCTTGGCCAATGCTTTGGCACAACACTTTTCCATATCCTGTATGCATACAGTGACTATCTAGATGCCTTCCATCTCTACCAGAACATACTATCAAGAAAGTGCATTGCTCCTAGCCTGTTAGCAAAGAGGTTTCATTCTAGAAAAGCAACAATGGAATGTTGTCCAACACTATTGGCTACTTACCCATCATATGCATATTAGTAGGACACTGTTCAATTCTATATGAATGCTTACCCTATGCATGATACATTTCTCGATTCTAGGAATACAAATATGCATACAACTATTAATATCATTAACTATTCAAAGATTCAAGAAGTAATTCAAAAACTTATCTTTTTATGTTTTGTGGGGTTGCCTCCCTCTGGATCTTTGCTTGCTTGAGATTTCCTCCCTCTTGATCTTTTCTTTCTGGAGTTTTCCTGCCTATGGATCTTTACTTCCCTTCCATGTCATGATAGTATCATGATTTTGTGTCTTTGAGCTTTTATCCATCCTGTAGCACTATGCACCCTCAAGTGTGCAGTAGTTTCATCATTGTGTCATCCACAAGATCTCATACATAATCACACATTCATTATTATAATCTCAATAAGATCAAAACATTATAACCCTAAATAATCTTAAACATGTACGGTCATAATCATTTCACACAAAGGTAATTTATCACGAGCGTTAATATTCAAGGTTTCATGGAGTACGTCTTTTACTCATGCATATTCAGATTTGACCATAGGACTCTTCTAGTTTGTCATATGATTATTCAAACTAAGAAACACAATATGCATAAATCCTTGATTAGCTAAACTCTATCTTCAGGAATAATCATTATCAACCATATGAAAGTATACTTATCTAAGATCCTAACACAAAGTAGGATTCTAACTCTATATAGGAAAACATACCTGGATTGGCATGCTTTCTAGTTATGTCTAACATACCCAAATAGTATCTTCTTTGTTCTCTTCAATAATTTAGAGACCTTGTGCTAGTAACTTGCATATCTCATAAGTTAAGCATAGTAGAACCAAATCATAAATACCTCGTAAGTAGAACTTCTATGTGATCAAAGACTATGGATGAGTCTTTGTCTTCATGTCATCATGGTCATATATTCTTGATCTAGAACTTGATTTGTATTTCTTCATGTACCTTTCATGTTAGCAGACAACATCATCCTCATACAACACCACAAGTGCATTAGTACAATCATAAGTGTCATAAACCCTAATCAATGAATGTCTTCTATCATTCACATGCATTCATACTTTTACTAAGGTGATCAGACAAGTCTAAAATTAATCATGATTTTACTAACCTCAATAAGATGAAGACAAACATATCCTGAACTTAATCATCAGATAAATAAAATAGATTTCAAAACATACCTGCATCTCCTCAAGTCATACCTGTTGAGATTGCTTGTAGTCTTCTCTATAAGGGTAAAACCCTAATCGACCAAGGTAGATCACTTGCAAACATATTATATATATTCATGGTGCTAGAATGATAGAATACCGGTGCCATTTAAACCTCCTTCATTGCTGTCCTATGAGTCTCCCAAATTTGCTAGGGTTTCTTCTTACTTGTAGAACCCGAAAACCCTAATTTTCAATCTCCTTCCTCCCACAACATTTTGATGGAAGATTAATATATATGATGAAGGGATTCCAAATCCATTTTAAAAGTTTCCAATGTTGCATCAGGTGTCTAAAAATTGTATCAGGCCATGCCATACCTAAAAAACTGAAAACCCTAAGTGAGAACTTCTTCCTCCTCTTCTTTGATTTCCTCCGTTGATCCATTTCAAATGTGCCGTTTGTTTCTGGTGTATCGCTGAAATTTAGGATCCTCAGGGTCTGAAACTTCAACCTGTGGTATCCTAACGTATCATCTTTCCAAACCCATAGATTTTAGATTCATTGGATTCTGCATGAGATAAATATACTAAGTTTTCCAACATGACCTGTTTATGGGATGAAACAACATAACGAACTTGTACGGTGTGCCACGTGTCACTGTTTCAACTTCGGCCTCTGATATTCGGACCTGTGAAACTAAAGTTTGTTCCCTAACTGTTACATTTTATAGAATTCCATTTGGAGCTTCCTAGCTCGATATATGACCTTTTTTCTTAGGTCACCTGTTTAGGGATGCATTCTGGAAGAGGCAGAAACCCTAACTTGTACGGATCATATCTCACAAAGTAAAACGAATCTGAGGATGAAACTCGGACACACGGTAC
This sequence comes from Larix kaempferi, assembly GCA_027924585.1. Classification (NCBI taxonomy): domain Eukaryota; kingdom Viridiplantae; phylum Streptophyta; class Pinopsida; order Pinales; family Pinaceae; genus Larix; species Larix kaempferi. The sequence continues at coordinate 4,125,519 of BSBM01001120.1, forward strand.
ACGAACATTTCATATTCGTCTTGTTATAAGATCTTGAACCTTCACCAAAATTTATTTATAGAGAAAATTCCAAGATGTCTAATTTCCTGAAATGGAAACCGTAGCTTCCCGCAGCTGCACAATGTATTCTTCTCAGGTTATCTCTGATTCCATGTTAGATTTTCAAATTTTAATCAATAGTTATCTAGGATCTTACTGAGAGAATGAAAAACACAAGAGACACAAATATTTTCCTCGGGGAAACCATAAAGGAGAAAACCCCGCAACTTCCTCAGAGATAGAATGATCACCAATACAATGTCACAAAAGTAAAACCCAAAATAGAGATGGTCTTCAGTAGCTTCTCTCTTCTCCACTTGTGAAAAATTATCCTCTCTCTCACTAATGTGAATTGAGTGTGAGTGATTAAATGAATAAATAGAGAGCCTATCTCTCTATTTATACTTTACCTTCTCCACTTGACAAGTCGGCCTCAACTAAAGTTGACTGGTTTGACTCGTTTATGGGACTTAAAAACCCCAATACAAATGAATCTAAGGGAACTAATGCCCCGACTTACATGGGAGGGTTTACCTCAATGAATTTACATGACCCAAATACAATAATGACTTTTTCGATCGGAGGAATAAACATCTCCGTCAGAGGTACAAATAAAATACAATAATAAATACAATATAAAATACAAGTGAATATATTCCACAGTTACAATAACATTAACATTTTTCAAAGAAAAGAAATCAAACCGTACCAAAAACTGAATATCTCATCTGTAGCTTTTTCATGCCTATAAGAAAGCTCGTTCAGGGAATGTAGACCAGAATTGAAGATCTTTTGTCAAAACAACTAGAGACTCATCCAGAGGTTAAAATAGATCATGCAAGCAGGTTAGAAAATATAAAAATAGCAATTGAGAACATTGAAACCTTGGATTTGGAATGTATAGAGATGCATGAATAGAGTGTTCAACTATGGACAAGTTTGGTGAAGATGAGAAGCTAAAAGAAGTAAATAAGAGCCTCTAGATTGCACTAGATTTAGAACAAAAAAATTGTGATAGTTTGACCAGCCTTCTAGCTTTCAAAATGACGAGCAAGATGGGTGAATGTAAGAAGCAATAGCAAGAATTAAACAAGATACTGGAAGATCAATGGAAGGTAATTGATAGGCTCAAACCTCTATAGGAAGAAGCCTTTAGCATAACATAATTTTTTCCACTATTGCAAGGAGAAATAAAAAAGGTAATTGATGATTGTTTAAAAAATCTGGAATCAGTTCCTAATGAAAAGGTGGAAGCAACTATTGTCACTAAAGAAGAAGAAATGAACATAAAATTTGTAGCCATAAAAGAAAACCTACATAAGATTAAATCTATATCTCAGGCAGGAACGTAAGCATAAATGAAGCATGAAGACATGGGGAGTTATCCCTGTGAGTTGCAAGCAAAAGGATGTGCAAAGAAAAAATAAAGAAGATCCTAACATTGCGCAAACAGTGGCTCCTCTTTTCCATTGATGTCAAAGGGGGAGAAAAAGAATGAAGCTAAATACAGTTGAGGAGAAAGAATGTGAGGCTTCTAGATGAAGTAACGAAGATGATCATAGATTTTGCAGCATCAAAGAAAGAACAAGATGCATGAAACTAATCAGGAATAAACAACAAGAAGAAAAAGAAAGGACTTGCATACAACAACAAATCTATGGAAGGAGGTAAAGCAGATCTGTGAACAAACAGCATGAGGCTGAGAAGCTAAAAGCATGTAGCAGTGCAGTAGAAATAATCATCATGCATGATATCTGCACATAGGTAAAATAGAGAAGATGAACTATTAATAGCAGAATGCGCAGATGTTAAAGTGGATGCAGTATATCAACTGACATAGTATACAGGGGAGCATATACGTAAGGGGAGTACTACAACAAGCACATATGAAGCATACAAGTACAGGAAGATGATCATGCACAACTTCATAAGGTGTTGACATCAATGCAAAAGGGGGAGATTGTTGAACTTTGGTTGTCATTGATGTCAACTAATGTCATAGAGGTTTTCAACTGATTCAGTTTGATTCATTGATGTCAACTCATGTCAAAGTGGATGCAATATTCCTATGCAGTTTGAAGAAGTATATGTGCAAGAAAGCTGCAGAAGTATATGAATGCCAGTCTGAAAAAGTATATATCTTTGACATGGCATCCTGTCTGAAGAAGTTTGTCTAGCGGTACATCACGCATATTGAGTTTGAAGAAGTACATAAGAAATGCATGAGTTACAAGAACATACATTAGTCCACCAAGTCATACTCCTTCAGGTAACATCCAAAGAGTTGTTTGAACAAAGGTACAAGTGCACACGCAAGCCAAATAATATATGGGACAAAGGGTATAATGCGCAAGCTAGCCCAATCCAAGGATCGGGAGTGCGCAAGAAGCATGGAACAAGCCTATGGTTTAATAGACCTAAAAGCGCACAAGTCATCATCAATCAGAAGAAAATTTCAGTTGTTGAAGTGTGCAAAAGTTCCAAGAAGTGTGTAGCGGTTGAAGTTAGTATATGCGAAAATTCCACGGACGATGGTACAACATGTGTTCAAGACCCATGAGTGATGGTATCACAAGGGTCAAAGTTCCACCAAGCCAAATATCTTGTATGCACAAGTTTAGAAAATCATTGAAACATCAAGTGCGCAAGATCCACAGGAGATGGTATCGTAAGGGTGAAAGTACCACCAAGTCGAGGACCATGTATACGCATAACCCACCAAGAAAGGATACATTAGCGGCGCTGAACATGACATCTAGCAGAAGAAAAATCCGTGAAACAAGGAAGAAGAAATGCCACAACCAACTTGTGGACATACAATCCATGCAGGACATGTATAAATAAGGAAGCAAGTTAGAGTTTTGAAGTAAGCTTATGGAAAGTATGCAGAGCTCGTAAGAAGAATATACAAATTTATATTTAGGGAATCAAGGGACCGAGGTACATAACAACATGATCTAGTGAAGAGCTGAGTGCACACAAGTAGAGGAATAATATAGCTGATGGTGCATAGAATGATTTTGTAAATATCTGATGGTTGCGCAAATATAGAAAGGTAGAATTCTAAAAGTATGCACAAGTGTGTGAGAACCATATGACTGTATTACATACAACACGCATTCAATCACAGATGTTCTAAGGTGGATCCGCACAGAGACAGAACTGAATCATATTAGAAGATGCGTAAAATATTAGCTTATGTGTGAGGATTAAGTTGAAGTTTGCGAAGTAGAGAAGTCCAGCAGATGCACAAAGAAAAAACATCAGCAGAATCAAGTATGCGCATCATGATGAGGATGATCTAAGACAAGTGCATTAAACCGAATGGACGAATCATATGATGCACAGTATGTTGCAGATTGTCTGAAACACTATGGCACTTAAACTAAACATGCACATCTCAGTAAGTGCACAGTTCCATCTGATACCAGTGCAAAATATCATAACATCAAGCTATCAATTGAAGCACAGTATTAGTTGGTGAGTGCAGTTGCGCAGTAGGAGAACGACATAGTGAACCTTGGCGCAGATTGCAGGATCAGTTGAAGTAGCACACGGTACATGAAGTGAAGTGTTGAGTGGAATGAGAAGTCAAGTGGTGTATGCATGGAAGTGATAGTAATACGACCGCATACCGAAAGTGCGCACAATAGAACGAATATCATAAGATCATAAGTGTGCGCATATCAAAAGTACTGCAAGGAAACATCTTATTTTTGTATATCTAGGAAACAGGATGGGGCAAGGAGTAGGGGGTCGTAGCCTCCTTCCAATTGGTGCTAGAGAACACAAGGAGTTGGTTCTTCCTTTAGGTTGGTTCCTGTAAAACCAGGGGGTTGGTGCCTCCTTCTAGTTGGTGCTGGTAAACACAGGAATTCGATGGTTCCTTGAATGTAATCTTTTCTTTACAAAAGAGCATTCCATGGTTTTCTCCCATTTGGGTTTCCACGTAAAAATTATGTGTGTTATGCGTTCTTTGTTTTGGTGCATATGTGGATGAATGTTTATTTATGATGGATGCATAATTGAAGATCATGATTAATTTCAGTTAAAGAAGTTAAAATCTGTTTATAAATGCATTAATACTGATTCACCCCACCTCTCAGTATTAAATCAATTCCATCACAAAATTGAATATGAAATATAAAAATTTAATATCTCATCTGAATTAAGGTTTGCAAAAAATAATAATTTATTTTCCAAAATATTTTACTGTTGGAGATATTAAGGAGAAAAAAAAATTGAAAAAAAGTTAATTTCTTGCAAACAACTTCATGCTTAATAGATGACACTTGCAGGCTTATACATATGCCACTTTACACCATGAGATGGTCCTCTCTAACTGATGCAACTACTTAGTACTCACCACATATCATCGCAGATTCATGCAAATATTCATGCGCATACTGATACTTCAACCACTAATGAAGCTCTTCAAAAAAAAATTAATAGCTTACCAATTTTTTTGGCTCTTCAACCACTAATGGATTAGAAGAAGAGATATTCCATTAGAGATCTTTAGCTATGGATTTGTACCAACAACACACTACACATGTGAGATTGATCTTGCAAGTAAGAAAATGCAATCGAGCAGGTGCGTATCTTGAATTCTCAAGCACAAGTCAATTAGATGTTCTTGTGTAATACCCTTTGGTTTATCCCCTGGACATATTATTATTGTTGTTATGTTGGACATAGTGTCACAAGGTGTTTAGACTATGGTTTGCACATTATTATTATTTTTACTATGTTGAACGTATAAAATAATTAATAAATAAAAACAACCGGACGATCTATGCCACAAAAGAGAGTATGAGGAACCATGATGTTACGAGCAAGGGGTTGTGGAAAAGTGTTTACCTATGTGTGTTGAGCCTATGTTTATTTTATACACCCTTCTTATGTACTTAATGGACCCTCTTGGTTATGCACCCTGATGTCTTATATCACTCCTTGGTTTTATTTACCCTGAGATTAATTTTTTTATTTGAGGATTGGAGTCCCTCTCTCACCTAGTGCTCCCTCGTGAGTTGGATTAGTGTGTCTCTTGGTGTAGCCACTTGATGTGTAACTCCAATTTACTATTATGGGAATGTAACTCGCATGCATGTGTCCCTCTCTCTCCCAATTCGAATTGATCATGAAGGAATTCAATTTGCTTGTGTTGGCTAGTCACACTTGTGTGTTGGTTCATGATTTTGTTCTTGTGCTTGTGTTTGGAAATTTTGGTTTGATTTTGCTTCTCTTGGTATGAGATCCTTGATGCTCATTGTTCCCCTATGGAGAATGTACCCAAGTTGAGTTACTCTAGATCCACTAGTGTATGTCCTGGAATTGCCTCTAGAGATCCTATATTGGTAGTAGGGGTGAGGTCCACTGCCATTGGATTTGAGGTTGGACAAAGTTGTGTATTGCCTATGGAGATCCTGGTTTGGTAGCAGGGGTGAGTTCCACTGCCTTGGATTTGAGGTTTTCATGGAGCCATTGGAATTTTCCTAGATTGGAAGTGCTACTTGCCATTGGATTGTGGTTGGACTGTTGTCCTGGAGCCACTGGAATTTCCCTGGAGTGGAAGTATAGGCCACACTTTCCATTGGGTTGTGCTAATTGGACTAATTTCTTGATAGAATTTGTGGTTGAGTGTGCTCTTTCTTGTGTCATCATGCTTCTGGCTTAGGGGTGACCATTACAAAGTGAGTTTTGGCTTGCATTGTGTTTATGACTGGGTGGAACATGACACGATCGATTCCGGTTACGTATTTGGTAAAGATAAGTGTTTTATCTCATGTTTATTTAATTTATTTGGACCTGATCTGGTTTATTTATGGATGCACATGAAATGTTTGATGAAATGTATGAGCTATTTGTGGAATAACTTTCTCATGGAATTCAATCTATTTATGCAAGTAAATTTTGTGAAGGAATTAGAAACTAGTTTTTGGGATTTTGTGCACAAATTGTTTGAGGAAATGATTCTTTGGAAACTCTTCTACAAAATTTATATTTATGCCCATGTTCATTATATCATGTGTATTTTGATGGTACAGTAGCCTTGGAATGGCTTAATACACTTCTCTTTGATGCTTCTACCTTTTATTCGAAAACTAGTTATTCAATTGGATTGTTTTGCATAGTTTGGAGACTTGGCACATGAAGTGTTTGTAAAAATGCCTAAGTGTTATTTTTATTCTTATGTCTGATAAATACCCTTGAAATGTATGTGAGAATATGAGGGTAAATATTCTTTATAGTGTTTGGGAAATGTCTACCGAAATTCTAGATCAATTTCCAATTTATATCTCCTTCAATGGAATTGTTTTGAGTAGATTTGTGACTTTGCATATGAATTGTTTGACGAAATGTTTGAATGAAATATAAATATGTTATTAATGATAAAACATTTTATTTATATTTGGAATGGAATTTGAATGATTTTATGAGCTGTGGATTTAATTATTCTGGCGATTCCTATAATTACTAGTCAATTCGAATGAGTAGAATTAGCTAGTTTTGTGAATTATTTAATGGACTGTATATGGGAATAAAGCTACATCCATATGATTGTAGGTGAACCCTGATAGGATGTCCATGAACTACAATATTCATATATTTCTTTTTATTTGGCATTTGGAAAGTTAAATTGGAAACTAGGTACATTGTGGTGAAAAGTAATAACTAGTTGTGGATTGAAATCTCTATTTTCGTAAAAACGGAATTCTACAGCCATGTGCTCTGTTTCTAACATGTTATTTTTCTATAGGTGGCTACTTATCAAGCGTTATACTTTACATATGGATGCATTTCATTTTGGTTCATTTATTTAGACTCGATTCCTTGAGGTGAATGTTAACTAGTTTCATTGGAATTGATGGAAAAGATCACCTTATGTGCAATTGGAATGATCTGAAAATACACCTTTAATTGGCTATAGGTGAATGATTAAATATGTTTTTAATCGATGTAGGATTTATTTTGGGTTTAATGGCATAGTTACAAGGTCATTTTGTGCAAGACTAGCTGCTTATATTGGAAAACTAGTTAACTAGTCTTGTGGACTCTCTTTCGTATTTACCATGATTAATTATTGTAATTTTAGTAATTAGGCCTTATTTACATGTAATTATATGTTATTAATCCATTGGTATTCATAATATATGGTTATTTTTTAAACAATTGGATTTGTGATAAGTGTCGTCATTTGCGCACTAAGTGTCGTAATTAACACCTTAATTACTAGTTAATTGTCACGATTAAGAATAATTAGCCTTGAGAAGTGGTTATAATATTTGATATGCATTGGATTGAAGGTTTGACGATGTTAGATGATGTTAAGAATCCTTCTCATCCCTTAGATCATATGTTGGATGTGTTACTGAATTTATATTAAATTATTGTTAATTATTGGATTTTATGTCGCAATTAATTTTGGAAAAATAGAAATTAAATTCTTATGGTTTATCTGCTACACTAAAAATCAATTAATTAGCCTCATAGAGCTAATGATATGTCCCGTAGACACTCTAATATCCCCGGGGCACATTACATCTTGTGCCTTTGAACCATCTCTCGAACAAAAATTAGGATTGACTTGTTGCTAACACATTTTTTTGTCTCACTTTCTTTATCGGGTTAATAATGGATTTCTTCAGCCTCTACTTCCTTCTGTTGCTTGCAATATTGGATTTCCCTTTTTTCCTTCAAGATATTTATGCAACACACCACTATATTTAGTAGTGCAACGCTAAGTGCCTATTCACCTGTAGGAATCTTAAAGTTCAGTCCTTCTTTAATTCTTCTCAAATGATATATTCAATAGCATGTAGTTCTCTTAGAAGCTAGTTAATAAAATATCAATTCTATTGCTGGTGTAGAATATCACATAAATCAATAAAAAGAACAAAATTGAGAAAAAAGTAAAGTAGAAGTAGGTCAAGCCATATATAGATAAATGTGTTGAATTCGCATATGTTGTATTGGCAATTCAAGTTAAATCACTAAAGTGCTCCATTTATTAAAACCTTGTGTTATAAATTATTTTCTAGTAGCAATGTCTCAAAACAACCAATGGGGCTTTGGTTTTCTAGTGAAGATTGTGAATTATTTGTGAAGTGTTTGACCCATCCAAGTATAATTGCGTCGAGAGGCACTCTACAGCCCAGTATGAGGGAGATCTTGTAACGTGTCTCCATGTAACATGTGTCCATGTAACGTTACACACGAGTATGAGAGAGATTTTGTAACATTTTTCCAGTAACGTTACACGAGTAAAAAGTAATATGTCGGACAATAATAAAACAAACAATAATAAAAAGACGTGTATTTTCATTTGGAATACACGTTTGAAATCAATTGATATATAAACAACAAAGGTAATACACAAAACAACATAAAAATTTATAAAACAAGAAGCTGGGGAAAAGATAAAACCTTGGCTAAGGTATTGCACTCAAGGAGAGGTTTGCACCTCGGGAGATTTGATCCCTCTCGGCACTTGATAGAGCCTAGGATTTGGATCTAGGCTAGTTTTATGTCCAATTATCTTATCTAAAAAATAGGTTTGTATTATGCAATACATGTTAGGATCTATTTTTTTCCATAAAGCATTGACTTTGATATGCGTCAACTCTTCTTGTGTCCCATTTTTTTTCATTTCTATTATAGGGCCTCCTTTTGTAATTGAAACTTGTTCGCCAATACTTGATTATGGATTTGATTAGGCAATTTTTTAAATATTTTCTACAATCTCATTGACCTATCAGTCGACTACTAGTATGTCTCCATGTTATCATCTCCCATTCTCCATGTGCATGTTGGAAAAATATGTGAAATCATTTCTTTCTAGGTCATATTTATGTTAAATGTGCCAATAACTAGTCCAGGCTAATAAAAACTTGGATATATTGGACAAATATTTTGTTTCTGGATCACATTTATTTTCAATGTGCCAATAACTAGTCCAGGATAACAAAAAACTTGAATATATTGGACACCTACGAAGTATATATGTTAAGGAATCATGTATGCTAGAACCTTTTCAATAGTTTCTTACTTTCATTTCTTGTTGTTGCTATACATTTCTAATGATAATTAAATAATTGTTTTCCTCACTAATTTATCGAAACAAAAAATTTAGATAGATTGCACAACCACCTTTTGTGTTGTGACATGATCAATGCATATATGGACGATATACTTGGATGATGGAGAAATCTAGGGGGGAAGGAATTCCTATCCAATTTAGAAGTAGTCATTGGAATGGCCAAGAAACAATTGAAAATCAATTCCTACAACAAGACAAAAACCTCCATGTCTACTAAAATGAAGAAATAGTGTATGGTCTTGAATTATAAAATAGAACTATACACCTTAAGAGAATAAAATGAATGGATTAGTACTTAAATTGAATTAAAAATGTCCAAAGCCACTTATCAGTTGTCATGTCCCAAAATTTTGCATTGGGTCAAAATGGCCTAAGCCCCTTGGCCATACTCATGATAGTTTGTCAAATTGATTCTAAGGGTCAAATAATTGCCAAGAATGAAGTTCAAGTTATTAATAATGTGAAATTATATCCAAATGTACAAGGTGGGTCACATTAAGAGAAATTACCAATTCAAAGTTTGTAATATACCCATCCAAATGAATTGTCATGGAGGAAAATTACTAGTTCCCTAGGTTGGGGGTGGAAGCAATAAAAGTTGGGATAAGGGAGCTACAAGACCCAAAGTGACCCGAGACTTAAAAATTTACATTAAATGGTTCAAATAAATAATAATGAAAATAAAATAAGGTGGCATTGGATCATGAGGGCACATAAGAGGTTCTGGGACCCCCATGTGGCAAGATTCCCCACTACACTTGGCATGATTCTCTCCCAAATTCGAATTAAAGATGAAGGGTAACATACTTGGGAAATTTTAAGAGGTATTATTCATGGCATGAATCATGTAAGGTCGAATTGGAGTGGAATAATAACTCCCATGGAAGAGGAAGAGGCAATTTGGAGCTAGTGGGACACTTGGGCTAGATTCCCTAGCTCTATGACAACAATGATGAAGATGCTATGACACCTATCACACACATCAGACCTGAATGCTGATATCTGACATATATGACATGTCAGGGCTAAAAATAGCCTCCAATAGGGCGCTCAAGGGAGTTAGGGAAGCCAAAGAGGCACCTATTCGAATTTGGTGGAGGAGGAGGCTAGAATTGGAGGGACAAGTGGCATACATTGGAATCCCTTCCCAACTTGATTTTGCATGAAACTCTTGGAAGGAATTAGACCCATGGAGGACCTTAGAATTTTATAAAATACAATAACACAGAAGGGTGGTATCTTTTGATCATTTTTTATTTGCATCTTTGCATTTGGAGAGGAGAGCTAGTGGAGTGTTACTCTACTTGCCTTAGCACCAATTTCGAGGGTGAAAGATTCCCATCCTAATTGGAAATTGGATAGGACATTTAGACCTTTCATTTGGAGCTAGAATGGATTCTTTTGTTATAGGTTGAAGCTATAGGGAAGCTCATGGTCACATCTCTTTCAGTGTGCTTCTATAACCATTCTTCTATTTCTTGTCATATTCTTGCTCCTTGAGGAATTGTGCACTTGTTGAGGTGATGAACTCTTTGGGATAGCTCTTGAGGTCCCATATCTTTGTATATGATATATATACTCTCTTGAGGCACTTGTTTCTACTTCTCATAAGACTTTCATGTCGAAAATCAAATAAATTTGATGTAAAAATGCTAAACTATGAACAAATGGTGTCATTTCCCCAACACCTTGTTATTTGCACTTGAAGTGGTATCAAATTCGAATGTTTCAGTCAATTTATGATGTATTAATTTTGTATGGAGTGCCATTAATATTATTAATAATTTTCATGTTCATTATACAAGCATTTGGAGCAATATTCTTAAGTTTCTTATCCATTTGTGAAGATTTACTATCATTTCCCCCTATGTCGAAACTAGTTGATTTAAGAGGCTTGTATAAGACTTAATAAACTGAATTATGATGCATATGAGACTATATTTATGTCCCATAGATATCCCCTAACTCTGTTCAGAAACTCGAGAGGTTCCAATATCTTTTGGAGAGCCATTTCCAGCATATACCCCATGGGGAATTGAACCCCTAATTGCTAGTCAAATTCCCTACATTGGAAAGAATTCAAAGGAGAGTTGAAGAAAAATTTTGAATACTCTAAGGAATCCATTAATATAATAATAATGTCTTAATACCATCCCCCTTCTGTAACAATTTGGGAGCATTTGGAGCCATCTGGAGATCAAGAAACCAATACTAGTCAAGAGAAATTGCTAGTCCAATCCCCTACCTTGGACAGAATCCTAAGGAGAGTTGCAGAAGCCTTTTGAAGACTATAAATCATCCATGAACCTCATAATAATTTCCTAATACCATCCATATACCTTTTGAGATAAATTGGGAGCGTTTGGAGCCATTTGGAGACCAAGAGACCAAAACTAGTCAAGGGTCGAACCAATGGAAAAAGTGAAAATTTTACCATTTTAATAAATTTCAAAAAAGGGACATTACAATGGTATCATAGCATGATATTGACACCTGATGTGGTCTGATATTCATTAGGAAAATAATTCAGGGACCACCATTAGATATTGAAACCAAAAGTGCTTTTGTTGAAGAGGAAAAAGTAGGAAAAGAAGAGCAATTTTTTGAGGAAACTATGACTAGGGATGAAAAGGGAACCTCAGATGATGGTGAGGAGATTAGGAAACTCATTAAACCACTCTTTGAATACATTTCCAAGAAGATGATGAAAGGATTCAAATTTTTGTCTAGCCAACTTGGAAGCAAAGGAGAAAGAGGAGGCAGTAGTAGTTCTCATTGTGAGGAAAAGAAGCCAATGGGTGAGCATATTTTCTAAAGCACAGGACCCCATAATAGAGAAAATGAATTTCAGATAATACCAAGGCCTACTGCACCAAAATTTATTGATTCCAAAGAAAATATTAAAGCTCCAAATGATGTGGAAGAAATTCTACTCGAATGGCAAAATTTGAGTGAAGATTGCAGAAACACTTTACCATTTGATCAATACCTCATTGTCTCAAACAAGCTCAAGATGAAGGAAGGTAATAAGAATCCATTTCAAAATAGAGAATTGAATTATGCAATAATTAAAATTCCACCTTCAAAAAGAGATTCCCAATATATTGATCTTAAGGAAACCAAGGGGAATAATGCATCAGCTTGCTTGAAGGAGCAAAAGGAGGAGACCCATGAACCACCTAGTTATGAAATAGGTGAAGTAGAAGAAGCAGTACACAAAGAGGATCGAAAGTCACTCCAAAGTGACTTTGAAAAAGATGAAGAGACATCACATGAGCATGAAGAAGATTCTACTATGATGGAGTCCAAATTGGTAGTAACTTGAGAAGATAAGTAATTAGCCCCTTTTACATTTCTGTTGAATTGGTAAACACACTTATCTATTTCCACATCAAGCTAACCTGCACATAAACAAGATACCTTTTTAGAGTAGGTATAACTTAGATTAGATTTCCTTCTAGGTAGATTTGTTTTAGACCTAAGACATTTTGTTTTCCTTCATAGGAAGACAGATCCTTTCAGGATCAAAACCATAAGTGCCAGCGGAGGCCTTTGTATCTGTGGGAGATTACTATTCCAAACAGGTCGGGGATAGAACTATCCTTGCGTAGGAACTTTTGAATCCTTTTAGTCTGGGTTTTCCTCCTCTGGTGTGAGCCTTGGAACCCATTCCGACAACCTACACATCTGAGGCCTCAACAAATGGCACTAGAAGGAGGGCTAGAAGTAAGATATACCTAAACGAAATACCAATAAACCTCCTCCAACAAGAATATCGATTGTAACCTGTAGTCACATGCAAGAATCTACCTCTGTTGAACAACTGGTGCAAGATCCAAACACTATTCCTACTACCCCTGTAGCTGAGAAGGAAACCAGAAGGGGAGACATCATTTTTGTATCACCCACTAGGGGACCCCTTACACTTGAACATATACTTAAAGGTTCTAGTGATAGCATTTCTAGATTACAACGAAGGATCACTGAAGAAAATAATCAGGGGTTAGCAACAATTCATCACGAGAACAGTGATACATAGGAAAATAATCAAAATAATCAAGATAATCAAGATTCAAGTGACTTGAATACTGAGGAACATAACAATTCTTCCAGTCACCCATTGGCTCCTGAATTTAACCTTGATTCATTATTTGGAGAAAAAAACACTCCTTAACACAACACCACAACTAGTGGACCTCCACCCTCACCCCCTTCTTCTTCATATTCATCATACAAATCATCAGATTCTGAATCTTCTATCTCTTCAGAAGAAGACATCCCAATTGCTGACGAACGACCCAATAGACCATGGTTAGATCAAGATGTTGTGTTTATCCTGGGTGACCAACATAGATTACCTAAGAATCCTGAAAAATGGCTTCCAAAGTATAACCCTGATGATAAAACGCCTGTAGAAGATCACATTAAAACATTTATGCAGGAAATCAGACTCATAAATGTAATACACGAGGATGTAGTCTGCAGACTATTTCCTTATACCTTTGAAGGTAGGGCTTCCACATGGTACTTTGCTTTAGAAGCTAAATCTATCTCATCATGGGATGATTTTGCAGCCCTTTTCATTCAGAAATTTGGGGATGACAAGACCACGGGATATTTGGTTATAGATCTTTCATCCATGAAAATCAAAGGGAAAGACAGGGTAAAAGACTTTAACCAGATATTTTCATATCTCAAAAACAGAACTCCTACCAATGTTCTTCATGTTGAAGAATTGTTGGTAGCATACTATATCAAGGGACTTCCAATTCAAATAGCTATATGGGTTAAAAGAGCTCATAAAGAAAGCTTGCAGGAAGCTTTTGTAGAAGCTATTCAAGTTGAGAAGGATATGTTTTGCCTTAACGACAATCCTGATAGACCAACTGACCAAGCATTTACCTCCCGCAAGAAAAATGAGAATACTCCCAAAACCACTCCAATAAAGCCAGATCCTTTTGAGATGACAGACATGAAAAATTTTCTCTAGAAAATGTCCAATGAGATGGTTGATTTAAAGAAGAATAACAATGAAAATCAAGCTAATAACAAAGGTTTTACAAGGCCACCTTTTAGGAGACCTTATCAACCTCCTCAAAATCCACCACATTCTAATCCTAATGAGGGATTAAATTCTGAAGAGATTTACTCTATTTTTAAAGCAATGGCCACAGAAACACAGAATGTCCCTGAACCCTCTGATGATCAAACAAATCAAGACCCACAATTGACACAAGAAGAAGAAGAACAACAACAAATTAATACTGTAAGCTACTTTTCTGAACTCCCAATGAATGAAGAAGAAGAAGAACCTGAGACAGTATTCAATGTTCAACATCCTTACAACACTAGATCAAAAGGAAAATCCTCTCAGGAACCTTCATCTTCAACAACAGTTCCCAACAAAAGTAAAACTGTCCCCCAAAAGGATACAGTGATTCCTGAATTAGAGTACAGTTTGGATGAAGATTTGAAAAGAGTCAAAGATAATATTTTTTTATTTGAACTTCTTAAAATCCCTTCTATGAGAGATTCTCTACCTAAAAGTATGATAATTGAACAACCAAGGGAAATTCAAAACAATAACTTAGACTCTTATACCAAACTAGATGATCAGAAACCTGGAAGCAAGAGGACACCTCCTTTCTTGCTTACATTTGGAATCTTCAATAGGAATGTACACAATTGTATGATAGATTCAGGTGCCTCATCCAATGTGATGCCCCTATCTGTTTGCATAAAGCTAAATGCAACTTGGGAACCCTTCCCTACTCAAATTGTCTAGCTTGACAGATCCAAAGTAAGAGTAGTGGGAAGATTAAGAAATGTTTTGTTGAAACTATCTGTTCATCCCATGATCCACCATACCATAGATATCGTTGTAGCTGACATCCCTAAAGCTTATGGAATGTGGCTGAGTAGAGATTGGTCAGAGAAGTTGAAAGGCTACTTTGCTACTGATTGGTCTCACATATGGCTACCCTACAATGGACAACCAAATAAGATTAAGATCAGTAGGGAACCATTCATGAAGCAAACAGTCACCGACCTTAATGACTCAAGTCAACCGAATCTCTAGTGTATTGTGTTTCCCTCCTAGGAACTCGCCTTATGGGTACTAAAGGAATTACGTTTAACCCTCCAAGTCTGCTTATCTGTGTCTTCTAAAGTAGCCACCAATCTGTTGCAAACTAGCCACTTAGTTTCGTATACCAGTCCCTACTCAATATCAAACCATATGCTTCTAGTATATCCACTACCATGATATCTATAAACTGACATACCCTCGGGTCAACAGAAAATCTGATAAGCACACCTTTCATCTCCCCTATACCCTTAACAACAGACCTATCTAATTGTATGATCTAGGAAGGAGATGGTATTGGTTGCCCCTTTATTTTCTTATAGATGGATAGTGGCATAACATTGGATGAAGCTCTAGAATCCACCAAGCAATATGTACATTATGATTAAAGATTTCAAAGGTTAACAAGAAAGGCAAGGTCTGATATTTCGATTTGCCACTAATACTTGCTTCTTTTATCTCAGAATCTGAATCAATGGTCTCTATTGTACTGCTTGGTTGTGGGTCAAAAGCTTCCAATAATTTATTTCTCTGTTGTGGGATATTACATAATTCAATTAAAGATATGTTTGCTTTAGTCTTCTTAATGTCCTCAACAATATCATACCCCATATTATATTCTTCTGTTCCTTTCCCACCATTTTCTAGCTTGTTCACTATGGTCTTAACCTGCTTGTTTATCACTGGGATCGTTTCTTTTACAATTTCAGAATTCAATTTAGGTTGAGGTTGAGTGATGCCAATATTCCTTTTCGAAGTTTCCTTTGTCACCCTCATCTTAGGAAACACCGGGCTTTGATCTACCACCGACCCTTTGCTTCTAGTAGTGATATTTACTGATGATACTTGCATTTCTTCAGCCTGGTCCTCTTTGTTCAATCCCAAAGTGGGTTTCCAGTCCCATAATACCATTGTGGTCTCCTTGGTTGGTTCTTCCTATTCTTTTGTTTGATCTTCTTCTAGGTCTTCCTGATCCGTCACCTGTGCATACAATAATTGATTCATCACTAGAGTCATTGAATTTATCCATTGTGGGAAGCTCTTCTTAGAGTGATGTTCTTGGTGAAAAGTGCAGAAATGATCCATGCCAACCTCATTCAAATTTAGAACAAAAGAATTAATTAAAGGTGGTTGGGGCTGTCCACTTTCTTCCCTTTTCTTGTAGAAGGGATTAAATGGTTTTCTTGATGTACTAGTTCCCTTATCTTTCCCCAAGTCTACTATTTTGTTAAATAATTTCTGTACCATTTTAACCACATTTTCTAATTCATTTGAGGGTTCCTCTTTAGGTCTAGATAATATCGTAGGCTTCTTACTGGCTGTTGGTTTCACTTCTAATTCTAATGCATGCTTTGCAATACTATCCATGTTAGCTTATACCTTCTTAGATTCCTCATAGGTTTCTATCAAAGTAGCCTTAACTGCTCTTTTGACAAACATAGCAATAGGTGGATAAAGTGATGTAGTGTAATACTCTACCAAGGATTCCTCAGCAGGTTTTGTTGCAGCACTGAAATTATTGAACAGGGTAGTGAATCTCTGATTGAACTCCTACACCTTTTCTTTATTTTCCATCCTCATAGATAATAGCTCTTTCATGAGTGTGGCGATTGTCTTCTGATTGCCAAAGTTGTTTAAAAACCTATTTTCAAAACCATTCCAATCTGCTATAGAATTAGCTTGCAGACTAAAATACCAAGAAGATGCCCTCGACTCAAAAGTGTAAGGAAAAATTATGCAAACCACATCTTCATGTTCTACGTTCAACAGATTTAGATCCAAATATAAACTCTTTAGGTGGTCTTCGGTAGAGATACCTTTTCCAGGGTCAACTTTAGGTAGCACCCTCTCTGGATGTTTGGGCAGATCGTGTAATGGGGAAGCCATATTAAGTGGCCCTCTAGCTCTCCACGCAGGTGGCTGGTTGACATTATGAACCATGATTTGTGGTGGAGAATGTGGTGGAGAATGATGTGGGGTATGAGGTAATTCATGAGCTGGAGGGGATTTGGGTCCCAACTGATCAAGGGGATCTGTGATTTCCTGAAAAGATAAATCCAACAACTCCTCCAAATTTTCTACAAGCATCGAATCTATGGTGTATGAGACCTCTTTCTTAGGAACTCGCCTTCTAGGCAACACGGGAATTACGTTTAGTCCTCCAAGACTTCTCATGTAAGAGCATGTATGTCTCGAGAAGTGGTATATTTCCTCGAATGGGATAGCGTATAAAGGTTCTTTGTTTTCACCTCTAGAATTTAGCTTTTCTTGATCTTCAGTTTCAAGAATGAAGTCTTTTGGTAAAGTTGTTTCAAGTGGGTTTCTAGAGGAATCTCTTCGTACAAACGGATTTCCTTGGCCAGACATGCACTGGAGGCCCTCCATCTAGCGCCACAAAGTGTTGATTCCCAAAAATTCTCAACATCGACAGTAGGGATTCTCCCCAATGAGCGATCCCAATTAGATCATCCATTGTTTGGTGTGGGGAATCCGTCCGGTTAACGGTTTGGCTACTGTAGGTGTAATTTTTAAATTTCTTTACCGGTTGTGGCCTGGTTCACCGTTTATGTAATTTTATTTTAAAGTATGAGATGAAAGTTCCCTAATTAATGCAATGGAATTGACAGGTAGAAGCCTCACAAGTGATGCACAGGTTCTTACCTCTCATCTAACCACCTTTACCTTATCAATTCGATTATTATCTAATCTCCTACTAGCTTTCCTGCAAAATTCCAGAAGTGCCATATCCAACTTCAGGTCTGCTGTTGTCTTCAGAGGAAAATGATCAGGGAATTCTGAGTTAGTTTCTCTCCAGGACATCTAGCTCTTAACCTCATCTACAATATCCAACAATTTTTTTCTGAATGCTAGTGACTCTGCAGCTATCACCTTCATCCTCTCCATCAACAACTTCATCTTGTAGATTTCTTCTGTGGTTATTTCCTGAGAGCGATATATTTGTTCCTGAATTTTGCATGCTTGTTCATGAAACAGAGTCATGTCTTGATTTTTACTATCTTCCAACTCTAGCTATTGTGCCAAAGATTCCTCTTCTCTTAACAATTCATCCATTTGATTTTTCAATTCTTCAGTCTTCTGGTTTGCTAGTGATTCTCGCATTTCTAGGTCCCTGATCATTGCTTCGAAATCATTTCTCTCACCCTCCATTATCATCAACTGCACATTTAATGCTTCTTTCTCTGCATCTAGATATCGGTAGTTGGCCAGTAATTTGTCCTTTTCAGATAATGTGGCCTCAATTTTCCTTTTCAGCTCTATGCTTTCACCCCGATCCTTTACCAAGTCGTCCTTCAATTTCAACATCTTCTCTTTGTTGCATTCGATATTGTGCAACAATTTGTCAACATTATCTGCACTTTCTTGCGCAGCAACTATGTTGACATATGCCATGAACTTAGGGTCCTTGTGGGTACCCTCCATGACTATGTTTTCCTAAACAATGATGGCATCGGGATGGGTGCCCATTTTCAGTCTCTTCTCTGTCCTCCTCGTGATGGTCTTTACTTTTTGATAAAAAAATGAGCGTGTCCGATTTGGCCACAGTATGTTGCTTTGATGGGGTGAATGGGATGAGTCCGAGCTCAGAAAATGGGAGGTGACCTCCGGTGAGCATCACACTGGACACCTCAGGTGGGTCTATGTCCATCTGCGGTGGACTCCTATGTTCACTCTGGGTTCCTTGTTTATCCACAACTTCCTTGAACGGATCCTCTTCTTCTTTTCTTCTTAATTCCTCAGCTGCTTCCTTTCTTTTTGTCTCCTTCCTTGCATTTTCTGCTTCTTTCAGCTCTTCCTCAGCTTTTCTTTGTTGTTCCTCAACAACTTCTCTTTCTTTCCTCTCGGCCTCTTCCTTTTGCTGTCTCTCTGATTCTTCTGCTCGTAGCCATTCTGCTTCTT
This sequence comes from Larix kaempferi, assembly GCA_027924585.1. NCBI lineage: Eukaryota > Viridiplantae > Streptophyta > Pinopsida > Pinales > Pinaceae > Larix > Larix kaempferi. The sequence goes on from BSBM01001120.1 coordinate 4,144,661, forward strand.
CTATTCGCAACCTTTCTGCTTCCTCCTTAAGCTTCCTTTCTGCTTCCTCTACTTGTAGTCTTGTGGCTTCTTCTCGTTGCCTATGTAATTCTACCTCCTTGGTGGTATTGGCAGCAGTACTAGAAACAACTCCGCTCTTGCAACCAAATCACTTGTTCAGCTTGGTCATGTTTCTTGCTCTCCGATACACTTCTCCATCCGTCAAGAAGTGATTTGTGTATTCAAAGGTAATTTTACAAGAAGCACAATGTCGAGCGACCTTATCTTGGCTATCATGCCTTACAAAAATATTTGTTCCAAAATGAAAGGCCTCCAAATATTTGACAAAATATTCAGCTCCCTTCGCCTTGGGGAATTATACGCACCAATAGTGAACGACAGTGGTGGGTAGGAGGCCTTCTTATTCTCATGGAGAAAATTGCCAACTGCATTGATAAAAAATTGCCTTAGGACCTCTTTGTGCACAACAAAATCGATAGCATATTTATCCAATGGAGAAGGGGGGTGCCCCCATACATCATGATATAAGTGCCTTCTATAGAGAAATAGTAATATCCATATTCCTCAATAACTACCAAAGCGTTCTCGGACAAACAATTTGGTTCCTTCTTGAAAATTAGCCAGTAAAGAGGCATGATTAATGTCATGTCCCAAATTTGGAATTGGGTCACAATGGCCTAATCACATTAGCCATATTCATTAGAGTTTGTAAAATTGATGTTAAGGGTCAAATAATTGCCAAGGAGGAAAATTACTAGTTTCCTAGGTTTGGGGTGGAAGCTTTGGGATTTGGAATAAGGGGGATAATAAATGATGTTTAGACATTAGAAGGGTTCAAGTATTTAATAAATAGAGTGAATAAAGAAATTCAAGAGAAATCCTAAGTGACAAATGGTTTTGGAGACATATGGAGGATGTGGGACCACACTAGCTTGATTTTTCATAATACATGGTATCTCTCTTTTGCAAATTCGAATTAATGGGAATGTGAACACTTTTGGGTGAGTTGGTAAGTCATAACACATGTCATTGAGCATATTAGGTCGAATTTGGAAGGATTGGTAACCTCCATGGAAGATAAAGAGTCAAAGTGGAAGTTTGTGGACACTTGGGCTAGATTCCCTAGCCCCTATGACACCAATGATGGAGCATCTATGACAACTATGACAAATTGCAGACCTGACCTCTGACATATAACCACTATGACATGTCAGCCCCAAAAATAGGCTCAAAGAAGGCGAATTTGGGAGTTGGAGAAGCCAAAGAGACTCAAAATCGAATTGGGGAGAAGATGGAAGGTTGGAACTAGGAGACAAGTGGCAAATGTGGAATATTTCCTAAATGAAAATCTATTGAATCTATTGAGAGGATTCGACCCTTAGAAGGCTAATGTTGGTTATAAAATGTACAAATGAAGTATGAGAATGGCTTTTGATCATTTTTAGAATTTGCAATTGCATTTGTGAAGAGGGAGAGCTAGTGGATGACTAGTTTCTTGCCTTAGCCAATTTCGAGGGTGAAAGATTCCCATCCAAGTTGGCAATTGGAAAGGCCATTCATACCTTTCATTTGGAGATTTAATGGAGTCTTTATTTGCAGGTGTAAGCTACAGGGCAGCTCATGGTTTCTTCTATTGCAGCTCGCTCCTTCAACCATTTCCAGTTTTGATGGCATATTCTTGATCCTTGAGGGAGGGCGTTTTTGGTGAGCTATTGTACTCTTTGGGGGAGCTTCTAATGCCCCATTTCTTTTGTAATATGAAGTAAATACTCTGTTCTTCATCTCCAGAAAGTTTCAGGTCGAAATTCCAAGTAGAAATGTATAAATCTCATTTTTAATGGAAGAACAATGCCATTTCCCCACTACCTTGTTGTGAACCAATGTATTGATGATGATTTCGAATGAATGGATGATTCTCTGATATATTTGTGATCAATATACTGCCATGGATGCCTTCTACAAGTTTCATGTACTGTACTTGAGCATTTGAAGCATTTTTACTCATTTTAGTTGTATTGGGAGGTGAAATAGTGCCATTTCCCCAAGGGTCGAATTGGGGATTTTTGCAGTTGAATGGGAGAGGGTGAGAACAATTGTAATAAACCATTAATGGTGCATATGAGACCTTAATAACATACTTAACACATTACATACCTCTTTTCATAAATTTGAGTGGGTTTGGAGGCATTTGGGAAGCCATTTTCAGTACTTACCTCAGGGGGATTTGAACCCCAAATTACTAGTAAAATTGCATACTTGGTCCAGAATCTTAAGAGAGTTTGCAGAGGTATTTTGGTGGCCATATGTTATCCCTGAACATCATATTCAATTCCTAATATCATTCATAAACCTTCCTTGAATATTTGAAGGCATTTGGAGTCAATTTGAGACCTAGAGACCAATACTAGTCAAAGGGAAATCACTAGTAAAGTTACTTACATTGACCATAATTGAAAGAGTATTTGCAGAAGTATTTTAAAGGTACAAAGACATCCCTGAAACACATATTTATGTTCTAATATCATTCATATACCTTCTCAGAAGATTTGGGATCATTTGGGGCAAATTTGGGACCTAGAGATCGAAACTAGTCCAAGGTCGAACCAAGGAAAAAAGTGGAAAATTGCAATTTTAATAAAATTCCTAACAAGGGACATTACAATTAATCCCTGACAAATTAGTTTGTAGTGACTTGCATACTTGTGAGCCCATGTAATCTGATAAGCTACATGAAGGGGATATTTGGCCCGATTCCAAACACATCCCAAATTAGGGAAAGGGTTTCTGATTAGTATGCAATCCAAGAGATAGGAATACATGAAGAATTCATCCTTCTTCTGCGCCAGTCCTCCTTGTGCTGCAGCAATGTGTGATGCCATACTTTCAGAAATGATATCTTCCCAGTTGAAAATTGTATGATGCATGGAAATGTGGTACATCACTAGTACCCAGCTGAGTTTATAGGTGTTTCCTTTTGCCAAGCCAAAAACCCATCTTAACATCAAAACTATGATTCTATACGGGGTCCTTAGACGTTGACTATCGTATTCTCTGCTAGACCTTGGTCTCAACTATTTTTTAGGGACCGTCATCTTCTTAGCATAATTGAAGTGATCTATAGTGACCTCTCTTATCCAGTCACTAGTCATCATAACTTTAGGGGAGGGTAGCTTGTATGTTGCATCTATGTGTCCTGGTTGGAAGGATGCGAGCCCTTCTCCTTTGGCATCTGATATGATTTTGGTGATAACATCCACCTAGGGCAAGATCCATCTGATAAGATTTGAGCAAGGGAATAACTCTGGGCATGTGGCCGACTTATGGAGGCCATACCTCTTAATGTTCTGGTAGACCATTAACTCTTCGATAGTTGCTTCAGGCACATTTCCATCTTTGATGACTCTGTATAGTTCACCCAATTTGAACTATGGGATGACCCATGTCATGGCTCTAGTGTCTTCAAACATTATCTCTACTGTGGTATTCAACATTATTTCTACACCTAACTCTGATTCCACCAACTTGGCCTTTCGCTTGGCGGACCTTGTATGCATATCAAATCTGATGAGACACAGAATAAATAAGTGAGGAATCTTCATCAAATCGTTTACAAACAATTCATTATTCATGATATAGAAAATGAGCAGAGTTAAAAAAATATTTGAATGCTAGCATTGTTTGTTTAGATTTTAAAACGCGATGGAGTCTTTAAGTACAACTGTGGAAACAAACCAAAGGTACTTATTTCAACTATTTGCATCAAGATTTTAAACCTTTGGGTGAAAGACAAGCTTAATTTTCCTTTGGCTCAATTCATAAACAAACTTATAAAATGAAAATGCAGCTTGCAAACATTATAGCATACACAGACAGTTAGGAAAATGAATACTTTCATGCTAACAGAAAAATGATGCTAAGGTTTGCTACATTTCAGCGATATGCAGATGTGTGAAAAAAAGAGAGCAACTGGACAGTAAGTAGAACTTTTTTGACCAATTCCTTCCAAAGGTTTTCATTAATAACCAAAAAATCTACATTCTTAAAACGAGCGATGAGGAAGAATGACTCAGTCAAGCTGATTTCAGGTCACTCAAACAATGTTTTTTTTTTAGTTTTAAAACTTGCTCGAAAGAAAAATATTTTTTATTCTTTAATTAGAAACACAAGTTTGATGGGCGTGACGAGCTTAACACGATGACATAGCGACTACGTGGGAACCATGTGGGTTTTGAAAACAAAATGGTCTCAGCGGGAAACGAGAAAGCGATATCCAAGGTTGGCCCTCTGCAGGGGTAAAAGGCATGGGTATCCTGAAGACAAAGCATGACAATCCCAATATATATGCTCGGGAAACTCTCGGTTTTCTGCGTGTTACCCAAAGTTTGATTCGTTCAACGCTTAGGCTCTTAAAGGTGGGTTTCACTACGGCAGGGAAACTTGCAAAAAGCGTAGAAAACCCCATTGTCCATGGCAAGATTAAGCCATTTCCCCACACGCAGTCATGCCGATTGAAAGGATACGATGGTTACGACAGGCGCGACCGGGTTGTCGGGTTAAGGCGAGCTACTCAGACCAAGAAACCTTATCCTGGTGAGGCCATGGAAGCCCCAATCAAAAACATGACTCTAATCCTACACTTGATAACTCTAACCCAAAAGAATTTGAATAACAAAGGCGGGGTAGATAGAGGAATAAAATAAGGGATAGAATGCCCAAAACAAAAGAAAGTTACTAAAAAAATGAAGATGAGGGCGTGAGGATGCCTACCTGTCACTCGCAGAGTGGCCGTGAAGTTGAGCTCGGCAGTGTGGATTACTCGGCGTCCAATGACTGGTGGTGGCTAGAGTGCACAAACAACATTTTCTTATTTTCGCTGATGCGGCTTAAAACCCCCTTTTCTATATATATAACAAACAAAATCCTTGTAATAAATTGAATGGGGTTGGTAGGTGGGTCATTAAATGACCAAGTCCGTTTGGCGCCACACACTTTTTCTCTTTTCGGTGCTAACCAAGAAATATCTCGCGGACTATTTCAGTGCACTTTGCCAAGTTGCTGCGAAACAGTCGACACAAACATGCCAGATTGCAACGATCTGGAAGGTTGAATTAGCCTGAACGTCGGGAAGCATCGACATGAACCGTTCAGAAAGCCGTGAAACATCAACATTAATTGTCAAAGATGCTCCAAAACATTGGAGCAGATTCATCAAATGAGGCGACCTTGCTCGGCAGAAAACTCGTTACAATACCACGAAACGTTCGGCGTAATCTCATCAAATTACTTGTGAAATGGTTAATGTTAATTATCAAGTCGCTGTGACATGGTTGGCGTACTTCGGCCAGATCATGGCAAAAAGATCGACGAGATTTTCCCAAACACTTGTGAAAATTCAGGCATGAACTCATCAAAAGGTCACGAAATGGTTGGCGTGAACTCGCCAGAACGTTGCGAAACGTCAGTGTGAACTTGTCATAAATCCGTGAAATATGGAGCGAAATGATCGACGGAATATCGCCAAAATGCAGTGAAATGATCGGTGTAATCTTGTTAAAATACTGTGACCGTTTCGGCGCAAAAACCAGAGTTACTTAGCCAAGAATTACTCTTTTCCTTAAAAAATTTCAGGAAAAATTCTAAGTGTCAAAAGGGGAACTCTAAACTCTAAAAAATAAAGGAGGGGCCCTACAATTTTAAGAAAAAATTGGGGATTAGGTTGCAGCTACAACAAGTCCTCTCTATAGGTTGGAAATTATGAAAACCAAGGGGTTGTAGCCTCCTTCTAGATGCTGCTAGTAAACCAAGGATTTGGATCTTCCTTCAGGTTGGAGCCTATAAATTAGGGGGTTGGAGCCTCCTTCTAGATGGAGCTAGTAAACTGAGGAGTTGGAGCTTCCTTCAGTTTGGAGTATATAAATTAGGGGGTTGGAGCCTCCTTCTAGTTGGTGCAGGTAAGTTAGGGATTTGGATCTTCCTTCAAGTTGGATCTTGTAAAATGGGGGGTTGGTGCCTCCTTACAGTTGGTGCTAGGGTGCTTCCTATGAATGCAATCTTATTATTTTTATATAAGAAAAGAATTATGTGGTTTTCTCTTGTATGAGTTTCACATCCACGTTAAATCTCTTGTGCATTGTGTATGATATGTGTTGGTTTTATGTGATTGCGAATGAAATTGTTAATGGTTAATGTTACATGTTGTACTTAAGGTTAAAAGTGTTCAAAAGGGATAAATACTGATTTACCCCCCCTCTTAGCATAATTTTCCAACAGTCAATTGGTATTAGAGTCAATTCCCTCCAGAGAGTCTTGTAGCTAGACCAAAGATCTCTAGAGCACATGGATGAACATGAAAGTCTCTACTCTGCATATGGGGTTCGACTGTTCTATGGATCAAATTTTTATTTGATTGAATTATAAGAATGAGACTCCATTTATATGCACAAGGTTTTGATATCTGGAAATCTATTGTAAATGGTTACATCGCTCCAAAAAGACCACAAAAAACTACAACCATGAAGGAGCTAAGAAATAATAATGCAATGGAAATGGATATCATCTTGCATGGAATATATCATCATGTGAAATATAAAGTTGGAAAATTTTCATCAGCTAAAGTGATCTGGGACAAGGTACAAAATATTTGCACAAAGGGACCCCATTCTTAGCATTATTTTTGTCCCAAGTACTTAAAAATATTAGGTAAATAGTTCATGAGGTTTGGAGTCCAAGGAAGGATTAAAACCTATAAGGGAAGTAAGCTTACCCTAGGGAGCCTACAAAGTTATGTCAATAGGCCCAAGCGCTTAAAATATTAAGCAGAGGCACTAGAGCATCAACTACACAGGACCCTAGTCGATGACCAGGGCGCTATGTGGTAGGGTGTTGGTTTATCCAACAATACTAAGAGGTGGGTGGGGAATAAATATTTCCTTTTTCAAACCTTTTATACACAATTATTATTAAGCATAAGTTAAATAATCATAAGTAATGTGAATAAGACAATTAACAATTTTAACACAGATTTATCATGGAAACCTCAAAGGTAAAACCATCAAAGCTTTCTTATTAATAAGCTAATCTTATAAAAAATTGTTTTACAAGCACCAAATTGATGGAGAACTTAATCTCTTAGATTCTTCTTCCACTACAGAAAGGATGCACCTACACCCTTGTTTTTCTACCTGCTCAACATACAAGGATGTTGTTAAATTTTCAGAATTTACTTCAATCTGATCTAGGATATGAACTGAGAGAACAACATGTACAACAAATCTACAGCATATCAATCATGGACACAATAATGCAAGCACACAAGAGACACAGAGTTTACTTGGGGAAAACCATAAAGGTGAAAAACCCCAATAACTTCCTCAGAGATAGATAGAGCAATGATACAACCAAAATACAAGAGATAGTCTTCTCCTAGCAACAGAGCCTCCTCCTCCACAAGTGCGCCACTCTCCCAAGTGTGAGTGAGAGAATAGAATGTTTAAAATGAGAGAGACACGCTCTCTATTTATACATTAACTTGACTTGACCTTTACTCAACTAGGTCGGCCTCAACTTAACCACTTAACATAATGCTGACTGGGATGACCCCCCCTAGGTTGGTCTAATAACCCTTTGACCCACATGGCCGACCCCTAATAGGGTTGTCTAATAACCCTTTGACCCACATGACTTATACAGGGCCGACCCCAACAAGGTGGTCTAATAACCCATCAAGTATAAGTTACGACACTTACAATATAAATGACGACACTTCCGTATAGAGGAATAATAACATCTCTATAGGAATACAAACACTTCCATATAGAGGACTAATACCATCTCTATAGGAGTACAAAATACATATATGAAATACATGGGTGAGATACATTCCGAAGTTACATATACACCAACACTCCCTCTTAACTAGGAAGGTATTTATCGACATAGGTCTTCTAGCACAAGTCATCTTCTCTGGATCATCGTCACTGGATAATCATCATCGAGTCATCATCATCGTCACTGCTACTACTATCTCAATCAATCTCTAAATCTACTCGTCATAGGAAGTTCTACAGAGCCAATCCTTTTTCATACTGGATGTAGGCCCACCACCTGCAGGTCTTCGTCATCATTGGCCATACTGTGGAATCCTCAGGACTTATTACATGCGTCACAAAACTTGGCTGCAGCATCCCAGGCTATTACGAGCACACAGCTCTACCTGTCTGATCTCCCAGGAGCACATTACATGTGACCCATCACAAAACCTGGCTGAAGCATCCTAGGCTGTTACAAGCACACAGCTCTACCATTCGGATCTCCCAGGAGCACATTACATGTGGTCCACCACAAAACCTGGCTGAAGCATCTGAGGCCTTTTTCATCCTGTCCAGATCTCCCAGGAGCAAATTACATGCCATAGGAAAAAACCTCGCAAGAGCATCTCAGGATGTTACGGGTACACAACTCTGACCTGAAGATCTCCCAGGGCACAAATTACATGTCCTCCCAGAGCAATGTCTCGAAAGAGCATCCTAGGATTTTACAGGTACACAACTCTAACCTATAGGATCTCCCAGACATGCTCATCTGCACAACCTGATCCACGGCCACAAAGTATCATCTTGATACTCACCATACATCATCCTGATGTACACATGATCATCCTGATCATCATCACTGCAACATCGTGCTGCATGTCATCTGGAGAAGCTCATCATCCACGATCATCTTGATCATACAATGCATCCACCTGATGCATACCAAGTATCTACCTGATACATATCATCATACATGATCTCAGTATCCACCTGATACATATACAGATACATGGTCCAAGCATCCAACATGATGCATATACAAAATACATACAAATGATCTAACTGATCATATCCAACATCCAACATGATGCATACATACATAAATGATTCAACTGATCATATCCAACATCCAACATGATGCATATATATATAAATGATCCAACTGATCATAACAAGCATCCAACATGATGCATATATATATAAATGATCCAACTTATCATAACAAGCATCCAACATGATGCATATATACATATACAGAGTAGTAACTGGTGCATCGTCCTGATGCTCATCATCCATGATCCTCCTGATCATCATAGCATCGTCCTCTTCAGATCATCTCATCGTCCACGAAGCACAGCCTAGATGCACATCATCCAGCACTTACACCACCGACATGGGAGAACACATATACCACCATTCAGGGAAGGCTCCAACCCTTACTTTTTCACCATGAGAGAACACATCTACCACCATGTGAAAAATGGCTCAGCAATTACATCACGACCAAGGGAGAACATATCAACCATGTCAAAAAATCTCATGTGCATATGCATCTTCCGGACTCATCACTTCCCTTTGGAAGGAACCTTGATCTGAAGTGCACCAAGCCTCTCTCTGAAGTACTCAAACTGCACTTTGGCCAACGGCTTGGTTAATACATCTACAACTTGCTCATCCGTCGCAACATACTCTGCTTCGGTTGTACTCAGTGCTACGTAGGACTGCTTCCTGCTAAACCAAGAGATCACACCTAATCCCATACTGAAGCAGCACCCAGAAGTGCTCTTCCTATATGTAGCACTGCATGCCCAATTTGAATCAACATAACCCTGCAGGTTAAACTTTTGATTTGCATCATACTTGAGCCCATAATCAACTGGATCAGATGGAGCATCACACATAAGATTCAGGTTCGATTCCATAGGTGTGGCCATAGCCTTGTAGTCCATCATCCCGAACCTCTTCAGGATCTCTATTGCATACTTCCCTTGTCCAAGGAAGATTCCATCTGCACTCTGCCACACCTTCATGCCAAAAACAAATAGTGCATCATCCCCAATTTATGCACACATATATGACTACACCATTCAAGAAAGCTGTCTTGAAATCCATCTGGTGTATCTTCTATTTCATCACTTTTATATTTCTCTATGCTGCCATCTGCAGCATGCTTGATCTGATAGTTCCATTTGGAAGTCACAACAGACTTACCTTCAGCTCTTGGGACCACATCCCAAACATCGTTCTTCATGATTGACAGATCATGGCATTCTTCCCATATCCTGGGAACTTCAATATCTTCAATAGATAATTTTGTTGCTTGAACAAATGTTGTAGTCCTTCTTTTGTAGGTGAACGTATACGGTCTTTCCTACAAAACAAGTTAAATTGCATGATTAGAAACATCTCATAATTTTCAGACAAATTCTTACACATAAAGAAATATGTCATACAGTCATGCAATTATCTTAGCCAATGCTTCAATAGAACATTCATCCATGTTCCACAACTTTCCAGATGCCTTCCAGTCTCTACCAGAACATTGTTAAGAGTTTTCACTACTCCCAACATGTCAGCAAAGAGGTTTCATTCTAGATAAGTAGCACTGGAATGTTGTACAGTGCCATAGGACACTTACCCATCACAGGAATATTAGTAGTATACTGTTCATTAATGCAATCATTCTAATATGCACAATACATATCCTAAGTTTAGGAACATGAGCATATACATCATTGAACAATTTTATTTAAACAAACAAATATGCAAGAAATGATAATAAAAATACTTATCTTTGTTTGATTGTTGGGTTGACTCCCTCTCAGTCTTTGCTTCTTTTTCTGCAACTCCATTCTGATGTGGATTGTGAGAAGTGGTCAACTCCCTCTGAATATCTGCATCCTTGCAGAAACTACTGGAGTGTGCTCTCTCTTGATCTTTGCTTCCCGGATTACCTGTCCTTGAACTTATATTCATTCTCGATCCCTATGCATGCTTGTTAGTATCATCATTGTGTTATCCTTGAGGACTCATACATAATCACAAATTTATTAGTATAATCTTAATACTATCAAAACACAATAATCTTAAGCATGTATAGTCATGATCATTTGAAACAGAAATAATAAGCATTAGTATTCAAGGTTTCAGGGAAGTCTTCTTTTACTCATGCATATTCTTATTTGATCATAGAACTCTTCTCGTTAGTTAAATCATCAATCAAGATAAGAGATATAATATGCATAAAACCCATGATTACTCAAACCTATACCTTCATGATTCTTCTGGTTAGTCATATCATCAATTATGATAAGAAACATAATATGCATACGACCATGACTATTCAAACCTATGACTTCATGAATAATAATTATCAACAACGAAACAGTATAATATCCTAACACAAGGTAGGATTCTAGCTTTATATAGGAAAAACATACCTGGATTAGCATGCTAGTTAGTTATGTCTAGCATACCTTCATAATGTCTACTAGTTCTCTTCAGTGACTTGTGCTAGTAACCTGCATGTCTCATAAGTTAACCATTGTAGAACCAAGTTATACATACCTCGTAAGTAGATCTTCTATGTGATCCATGACAATGGATGAATCTTTGTCTTCATGTCACCATGATCATATATTCTTGAAGTAGAACATGATTTGTCTTTCTTGGTGTACCTTTTATGTTAGCGAACAACATAAACCTCATACAACATCACAATGCATTAGTACATTCATAACTGTCAAAACCTTAATCAATGAACATCTTCTATTAAGGTGATACGACAAGTCTAGTAATTAATCAAGATTGTACTGTAATGATAAACATATGATAAACTTAACCATGAAACATACTTGTAAGCCATACCTATCAAGATTGCTTGTAATCTTCTTATGGAAGGCCTTAGCCTCATCTCCCTCTGAGACAGGAACTTCTTCACTTATGCAGGTGACCAATCCATCCTCTTCTAGGATTAACCCAATCCACTTGATTTGTAGGAACTGGATCTGGAGCTGTAATAGGGTTTGTCAGAGAAACCCCAAAAATTCAAACTTTGAATTTCAAACTTCTGAAAGGATAGAAATATGCGCCTTGATGAGTTGATCAAGTTGGTATATTCAAAATTTGAAAACTGCAAAGTTTCACTCCTCAATTTTGCCTTTGAAACTTTCGGATTCACTGGACGTGACCTCAAACTAGGGTTTGATGAAGTCCACTCTTTTTCCCAATCAAAATATTTGATCCAAAGCTCTAAGCTTCTATTTTTATGAGGAGCTTCCAGCCGTGGTCACAGATTTCAAAAATTCTCATTTTTAAAGAAGCCCTAATTTTCCACTTTTCTGATCAAAGTCCCGAACTAGCGTCTGATCAAGCCCGGCCTTCTGCCCAAATAAAAATTCTGATCTTGGTCTCTAAATTTCGATTTTGATTAGTAGCATTCAGCCGTGGTCTCCGATTACAAAAATTCCAACTTTCTCCGAAGCCCTAAATTCCGGAAGCCATGAATGAAGGTGCTCAAGAATAATTCTGAATTGACAGAAATATGTACCTGATTGTTTCTGGTGTAACTCTGAACTTTTCAATCCACAGGGTCTGAAAATTTTTCATGAGATAGCCCGACCTATTATCTTTCCATCCCGATAGGTTTGATCTCAATTGGATTCTCTAAGAGAGAGTTATGCCAAGTGTCGCAATGTGACCTGTTTATGGAATAATACAGGAGAGTGAAATTGTACGGAGTGCCACTTGTCACTGGTTCAACTTCGGACTCTAAGCTTCCTATCCCAAGTTATGACCTTTTTCCCAAGGTAACCTGATTTTGACTTAGATCTGGAAGAGGCAGAAACCCTATATTGTACAGATCATAAATCACAAAGTACGACGAATTAGAGGTTTTCCTTTGGACACAAGATACATGGGGATCTGATATTCGACCTGTAAAAGTTTCAGATTCGAAAACATCCCCAAAACGGATTTATAGAGAAAGTGTTACGATGAATGGTTTTTGCTATATCAAGCCCTAGCATCGTAAGTGCAACAAGTGTCATACATGCCATATCATGCCTTCTTTCAGGATAGCTCTAATACCATGTTAAATTTTCAGAATTTACTTCAATCTGATCTAGGATCTTAACTGAGAGAATAACATGTACAACAAATCTACAGCATATCAATCATGGACACAATAATGCAAGCACATAAGAGACACAGAGTTTACTTGGGGAAAACCATAAAGGTGAAAAACCCCAATAACTTCCTCAGAGATAGATAGAGCAATGATACAACCAGAATACAAGAGATAGTCTTCTCCTAGCAACAGAGCCTCCTCCTCCACAAGTGCGCCACTCTCCCAAGTGTGAGTGAGAGAATAGAATGTGTAAAATGAGAGAGACACGCTCTCTATTTATACACTAACTTGACTTGACCTTTACTCAACTAGGTCAGCCTCAACTTAACCACTTAACATAATGTTGTCTGGGCCGCCCCCCCTAGGGTGGTCTAATAACCCTTTGACCCACATGGCCGACCCCCAATAGGGTGGTCTAATAACCCTTTGACCCACATGACTTATACAGGGCCGACCCCAACAAGGTGGTCTAATAACCCATCAAGTATAAGTTACGACACTTACAATATAAATGACGACACTTCTGTATAAAGAAATAATAACATCTCTATAGGAATACAAACACTTCCGTATAGAGGAATAATACCATCTCTATAGGAGTACAAAATACACATATGAAATACATGGGTGAAATACATTCCAAAGTTACATATACATCAACAGATGCCCCAACACCCTAATTCTCCAACCACGACTGGAAGGAGGAAACAACCCCCTTAGCAGGCCTCAGCCTGCCCCAAGCACCACCCAACCACCCTCTAATTTATAATAGTTTTAACTTCAGTTTTTCAGATCTTCAGTGGTAGATCAGACTTTTGTAATGCTTCATCTATCTCACTGGCCTCTTTCTTGCTTCTGATATGCAATTACCAAAACTTCAGAGACACCTCTAGTCCTCTTCATACATTTCACTTGTATGGTTATATATCTTTTCAAAGAAATTTATTATTTGAAACATTGTGTCTTTTTAGGAAATTCATGCGTCTTCATAAAAAATATTGTATCCTTATAATGGCATCGATTCATCATTGATCTTCATAGTCTTTCAATCTTGTTTTAATTAGTAAGGAATTACTATTTTGCAGAGTTAACCAATTTTGACAATTCCCCAAAGTTGGCAATTGGCAAAATTATTCTCCAAATATACCATTGGAAAACGTCTATTCAACAAAGTGGATGTCAAACTGGCGGTTAACTAAGATTTACAAATATTTCATGTACGATCCCTTTAATTAACCCTCAAGCATCTTTCAATAGCAAAATGATTCAAAACCATTGGATCTTCGTCAATCCACATCGACGATGGACTTCAACATGCACTTAGTTAGATTTCATAAAGATTTCGCATCACATCCTGAGCTTGAAACTCTGAACAACTTAACCTAGCGAAATTGTCTTGTACCGTTGGATCGCCCCATCCAAGATCGACGGTGGACTTGAAAAGTTTATGAGCCCGATTATGAACCCTAGCCGTCAATCTGTCCCATGAGTTAAATCAAAGGTCGGTCAGGGTAAGGTCTCGAATAAGGTCTCTGACTCGTAATGTCATATAACCCTCTTTCAAGTACTTTGGTATTTAATTATGACAATTGTGGAGATTTCTTCTGATCTGTGTTTAGGATTTTTGTTCATTTTCGCTTGTTTAAATCAGATCTTCTCCCGTTCCCTCGTGTTTGCCGAAAATGTTGTCTAACTTAGCTCTGTCTTCGACTGTTTCTCCCTCCACTGGCCCTCCTCAACGTTTGGTTGTTGAAGTTTCAGAAAAGGGCAGGCTCCGGAATCTGACCAGTGCTCTTCCTACTGGTCGTGAGCTCCCATACGGGAAGCTATGTTACAACAGTTCATCAGGCCTATCTCCTTGTTTTATAATGGCGGAAGGACTAGCATCATTGATGCAATAAGCTGGAGACTGGAATAGTTAGAAAATGAGATAGTAGAGCTTCGGCGGAAGCTGGAGGGGAAATGCGACAAAGAGGAATTGTATTCGTTGAAGAAGAGAATCGAGGATGCCATCAACCGCAAGTTCTAAACTAACAAAAACGAACTGATCGAACAGATGTGAAGGATCCTTCTCAAACACACTGAAGCCATCTGATTTCAATGTGGCGAAGCCACCGGAGTTCAAGGTGACGTCGAGATGAGCCCGACGACTTCGGTAGGTTATGGACAGTCCCCTCAAGCTGCCAGAACTCCCTCAGGGGAAAGATCATCAGGGACAAAATAAATGGAGATTTACTGAGGGAACCACGCGGCCCACCCAACACAGTCTCTTGTTATTTGCATTATAACTTTAATATTTTAAGTTTACTTTTCTGTTTTTAGATTTTCCTTTTCTGTTAGTTTAGGGGAGGGATTTTGTCATATTTCCCAAGGCCCTTCTGTTCAGTTTGTATCAGCAGGTATTTTGAAGGGTTTTACTTTTGGTACTCTGTATTTGGAAAGGATTTAAACTTTCGATTTTGAAGAACTTAAATATATATTTGAAAGAATTTAAATAAAGTTTTGAATTTAGAGAAACTCTAGGAGATACAGTAATGAAGAGAAACTAATTTAAGGATAGTTCTTGGGCCCTGATACTGAAAAGAAGAATTACATGTCATGTCTCCTCATACGACTATCTTTTCCAATTATTGTTCTTTCCAGTTGCGTTTGGTGAAACTACTGCTATCAAAGCATGAATTTTCACATGTATTTTGTTTTACACGATTTAATAATTATTTTATTTCATTTTTCAGATTGAGTGAAGAACCATATTTTTCTTGGAAGTGCATTTTGGCTATTTTGTATAGATCTGAAAATGGAGTTGTTTTGATTTTCTAAGTAATGTTTGTAAATTACCTTACTTTACTTTGCATAATATGCATGGTTATCTAAATATTCCTTAATTTTTATGTTTGAAAACAATAATTTTTAATAAAAAATTATCAATAGGATTATTATAAAAAGAGTATTATTGAAGGTCATGTATTTCAATAAAAAGTTTTGTGACGAGAGGGAAAAAATCCACGTTAATGTTTTTTAGTAAGATGGGTAAAATCGCCACCAAATTCCAACATTGGGACTCCGAGGGATCACAAGCGTGTGCATGATTTCTTGTTTTTTCCATTGGAATTACTATAACTTAAATCCATATGTTTATATTGAAATAGTACCTTTAATATCCTTAATATTTGTTTAAACAATCATTAGACTAATTGTAAAAATAAAAATATGCCACATGTCACAATTTGAGCGTTCCACATGTCACCCTGGAAACTAGATATCAACATTTTAACAACAAAATTTATAGAAATTTTGCTTGAAAGAGTTTGCTGGCAAGTCGAAATTTTGTCAGAGAAAGAGAGGTCGCTCTTTCCTCAGGATTTTCTATTTTAGGGTGTTGGAAGTAGATGTTGAGGAGAAAGAGCATCCGCTCCTTCCTCCAGGGATGTTTTTTAGGAGTGGCGAAAGTAGATATCGGCACTCTAAACACAAATTTCATAGGAACATTGCCTCACACAATTTGCTTGCAAGTAGAAATATTCTCAGAGAAAGAGCGATCGCTCTTTCTCCAAGTTCTATTTTTACAATTCCCTCATAAAGGAAGGGGCAATTGACCCTTCTTCCTAGTATTCTATTCATAATAGTTCTAGAATGCAAGAAGGGTCAGTCGATCCTTCTTGTGTTCTCCATTCTGGATATAGGTGAATTGCTAGATATAGGTGTTCACAATTATCTACTAAACGAAGGGGTGGCTGATCCTTCTTGTCGAAAAACAAAAATCGGAACAAACATCTTTTAAATGTTATAACTTAGCTGTTGTGCATATCCCTACTATTTACAATAGAATTCAGAAGTCGAGAATTGTCATCCTAGCCTTCATGGATTAAATATTTTTACACTTCTCTCATAAATGAAGGGTCGGCTGGCCCTTCTTGTGCTCAGTATTCTTCCAGTGTTCACCATTTTGGATATAAATGAATTGACGGTCTAGCCTTCATAGGTTGAATAATTTTACAATTCCCTCATAAATGAAGGGGCGACCGACCCTTCTTCTGCCCTGTATTCTTTTCATAATATTTCTCGACTGAAAGAAGGGTCAGTTGATCCTTCTTACGTTCTCCATTCTGGATATAGGGAATTGTTGGATATACGTGTTCACAATTATCCACTAAACGAAGGTGCAGCCAAACATTTTTTATATGTTAAAACTTAGCTTATGTCTGGATCCCTACTATTTACAACGGAAGTCGGAAGGATGGAATTGTCGGCCTAGCCTTCGTAGATTAAATATATCAACATTTCTCTCATAAATGAAGGGTCATCCATCCCTTCTTATGCTCAGTATTCTTTTAGTGTTCACCATTTTGGATATACATGAATTGATTGCCTAGCCTTCATAGGTTGAATATTTTTACAATTCCCTTGTAAATGAAGGGATGACCGACCCTTCTTCTGCCCATTATTCTTTTCATAATAGTTCTATATTGCTAGAAGTGTCGGTCAGTCCTTCTTGTGCACAGTATTCTTCTAGTGTTCACCATTTTGGATATACATGAATTGGCGGCCTAGCCTTCGTAGGTTGAATATTTTTACAATTCCCTCATAAATGAAGGGGCAACCGACTGTTGACACAGTTCTGTCCACAGGGGTTCACTTTTCACTGCTTCCAACAAACATCGACACCAAATCCCATAGACATCGACCCAGAAAGGTTGTACCCTTTCCAGCAACACCCAAAAAGCGAGTGAAGTCTCACCCGAGATATCTAAGGGGGCTGTAGGAACCTTGTTTCCGCATTTTTAGGGAGACATGCATCAGTTTCACACTTAGTCGTAACAAAAACTAGAGATTTGTAATCACATCAAAACATCATACTGTCAAACCAGATCTACTTAACTTAGAAATTGACACAACCCTCATTCGCATCGAACATAAATATATCACAATCTTCAAGTTAACTAGATCGAAAAAATAACAGTTTATCAAAGCATAATCAAGAAATATGAGATACATCATATAGCCACGATTTCAATCATATAACACAATGAGTCACCGAACACTGCACTAATTCATAGTCAATCGCACTATGACATAAAAGAGAGAGACATAGATATAACACAATCGATCATTTTCATTCATCAACTTATCTCATACATTGCAGAATACTTCTCGAAGAACCAGTTCGTGACTCAACTCAATTCCACATACACAGATCAAAACTTGTCGGAAACAGACAAATATCAAAAATACAGAAAAGATAGATGCCCTTAGGTTTACAATCTCGAGATCCAAATATGCCCTTAGGTTTACAATTGCACTTCTATTTATTGGCACACATGGACGTTACAAAATGGTCCAATTGACCAATAACTAACTAATTTAACCAACTCTTCTGCTTTTGTCATCTATTTTATCTTTCGTGATCGGTCCTTTGCTTCCATCGATGACCCTTTTGTCGCTATTAGTTCCGCACTTTGTGCAATCTAGACCCGTGCCAACAGGCCCCCAACATGAACTTGTGGCTCGCCCTTGATCCACCTCGACTGGAAAGTGATGGTGCGTTTACTTGCATTTTGAAGTCGTCGTTGTTAAGATTTAATATGCTAAGACAGAAAATAGCAGCATTACATTCCATTTCACAATAATAGCATATACAGGATCACTGAAGAAACAACAAGCATAGCATAAACACAAGAGACACAGATTTATCCTGGGAAACCCTCATGGGGTAGAAAACCCAGTAAAGCTTCCTCAATATAGATGACCAAAAATATACAAAGATGCAAACCTTGAGCATAAGCTCCTTCTTCTCCATAGCAGACCTCTCCTCCACAAGTGCGCCATTCTCAAGTGAGTGAGTGTATCAAATGAGGAACACACCTCCTCTATTTATACACTACTTTGACATATCTTTTACACAAGTACACGTAGGCTCGTATTTAACCAATGGGTTAAATACCCCACTACAACTGACTGGGCCGACCCCTCTAGGGTGGTCTAATAACCCTTTGACCCACATAACACATACAGGGCCGACCCCCACTAGGGAAGTCTAATAACCCAAGTTACCACATTCCGACGGAGGAGTAAACATCTCCGGATTCATAGTATAATTACATCGGAGGTATGGAACATCTCCGGAATAAATAATATACAAATATAATATTCTTTGAAGTTACAATATTTTAACAGTCGTATGCAGCTTTCACCTAGTCGACAACTTCCATGTTCGACGCTTTTAATGTTGCGCAGTATTCCACTTATTTCTCTATCGGGTGTTCACCACCCATCTGTTGCACTTTCTCCAACTCTTCCTCGATCTCTGTCATCCCTTCCATCACTTTGACCGCTAATTTTTCTTCCTTTGTCTGTAGCTCATCTAAGTGTGTTGTTCTTCTATGTTGTTTTGGGCGGTCACTGTTAACCCTGTGCTGCAGCTCCTTCAGATTTGCCGCCTTCGTCATCTATGCTAGTAGGGGCATTGCTTTAATCGATCCCCTCAATTATTCAAGCCGTGCCTCCACTTCGTCAAGTTGCTCGTTCAGATGGTGCAAATGTTCATAATGTACTAAGCTTCCCCAAAACTGTGTAATGTCTTCTGCGATCACCTGGGCTATCTTCTCTAGTTCTACGATCTCTATCGCAGTTTCCTCTATTGCATTCTTTCTTTCTTCGATCTGTTCTGGTGGTGTGCTTAGCACCGCCCTTATTTGTAGCTCTTCATTCTCCTTCTGCAAGTCTGCAATGATTGCTCCTCGATTTATTTCCTTTGAATCTGCTAGTATGTCTTTATTTATCTTTGGCGCATCCTCACATGCCATAGCGATGGCATGATCCAACCTTCTTCTGTCCTCGACTGCTTTTTCTCTTTCACATATGATGGCCTCTTTTTCTTCTTGAAGTCATTGGAGTTCTGCTTTAGTTCTTCGCACTTGCTGTTTGTATTTCACCATCTGGTCATGAGCTGTTACCTCCTTGTCATTAATCTCTTCACTTGTTGTAGTGTGTGTTCCCTGCAACATTAATATTGGAAACATGTTGAACTCTATTGTGATCACATCATGCCCTCGCAATGCCGCATCCAGGTCTTCGTCGCCTGTGGTAATTGCGCCGGGTATTACTTGTCAAATTTTGAGCATTAATTCACAATACTCTAGGATCTTTGCTGAGAGAATAACATATACAGTATATCAATGCATGACAATCACAATAAGCATGACAAGCATCACAAGAATCAAAAGCATGAGAGACAAGAGACACAAAATTTCCGTGGGGAAAACCCTAAGGTGAAAAACCCCACAACTTCCTCAGAGATAGAGAGAGCAATGGCTCAACCAAAGTACAACCAAAATACACTTGAGATAGTCTCCTAGTAGCAGATGATCCTCCTCCTAACTAGTGCACCACTTTCTGAGTGAGAGTGAGATACTTTTTCGAGTGATCTAAATAGAGATCACCTGATCTCTATTTATACTAATCTGTTTGCCCAGTGACCTTATGGGGCCGACTTGTCTAACTAGGTAAATCCACATTATAATATATATAATTCAAGGCCGACCCCACATGGTGGTCTAATAACCCATCAACAAGTACACACACTTGCGACAGTTTTCAATCCACATGACGACACTTCCTTATAGAGGAATAACACATCTCTAATAAAGGTACAATAAATATATATGAAATACATAGATGAAATACATTCCAAAGTTACATATACATCAACACTCCCTCTTAACTAGGAAGGTATTTCTCGACATAGATCTGCTAGACAAGTCTTCTTCTCGGGATCATCATCATCAATGCATCGTCATCGTCATCGTCACTGCTGCTTCTGTCTCAACCACTCTCTGACTCTACTCGTCATAGGAAGTTCTACAGAGCCAGTCCTTTTTCATACTGGATGTAGGCCCACTACCTGCAGGTATTCATCATCATTGGCCATACTGTGGAATCCTCAGGACTTATGACGTGCGTCACAAAACCTTGAAAGAGCATCCCAGGCTATTACGAGCACATGGCTCTACCTATAGGATCTACCAGGGCCATATTATATGTGACCTCACCACAAAACTTCACAAGAGCATCCCAGGCTATTACGAGCACGCAGCTCTACCTATAGGATCTCCCAAAGACAGATTATATGTGGTCACCACAAAACCTCGCAAGAGCATCCCAGGCTGTTACGAGCACGCAACTCTACCTATAGGATCTCCCAGGGATAGATTATATGTGGTCATGGAAAAACCTTGTAAGAGCATCCCAGGACTTATTACGGGCACACAGTCCAACCTATCGGATCTCCCAGGGACATATTATATGCCATAGGACAAAACCTCGAAAGAGAATCTGCCAGATATCCCAGGGCACGAATTACATGCCATAGGAAAAACCTCGAAAGACTATCTGTAGATCTCCTAGGGCCAAATTATATGTCCTCCCAGAGCAAAACCTCGAAAGAGCATTTTCCAGATATCCCAGGGCATGAATTACATGCCATAGGCAAAACCTCAAAAGACTATCTGCAAATCTCCCAGGGCCAAATTATATGCTCATCTGCACAACCTGATCCACGGCCATAGAGTATCAACCTAAGACTCACCATACATCATCCTGATGTACACATGATCATCCTGATCATCATCACTGCAACATCCTGCTGCATCTCATATGGAGCAACATCTTGAAGCTCGTCATCCATGATCATCCTGATCATATAATGCATCTACCTGATGCATACCAAGTATCTACCTGATACATATCATCATACATGATCCACCTGATCATACAATGTATCCACCTGATACAAATACAAATACATGATACATATCACCATACATGATCCACCTGATCATACAATGTATCCACCTGATACATATACAGATACATGGTCCAAGCATCCAACATGATGCATACAAAATACATACAAATGATCCTACTGATCATATCCAGCATCCAACATGATGCATACATATATACATATAAATGATCCAACTGATCATATCCAGCATCCAACATGATGCGTACATACATATACATATAAATGATCCAACTGATCATATCCAGCATCCAACATGATGCATACATATCAAAATGATCCAACTGATCATACAAAGCAGAAACTAGAACATCATCCTGATGTTCATCATCTAGCGCTTACATCCACAGCCATGTGAAGGATCCTCCTTCCAACATGCTTGGAATGGCTTCAGCAAATGTGTCCATCTCTTCTTCCTCGAAGTGTCCTTGATCTGAAGAACACCAAGCCACTCCCTGAAGTACTCAAACTTCACCCTGGCTAGTGGCTTTGTCAACACATCTGCAATCTGCTTGTCCGTCGCAACATACAGGAGCTTCATAGCTCCTCTTTGCACCATATCCTTGATATAGTGATATTTGATCTCTATGTGTTTCGACCTGTCATGAAACACTGGGCTCTCGGACAGCTTCACACAACTCTGGTTATCACAAAAGATACTAGTAGCATCCAACGGGAGATCAAATAACTCAGACACTAGCTTCCGTAGCCATACTACCTCACAACTAGCTGAACAAGCTGCAACATACTTTGCCTCAGCTGTACTCAGTGCTACGCAGGACTGCTTCCTGCTAAACCAAGAGATCACACCTGATCCCATACTGAAGCAGCATCCATATGTGCTCTTCCTATCTGCAGCACTGTCAGCCCAATCTGAATCAACATAACCCTGCAGGTTAAACTTTTGATTTGCTTCATACTTGAGCCCATAATCCATTGTACCCTTCAGGTACCTTAGAACATGCTTTACAGCAACCAGGTGAACACTCCTCGGATCTTTCAGGAATTGACTCAATGTGTTCACAACAAAGCAAATGTTTAGTCTCATGTTCGTCAAGTACATCAAGGACCCAATCATCTGACGATACATAGAGACATCGACCGGCTCAGATGAAGCATCACATAGAAGCTTCAAATTTGATGCCATAGGTGTGGCCATGGCCTTGCAATCCATCATCCCAAATCTCTTCAGGATATCTACTGTGTACTTCCCTTGACCAAGGAAGATCCCACCTGCACTCTACCACACCTCCATACCTAGGAAATAGTGCATCATTCCCAAATCTTTCATATCGAATTCAGCAGCAAGCTTCCTCTTAGTATCTGCAATCAGTCTGTCATCTCCTGTTACAAATAAGTCATCCACATACAGGAGTAGAATCACAGGATTCCCTTCCTCAACCTTGTAGTAAAGGTTGGAATCCGCTTTACTCTTGGTAAAGCCCAAACTAGATAGGAAACTGTCCATCCTACCATACCAAGTTCTGGGAGCTTGTTTCAAGCCATACAAGGCTTTCTTCAATCTGCATACATATGACTCCCTGTCATGTATTTCAAAACCGAGTGGCTGCTCCACATATACTTCCTCTTCAACTACACCATTCAAGAAAGCAGTCTTGACATCCATCTGGTGTATTTTCCATTTCATAGCTGTAGCCAGGGCAAGTACTGTTCTGATGGAAGTATACCTAGCTACAGGTGCAAAATTTTCTTCATAATCTATTCCCTCTTTATGAGAGAAGCCACGAGCTACGAATCTTGCCTTGTATTTCTCTACACTGCCATTTGCAGCATGCTTGATTTTGTAAATCCATTTGGAAGTCACGACAGACTTCTCTTTAGGTCTTGGGACAACATCCCAAACATCATTCTTCATTATTGATTGGTATTCCTCAACCATGGCATCCTTCCATTCTTTCTTTTCCGCTGCTTCTTCATAACTGGAAGGCTCTTTGTTCATAATGTCACAGAGTAAAGCAACATAGCTGGTATGTGATATGGTTCTCTTCTTTGCTCTGTGTTCTTCTTCTGGAATGCCAAATCTTTCTGCATCTTGAATGAGCTCTCTAGCCTATGCAGGTTTCCTCTTGTGAGAGTTATCCTCACGGGGTGGATCTACAGGTTCTTGCGGATCTTCAAACTCACGAACAACTTCTAGAACTGCTTCAGTCATGGTAGTGTCTTGAAATCTAGTTTTCTTAGGTTCTTCATAAACTTGGATAGGTGCCTTCCTTGATTTGATGAATGCTGAGTTTTCATCAAATGTTACATCCCTGCTGACATCAATCTTCTTGAACCTTGGAAAGTATATTCTGTAAGCCTTCGAGCTTTCACTGTAACCCACAAAGATACCCTTCTTTCCTAAAGGATCTAGTTTAGTCCTCTTTTCCTTTGGAACATGAGTGTATATTGGACAACCAAATATTCTGAGATGAATGACTTTAGGTTTCTTACCAGAAAAGACCTCTTCTGGTGTCTTGTTGTCCAATATCTTGTGGGATGTTCTGTTCTGCACATATACAGTTGTTCTAGCTGCTTCTGCCCATAGATGCATAGGTAGATCCTGGTGATGCAGCATTTCCCTTGCTGCTTCCATGATAGTTATGTTCTTCCTTTCTGCAACTCCATTATGTTGAGGATTATAAGGAGCAGTCAACTCCCTCTTAATCCCAGAATCACTACAAAGCTTCTAGAAGTCACCTGAGGTGAATTCTCCACCATTGTCGGATCTGAATGTTTTGATCTTCTTGTCAGTTTGATTCTCCATCAAGGTTTTGAATTCCTTGAACTTATCAAACACCTCATCTTTGTTCTTCAAGAAGTATACCCAAGTCTTCCTGGAGAAGTCATCAATAAATGAGACATAGTAAACATACCCACTCAGAGAACTGGATGACATAGGACCACATACATCTAAGTGGATGATTTCCAGGATGTCTTTTGCCTTGCTTTCACTGCTTGGGAAAGCCTTCTTAATGTTCTTACCTTTTGCACATCCTTTGCAAACACCTTCATGTTTAGTCTTGATTTCAGTAAGACCCTCTACAGCCTTGCTTGCAATTGGAAGTGCTCTATAGTGCATATGAGCAAGTCTTCTATGCCAAAGTTCACTTGGTTCCATGGATTCATGGATCATGGCATGTTCAGGTTGACCCTTCAATTTATACAAACCTCCCTCTTGCTCTCCAATCACTACTGCATCATTTATTGTTTTACCCTTTGGCCACATTAGGACTTGGACATCCACAAATGCAACCCTCATACCTTTTGCATCCAATGCAGAGATGGAGAGTAAGTTCTTCTTGAGCCCAGGTACATAAAGGACTTCTTTCATCTTCAAAGATTTTCCAAAATCTAGGTTGTATGAGGCTTCACCACTTCCTTTGATTGGGTATTGATAATTATCCCCAAGTTTCACCTTATGGGGTGATTCATGTTCAGATAGATTCAAAAAAGATTCCTTAAACCTAGTCATGTGTTTGGAAGCTCCACTATCAATCAACCAATCATTAAAACCATGGGATATGGTACCTGTGAGAGCAGAGATTAGAACATACTCTTCTTCACTTGATGAGTCAACATCACTATCATCACTTTTTTCCCTAGCCTTCTTCTTTGGAGGTTTATCATCCTCGGCAGCATGAGCATGAAACTTTCTTCTGCTGCCCTTCTTCTTCTTGCTGGAGTTGTTGTTATTATCCCTTTTGTTCTTGGGACAATCTGAAGCAAAGTGACCCTTCTCATTGCATGTGAAGCATCTTAGATCCTTCTTATTCTTTTGATAGGATCTCTTGTGGCGAGAGTGCTCCTTCTTGGGCTTGCTTCTTTTGGTGTGAGCTGCAAGAGCTTGATCTTCACCTCCCATCTTTTCCTCACGAGCTATAATTCTAGCTTCTGCTTGAGAGCATTCTTCCCACAATCTGTTGAAGGAGATCAACTTCTTCCTTGCACAAATTCCTTGAATGAAGGAATCCCATGACCTGGGTAGGCCATTTAGAGTGGTCATCATCACTTCACCATTCTCCACCATTTCATCCACTGCTTCTAGTTGTTCCTTGATCTGGGAGACCCTTGAAAAATAAGATTGAATGGTTTCTCCATTCTGAAACTTTACTTCTTTCAATTGGTTCCGCAGGGTCATCTTCCAATTTATGTTCTTCCCTTCAAATAGCTTGGTCAAAGAGTCAAACGTCTCCTTGGGTGTCTTAAGAGAAGACAAATGGGGTATGAGATGGTCTTTGATAGAATAAGCAATGATTCTCTTTGCCTTGACCAAGTTCTTCTTATGCAATACCTTGGTCTCTTCATCCTCTGGGATAGGGATGTCTTCTTTTATATATGAGTCCAACTTATTCTCTTCCAGGATTAACCCAATCCTATACTTCTAGGCTCGGAATTTATCAGCCCCTTCAAACTTATCCTCAATCTTGGTGTGGAGAGACATCTTAAAGAGTACTTCAAATGGAAATAGAAAAGATTTAGGTCTTACCACTTGAAATGTTGAAAACTAGATCTGGTCCCGTATTAGGGTTTGTCGAAAAAACCCTAAAAATTCAAAATGTGAATTTCAAATTTTTGAAAGGATAGAAAGATGCGCTTTGATGAGATGATCATCCTGGTGCATTCAGAATTTGAGATCAGCAAAGTTTTACCCTTCAGATTTGACTTTTTGTCCTCCCGGGTTCACAGGGGAGAGCCCTGAATTAGGGTTTGAGTTTCCCGGAGATCTACCCAGCCAAAAATCTCGATCCAAAGCTCTAAACTTCGATTTTTGCAAGGAGCTTCCAGCTGTGGCTTCAGATTCCAAAAATTCCTATTTTTGTGGAAACCCTAATTTTTAGGGCCAAATCTGAAAATGCTCGGAATTGAATTCTGATTGGACAGATAGATGTGCCTTGATGAGTAGAGTCAATCTACTATGCTTTTTTTCCAAATCTGTGGAGAGAAACCCAATAAACAAGAAACTCAAGTTTCCATCACTGCAAAATGTCCTCTTCTCAGGTTAGCTCTGATACCATGTTAAATTTTGATCATTAATTCACAATACTCTAGGATCTTTGCTGAGAGAATAAAATATACAGTATATCAATGCATGACAATCACAATAAGCATGACAAGCATCACAAGAATCAAAAGCATGAGAGACAAGAGACACAGATTTTTCGTGGGGAAAACCCTAAGGTGAAAAACCCCACAACTTCCTGAGAGATAGAGAGAGCAATGGCTCAACCAAAGTACAACCAAAATACACTGAGATAGTCTCCTAGTAGCAGATGATTCTCCTCCTCACTAGTGCGCCACTTTCTGAGTGAGAGTGAGATACTTTTCCAAGTGAACAAAATAGAGATCACCTGATCTCTATTTATACTAATCTGTTTGCCCAGTGACCTTATGGGGCCGACTTGTCTAACTAGGTACATCCACATTATAATATATATAATTCAGGGTCGACCCCACATGGTGGCCTAATAACCCATTGGCAAGTACACACACTTGCGACACTTGTCAATCCACATGACGACACTTCCTTATAGAGGAATAACACATCTCTAATAAGGGTACAATAAATATATATGAAATACATAGATGAAATACATTCCGAAGTTACATATACATCAACATTACTTGTACTAACCTCTTCCTTGTGCCAATGTCCAACGCAACCCTTTCAATTGATGCACTTGGCGACACTTCTCCTTGTGGCACCCTTGTTTCTAATACTGCGTTGCTTAATGTCTGTAGCAACTGCGATACCTGTTGAAAGTACCCAGTCACGTGCTGTGTGATCTTTGCATAGTTTTCCTCCGCCGCAGATGTGATATATTCCAACAATTTGTTCATTTTCTCTTCGGGGAGGCCGACATGTGCGCTCCCTTCCCCTCTTTCAAACCTGGATTTTGTTCTTCCTTCCTTGCGCTGCACCTCTAGCTCTGAGTATGTTTGCGTCGCCAATGACGCTCCTCGTGACTGGCAGTGTGCGAATGCTCATCCGCAACTCCCTCTTCTTCCACATTGTCCCATTCATCTTCTGAGTCTTTTGTCTCTTTTGGATCCTTTAGCCCATCTGTTTGCCACGCATCCTCTGGGTCTGACAACTTGTCTTCTGCTATTGAAAATTTCCACTCTTTAATCCATTATTCTATTATAGCATCTAGTTCTACGCCGGTCAACTTATACTGCGTCGGCAGGCACTGCTTCTGTGGGTCTACACGCGCCTAAATGGAGATCACTTGAGGTCCTACCGACAACTTCGTGACTCTTCGATACTTCTTAACTGCATCTTCATTCAATTGTGGAATCGCTTCCGCATCTATTTTCAGTGTTTCTAAATACAGAAAGAATGAAATATTGTTATTTGTTTGTCGTTCCTTATCATTTGTTTCCCATAGGTTCTCGTACCTCGCTACTTGACATATTTTTTCTTCCTCTGTATCCATTCCTTGATAGTGCGATGGCTCCCTCCATCTGACCAACACAATTATTATTAGCAGCCATGAATAGGTAAATGAATTTCCTTTCTCTTGCGTTGAGAGTGCGTCTTCCATCAACTCATTCAACATAAACAATGACCAATTCATCTCAAATCATGTGGCACACTGCTCCGTAGGTGCAATCACTTAGGATGTGCATTGGTTTAGTCGATTCTTCTGCATGATTTTGATTGCTAGCAACTTTGTGCCAACTCTAACCACCTAATCATTGATTGTATCGATCAAGTATCCCCTGGTGTTCTTCTCCACCCCATATTTTTTCTTTAGCTTCACAACAAGCTTCTTGTCGTTATCCTTTCCATGGAAATACTGCGAAGGATCTACCCCAGCCTTGGGGAATCCTGTGATCCATGAGATGAGGTCTACCGTTACTGGAATTTTTGTATGCAGCCATAGATATCCTCCGTGAAAGCAGGCCAGCAGCTGCTTCACACATGCATTTTCTTTTGTGGATATCCCGAAATGTCGTATGTCAATGATGTTCAGTAGTCTTGATTTCTTCAGTCCCAATTCCCACTGCACTGTCTCTCTTCTGATTGGGCCTCCGTCTCCATGCGGTAATAGACGTGTGTCTCCTTACATTTTGGGTACGCTAATACATCATGATCTTTATACTGCAGCTTTTGTAGTTGTTGCACTATGTTCCCCATGACGTGGACACCCTTTGGTATCGTTGGCTGCTTGATGGTGTATTTAACATTCTTTCCCAACCTTATTGCTAGTATTCCGTCCATGTGTGGTGGTACATAGTCTGGGATATCTACGACCATCGTCCCTATTTGTCTTCCTCTTGCTGTTGTCTCTTCCTTCGCAGCGACTGATGTGCCTGCTCCTCCTTCCACTGCGGTCTGTATCTAGCTATAGGACGTCTTAGTTTTCCTATTCGACCGTGCTGGTCGACTTGCTCTTCGTTTCTTTATGTATGAACGCGTCGATACATATGGTTGTTCTTGGGTGATTGGCGCCCATGCTACTAGTGCTTCCTGTGTACTCATTCTAGAAATCACTTGCACCATCTTAGCTTCTCAATTTACTCTTTGCCCTGGCTCTTCCGCTTAAATTTTATTCTAACTCATCTGCTACAATTTTTGAAATGCATAATGGGTCGAATTGTTAGCTTCGGTATGTTTTTAGAACCTTCAATCTCCCTCTCTTCATCCATCAAGTCCGTCTCGGATGATGATTTTCAAATCCTCCGTCGATTTCCCGAATGATGTGCACTCATTGTTAAATTTTGAGCATTAATTCACAATACTCTAGGATCTTCACTGAGAGAATACCATGTACAGTATATCAATGCATATCAATCAAAACAAGCATGTCAATCATCACAAGAATCAAAAGCATGAGAGACAAGAGACACAGAGTTTCCGTGGGGAAAACCCTAAGGTGAAAAACCCCACAACTTCCTCAGAGATAGAGAGAGCAATGGCTCAACCAAAGTACAACCAAAATACACTTGATATAGTCTCCTAGTAGCAGATGATCCTCCTCCTCACTAGTACGCCACTTTCTGAGTGAGAGAAGTGTGACTTTCTGAATGATCAAAATAGAGATCTCCCGATCTCTATTTATTCTAGCCTGTTTTCCCAGTTACACTATGGGGCCGACTTGTCTATCTAGATACATCCACAATATAATATATATTTCAGGGCTGACCCCACACATGGTGGTCTAATATCCCATCGGCAAGTACACACACTTGCGACACTTGTCAATCCACATGACGACACTTCCTTATAGAGGAATAACACATCTCTTATAAGGGTATAATAAATATATATGAAATACATTCCAAAGTTACATATACATCAACACTCCCTCTTAACTAGGAAGGTATTTCTCGACACAGTTCTACTAGACAAGTCTTCTTCTCGGGATCATCGTCATTGATGCATCATCATCATCATCGTCATTGCTACTGCTATCTCAACCAATCTCTGACTCTACTCGTCATAGGAAGTTCTATAGAGCTAGTCCTTTTTCATACTCGATGTAGGCCCACCACCTGTAGATATTCATCATCACTGGCCATACTGTGGAATCCTCGGGACTTATTACGTGTGTCACAAAACCTGGCTACAGCATCCCAGGCTATTATGAGCACACAACTCTACCTGTCGGATCTCCCAGGAGCACATTACATGTGACCCATCACAAAACCTAGCTGAAGCATCCCAGGTTGTTACGAGCACACAACTCTACCTGTCGGATCTCCCAGGAGCACATTACATGTGATCTCACCACAAAACCTGGCTGAAGCATCCCAGAATGTTACGAGCATACATCTCTACCTGTCGGATCTCCCAGGAGCACATTACATTTTATCTCACCACAAAACCTGGCTGAAGCATCCCAGGCTATTATGAGCACACACCTCTACCTGTCGGATCTCCCAGGAGCACATTACATGTGATCTCACCACAAAACCTGGCTGAAGCATCCCAGGCTGTTACGAGCACACAACTCTACCTGTCGGATCTCCCAAGAGCACATTACATGTGGTCCACCACAAAACCTGGCTGAAGCATCTGAGGCCTTTTTCATCCTGTCCAGATCTCCCAGGAGCAAATTGCATGTGGTCATGGAAAAACCTGGTTGAAGCATCTGAGGCCTTTTTCATCCTGTCCAGCTCTCCCAGGAGAAAATTACATGCCATAGGACAAAACCTCGCAAGAGCATCTCAGGATGTTACGGGTACACAACTCTGACCTGAAGATCTCCCAGGGCACAAATTACATGTCCTCCCAGAGCAATGTCTCGAAAGAGCATCCCTGGCTGTTATGGGTACGCAAATCTGACCTATTGGATCTCCCAGACATGCTCATCTGCACAACCTGATCCACGGCCACAAAGTATCATCTGATACTCACCATACATCATCCTGATGTACACATGATCATCCTGATCATCATCACTGCAACATCCTGCTGCATTTCATCTGGAGAAGCTCGTCATCCATGATCACCCTGATCATACAATGCATCCATCTGATGCACACCAAGTATCTACCTCATACATATCATCATACATAGTGTATCCACCTGATACATAGATACATGATCTACCTGATCATACCTGATACATATCAATATACATGATCTAGATGATCATACAATGTATCCACCTGATACATATACAGATACATGGTCCAAGCATCCAACATGATGCATATACAAAATACATACAAATGATCCAACCAATCATATCCAGCATCCAACATGATGCGTACATACATATACATATAAATGATCCAACTGATCATACAAAGTAGAAATAGAACATCATCCTGATGCTCATCATCTAGCGCTTACATCCACAACCATGTGAAGGATCCTCCTTCCAACATGCTTGGAATGGCTTCGGAAAATGTGTCCATCACTTCTTCCTTGAAGTGTCCTCGATCTGAAGAACACCAAGCCTCTCCCTGAAGTACTCGAACTTCACCCTGGCTAGTGGCTTCGTCAGCACATCTGCAATCTGCTCGTCCGTCGCAACATACAGGAGCTTCACAGCTCCTCTCTGCACCATATCCCTGATATAGTGATATTTGATCTCTATGTGTTTCAACCTATCATGAAACACTGGGTTCTCAAACAGCTTCACACAACTATGGTTATCGCAGAAGATACCAGTAGCATCCAATGGGAGATCAAATAACTCAGATAGTAGCTTCCGTAGCCATACTGCCTCACAACTAGCTGAACAGGCTGCAACATACTATGCCTCAGCTGTACTCAGTGCCACACAGGATTTCTTCCTGCTAAACCAAGAGATCACACCTGATCCCATACTAATTCAGCATCCAGATGTGCTCTTCCTATCTGCAGCACTGCCATCCCAATCTGAATCAACATAACCCTGCAGGTTAAACTTTTGATTTGCTTCATACTTGAGCCCATAATCCACTATACCCTTCAGGTACCTCAGAACATGCTTTACTGCAACCAGGTGAACACTCCTCGGATCCATCAGGAACTGGCTCAATGTGTCCACAGCAAAGCAAATATCCAGTCTCGTGTTCGTCAGGTACATCAAGGACCCAATCATTTGACGATACATAGAGACATCAACCGGCTTAGATGAAGCATCACATAGGAGCTTCAGATGCGATGCCATAGGTGTGGCCATGGCCTTGCAATCCATCATCCCGAATCTCTTCAGGATATCTACTGTGTACTTCCCCTGAACAAGGAAGATCCCACCTACACTCTGCCACACCTCCATACCTAGAAAATAATGCATCATTCCCAAATATTTCATATCGAACTCAGCAACAAGCTTCCTCTTAGTATCTGAATCAATCTGTCATCTTTTGTTACAAATAAGTCATCCACATACAGGAGTAGAATCAGAGGATTCCCTTCTTCAACCTTATAGTAAAGGTTGGAATCCGCTTTACTCTTGGTAAAGCCCAAACTAGATAGGAAACTGTCCATCCTACCATACCAAGTTCTGGGAGCTTGTTTCAAGACATACAAGGCTTTCTTCAATTTGCACACATATGACTCCCTGTCATGTATTTCGAAACCGAGTGGATGCTCCACATGTACTTCTTCTTTAACTACACCATTCAACAAGGCAGTCTTGACATCCATCTGGTGTATTTTCCATTTCATTGCTGCAGCCAGGGCAAGTACTGTTCTGATGGGAGTATACCTGGCTACATGTGTAAAGGTTTCTTCATAATCTATTCCCTCTTTCTGAGAGAAGCCACGAGCTACGAATCTTGCTTTGTATTTCTCTACACTGCCATCTGCAACATGCTTCATTTTGTAGATCCATTTGGAAGTCACAACAGACTTTTCTTTAGGTCTTGGGACAACATCACAAACATCAGTCTTCATTATTGATTGGTATTCCTCAACCATGGCATCCTTACATTCTTTCTTTTCGGCTACTTCTTCATAACTGGAAGGTTCTTTGTTCATAATATCACAGAGTAAAGCAACATAGCTGGTATGTGAACTGGTTCTCTTCTTTGCTCTGTGTTCTTCTTCTGGAATGCCAAATCTTTCTGCATCTTGAATGAGCTCTCTAGCCCATGCAGGTTTCCTCTTATGAGAGTTATCCTCACAGGGTGGATCTATAGGTTCTTGCGGATCTTCAAACTCACGAACAACTTCTGGAATTGCTTCAGTCATGGTAGTGCCTTGAAATCTAATTTCCTTAGGTTCTTCATAAACTTTGATAGGTTCCTTCCTTGATTTGATGAATGTTGAGTTTTCATCAAATGTCACATCCCTGCTAACATCAATCTTCTTGAACCCTGGAAAGTATATTCTGTAAGCCTTCGAGCTTTCACTGTAACCCAAAAAGATACCCTTCTTTCCTGAAGGATCTAGTTTGGTCCTCTTTTCCTTTGGGACATGAGTGAATACTGGACAACCAAATATTCTGAGATGGATGACTTCAGGTTTATTACCAGAAAAGACCTCTTCTGGTGTCTTGTTGTCCAATATCTTGTGGGGTGTTCTGTTCTGCACATATACAGCTGTTCTAGCTGCTTCTGCCCATAGATGCATAGGTAGCATTGCTCTTGTTGCTTCCATGATCGTTCTGTTCTTCCTTTCTGCAACTCCATTATGTTGTGGATTGTAAGGAGCAGTCAACTCCCTCTTAATCCATGAATCACTGCAAAGCTTCTTGAAGTCACTTGAGGTGAATTCTCCACCATTGTCGGATCTGAATGTTTTGATCTTCTTGTCAGTTTGATTCTCCATCAAAGTTTTGAATTCCTTGAAATTATCAAACACCTCATCTTTGTTCTTCAAGAAGTATACCCAAGTCTTCCTAGAGAAGTCATCAATAAATGAGACATAGTAAACATACCCACTTAGAGAACTGGATGACATAGGACCACATACATCTGAGTGGATGATTTCCAGGATATCCTTTGCCTTGCTTTCACTGCTTGGGAAAGCCTTCTTAATGTTCTTACCTTTTGCACATCCTTTGCAAACACCTTCATGTTTGGTCTTGATTTCAGCAGACCCTCTACAGCCTTGCTTGCAATTGGAAGTGCCCTATAGTGCATATGCCAAAGTTCACTTGGCTCCATGGATTCATGCACCATGGCGTGTTCAGGTTGTCCCTTCAATTTATAGAAACCTACCTCTTGCTCTCCAATCACTACTGCATCATCTATGGTCTTAACTTTTGGCCACATTAGGACTTGGCCATCCACAAATGCCACCCTCATACCTTTTGCGTCCAATGCAGAGATGGAGAGTAAGTTCTTCTTGATCCCAGGTACATAAAGGACTTCTTTCATCTTCAAATATTTTCCAGAATCTAGGTTGTAGGAGGCTTCACCACTTCCTTTGATTGGGTATTGATAATCATCCCCAAGTTTCACCTTATGGGGTGATTCATGTTCAGATAGGTTCACAAAAGATTCCTTAAACCCAGTCATGTGTTTGGAAGCCCCACTATCAATTAATCAATCATTACAACCATGGGAGATGGTACCTGTGAGAGCAGAGATCAGAACATACTCTTCTTCACTTGATGAGTCATCATTACTATCATCACTTTCTGCCCTAGCCTTCTTCTTGGGTGGTTCATCATCCTCGGCAGCATGGGCATGAAACCTTCTTTTGCTCCCCTTCTTCTTCTTGTTGAAGTTGTTGTTGTCCTTCTTGTTGTTGGGACAATTTATGGCAATATGTCCTTTCTCATTACAGGTGAAGCATATTCTTCTTTCCTTGAAGTGATGTGAAGATTTCTTGGAGTGAGATGGTTCTCTCTTGGACTTCCCTTTCTTGGTGTGAGCTGTGAGAGCTTGATCTTCATTCCCCATCTTTTCTTCTCGTGCCACAAGCCTTGCTTCTTCTTATGAGCATTCTTCCCATAGTCTACTGAAGGAAATCAACTTCTTTCTTGCACAGATTCCTTGAATGAAGGAGTCCCATGACCTAGGTAAGCCATTCAGAGTGGTCATGACAACTTCACCATTCTCCACCATTTCATCCACTGCTTCTAGTTGTTCCTTGATCTGGAAGACCCTTGAAAAATAAGATTGAATAGTTTCTCCATTCTGAAACTTTACCCCTTTCAATTGGTTCCACAGGGTCATCTTCCGATTTATGTTCTTCCCTTCAAATAGCTTGGTCAAAGAGTCAAACATCTCTTTGGGTGTCTTTAGAGAAGACACATGGGGTATGAGATGGTCTTTGATAGAATCAACAATGATTCTCTTTGCCTTGACCAAGTTCTTCTTATGCAATACGTTAGTCTCTTCATCCTCTGGGATAGGGATGTCTTCTTTTATATATGAGTCCAACTCATTCTCTTCCAGGATTAACCCAATCCTATACTTCCAAGCTCGGAAGTTATCAGCCCCTTCAAGCTTATCCTCAAGCTTGGTGTGGTGAGACATATTAAAGAGTACTTCAAATGGAAATAGAAAAGATTTAGGTCTTACCACTTGAAATGCTGAAAAATGGATCTGGTCCCAGATTAGGGTTTGTCGAAAAAACCCTAAAAATACAAAATGTGAATTTCAACTTTTTGAAAGGATAGAAAGATGCGCCTTGATGAGCTGATCAGCCTGGTGTATTCAGAATTTGAGATTAGCAAATCTTTACCCCTCATATTTGCCTTTTTGTCCTCCTGGGTTCACTAGGGAGAGCCATGAATTAGGGTTTGAGTTTCCTGGTGATCTACCCAACCAAAAATCTCGATCCAAAGCTCTAAACTTTGATTTTTGCAAGGAGCTTCCAGCTATGTCTTCAGATGTCAGAAATTCCTATTTTTTTGGAAACCCTAATTTTTAGGGCTAAATCTGAAAATGCTCAGAATTGAATTCTAATTGGACAGATACATTCTCCTTGATGTGTAGAGTCAATCTACTATACTGCTTTTCCAAAAATTGTGGAGCGAAACCCAATAAACAAGAAACTCAAGTTTCCGTCACTACAAAATGTCTTCTTCTCAGGTTAGGTCTGATACCATGTTAAATTTTGAGCATTAATTCACAATACTATAGGATCTTCAATGAGAGAATAACATGTACAGTATATCAATGCATATCAATCATAACAAGCATGTCAATCATCACAAGAATCAAAAGCATGAGAGACACGAGACATAGAGTTTCTGTGGGGAAAACCCTAAGGTGAAAAACCCCACAACTTCCTCAGAGATAGAGAGAGCAATGGCTCAACCAAAGTACAACCAAAATACACTTGAGATGGTCTCCTATTAGCAGATGATCCTCCTCCTCACCTGTGCACCACTTTCTGAGTGAGAGAAGTGTGACTTTCCGAATGATCAAAATAGAGATCTCCCGATGTCTATTTATACTAGCCTGTTTGCCCAGTTACACTATGGGGATGACTTGTCTATCTAGATACATCCACAATATAATATATATTTTAGGGCCGACCCCACACATGGTGGTCTAATAACCCATCGGCAAGTACACACACTTGCGACACTTGTCAATCCACATGACGACACTTCCTTATATAGGAATAACACATCTCTTATAAGGGTAAAATAAATATATATGAAATACATTCTGAAGTTACATACACATCAACACTCATTGGTCATAAGTGGCGTCTTAATTGGTCATTTATTTCATTTTATTTTATTTGCATCGTCGCCCGCGACGTCTTAAGTGCTGCATTTATTTCCTGATTTCACCAGTTGGCACTTCTGCCAAGCGGCGACAATTCTTAAACCTTATCGTTGTTTTAACTTTATCGCCACGTGTCCTCGACAGACTCCTGATATTTGCAGTGTTCCTGTTTCAATTTTATTTTTCTCTTCTCTTTTTCTTTTTGTGTACAGATTTGTTTTTGGGTCCATCAGGATGAGGCTTGCGCTTGTCGGCAATAGATAAGTGATTCCTCCAATGTGGATGTGGTTTGGTGAATGTTACATAAATAGTTCTACATTTCTCTCGTAAATGAAGGGTCGGCTGACCCTTCTTGTGCTCAGTATTCTTCCAGTGTTCACCAGTTTGGACATACATGAACTGACATCCTAGGCTTCGTAGGTTGAATATTTGTAGAATTCTCTCACAAATGAAAGGGCGGTCGACCCGTCTTCTTCCCAGTATTCTTTTCATAATAGTTCTAGGCTGCAAGAAGGTTCGGTTGATCCTTCTTGTGCTCAGTATTCTTCCAATGTTCACCATTTTGGATATACATGAATTGATGGCCTAGCCTTCGTAGGTTGAATATTTTTACAATTCCCTCATAAATGAAGGGGCGACCGACCCTTCTTCTTCCTAGTATTTTTTCATAATAGTTGTAGACTGCAAGAAGGGTCGGTCGATCCTTCTTGTGTTCTCCATTCTGGATATAGGGAATTTCTGGATATAGGTGTTCACAATTATGTACTAAACAAAGGGGTAGTCGATCCTTCTTGTCAGAAAACGAAAGTTGGGAAAAAAAAATTATATGTTCTAACTTATATTGTGATTTGGTTTCCTAAATGTAGTGCAATATTATTTTATATTCTTTTAATTGTAATGTTGTGATTTCTCTCTCATTTCATTCTATAATATGTATCTTTGAAAAGAGAACACATAAAATTCTGAGAGCTTTTTGAAAAGAAAGAACACATAAAATTTGAAGATTTTAATGCTCCTCAAAGGGATTTCATTGATTGCATAGTCCTATAACAACAATTATCCATCAAATAATTGAAAAGCCAAAACTTTCATACATCAAGCACAGAAAAGTCTCTAAACACGCAAGTATATAGATACCAGCGATACATGATATATAATAAACAAGCAAGTATATATATATATATATGACCACCATCCCGCAGTACTATGATAAATATCGTTCCCCATTCATCCCATCCCAGTCAATTCACCAATTCACTAAGTGAAAAGTTCCGCGAAGTAAAACGTTCCACGTAGTAAAAAGTTTCGCGTCTACAAAGTTAAGAGGTACGTGAAGTAAAGTGTTCTGCAAAGTAAAGAGTCTACGAAGTAAATGCTCGTCGAAGTGAAGTTTACTTGTCGAATTCAATGCTTGTCAAAGTCAATTTTACTCCACGAAGTGAATTTTACTCCAAAAAGTAAATGCCTATCGAAGTGAAGTCCTTGCCGAAGTAAAAGTTTGTGACAAGACATAATGTCACAAACTTCTGTTAGTTTTTCAAAATTTTCAATCTGATCTAAGAACTTAACAGAGAGAATAACAAGTACAACATATCTACAACATATCAATCATGGACACAATAATGAAAGCACACAAGAGACACATAGTTTACTTGGGGAAAACCATAAAGGTGAAAAACACCAATAACTTCCTCAAAGATAGATAGAGCAATGATACAACCCAAGCATAAGAGATAGACATATCCTAGCAGCAGCTTCTCCTCCTCCACAAGTGCGCCACTCTCCAAAGAGTGTTTGAGAGAATAGAATGATGAAATAGAGTGCCTCCCGCACTCTATTTATACTTGACTTGACTTGCCTAATAACCTTTACTAGGTCGGCCTCAACTTAACCACATAACACAATGCTGACTGGGACGACACCCAATAGGGTGGTCTAATAACCCTTTGATCCACATGACTTATATAGGGCCGACCCCAACAAGGTGGTCTAATAACCCATCAAGTATAAGTTACGACACTTACAATATAAATGACGGCACTTTTGTATAGAGGAATAATAACATCTCTATAGGAATACAAACACTTCTGTATAGAGGAATAATACCATCTCTATAGGAGTACAATATACATATATGAAATACATTCCGAAGTTACATATACATCAACAATCCCTCTTAACTAGGAAGGTATTTCTAGACACAAATCATCTAGCACAAGTCTTCTTCTCTGGATCATCGTCATTGATGCATCGTCCTTGAATCATCGTCATCGTCACTGCTGCTTCTATCTCAATCAATCTCTGAATCTACTCATCTTAGGAAGTTCTACAGAGCCAGTCCTTTTTCATACTGGATGTAGGCCCACCACCTGCAGGTCTTCATCATCACTGGCCATACTGTGGAATCCTTAGGACTTATTACGTGCGTCACAAAACCTCGAAAGAGCATCCCAGGAAGTTACAAGTACACAACTCCGACCTGTAGGATCTCCCAGAGCGCTATTACATGTGACCCCACCACAAAACCTTGAAAGAGCATCCCAAGATGTTATGGGTACACAACTCCGACTTGTAGGATCTCCCAGGGCACTATTACACGTGGTCACCACAAAACCTCACAAGAGAATCCCAGGATGTTACGGGTACACAACTCTGACCTGTAGGATCTCCCAGGGTGCTATTATATGTGGTCATGGAAAAACCTTGAAAGAGCATCCTAGGCTGTTACGGGTACACAACTTCGACCTATAGGATCTCACAAGGCGCTATTATATCCCCGCTATTATATCCCATAGGACAAAACCTCGAAAGAGCATCCCAAGATGTTACAGGTACACAACTCCGACCTGCAAGATCTCCCAGGGCACTATTATATATCCTCCCAGAGCAATGTCTTGAAAGAGCATCCCAGGCTATTATAGGTACACAACTCTGACCTATAGGATCTCCCAGACATGCTCATCTACACAACCTGTTCCACGGCCACAGAGTATCATCCTGATACTCACCATACATTATCCTGATGTACACATGATCATCCTGATCATCATCACTGCATCATCCTGATGCTTGTCATCTAGAGCAACATCCTGAAGCTTGTCATCCATGATCATCCTGATCATACAATGCATCTACCTGATGCACACCAAGTATCTACCTGATACATATCATCACACATGATACAACTGATCATACAATGTATCAATCTAATACATACATAGATACATGATCCACCTGATCACACAATGTATCTACCTGATACATATCAACATACATGATCTACCTGAACATACAAAGTATCCACCTGATACATATACAGATACATGGTCCAAGCATCCAACATGATGCATATACAAAATACATATAAATGATCCAACTGATCATATCTAGCATCCAACCTGATGCATACATACATAAATGATCCAACTGATCATATCCAGCATCCAGCCTGATGCATACATACATAAATGATCCAACTGATCATATTCAACATCCAACATGATGCATACATACATAAAAATGTAAATGATCCAACTGATCATATCCAACATCCAAAATGATGCATACATACATCAATGATCCAACTAATCATACAGAGCAGAAACTAAAAAAATCATCTTGATGCTCATCATCCAGCACTTACATCCATAGCCATGTGAAGGATCCTCCTTCCAACATGCTTGGAATGGCTTCAGCAAATGTCTCCATCACTTCTTCCTCGAAGTGTCATCGATCTGAAGAACACCAAGCCTCTCTCTGAAGTACTCGAACTTCACTCTGGCTAGTGGTTTCGTCAGCACATCTGCAACCTGCTCATCCGTCGCAACATACAGGAGCTTCACTAATCCTCTCTACACCATATCCATGATATAGTGATATTTGATCTCGATATGCTTCGACCTGTCATGGAACACCAGGTTCTCAGACAGCTTCACACAACTCTGGTTGTCACAAAAGATACTAGTAGCATCCAATAGAAGATCAAATAACTCAGACAGTAGCTTTCAGAGCCATACTGCCTCACAACTAGCCGAACAAGATGCAACATACTCTGCTTCGGCTGTACTCAGTGCTATGCGGGACTACTTCCTGCTAAACCAAGAGATCACACCTGATCCCATACTGAAGCAGCACCCAGAAGTGCTCTTCCTATCTGCAGCATTGCCTGCCCAATCTGAATCAACATAACCCTGTAAGTTAAACTTTTGATTCGCATCATACTTGAGCCCATAATCAACTGTACCCTTCAGGTACCTCAGAATATGCTTTATAGCAACCAAGTGAACACTCCTCGAATCCGTCAGGAATTGGCTCAATGTGTTCACCGTAAAGCAAATATCTGGTCTCTTGTTCGTCAGGTACATCAAGGACCCAATAATCTGACGATACATCGTAAAATCAACCGGATCAGATGAAGCATCACACAGAAGCTTTGTTGATGTATATGTAACTTCGAAATGTATTTCATTTGTGTATTTTATATATATTTATTGTACCCTTATAAGAGATGTGTCATTCCTCTATAAGGAAGTGTCGTCATGTGGATTGACAAGTGTCGCAAGTGTGTGTACTTGCCGATGGGTTATTAGACCACCATGTGTGGGGTCGGCGCTGAAATATATATATTATAATGTGGATGTACCTATCTAGACAAGTCGGCCCCATAAGGTCACTGGGCAAACAGGTTAGTCTAAATAGAGATCAGGTGATCTCTATTTAGATCATTCAGAAAAGTAAATCACTCTCACTCAGAAAGTGGCACACTAGTGAGGAGGAGGATCATCTGCTACTAGGAGACTATCTCAGTGTATTTCGGTTGTACTTTGGTTGAGCCATTGCTCTCTCTATCTCTGAGGAAGTTGTGGGGTTTTTCACCTTAGGGTTTTCCCCACGGAAACTCTGTGTCTCTTGTCTCTCATGCTTTTGATTCTTGTGATGCTTGTCATGCTTATTGTGATTGTCATGCATTGATATACTGTATATGTTATTCTCTCAGCAAAGATCCTAGAGTATTGTGAATTAATGCTCAAAATTTAACATGGTATCAAAGCCAGGTTGAGAAGAAGACATTTTGCAGTGACGAAAACTTGAGTTTCTTGTTTATTGGGTTTCTCTCCACCGATTTTGGAAAAGCAGTATAGTAGATTGACTCTACTCATCAAGGCACATCTATCTGTCCAATCAGAATTCAATTCCGAGCATTTTCAGATTTGGCCCTACAAATTAGGGTTTCCTCAAAAATAGGAATTTCTGAAATATGAAGACATAGTTGGAAGCTCCTTGCAAAAATCGAAGTTTAGAGCTTTGGATCGAGATTTTTGGCTGGGTAGATCTCCGGGAAACTCAAACCCTAATTCAGGGCTCTCCCTAGTGAACCCGGAAGGACAAAAGGTCAAATCCGAAGGGTAAAGCTTTGCTAATCTCAAATTCTGAATGCACCAGTCTGATCAGCTCATCAAGGCGCATCTTTCTATCCTTTCAGACATTTGAAATTCACATTTTGAATTTTTAGGATTTTTTTGACAAACCCTAATCTAGGACCAGATCCAGTTTTCAGCATTTCAAGTGGTAAGGCCTAAATCTTTTCTATTTCCATTTGAAGTACTCTTTAAGATGTCTCACCACACCAAGCTTGAGGATAAGCTTGAAGGGGCTGATAACTGCCGAGCTTGGAAGTATAGGATTGGGTTAATCCTGGAAGAGAATGAGTTGGACTCATATATAAAAGAAGACATCCCTATCCCAGAGGATGAAGAGGCTAAAGTATTGTATAAGAAGAACTTGGTCAAGGCAAAGAGAATCATTGTTGATTCTATCAAAGACCATCTCATACCCCATGTGTCTTCTCTAAAGACACCCAAAGAGATGTTTGACTCTTTGACCAAGCTATTTGAAGGGAAGAACATAAATCGGAAGATGACCCTGCGGAACCAATTGAAAGGGGTAAAGTTTCAGAATGGAGAAACCATTCAATCTTATTTTTCAAGAGTCTCCCAGATCAAGGAACAACTAGAAGTAGTGGATGAAATGGTAGAGAATGGTGAAGTTGTCATGACCACTCTTAATGGCTTGCCTAGGTCATGGGACTCCTTCATTCAAGGAATCTGTGCAAGAAAGAAGTTGATTTCCTTCAGTAGACTACGGGAAGAATGCTCACAAGAAGAAGTAAGGCTTGTGGCGTGAGAAGAAAAGATGGGGAATGAAGATCAAGCTCTCACAGCTCACACCAAGAAAGGGAAGTCCAAGAGAGAGCCATCTCACTCCAAAAAATCTTCACATCACTTCAAAGAAAGAAGAATATGCTTCACCTGTAATGAGAAAGGACATATTGCCATAAATTGTCCCAAGAACAAGAAGGACAACAACAACTCCAACAAGAAGAAGAAGGGAAACAAAAGAAGGTTTCATGCTCATGCTGCCGAGGATGATGAACCACCCAAGAAGAAGGCTAGGGTAGAAAGTGATGACAACTCATCAAGTGAAGAAGAGTATGTTCTGATCTCTGCTCTCACAGGTACCATCTCCCATGGTTGTAATGATTGGTTGATTGATAGTGGGGCTTCCAAACACATGACTGGGTTTAAGGAATCTTTTGTGAATCTATCTGAACATGAATCACCCCATAAGGTGAAACTTGGGGATGATTATCAATACCCAATCAAAGGAAGTGGTGAAGCCTCCTACAACCTAGATTCTGGAAAATATTTGAAGAGGAAAGAAGTTCTTTATGTACATGGGCTCAAGAAGAACTTACTCTCCATCTCTGCATTGGATGCAAAAGGTATGAGGGTTGCATTTGTGGATGGCCAAGTCCTAATGTGGCCAAAGGGAAAGAACATAAATAATGCAGTAGTGATTGGATAGCAAGAGGGAGGTTTGTACAAATTGAAGGGACAACTTGAACATGCCATGGTGCATGAATCCATGGATCCAAGTGAACTTTGGCATAGAAGACTTGCTCATATGCACTATAGGGCACTTCCAATTGCAAGCAAGGTTGTAGAGGGTCTTCCTAAAATCAAGACCAAACATGAAGGTGTTTGCAAAGGATGTGCAAAAGGTAAGAACATTAAGAAGGCTTTCCCAAGCAGTAAAAGCAAGGCAAAAGATATCTTGGAAATCATCCACTCAGATGTATGTGGTCTTATGTTATCTAGTTCTCTAAGTGGGTATGTTTACTATGTCTCATTTATTGATGACTTCTCCAGGAAGACTTGGGTATACTTCTTGAAGAACAAAGATGAGGTGTTTGATAAGTTCAAGGAATTCAAAACCTTGATGGAGAATCAAACTGACAAGAAGATCAAAACATTCAGATCCGACAATGGTGGAGAATTCACCTCAGGTGACTTCAAGAAGCTTTGTAGTGATTCAGGGATTAAGAGGGAGTTGACTGCTCCTTATAATCCTCAACAGAATGGAGTTGCAGAAAGGAAGAATAGAACTATCATGGAAGCAGCAAGGGCAATGCTGCATGACTAGGATCTACCTATGCATCTATGGACAGAAGCAGCTAGAACAGCTGTATATGTGCAGAACAGAACACCCCACAAGATATTGGACAACAAGACACCAGAAGAGGTCTTTTCTAGTAAGAAACCTGAAGTCAACCATCCCATAATATTTGGTTGTCCAGTATACACTCAT
This sequence comes from Larix kaempferi, assembly GCA_027924585.1. NCBI lineage: Eukaryota > Viridiplantae > Streptophyta > Pinopsida > Pinales > Pinaceae > Larix > Larix kaempferi. The sequence goes on from BSBM01001120.1 coordinate 4,189,125, forward strand.
GTCCCAAAGGAAAAGAGGACTAAACTAGATCCTTCAGGAAAGAAGGGTATCTTTGTGGGTTACAATGAAAGCTCGAAGGCTTATAGAATATACTTTCCACGGTTCAAGAAGATTGATGTCAGTAGGGATGTAACATTTGATGAAAATTCAGCATTCATCAAATCAAGGAAGGCACCTATCGAAGTTTATGAAGAACCTAAGGAAACCAGATTTCAAGACACTACCATGACTGAAGTAGTTCCAGAAGTTGTTCGTGAGTTTGAAGACCCACAAGAATCTATAGATCCACCCCGTGAGGATAACTCTCACAAGAGGAAACCTGCATGGGCTAGAGAGCTCATTCAAGATGCAGAAAGATTTGGAACTCCAGAAGAAGAACACAGAGCAAAGAAGAGAACCAGATCACATACTAGCTATGTTGCTTTACTCTGTGACATTATGAACAAAGAGCCTTCCAGTTATGAAGAAGCAGCGGAAAAGAAAGAATGGAAGGATGCCATGGTTGAGGAATACCAATCAATAATGAAGAATGATGTTTGGGATGTTGTCCCAAGACCTAAAGAGAAGTCTGTTGTGACTTCCAAATGGATCTATAAAATCAAGCATGCTGCAGATGGCAGTGTAAAGAAATACAAGGCAAGATTCATAGCTCGTGGCTTCTCTCAGAAAGAGGGAATAGATTATGAAGAAACTTTTGCACCTGTAGCTAGGTATACTTCCATCAGAACAGTACTTGCCCTGGCTGCAACAATGAGATGGAAAATACACCAAATGGATGTCAAGACTGCTTTCTTGAATGGTGTAGTTGAAGAGGAAGTATATGTGGAACAACCACTTTGTTTTGAAATACATGACAGGGAGTCATATGTGTGCAGATTGAAGAAAGCCTTGTATGGCTTGAAGCAAGCTCCCAGAACCTGGTATGGTAGGATGGACAGTTTCCTATCTAGTTTGGGCTTTACCAAGTGTAAAGCGGATTCCAACCTTTATTACAAGGTTGAGGAAGGGAATCCTGTGATTCTACTCCTGTATGTGGATGACTTATTTGTAACAGGAGATGACAGATTGATTGCAGCTACTAAGAGGAAGCTTGCTGTTAAATTCGATATGAAAGATTTGAGAATGATGCACTATTTCCTAGGTATGGAGGTGTGGCAGAGTGCAGGTGGGATCTTCCTTGGTCAAGGGAAGTACACAGTAGATATCCTGAAGAGATTCGGGATGATGGATTGCAAGGCCATGGCCACACCTATGGCATCGAATCTGAAGCTTCTCTGCGATGCTTCATCTGAGCCGGTTGATGTCTCTATGTATCATCAGATGATTGGGTCCTTGATGTACCTGACGAACACGAGACCAGATAGTTTCTTTGTTGTGAACACATTGAGCCAGTTCCTGACGAATCCGAGGAGTGTTCACCTGGTTGCTGTAAAGCATGTTCTGAGGTACCTGAAGGGTACAATGGATTTTGGGCTCAATTATGAAGCGAATCAAAAGTTTAACCTGCAGGGTTATGTTGATTCAGATTGGGATGGAAGTGATGCAGATAGGAAGAGCACATCTGGGTGCTGCTTCAGTATGGGATCAGGTGTGATCTCTTAGTTTAGCAGGAAGCAGTCCTGCGTAGCACTGAGTACAGCTGAGGCAGAGTATGTTGTAGCCTGTTCAGCTAGTTGTGAGGCAGTATGGCTACGAAAGCTACTGTCTGAGTTATTTGATCTCCCCTTGGATGCTACTGGTATCTTTTGTGATAACCAGAGTTGTGTAAAGCTGTCCGAGAACCTAGTGTTTCATGATAGGTCGAAACACATAGAGATCAAATATCAGTATATCAGGGATATGGTGGAGAGAGGAGCTGTGAAGCTCCTGTATGTTGTGACGGACGAGCAGATTGCAGATGTGCTGACGAAGCCACTAGCTAGGGTGAAGTTCGAGTACTTCAGGGAGAGGATTGGCGTTCTTTAGATTGATGACACTTCGAGGAAGAAGTGATGGACACATTTGCTAAATCCATTCCAAGCATGTTGGAAGGAGGATCCTTCACATGGCTGTGGATGTAAGCGCTGGATGATGAGCATCGGGATGATGTTCTAGTTTCTGCTTTGTATGATCAGTTGGATCATTTATATGTATATGTATGTACGCATCATGTTGGATGCTGGATATGATTAGTTGGATCATTTATATGTATGTACGCATCATGTTGGATGCTGGATATGATTGGTTGGATCATTTGTATGTATATGCATCATGTTGGATGCTTGGACCATGTATCTGTATATGTATCAGGTGGATACATTGTATGATCAAGTAGATCATGTATATTGATATGTATCAGGTATGATCAGGTAGATCATGTATGTTGATGGATACATTGTGTGGATCATGTATCTATGTATCAGGTGGATACACTATGTATGATGATATGTATCAGGTAGATACTTGGTGTGCATCAGATGGATGCATTGTATGATCAGGATGATCGTGGATGACGAGCTTCTCCAGATGACATGCAACAGGATGTTGCAGTGATGATGATCAGGGTGATCTTGTGTACATCAGGATGATGTATGATGAGTATCAGATGATACTTTGTGGTCGTGGATCAGGTTGTGCAGGTAAGCATGTAATTTGTGCCCTGGGAGATTTGCAGATGGTCTTTCAAGGTTTTGCCTATGGCATGTAATTCGTACCCTGAGACATCTGGCAAATGCTCTTTCGAGGTTTTGCTTGGGAGGACATATAATTTGTGCCCTAGGATATCTGCGGATAGTCTTTCGAGGTTTTTCCTATGGAATGTAATTCGTGCCCTGGGATATCTGGCAGATGCTCTTTCGAGGTTTTGTCCTATGGCATGTAATTTGCTCCTGGGAGATCTGGACAGGATGAAAAAGGCCTTAGATGCTTCAGCCAGGTTTTGCCATGACCACATGTAATTTGCTCCTGGGAGATCTGGACAGGATGAAAAAGGCCTCAGATGCTTCAGCCAGGTTTTGTGGTGAGATCACATGTAATGTGCTCTTGGGAGATCCGATAGGTAGAGCCATGTGCTCGTAACATCCTGGGATGCTTCAGCCAGGTTTTGTGATGGGTCACATGTAATGTGCTCCTGGGAGATCCTACAAGTAGAGCTGTGTGCTCATAATAGCCTGGGATGCTGCAGCCAGGTTTTGTGACGCACGTAATAAGTCCTAAGAATTCCACAGTATGGTCAGTGATAATGAAGACCTGCAGGTGGTGGGCCTACATCCAGTATGAAAAAGGACTGGCTCTGTAGAACTTCCTATGACGAGTATATTCAGAGATTGGTTGATATAGCAGCAGTAGTGACGATGATGATGACGATGCATCGATGACGATGATCCCGAGAAGAAGACTTGTCTAGCAGATCTGTGTCGAGAAATACCTTCCTAGTAAAGAGGGAGTGTTGATGTATATGTAACTTCGGAATGTATTTCATTTGTGTATTTTATATATATTTATTGTACCCTTATAAGAGATGTGTCATTCCTCTATAAGGAAGTGTCGTCATGTGGATTGACAAGTGTCGCAAGTGTGTGTACTTACCGATGGGTTATTAGACCACCATGTGTGGGGTCGGCCCTGAAATATTTATATTATAATGTGGATGTACCTAGCTAGACAAGTCGGCCCCATAAGGTCACTGGGAAAACAGGTTAGTATAAATAGAGATCAGGTGATCTCTATTTAAATCATTCAAAAAACTAACTCACTCTCACTCAGAAAGTGGCACACTAGTGAGGAGGAGGATCATCTGCTACTAGGAGACTATCTCAGTGTATTTTGGTTGTACTTTGGTTGAGCCATTGCTCTCTCTATCTCTGAGGAAGTTGTGGGGTTTTTCACCTTAGGGTTTTCCCCACGGAAACTCTGTGTCTCTTGTCTCTCATGCTTTTGATTCTTGTGATGCTTGTGATGCTTATTGTGATTGTCATGCATTGATATACTATATATGTTATTCTCTCAGCAAATATCCTAGAGTATTGTGAATTAATGCTCAAAATTTAACAAGATTCATGTTCGATTCCATAGTTGTGGCCATGTCCTTGTAGTCCATCATCCCGAACCTCTTCAGGATCTCTAATACAAACTTCCCTTGTCCAAGGAAGATTCCATCTGCATTCTGCCACACCTCCATGCCTATAAAGTAGTGCATCATCCACAAGTTCTTCATCTCGAACTTGGCAGCAAGCTTCCGCTGCGTGTCGGCAATCAATCTATCCTCACTTGTGACAAACAGGTTATCCGCATACAAAAGTAGTATCACTGGATTTCCTTCCTCAACCTTGTAGTAAAGGTTGGAATCCGCTTTACTCTTGGTAAAGCCCAAACTAGAAAGGAAACTGTCCATCCTACTATACCAAGTCCTAGGAGCTTGCTTCAAGCCATACAAGGCTTTCTTCAACCTACATACATATGACTTTCTGTCATGTGTCTCAAAACCAAGTGGCTGCTCCACATACACTTCCTCTTCGACTACACCATTCAAGAAGGTTGTCTTGACATCCATCTGGTGTATCTTTCATTTCATCACTGCAGCCAGAGCAAGTACTGATCTGATGGAAGTGTACATGGCTATAGGTGTAGAAGTCTCTTCATACTCAATCCATCCTCTCGGGAGAAGCCACGAGCTACAAACCTCGCTTTGTATTTCTCCATGCTACCATCTACAACATGCTTGATCTTATAGATCCATTTGGAATTCACAACAGACTTCCCTTCAGGTCTTGGGACTACATCCCAAACATCATTCTTCATGATCAACTGGTACTCCTCGATCATGGCATTCTTCCCGAATCCTGGGAACTTCAATATATTCAATATCTTCAATAGATAACTTTGTTGATGAAACAAATGTTGTAGTCCTTATTTTGTAGGTGCTTGTATACGATTTTTCCTACAAAACAAGTTAAATTGCATGATTAGAAACTTCTCATAGTTTTCAGAACAAATTCGTACACATAAAGAAATATGTCATACAGTCATGCAATTATTTTAAACAATGCTTAAATACAACATTCATCCATATCCTGTAACTTTCTAGATGCCTTCCAATCTCTACCAGAACATTGTTAAGAGTTTTGCACTACTCTCAACATGTTAGCAAAGAGATTTCATTCTACATAAGTAGCAATGGAATGTTGTACAGTGCCATAGGCCACTTACCCATTACACGCATATTAGTAGTATGCTGTTCATTAATGCAATTATTCTATAATACACAACCTAATTCTAGGGACATCAGTATATACATCATTGAACAATATAATTTAAACAATCGAATATTCAAGAAATTCAAATACTTATCTTTGTTTGTTTGGTTGGTTGACTCCCTCTCAGTCTTTGCTTCCTTTCTGCAACTCCATTCTGATGTGGATTGTGAGAAGTGGTCAACTCCCTCTGAATATCTGCATCCTTGCAGAAGCTACTGGAGTGTTCTCCCTCTTGATCTTTGCTTCCTGGATTGACTGTCCATGAACTTATATTCATCCTAGATCCCTGTGCATGCTTATTAGTATCATCATTGTGTTATCCTCGAGGTCTCATACATAATCACACATTCATTAGTATAATCTTAATACTATCAAAACACAATAATATTAAACATGTATAGTCATGATAATTTCAAACACAAATAATAAACATTAGTATTCAAGGTTTTAGGGAAGAATTCTTTTACTCATGCATATTCTTATTTGATCATAGGACTCTTCTGGTTAGTCAAATCATCAATCAAGATAAAAGACATAATATGCATAAACCCTTGATTACTTACATTTCTAACTTTATGAATAAAAATAAACAATCATACCAAGTATACTTATATAAGGGATCCTAACACAAGGTAATATTCTAACTTCATATAGGAAAAACATACCTGGATTACTATGTTAGCTAGTTATGTCTAACATACTCGCATGATGTCTTCTAGTTCTCTTCAATGACTTGTGCCTAAGTGACCTGCATGTCTCATAAGTTAACCATTGTAGAACCAAGTTATACATACCTCGTAAGTAGATATTCTATGTGATCCATGACAATGGATGAATCTTTGTCTTCATGTCACCATGATCATATGTTTTTGAAGTAGAACATGATTTGTCTTTCTTGGTGTACCTTTCATGTTAGCGAAAAACATAAACCTCATACAACATCACAATGCATTAGTACAATCATAAGTGTCAAAACCTTAATCAATGAATATCTTCTATCATGTATTCATAATTGTATTAAGGTGATACGACAAGTTTAGTAATTAATCAAGATTGTACTAACCGTAATGATATGAAGACGAACATATCATAAACTTAACCATGAACATAAATTTAAACATACCTATAAGTCATACCTGTCGAGATCGCTTGTAATCTTCTTATGTAAGGCCTTAGCCTCATCTCCCTCTGAAATAGGAACTTCTTCACTTATGCAGGTGACCAATCCACTTGATTTGCAGAAACTGGATCTAGAGCTAGATTGGGGTTTGTCAGGGAAACCCTAAAAATTCAAACTTTCAATTTCAAACTTCTAAAAGGATAGAAAGATGTGCCTTGATGAGCTGGTCAAGCCGGTACATTTAGAATTTGAAAACTGCAAAGTTTCACCCCTCAAATTTGCCTTTGAAACTTCCAGATTCACTGGACATGACCCTGAACTAGGGTTTGATAAATCCCACCCTTCTTCCGAATCAAAAGGTTCAATCTAAATATCTAATCTTCTATTTTTCTGAGCAGCTTCCAGCCGTGGTCACAGATTTCAAAAATTCCCATTTTTGCAGAAGCCCTAATTTTCCACTTTTCTAATCAAAGTCCCGAACTAGGGTTTGATCAATCCTGGCCTTCTTCCCAACCAAAAATTTTGATATTTGTCTCTAAATTTCTATTTTGATGAGTAGCATTCAGCCGTGTTCTCCGATTACAAAAATTCCATCTTTCTCCGAAACCCTAAATTCCCAAAGCCATCAATGAAGGTTCTCAAAAATAATTTTGTTTTGAGAGAAATATGTACCTGATTGTTTCTGGTGTAACTTTGAACTTTCCGATCCATAGGGTCTGAAACTTCTATCTGTGGTATCCCGACCTGTCGTATTTCCAACCCCATAGGTCTTCCCTCAATTGGATTCTCTGAGAGAGATTTATGCCAAGTGTCGCAGCATGACCTGTTTATGGGATAAAACAGGAGAGCAAACTTGTACAGCGTGCCACGTGTCACTGGTTCAGTTTCGACCTCTTAAAAAATTTCCTGAGAAAGTATAGTCCATGCACTACCTATCACATTTTATGAAATTCCATTTGGACCTTTCCAGCCCAAGTTATGACCTTTTTTCCTAGGTCACCTGTTTATACTCAAATCTAGAAGAGGCAGAAACCCTAGATTGTAGAGCTCATAAAACACAAAGTACAATGAATTAGAAGTTTTCCTTTGGACACAAGGTACATGGGGATTTGATCTTCGACCTGTAAAATTTTTAGATCCGAAAACTTCGTCAAAATGGATTTATAGCGAAAGTACTATGATAACTGGTTTTTGCTATATCAAGCCCTAGCATCGTAAGTCCAACAAGTGTCATACATGCCATACCATGCCTTCTTTCAGGCTAGCTTTGATACCATGTTATTTTTTCAAAATTTTCAATCTGATCTAAGATCTTAATTGATAGAATGACATTTACAGCATATCTACAACATATCAATCATGGACACAATAATGCAAGCACACAAGAGACACAGAGTTTACTTGCGGAAAACCATGAGGGTGAAAAACCCCAATAACTTACTCAAAGATAGATAGAGCAATGATACAACCCAATCATAAGAGATAGGCATTTCCTAGCAGCAGCTTCTCCTCCTCCATAAGTGCGCCACTCTCCAAAGAGTGTGTGTGAGAATAGAATGATGAAATAGAGTGCCTCCCACACTCTATTTATACTTGACTTGACTTGCCTAATAACCTTTACTAGGTCGGCCTCAACTTAACCACATAACACATTGTTGACTGGGCCAACACCCAATAGGGTGGTCTAATAACCCTTTGACCCACATGGCCGACCCCCAATAGGGTGGTCTAATAACCCTTTGACCCACATGACTTATATAGGGCCGACCCCAACAAGGTGGTCTAATAACCCATCAAGTATACGTTACGACACTTACAATATAAATGACGACACTTCTGTATAGAGGAATAATAACATCTCTATAGGAATACAAACACTTATGTATAGAGGAATAATACCATCTCTATAGGAGTACAATATACATATATGAAATACATTCCGAAGTTACATATACATCAACACTCCCTCTTAAATAGGAAGGTATTTCTTGACACGGATCATCTAGCACAAGTCTTCTTCTTTGGATCATCGTCCTCGAATCATTGTCATCGTCACTGCTGCTGCTATCTCAATCAATCTCTGAATCTACTCGTCATAGGAATTTCTACAGAGCCAGTCCTTTTCCATACTGGATGTAGGCCCACCACCTGCGGGTCTTCATCATCACTGGCCATACTATGGAATCCTCAGGACTTATTACATGCGTAACAAAACCTCGAAAGAGCATCCCAGGATGTTACAGCTACACAAATCCGACCTATAGGATCTCCTAGGGTGCTATTACATGTGACCTCACCACAAAACCTTGAAAGAGCATCCCAGTATGTTACGGGTACACATTTCCGACCTGTAGGATCTCCCAGGGCGCTATTACATATGGTCACCACAAAACCTCGCAAGAGAATCCCAGGATGTTACGAGTACACAACTCCGACCTGTAGGATCTCCCAGGGCTCTATTATATGTGGTCATGGAAAAACCTTGAAAGAGCATCCCATGTTGTTATGGGTACACAACTCCGACCTATAGGATCTCCCAGGGCGCTATTATATGCCATAGGAAAAAACCTCGAAAGAGCATCCCAAGATGTTACGGGTACACAACTCTGACCTGTAGGATCTCCCAGGGTGCTATTATATTTCCTCCCAGAGCAATGTCTTGAAAGAGCATCCCATGCTATTACAGGTACACAACTCTGACCTATAGGATCTCCCAGACATGCTCATCTGCACAACCTGTTCCACGGCCATAGAGTATCATCCTGATACTCACCATACATCATCCTGATGTACACATGATCATCCTGATCATCATCACTACATCGTCCTGATGCTTATCATCTGGAGCAACATCCTGAAGCTTGTCATCCATGATCATCCTAATTATACAATGCATCTACCTGATGCACACCAAGTATCTACTTGATACATATCATCACACATGATCCACCTGATCATACAATGTATCCATCTCATACATACATAGATACATTATCCACCTGATCACACAATGTATCTACCTGATACATATCAACATACATGATCTACCTGAACATACAAAGTATCCACCTGATACATATACAGATACATGGTCCAAGCATCCAACATGATGCATATACAAAATACATATAAATGATCCAACTGATTATATCCAGCATCCAACCTGATGCATACATACATAAATGATCCAACTGATCATATCCAACATCCAACATGATGCATACATACATAAAAATGTAAATGATCCAACTGATCATATCCAGCATCCAACATGATGCATACATACATAAATGATCCAACTGATCATATAGAGCAGAAACTAGAACATCATCATGATGCTCATCATCCAGCACTTACATCCATAGCCATGTGAAGGATCCTCCTTCCAACATGCTTGGAATGGCTTCAGCAAATGTATCCATCACTTCTTACTCGAAGTGTCATCGATCTGAACAACACCAAGCCTCTCTCTGAAGTACTTGAACTTCACTCTAGCTAGTGGCTTCGTCAGCACATCTGCAACCTGCTCATCCGTAGCAACATACAGGACCTTCACTACTCCTCTCTGCACCATATCCATGATATAGTGAGATTTGATCTCGATATGCTTCAACCTGTCATGGAACACTAGGTTCTCAGACAGCTTCACACAACTCTGGTTGTCACAAAAGATACTAGTAGCATCCAACAGAAGATGAAATAACTCAGACAGTAGCTTTCAGAGCCATACTGCCTCACAACTAGTCGAACAAGCTACAACATACTCTACTTCGGTTGTACTCAATTCTACGTAGGACTTCTTCCTACTAAACCAAGAGATCACACCTGATCCCATACTGAAGAAGCACCCAAAAGTGATCTTCCTATCTACAGCACTGCCTGCCCAATCTAAATCAACATAACCCTATAAGTTAAAATTTTGATTCGCATCATACTTGAGCCCATAATCAACTGTACCCTTCAGGTACCTCAGAATATGCTTTACAACAACGAGGTGAACACTCCTCGGATCCATAAGGAACTGGCTCAATGTGTTCACCGCAAAGCAAATATCTAGTCTCTTGTTCGTCAGGTACATTAAGGACCCAATCATCTGACGATACATTGTGACATACACCGGATCAGATGAATCATCACAGAGAAGCTTCATGTTCGATGCCATAGGTGTGGCCATGTCCTTGCAGTCCATCATCTCGAACCTCTTCAGGATCTCTACTACAAACTTCCCTTGTCCAACGAATATTCCATCTACATTCTGCCACACCTCCATGCCTATAAAGTAGTGCATCATCCACAAGTTCTTCATCTCGAACTTGGTAGCAAGCTTCCGCTGCATGTCAGCAACCAATCTATCCTCACTTGTAACAAACAGGTTATCCGCATACAAAAGTAGTATCACTGGATTTCCTTCCTCAACCTTGTAGTAAAGGTTGGAATTCGCTTTACTCTTGGTAAATCCCAAACTAGATAGGAAACTGTCCATCCTACCATATCAAGTCCTAGGAGCTTGCTTCAAGCCATACAAGGCTTTCTTCAACCTGCATACATATGACTTTCTGTCATGTGTCTCAAAACCAAGTGGCTGCTTCACATACACTTCCTCTTCGACTACACCATTCAAGAAGATTGTCTTGACATCCATCTGGTGTATCTTCCATTTCATCACTGCAGCCAGAGCAAGTACTGATCTAATGGAAGTGTACTTGGCTATAGGTGTAGAAGTATCTTCATACTAAATCCCTCCTTCCGGGAGAAGCCACGAGATACAAACCTCGCTTTGTATTTCTCCATGCTACCATCTGCAACATGCTTGATCTTATAGATCCATTTGGAAGTCACAACAGACTTCCCTTCAGGTCTTGGGACTACATCCCAAACATTATTCTTCATGATCGATTGGTACTCCTCAATCATGGCATTCGTCCCAAATACTAGGAACTTCAATATATTCAATATCTTCAATAGATAACTTTGTTGCTGAAACAAATATTGTGGTCCTTCTTTTGTAGGTGCTCATATACGATCTTTCCTACAAAACAAGTTAAATTGCATGATTAGAAACTTCTTATAGTTTTCAGAGCAAATTCTTACACATAAAGAAATATGTTATACAGTCATGCAATTATTTTAACCAATGCTTCAATACAACATTCATACATATCCTGTAACTTTCTAGATGCCTTCCAGTCTCTACCAGAACATTGTTAAGAGTTTTGCACTACTCTCAACATGTTAGCAACGAGGTTTCATTCTAGATAAGTAGCAACGGAATGTTGTACAGTGCCATAGGCCACTTACCCATTACATGCATATTAGTAGTATGATGTTCATTAATGCAATTATTCTATAATACACAACCTAATTCTAGGGACATCAATATATACATCATTGAACAGTATTATTTAAACAATCAAATATGCAAGAAATTCAAATACTTATCTTTGTTTATTTGTTGGGTTGACTCCCTCTCAATCTTTGCTTCCTTTCTGCAACTCCATTTTGATGTGGATTGTGAGAAGTGGTCAACTCCCTCTGAATATATGCATCCTTGCAAAAGCTACTGGAGTGTGCTCCCTCTTGATATTTGCTTCCTGGATTACCTATCCTTGAACTTATATTCATCCTCAATCCCTCTGCATGCTTATTAGTATCATCATTGTGTTATCCTCGAGGTCTCATACATAATCACACATTTATTAGTATAATCTTAATACTATCAAACCACAATAATCTTAAACATGTATAGTCATGATCATTTCAAAAATAAATAATAAACATTAGTATTCAAGGTTTCAGGGACGACTTCTTTTACTCATGCATACTCTTATTTTATCATAGGACTCTTATGGTTAGTGAAATCATCAATCAAGATAAGAGACATAATATTCATAAACCCTTTATTACTTACATTTCTAACTTTATGAATAAACATAACCAATCATACCAAGTATACTTATATAAGGGATCCTAACACAAGGTAATATTCTAACTTGATATAGGAAAAGCATACCTGGATTACTATGTTAGCTAGTTATGTCTAACATACCCGCATGATGTCTTCTAGTTCTCTTCAATGACTTGTGCTAGTAACCTGCATGTCTCATAAGTTAACCATTGTAGAACCAAGTTATACATACTTCGTAAGTAAATATTCTATGTGATCCTTGACAATGGATGAATCTTTGTCTTCATGTCACCATGATCATATGTTTTTGAAGTAGAACATGATTTGTCTTTCTTGGTGTATCTTTCATGTTAGCGAACAACATAAACCTCATACAACATCACAATGCATTAGTACAATCATAAGTGTCAAAACCTTAATCAATGATTATCTTCTATCATGTATTCATAATTTTATTAACGTGATACGACAAGTCTAGTAATTAATCAAGATTGTACTAACCATAATGATATGAAGACAAACATATCATAAAATTAACCATGAACAGAATTTGAAACATACCTGTAAGTCATACCTGTCGATATTGCTTGTAATCTTCTTATGTAAGGCCTTAGCCTCATCTCCCTCTGAAACATGAACTTCTTCACTTATGCAGGTGACCAATCCATTTTCTTTTAGGATTAACCCAATCCACTTGATTTGTAGAAACTGGATCTGGAGCTGGATTGGGTTTTGTCAGGGAAACCCTAAAAATTCAAACTTTGAATTTCAAACTTTTGAAAGGATAGAAACATGCGCCTTGATGAGCTGATCAAGCCAGTATATTCAGAATTTGAAAACTTCAAAGTTTCACCCCTCAAATTTTCCTTTGAAACTTCTGGATTCATTGGACATGATCCCGAACTAGGGTTTGATAAAGCCCACCCTTCTTCCCAATCAAGAGGTTCAATCCAAATCTCTAAGCTTTTATTTTTCTAAGGAGCTTCCAGCCATGGTCACAGATTTCAAAAATTCCCATTTTTGCAGAAGCCCTAATTTTCCACTTTTCCGATCAAAGTCCCGAACTAGGGTTTGATCAAGCTCGGCCTTCTGCCCAAAAAAAAATTCTGATATTTGTCTCTAAATTTCTATTTTGATGAGTATCATTCAGCTGTGGTCTCCGATTACAAAAATTCCATCTTTCTCCGAAACCCTAAATTCCCGAAGCCATGAATGAAGGTGCTAAAAAATAATTCTGTTTTGTCAGAAATATGTACCTGATTGTTTCTAGTGTAACTCTGAACTTTCCGATCCACAGGATCTGAAACTTCTACCTGTGGTATCTCGGCCTGTCATCTTTCCAACCCCATAGGTCTGACCTCAATTGGATTCTCGGAGAGAGAGTTATGCCAAGTGTCGCAACGTGACCTTTTTATGGGATAAAACAAGAGAGCAAACTTATACGGTGTGCCACATGTCACTGGTTCAATTTCAGCCTCTTAAAAAGTTACCTGAGAAATTACAGTCTGTGCACTACCTGTTATATTTTATGAAATTTCATTTGGAGCTTTCTAGCCTTAGTTATGACCTTTTTTCTAGGTCACCTTTTTATGACTCAGATCTGGAAGAGGCATAAACCCTAGATTGTACAGATCATAAAACACAAAGTACAACGAATTAGAAGTTTTCCTTTGGACACAAGGTACATGGGGATCTTATATTCGACTTGTAAAATTTTCAGATCCAAAAAATTCACCAAAATGGATTTATAGCGAAAGTGCTATGATGACTGGTTTTTGCTATATCAAGCCCTAGCATCGTAAGTGCAACAAGTGTCATATATGCCCTACCATGCCTTCTTTCAGGCTAGCTCTGATACCATGTTAGTTTTTCAAAATTTTCAATCTGATCTAAGATCTTAACTGAGAGAATAACATGTACATCATATCTACAGCATATCAATCATGGACACAATAATGCAAGCACATAAGAGACACAGAGTTTACTTGGGGAAAACCATAAAGGTGAAAAACCCCAATAACTTCCTCAGAGATAGATGGAGCAATGATACAACCCAAGCATAAGAGATAGACATCTCCTAGTAGCAGCTTCTACTCCTCCACAAGTGCGCCACTCTTCAAAGAGTGTGTGAGAGAATAGAATGATGAAATAGTGTTCCTCCCACACTCTATTTATACTTGACTTGACTTGCCTAATAACCTTTACTATGTCGGCCTCAACTTAACCACATAACACAATGTTGACTGATCCAACACCCAATAGGGTTTTCTAATAACCCTTTGACCCACATGGCCAACCCCCAATAGGGTGGTCTAATAACCCTTTGACCCACGTGACTTATACAGGGCCGACCCCAACAAGGTGGTCGAATAACCCATCAAGTATAAGTTACGACACTTACAATATAAATGATGACACTTCCGTATAGAGGAATATTAACATCTCTATAGGAATACAAACACTTCCGTATAGAGGAATAATACCATCTCTATAGGAGTACAATATACATATATGAAATACATTCTGAAGTTACATATACATCAATGACTTCTATATAATTGTACAATGAGAAGATAGTTCCAAAAAATAGAGAGTGTGTGAAGAAGCGAGAGCAAGAGAGAAAGGAGAAGAAGAAAATGTTTGCGATGTGTTTGTGAGCTCAATCTCATAGTCATGAAATGTATTAAGATCCCAAGCTGTGTAAAAGGTGAATGATCGAAGTAAATTCCATCTCTGTGTAATGCGGTGAAGTTTCCCTGTTTTAACCTCAAATAACTTCTACTGAATTTTATGTCGTAGTAAGAAATATTTTAATAGTTTAAGAGTGGGCTTGTCGAAGTTGAATCTCGACAAAGTTAAGAGGTCCGTGAGGTAAAAAATTTAGTGTCGACAAAGTTAAGAGGTCTGCGAAGTAAAGTGTTTTGTGAAGTAAAGAGTGTGCCAAGTAAATGCTCATCAAAGTGAAGTTTACTTGTCAAAGTAAATGCTCATCAAAGTGAAGTTTACTCCGCAAATTAAATTCCCATAGAAGTGAAGTCCTTGGCGAAGTAAAAGCTCATGACAAGACATAATGTCACAAACTTCTATATAATTGTACAATTACTCCAACAAATTCTACAGTCAGTACAAATGATATCTATGACCATCGTCCCGCCATATTGTGATAATTACCGTTCCCCATCTGTCCCATCCTAGTCAATTCACCAATTCACTAGCCACTCACTATATATAGGCTAAACCATTGTAATTGTATAATTAAATAATACAAAAATAGTAAGCTCACTATTCTCAATGTGCCACTTGTTTTCTTGTTGATTGAAAACGACTCTTTTAAATATGGTCTTCATTACTAGTTTTGGAAAAATAAATATTTATAAGTTTTAAATCCGTAATAAAAAATTAGTAACCTCACTATACTCAATGTTCCAATAGTTTTCTTGTTTATTGAAAGGATTGTTTTAAACAATGTCTTCATTCAGAAATATATCTGTCTTCCACTTTCCATATTCTAGGTCAGCCTGCAACAATAATCAAATTACGAAAACGATAAATTCCAAAGTGTGGGATTATTTTAAAAGCATGAGTAAGGAAGACATGCATGGGCGTAAGGAAGACATGCAATTAACATGAAATACGACAGTAAATAAGTAACTTTTATGCTTCAATAATAGTAAGATAGGAATAGGCATGTAGTTACATAGTTATGCCATTCTATATAAAAAAAATTATAGTAGCATTATACGAATACTATTCTATTTTTTTTAAATAGAAACATTCTTTCTTTTTGTTTTTTATAAATAGAAAAATTTTAGTTTTTATTGCAATGGTGTAGATAAAAAATCTTATAAAAAGAATGAAAAGTAGTATATAATAAGAGTAGTCTAAAATGGCTACGATTTTTCCTGGAGAAAATTATTTTTTCAAACACGCTTTTGCCGAAATACGGGATAGGATTTTTAGAATATCAAATAATAGTATTAATCCTGGATAATTTGGATGCCCTGGGGGTTTTCCGGGGTGTTGAATTGATCTAGATGTTCAGAAAAACAATTTAATCAACAAAAATCGCCGGATTTTTAGATTTCAAATCGCCGGATGACGAGCTAGCCACTGACTATATATAGGCTAAACCATACTCCATATCACAGCAAACTGAAATATTCCAAAAATCCATGGAATTTTTCTTTACTGCCTCTGTTCCATTTCCTTTTTGTTTTATCAGAAATACTTGAGTCTTGTGGTCACTCCCCAGTTCTCTTCGTGATAAATGCGCATTTCGACATCAGTTCCCTTAGAAATACTCACCACACCATGATATATGGGAATTTTGAGCTCTCTCAAAGCCCCAAGACCAGGATTTGTCATTATGTTCCTTGCCACCAATCACGTTTTCGTCATTCTTCTTTCACTAACTGATTGGTGTACAAGTTAGAACAGATGTGAGAATATTAGTGGTCCATGTAGTTTCTTTCTTGGACACATCCTTCTCTAAAACAACATGATTTGCCACTGTCATCAACGTTAGGCTTGTAGCAGTCGTCTAAGCATATCCATGTTGACAGCAAGAGAAGCCATGTTGATAGTAAGAGAATCCATGTTGACAGCAAGGTTAGCCATGCTGACAAAAAGAATTGTCGTGTTGACAGCAAGAACAACCATGTTGACAGCAAGAATAACCATGTTGACAGCAATAATGACCATGTTGAAAACAAGAATAGCCATGTTGATAGCAAGAACAACCATGTTGATAGCAAGAATAGGCATGTTGACAGCAAGGACAACCATGTTGACAGCCAGTCGTCCAAATTTGTTTGGTACCAGACCATGTTGTCAGCTTCTGTCTACCAGCATGGACACACTCTTAGACTTGATGACCCATTTCCAGCCACAATAGTAGCCGGGTACCAGCTCAGAGTCATCAACTGTCTACACTTAGTTACAAGACAAGCCGCGGTGAAGTTCATCTGTCAGGGCGAAGAAAGATCTTGTCTGTAAACTATATATGTAGGCTAGAGAGACGGATACAGGCAGCACTAAGAAATTGTATTCTATTGTACTTGGTACTGAGTAATATAATACTTCTTGACTCTGCTATCATTACTTATCTTGTGTTCCTATCTATATACTTGCTTGTTTATAGACTTTTATGTTCATTAAGTATGAAAATTTTGTCTATATATATATAGGATTGAAAAGAGAAAATAGAAAACCTATTCTGATTATATTTATTGACAAGCAAGTAAGGCATTCTAGGACACAGTAATCTAATTGATTAGGTAACATTTACTAACTGAGTCTTAACGCATGTATTAGAAAATAACAATGTTAAGAATAAGGTATTAAGGATAGGCCCTAATGGGTATCCCAACTGGTCGAATATCTTAGCGTGACCCTTTATCATGAGGTTGTGGGTTTGATTATGCTTGGGTCCATCAGGATCAGGCTTGTGCTTTTCAGCAATAGATAGGTGATTCCTCCAATGTGGATGTGGGTTGGTGAACGTTGCATGGTGTACAACGTGCAACAACACTTAAAGTTGATTGGTATCGTGTGTTGTAATGATAGGTAATAATCCACTTCTCCTCCGTTATTTGAGAGTAGGACTCAAATGCTTAGTGTTTGGCCATGCATAAAAATACTGATACTGAGTGCACACTAAAGTATTAATATGGTATAACGAGCATACTAATATATATATTGGCCACCTCCAGTAGTCTTGCACGAATTATGCTCATTATCTATCTTTCGATTAAGAATATAGATTGCCAATAAATATAAGTCGGCGATACAATAACCATCTGATTGTCTTCCAATTTTCTACTTTTGGAAAAAATAATATATTGAAGGACACATAGGATCACACCTGGTTGCATGGGTAAGTGCCATCAATCGTAAGAAGATACCAGCTTTTATAATATCTCGTGTAGGTGGTTTCGGGATCACAAGAAGTGTTTTTCCATTACAATTTTTCATTTAGCGAAACGATCCTCGACTCACCACGCGGTAAGCGACAAAATTTCTGCTAGAGCTTACCCTTTTCATTCTTCACGCTAGTTGAAAGTGCGAAATCAAAATCAACCATATATATTTTATTTTGCCGCTCACCCACCTTAGATTTTCTTCCTGACTTTAACACATACCAAATTTCATTTCGCCAAAGTTGCCCTCATTATAGAACATGCACCTTTGCATAGCAGATTCCCTGTCTGCCACAGCTCTCAACCCTCCTTGAATGTAAACTATTGATTTCTTATAAATTTTTACTATGATCCCGTTTTTTCCTATTGGCAACGTTTAATAAAGTTGAATTTTTCCTTAAATTACTTCATTTGATGCATCAAGTTTTCGTTGGCATTGTATGGTCGCCATCGTATTTACCTGACCACCAAAATATTCACAATAGTTCCAAGCAGTATTTGCAAGATAGAAATTTTGAGGGTTTGGGTTCATGTTCCCCCGCAACAACAAGAAATATCTGGTGTGGAAATCGAAGCTCGGGTAACAGTTCCACGCAACGGGCTCTGTTTTATGCTCAGTCCCATCTACGTTTGACGTGCTCAAGCCCTATGCAGGTTCCCTGCTCGGTTTAGACTCCAGTCGCATGATGCCACATTTCATTCGCACGCTGCCACACTCTTGTCGCATGCTCGGTCTACTCCAAATTCCATGCAGGTTCCAGGGTATTGAACTCTTATATAAATGAATCTCTGAGATGGGGTTAATTATTATTTTCACTGCAACTTTTCTTTTTCAGTAGAAAAAAAACATACTATTGATATTCAAGTTTAATCAAATAGTACATGGATGTTCAAGTCTTTAAAAGACTTATAAACATAATAACTTATCAGAGCTCAGTCTTCTCTAGATAAGACTTTACAAAAAAGGACAATGTAACCTTCAAAGCCATATTATGACACAAGGTCACCTCAATGAGGTTCTTGCTTAAAAATTACACATGACAGACGTCCACATGAACTAGATGTAAACAGGATGCCAGAAGTGGCTTCTATTAGTTCAAATCAAATCAGTTACAATGCAAAATGCAAGGAAATGTAAACAACTACACTATGTTGGCCTCATCCTTTACAATACCGAAGTAAATGGTGTGCTCTCTGTGTGTGTCTAACTTCACCCTCTCACGACCACTTCTAATTCCATGCACTCGTTGAGCTATGGATCTGATCTCTTTGCGTTCGATTAATGTGTGACTGTTCTCTCCAATCTATCATCAACTACCAAAACTCTTCTCTTCTCTCCGATCTTCTGCTGATTGAATTCTCGTAAAATACTGTCTCCTCTATGCTTGCGCACAAGTCTTCTACCCTACTGCTACTGCACATCCCGAGGCCTACTCCAACGCCCAAGATGCTCTTCCTTTCTCTATCAAATCAACCAGATCCTGGAGACATGCAATTGTCAGTGCCTCTGTCATGCTGCACAATCTCTTCCTGCGTTGACATCTGTCGCTATCCCAACCACCTGCAATAACTTCTCTTAACTTCCTCAGCAACCCTGAACGGATACCAAGTAATCGCCTTGACTTATCGAACTTATCTGACACTGCTACAGTAGTCGGCCTTCTGTCAATACCATACTGTCCTTCTGTTAGCTTCCGTCAGCTTTACTTCTCTTCTCAGGCTTCACCAATCTGCTCCTTCCTCCTCGCTTGGATCATGCCCAAACCTGTCGGTGTCGTGGTTCGACAAAATGTCGACCTACGACACCTTCCCCCTCAACCTGTCTCTTGTTGACCTTCGACATGTCAACTCTTAGACCTTCACATATTCTGTCGATTGCATATTGACTGCTCATGCTCAACTTATTGACTTCGAAAGACAATATTCTTTTCGCACCAGTGGTCGTCGGCACTCCCTTTGGTCGATTGCTCATTTCGATCAACTTCGAATGATCTGCCTAGGCTCCGATGCTCCTACATCAGCCTCCCCAAGTGAAAAAGAACTCGACTGCTCCATTAGTCTCCTGAACTCTTCTTCAGAAATCCATGTCGCCTCCTGCAACTCATCATATTTTCATCGCACTAAGTATTCTTTCTTTCGCGAGCTACGCATACGCACGTCTTCACATTCCTCTATTACTTATGCGATTTCCTCTTTGTGTTGATCTAGAATCAACACTGTCCAGTCGATGTTCGACACTTCTGCACTTCCGCTGCTTGAACCCTCTTCGAACTTGTACAGATCTAAGACATTGAATGTTGGTGAAATGCTCAAGTCCTTCGGTAGCTCCAACACATAAGCATTGTCTGAAATCTTCTTCATCTTCAGCTTGTTATATGTTCCTATCAGAAATCTCTCCTTCCGTAAATGTGCATAGACTAAGTCTTCTTCGCTGAACGACTATAGCCTCTTCTTCCTATCGGATCTCAACTTGTATGTTGCATTACTCTTTTCTATGCGCCTTCGCACATCTTCATGCACTTCCTTGATAAGCTCTGTGAATGATTCTGCATCCACGCTTTTCCTGATTTATGTCGGTAACTCGACCAAATCTACCACTCCATGTGGGATTCATCCTTGAACAATCTGGAATGGGCTCAAACCTGTCGACTAATTCACAGAATTGGTGTATGCGAACTCTGCTTGCGCCAACACGTTCCCCCACTACTTGGGTCTGTTGGCCATCAAACATCTCAGAAGGTTTCCCAAACTTTTTTTCACCACCTCGGTCTATCCATCTGTCTACAGATGATATGTCGAGCTAAACTGCAACTTCATGTCCAATTTCTTCAATAGGGTTCCCTAGAAATTCCCCATAAACTTGGTATCTCTGTCCGGCGTGATACTATTCGGCAACCCATGTGATCTAACTATCTCCTTAAAGAATATAACATCAATGCTTGTGGCGTCACTTGTCTTCCGACACGGAATAAAGTGTGCCATCTTCAAAAATCTGTCGACTACAACAAATATTGAGTCGCTTCCTTGCTATGTCTTCGGAAATCCTAGCACAAAATCCATGCTTAGGTGTTCCCATGGGGTATTCGGTACCGGAAACAGCGTATACAACCTCTTATTCTGACTTCTCCCCTTTTCCAACTGGAAAAAACGACACTGTCATACCCACTTACCGACATCTTTCGTCATTCCTGGCCAATAATAGTTTTCTTTGACCAATGCCCTGGTCTTATCAATGCCAAAATGACCTACTAATCCTCCACTATGCAGTTCTCAGATTAGGTTCTCCCTTATGGATCCTCTAGGAATACACAATTGTTGTCCCTTGAATAGGTATCCCTCTTGGATGAAATAATCCAAGTATGGAGTTTTTTCGACACTCCACGGTTCACGACAAGACTCCCATGCTTTTGCAAAATCCTTGTTGGTCACATACTCTGTCTTTACCAACTCTATTCCTATTTCCTGAACTGTCACCATGTTGAGTAATGCAACTCTTCGACTCAACGCGTCGGAAAACTTATTCGACTTGCCCGACTTATGTCTCAACATGAAAGTATATCCCTGCATGAACTCAACCCATTTCATGTGTCGCTAATTCATCTTCGACTGAGTACTCAAGTACCTCAGCACTTGGTGATCTGTGTACAACATAAATTCCTTGGGACACAAATAATTCCTCCACTTCTTCAATGCTTGGACAATAGCATAGAACTCCTGGTCATAGACCGAATATTTTCGCTTCTGATCAACCAATTTATCACTGAAGAATGAAATTGGTCGGCCCTCCTGGCTCAACACTACTCCAATTTCCATCACAGTCACCGTCGCAATCGACTTGGAAAACTTTGTCAAAATATGGGAGCACTAACAATGGGCTCTCAGTGACCTTTTCCTGCAACTTGTCAAAAGCTCTCTGGGAATCTTCCGTCTACTTAAACTCCCCTTTCTTCATGCACTCTGTAAAAGGTGCACAAATCCGACTGAATCCCCTGATGAACTTCCTGTAGAAACTGGGAAGTCCATGGAAACTTCGCACTCCATTCGCACTTGTCGGTTCGGGCCAATCCAATATTGCCTTCACCTTCTCTGGGTCCATCACCAATCCTTTACCTGAGATTACAAATCCCAAGTACACCAGCTCTTCCTTCATGAAGAAGGATTTCTGTAGGTTCACCATCAACTTCTCCTCCTGCATCTTCCGCAATACCCGTCGAATGTGCTCCAAGTGCTCTGTCTTGGTTCGACTGAAAATCAGAATGTCGTCTACGTAGACTACGAAAAAATTTCCCAAGAATGGTTTCAGTACCTTGTTCATCAATTGCATGAACGTACTGGGTGCATTAGTCAATTCAAATGGCATGACTAGCCACTCATACAGCCCTTCCTTCGTCTTGAATTTTGTCTTCCATTCATCTCCTTCTCTAACCTGAATCTGGTGATAACTACTCTTCAGGTCGATCTTTGTGAAGTATCTCGCTCCACTCAAGCAATCCATCAAGTCATCCATTCTCGACAATGGAAATCGATACTTGATCGTGATATTGTTGATAGCTTTGTATTATGTACACATCCTCCATTCTCCTCCCTTCTTCGACGCTAATACTACTGGTACAGTGTAAGGGCTCAGACTCTCTCTGATCAATCCCCTGTCCAACAACTCTTGGATCTGTCGATTGAGTTCTTGACCCTCTTTCGGAGTCATCCTATGTAGTTCCTTGTTTGGAAAACTCGATCCTATAATCAATTCAATCTGATGGGATATGCTTCTTATCGGTGACAATCCCATCGGCGCTTCGTCGACTACTATGTTCTCGAACTCGTCGAGCATATTTTTGACTTCGACCAGAATCCTCTCCATTTTCGACCTCTTGACACATGGTCCCTTCGGAATGATGGCGAAACATCCTGACTGCTTTTCCTCCTTTCCGAGGAATTCCTCCGCTGAGCACATCAGCACTCGCTCTTCCCAATAGTTGTTCTTGCCTTGCTTACAGTCAGTTTTCTCCTCCTATTTCGGATTTAGAGTTCTCTGCATGCCATTTTTCCACATTTTGACTATGTTGGCTCGACCATCAGATATAATCTTCCGATCATATTGCCATGGCCTTCCTAACAACATATGACATGCGTCCATTGGTATTACATCGCACAGCACACTGTCTTCAAGCTTCCAGACCTTGAAGTTAATCAGGCACTATTTGGTTACCTTGACATGATGTCCTTTCTGCAACCAAGATATCTTGTATGGGTGTGGATTTTCCCGACATCTCAAAACCGTTTTGTTAATGACTTCTATCGACACAAGATTCTATGTATTGCCACCATCAAATATGGTCTTGCAATACCAGTCTCCAATCCGCACTCTGGTTTGAAATATAGCCTTTCGTTGCGGTGGATCTTTCTCGTCGCGTCAGTCATCTAGAACCAACGTCTTCCTCAATTTCATGGACCGACTCTTTCTTTTCCCACCTTCACTATTGTCATATGCCGACTCTACCCTCTCGTCAACTTGCTCATCTCTTCAACGTCTGGGTTTCAACTCTTCTGCAGCATGTAGGTTTTCTGGGCACTCATACGCCTTGTATCCGACTCCTCGACACTTGTAATAGACTATAGCTGGTATGTTAGCTCCTTTTCTGTCGGATGGACCACTTCGACCATACGCACCTAGACCGCGGTTCTCACAACCATTGCGTTGTTTTTCTTGCGTTTTCTCCCTAGTCGATGTCCCTTCCACACGACGTTTTTCTTCGATAGATTCCCTTCTGGTTCCTCTACAATGACCTTTCACAGAAATAGTCTTCTCACCCTGACTAGTCGTCCTACCTCTGGTCAATGCAGATTTCCTTGACATTTTCTCTTCTTCCTTCCGAGCTAACTAGTAGGCTTCACTGGCTGCTCTGAATATTGACATGCTCAACTTGTCCTGTATCGCATATTTTAGGCCGTTCACATATCTAGCGTCAACTTATTCTCCTTCGTCGGTTTGCCCCGACCTAATTGACATTCTGTAGAAATATTCCGTGTATTCCTTCACGTTCACCTCTTTCTGTCGAAATTTTTGCAACTTCAAGAACAAGAAAATCAAATAGTACCCTGGCAAGAACTTCCCTTTCAGCTTGGCGACCATCCTGTCCCAATACTTGATTTTCTCCTTGCCTTTCTTGACTCTTTCAGACTGTACATTGTCCCACCACAATGAGGTGTAACCCTTTAACCTCAGACATGCAGTCTTAACCCGTGTGGGATCCTCGATATGCTCTATGTCGAAGTATTTCTCCATCTCTCTGAACCAATCGATCAAGTCTTTCGGATCCATACTTCCTGAGTAGGTACGCACATCTATCTTTTTCCGACCTCTCATCTCCGTCAGAAGCTTGATGATTTTGTCTTCTGGTTCCTCAGCTTCCTCTTCCTGTGCTTCCACCTCTTCGACCTCCTTGTCGTTGTGGTCTAGCGCATCAGGAATGCATCCACGTCTTTGAATCTCTTAGATCATTGCGATGTCGCTTGTCATAGTTTGCATTTTTCGCATGCACTTGTCAAACATTTCACGATCAATTGTGACTACTGCGCCACGTGCTCTTCGTCCTGTACCTCAGACATTAACGGCTCTATGAGCCATTGTCAACCTCAGCTGAAACTCCCACTCGTCCAATCGCAACCGAACTTTCACAAGTCGTGCACAACTCTACCCAACGGTCCCAACCGCAGCTGGAGCTGTTCAACGCACTTGACACTAGATATCACTTGACGCAAGTCAGGTTAGTATCACCACCTTCTCGCAGGATTCTCAACTGCTCTGATACCACTTGATGCAAGGTCACCTCGATGAGGTTCTTGCTTAACAATTACACACGACACAACCACACATCCACATGAACTAGATGTAAACAGGATGCGAGAATTGGCTTTTATTACTTCAAATCAAATCGGTTACAATGTGAAATGCAAGGAAATGTAAACAAATACACTATGTCGGCCTTAGCCTTTACAATACAGAAGTAAATGGTGTGCTCTCTGTGTGTGTCGACCTTCACGCTCTCACGGCCACTTCTAATTGCATGCGCTCGCTAAGCTATGGAAATGATCTCTCTGCATTCAGTTGATGTGCGACTGTTCTCTCCAATCTATCATCAACTACCCGAACTCTGCTCTGCTCTCCGATCTTCTGCTGATCGAACTCTCATAAAATACTATCTCCTCTAAGCCTGCACACAAGTCTTCTACCCTTCTGTTGTTGCGCATCCCGAGGCCTACTCCAATTCCTGAGATACTCTTCCTCTGTCCTCCGAATCCACCAGATCCTGCACACCTGCAACTGTCAGTTGTTACAACGTAATTTTCCACCTTGTGAGCATCAGCACTCTTTGGCCTATAGGATCCATTTTATTGACTCAGATCCACTTTGTATCCTTCAGACACTATTTTTCCCTATTTTTATTCCTACCCACTAGCTATTCCATTATAGTGGGCATACCCGCGAGTTGTATCACTATAGCCTGTGAGTAGCATGTAAAATGGTAAAAATCACTAGTTTATTACTTTTTACTCCCAAAAAGAGGTCATAGGGTGACCTTTGGCCCTCCATTTTCCCCGAAACGCCTCGATGTGTCCTTTCAGTTACCTTTGAGAGGACTATATATTGATCACATATGGCTTATGGACGGGAGGAGAAAGGAGAGCAAGAGAACTCTAGCGGATTTTTGCCTCATCTTGAGTGTACACTCATTGATCCTTGTAGTTGTGAACCCTTTATGTTCACCTTCCAAACTCTTATCATAGTTTGAGTTTGCCATTCCATGGAGGATTGAAGTGGTGGAGGAACAAATGGATTGACCTAGATCGTGGTTTAGATTGGTTTCCGGCAAGAGGTCATATCTCATTGTACTTCTTGTTATTTATTAATAGAAATACTCATATTCTCGTCCATTAATGTTGTGAATGTTGTTTATATTACATTGGGTTGCATTTACTTATAATATCATGGACCATTTCTATTGATGATGCTAATGTCATTTATATATTATATGCGATTGTTGTATATTGGTTGTCAAGACTAATTTGCAAGTTCAAGTGCATGGATTGAAAGCTCCAACGGGGATCTACATCAAACGTTTGGATTGAGGTTGGTTATATTATCCATTATCTTAGCATTGCCATTTATATAGCATAGCACTGAGAATTGAGTTAATTTCTGGTAGTCAGCTGTCTATCGTGGTCTACCCCAAGCCATAGGGAGTTTTCTCCATTACAAAAATGGCGACTCCGCTGGGGAAAAACATCCATTATGGGGATTTTTAGGCATTAGTCTTTATTTAGAGTTGTTGTTTGTCAAAACTTTGTGTCACTAATTGGCCGTTGAGATCCACTATAGAAAACCAGTTTTTTCTAAGTCATTGGACTCTTTGTTTGACCATTTACTTTTCCCTACCCTCGGGTGAGCTTCGCTCTTCCCATGTCTACCCGCCTCTGTTTACACTACTTGTTAGTTTTTCAGAATTTACTTCAATCTGATCTAGGATCTTAACTGAGAGAACAACATGTACATCATATCTACAGCATATCAATCATGGACACAATAATGCAAGCACACAAGAGACACAGAGTTTACTTGGGGAAAACCATAAAGGTAAAAAACCCCAATAACTTCCTCAGAGATAGATAGAGCAATGAGACAACCCAAGCATAAGAGATAGACATATTCTAGCAACAGCTTCTCCTCCTAGGTATTTCTTGACACAGGTCTTCTAGCACAAGTCTTCTTCTCTGGATAATCGTCACTGGATAATCGTCATTAAGTCATCGTCATCGTCACTGCTGTTGCTATCTCAATCAATCTCTGACTCTACTTGTCATAGGAAGTTCTATAGAGCCAGTCCTTTTTCATACTGGATGTAGGCCCACCACCTGTAGGTCTTCATCATTGGCCATACTGTGGAATCCTCAGGACTTATTACGTGCGTCACAAAACCTGGCGGTAGCATCCCAGGATATTAGGAGCACACAGCTCTACCTGTCGGATTTCCCAGGAGCACATTACATGTGATCCATCACAAAACTTGGTTGAAGCATCCCAGGCTGTTACGAGAACACAGCTCTACCTGTCGGATCTCCTAGGAGCACATTACATGTGATCTCACCACAAAACCTGGCTGAAGCATCTGAGGCCTTTTTCATCCTATCTAGATCTCCCAGGAGCAAATTACATGTGGTCCACCACAAAACCTGGCTGAAGCATCTAAGGACTTTTTCATCCTGTCCAAATATCCCAAGAGCAAATTACATGTGGTCATGGAAAAACCTGGCTGAAGCATTTGAGGCCTTTTTCATCCTGTCCAGATCTCCCAGGAGAAAATTACATGCCATAGGAAAAAACCTCAAAAGAGCATCCCAGGATGTTACGGGTACACAACTCCGACCTCAACGATCTCCCAGGGCCATATTATATGTCCACGCAGAGAAATGTCTCGAAAGAGCATCCCAGGATGTTACAGGTACACAACTCCGACCTATAGGATCTCCCAAACATGCTCATCTGCAAAACCTGTTCCACGGCCATAGAGTATCATCCTGATACTCACCATACATCATCCCGATGTACACATGATCATCCTGATCATCATCTCTGCATCGTCCTGATGCATGTCATTTGGAGAAGCTTGTCATCCACAATCATCCTGATCATACAATGCATCTACTTGATGCATACGAAGTATCTAGCTGATACATATCACCATAATTAGTGTATCCACCTGATACATACATAGATACATGATACACACAATGTATCTACCTGATACATATCAACATACATGATCTACCTGATCGTACAATGTATCCACCTGATACATATACAGATACATGGTCCAAGCATCCAACATGATGCATACATACATAAATGATCCAACTGATCATATCCAGCATCCAACATGATGCGTACATACATAAATTATCGAACTGATCATATCCAACATCCAACTTGATGCGTACATACATAAATGATCCAACTGA
Source organism: Larix kaempferi (assembly GCA_027924585.1). Lineage (NCBI taxonomy): Eukaryota > Viridiplantae > Streptophyta > Pinopsida > Pinales > Pinaceae > Larix > Larix kaempferi. The sequence goes on from BSBM01001120.1 coordinate 4,217,316, forward strand.
TCATATCCAGCATCCAACACGATGCGTACATACATAAATGATCCAACTGATCATATCCAGCATCCAACATGATGCGTACATACATAAATGATAGCAGAAACTAGAACATCATCCTGATGCTCATCATCCAGCGCTTACATCCACAGCCATGTGAAGGATCCCCCTTCCACCATGATAGGAATGGCTACAGCAAATGTATCCATCACTTCTTCCTCGAAGTGTCGTCAATCCGAAGAACACCAAGCCTCTCTCTGAAGTACTCAAACTTCACTCTGGCTAGTGGCTTCGTCAGCACATCTGCAATCTACTCATCTGTTGCAACATACAAGAGCTTCACTGCTCCCCTCTGCACCATATCCCTGATATAGTGATATTTTATCTCTATGTGTTTCGACCTGTCGTGGAACATCGAGTTCTCAGACAGCTTCACACAACTCTGGTTGTCACAAAAGATACCAGTATCCTCCAACGCTAGATCAAATAACTCAGACAGTAGCTTCCGAAGCCATACTTCCTCACAACTAGCCGAACAAGCTGCAACATACTCTGCTTCGGCTGTACTTAGTGCTACGCAGGACTGCTTCCTGCTAACCAAGAGATCACACATGATCCCATAATGAAGCAGCACCCAGAAGTGCTCTTCCTATCTGCAGCACTACCTGCCCAATCTGAATCAACATAACCCTATAGGTTAAACTTTTGATTCGCGTCATACTTGAGCCCATAATGCACCGTACCCTTCAGGCACCTCAGAATATGCTTTACAGTAACTAGGTGCACACCTCTCGGATCCATCAGGAACTAGCTCAATGTGTTCACCGCAAAGCAAATATCTGGTCTTGTGTTCGTTAGGTACATCAAGGACCCAATCATCTGACGATACGTAGAAACATCAACTGGCTCAAATGAAGCATCACACAGAATGCTTCAGGTTCGATGCCATAGGTGTGGCCATGGCCTTGCAGTCCATCATCCCGAACCTCTTCAGAATCTCTATTACATACATCCCTTGTCCAAGGAAGATTCCATCTGCACTCTGCCACACCTCCATACCTAGAAAATAGTGCATCATCCACAAGTTCTTCATCTCGAACTCGACAGCAAGCTTCCGCTGCGTGTCGGAAATCAATCTATCTTCACCTGTAATCAATAGGTCATCCATATACAAAAGTAGTATCACTAGATTTCCTTCCTCAACCTTGTAGTAAAGGTTGGAATCCGCTTTACTCTTAGTAAGGCCCAAACTGGATAGGAAGCTGTCTATCCTACCATACCAAGTTCTGCACATATATGACTCCCTGTCATGTGTCTTAGAACCAAGTGGTTGCTCCACATACACTTCTTCTTCAACTACACCATTCAAGAAAGTTGTCTTGAAATCCATTTGGTGTATCTTCCATTTCATCACTACAACCAGAGTAAGTATGGATCTAATGGAAGTGTATCTGGCTACAGGAGAAAAAGTCTCTATGCTACCACCTGCAGCATGCTTGATCTTGTAGATCCTCTTGGAAGTCACTACAGACTTCCCTTCAGGTCTTGGGACTGCATCCCAAACATCTTCATGATCGACTGGTACTCCTCGATCATGGCATTCTTCCCAGATCCTGGGAACTTCAATATCTTCAATATTTTCAATAGATAACTTTGTTGCTGAACAAATGTTGTAGTCCTTCTTTTGTAGGTGATGGTATACGATCTTTCCTACACAACAAGTTAAATTTCATGATTAGAAAACATCTCATGGTTTTCAGAACAAATTCTTACACATAAAGAAATATGTCATACAGTCATGCAATTATCTTAGCCAATACTTCAATACAGCATTTATCCATATCCCATAACTTTCTAGATGCCTTCCAATCTCTACCAGAACATTGTTAAGAGTGTGCACAACTCCCAACATGTTAGCAAAGAGGTTTCATTCTATATAAGTAGCAATGGAATGTTGTATAGTGCCATAGGCCACTTACCCATGTATATTAGTAGTATACTGTTCATCAATGCAACTATTCTAATATGCATAATACACAAACTAATTCTAGGAACATGAGTATATACATTATTGAACAGTATTATTTAAACAATAAAATATGCAAGGAATGATAATTCAAATACTTATCTTTGTTTGTTTGTTGGGTTGACTTCCTCTCAGTCTTTGCTTCTTTTCTGCAACTCCATTCTGATGTGAGAAGTGGTCAACTCCCTCTGAATATCTGCATCCTTGCAGAAACTACTGGAGTGTGCTCCTTCTTGATCTTTGCTTCCTTGATTACATGTCCTTGAACTTATATCCATCACTATGCATGCTTATTAGTATCATCATTGTATAATCACACATTCATTAGTATAATCTTAATACTATCAAAACACAATAATCTTAAACATGTATAGTCATGATCATTTCAAACACAAATAATAAACATTAGTATTCAAGGTTTCAGGGAAGTCTTCTTTTATTCATGCATATTCTTATTTGATCATAGGACTCTTCTGGTTAGTTAAATCATCAATCAAGATAAGAGATATAAAATGTATAAACCCTTGATTACTTACATTTCTAAATTTATGAATAAACATAACCAATCATACCAGGTATACTTATATAAGGGATCCTAACACAAGGTAGGATTCTAACTTGATATATGAAAAACATACCTAGATTGGTATGTTAGCTAGTTATGTCTAACATACCCACATGATGTCTTCTTGTTCTCTTCAATGACTTGTGCTAGTAACCTGCATATCTCATAGGTTAACCATTATAGAACCAAGTTATACATACCTCGCAAATAGATCTTCTAAGTGATTCATGACAATGGATGAATATTTGTCCTGATGTCATCATGATCATATGTTTTTGAACTAGAACATGATTTGTCTTTCTTGGTGTACCTTTCATGATAGCGGACAACATAAACCTCATACAACACAATAATTCATTAGTACAATCATAAGGGTCAACACCCTAATCAATGAATATCTTTTATCATGTATTCATAATTTTATTAAGGTGATACGACAAGTCTAAATTTAATCAAGATTGTACTAACCATAATAACATGAAGACAAACATACCATAAACTTAATCATGAAAAAATATCGAAACATACCTGGATGAGTCATACCTGTCGATATTGCTTGTAATCTTCTTATGTTAGGCCTTAGCCTCGTCTCCCTCTGAAACAGGAACTTCTTCACTTATGTAGGTGACCAATCCATTCACTTCTAGGATTAACCCAATCCACTTGATTTGCAGGAACTGGATCTGGAGCTGGATTAGGGTTTGTCAGAAAGACCCTAAAAATTCAAACTTTGAATTTCAAACTTATGAAAGGATAGAAAGATGCTCCTTGATGAGTTGATCAAGCCGGTATATTCAGAATTTGAAAACTGCAAAGTTTCACCCCTCAAATTTGCCTTTGAAACTTCTGGATTCATTAGACATGACCCCGAACTAGGGTTTTATAAATCCCACCCTGCTACCCCATCAAAAGATTCGATCCAAATCTCTAAGCTTCTATTTTTCTGAGGAGCTTCCAGCCGTGGTCATAGACTTAAAAAATTTCCATTTTTGCAGAAGCCTTAATTTTCCACTTTTTCGATCAAAGTCCCGAACTAGGGTCTGATCAAGCTCGGCCTTCTTCCCAACCAAAAATTCTGATCTTGGTCTCTAAATTTTGATTTTGATGAGTAGCATTCATCCGTAGTATCCAATTATAAAAATTCCAACTTTCTTCGAAACCCTAAATTTCGGAAGCCATGAATGAAGGTGCTCAAAAATAATTATGTTCTGACAGAAATATGTACCTGATTGTTTCTAGTGTAACTCCGAAATTTTTGATAAACAGGGTCTGAAAACGTTTCCTGTGATATTTCAACCTATCATATTTCCAACCCCACAGGTCTGACATCAATTGTATTCTCTGAGAGAGAGTTATTCCAAGTGTCGCAACATGACTTGTTTATGGGATAAAACAGGAGAGCGAACATGTATGGCATGCCACATGTCACTAGTTCAGTTTCAGCCTATGAAAAAGTTAACTTGAGAAAGTACAGTCTGTGCACTACTTGTCACTTTTTACGAAATTTCATTTGGAGCTTCCTATCCCAAGTTATGACCTTTTTTCCTAGGTCACTTGTTTATGACTCAGATCTGGAAGAGGCCGAAACCCTAGATTGTACAGATCATAAAACACAAAGTACAACGAATTAAAAGTTTTCCTTTGTACACAAGGTACATGGGGATCTGATCTTCGACCTGTAGAAGTTTTAGATCTGAAAAATTTCCCAAAATGGATTTATAGCGAAAGTGCTACGATGACTGTTTTTTGCTATATCAATCCCAAGCATCGCAAGTGCAACAAATGTCATACATGCTATACCATGCCCTCTTTCAGTCTAGCTCTGATACCATGCTAGTTTTTTCAGAATTTACTTCAATCTGATCTAGGATCTTAACTGAGAGAACAACATGTACAGCATATCAATCATGGACACAATAATGCAAGCACACAAGAGACACAGAGTTTACTTGGGGAAAACCATAAAGGTGAAAAACCCCAATAACTTCCTCAAAGATAGATAGAGAAATGATACAACCCAAGCACAAGAGATAGACATCTCCTAGCAGTAGCTTCTCCTCCTCCACAAGTGCGCCACACTCCAAAGAGTGTGTGTCAAAATAGAATGATGAAATAGAGTGCCTCCCACACTCTATTTATACTTGACTTGACTTGCCTAATAACCTTTACTAGGTCGGCCTTAACTTAACCACATAACAGAATTTTGACTGGGCCGACACCCAATAGGGTGGTCTAATAACCCTTTGACCCACATGGCCGACCCCCAATAGGGTGGTCTAATAACCCTTCGACCCACATGACTTATACAGGGCCGACCCCAACAAGGTGGTCTAATAACCCATCAAGTATAAGTTACGACACTTACAATATAAATGACGACACTTCCATATAAAGGAATAATAAAATCTCTATAGGAATACAAACACTTCCGTGTAGACGAATAATACCATCTCTATAGGAGTACAATATACATATATGAAATACATTCCGAAGTTACATATGCATCAACACTACTGCCCGCAGGTACTTGCAGGTATTCCTTCGACAGTAGCGTACAAATTTGGCTTTGGTTGTTTCATGACCTTTGGTTGTTGTTGGGTTGGTTATGGATGATCCTGAGTCTTTATTGGCCGGATTCTTGACTATTCCACACCTTGTTTGTGACCAGAACTATTCTATTCTCTTGGTTGAGCCTTGTTGGTTTTTTACCCATTCTTGGATTTAGCCTTGTTGGTTTTTTTCCTATTTAGCTCATACCGTTGGCTGGGTCTTACTGTTTGGGATCTGCTGGGTTATCTTATTGATCTCCTCGGCATTTCAGTGACTGAATAGTAGGATTTTGCTAGCATTTTGCATTTCATCATATTGAAAAATACAAAAAAAAAATTGCATTTTCCTTTTGCTTATAAGAGAAAATAAAAACAAAAAAAATTACTTTTATGTACTGCATTTTGCATTGAGTGCTTTCCGCTTTCATTTATGTTCTGCCTGTGCATTGAAAATATAAAAGAGTTGCATCTTTATTTCAAAACCGTTGGATTGATTTTGCATACTAGTGGCATTGTTTTTATTGGATAGATGAATCTAGGATTTGTTGATGGTGCATACTATTGAGTCATATACATCACTAGTTTCACGACCATATCCTTTGAGTAACCACAGCCATTAAAATTAACGCTTAATCTTAAAATTGATTAGACTGATTTTATTTGATAGGGTACACAAATTAGCATAGGTTTAGAGTCTTGGAATAGATCATTGTGAGTTAACTCTTCAAGACTACTAGACGAAACATTATGTCTCTGACTAGGGAGTGGTGAAATCCATTGTATACATCGGTGTTCTCAGGAAACTCTATTTAGACCAGAGATAAGCACGAGGTCACGGGAGGTTGGTTGAGGAGATATCCCTCTGATACTGGCTGAACGTGGGAGATATATCCAGGATTTGTTCGTATCTGGGGGTACCGAAGGTTCGTCCTCTTGTGCTTCAGGTTTAGATACCCTGTGCATACGACGGATCGCACCTGCGACTGTCCCCCTGAGCATCGGTTATATCGTCGTGTCCTTAGTTTCCTTACCTAGGTATCGTACAAGGTATTCATAGTGGTTATACTGCGGGTGTCCTGAGTCAGATAGGGGTTGGACAGCACAGTTTCCTGTTGTATAGGGACTTGACCCTGTGCACGCAGTGAAGTCTGGGAATCCTTATAATTGATTATATTACCTCCAGCTATGTTTTGGGCGTCTCAAGCCTCTCCTAGGCAAGACATACCGACTCTAGTGTCGGGAGCTCATTTAGCCACTCTGTTTGTATGCTCTTGGTTGTAGTTTCTCTAGGTGTGTGCTTTTGATTTACTGTTTCTGATTGATAGTTTGGCTGCTAGGGGACGTCTTGATTTTATAGTCTCTCCGGAGATATCATGGCGCAGAGTTCTGCTCTCCGCCGCTCTCGTCGTTTGGCTGGTTTACCGGCTACAGAGCTTTCACTCCATATTGAGAGGGGATGCTGGAAGGCTCCCTCCTAGTCTTCGGATTCTTACCGACATTTTATTGACGACATCATGAATGCACATTCAGGCATGGGAGAAATCCCTACGGATCATTCGGGAGAAAACCCTTCAGACACCCCTACTCCTCAAGAGGCATGGGCGGGTGATCCACTTGATCCCCATCCTAATTTTTTTGGTCTGGATCCACCCGAGGATGACTTGTTCGATCCTTTAAATCTACGTGATTTTCGATATGGGATGCCTGAGGCCCATGATGAAGAAGACCCCGTGCCCAACGAGACCCCATTATCTTTTGGTATGCCCTGTTACACCACAGTTGAAACTCCTACTCCTTTTGGTAGTCACCCACAGTTGAAACTCCTACTCCTTTTGGTAGTCACGCTGGCACTAGTCATGGCGTTAGCAACACTGCACCCACTAGGGGTAATACCCTTGCCGAGGGCACTACTTTATCCACTCACACACATAGTATGGGGATCGCTCACATTCCTCCTAACAATGCTAATGTTGGAAGATGGCTGCTTCCTAGGACTACCCAACCTAATACGAGCATTGTTCGCAATCCGACTCACCATCCACCACCTAATACACATGCCCATACATGACAAACTAGGACCACTTTTGCAAATGTTAACATTCCTCCCAATCACGGGGGTGGACACATACCACATACTTTTATGTCTGCCACTACCACTATTCAAGCTAATGTAGGAGGTGGGAATACCTCTCATACTCAAGGTTACAATGCCACCATTCCTGCTACTAGTAATGCCAACGTTGGGGTTGGAAATACATCTCATACTTATGGTCACCACACGACTGCTCACACTAATCCTAATGCTTACACTGGGGGTGGGAACATACATCACCACTATGGTCATTACAACATGGTTCCCGCTACAAATAGTATGTATATGCCCCATACTTATGGTGGCAACCGCTATTACAATACAGTCGGTACTGGCCACTAGTACAACCCACCTCAATATGGTGCCCAAAACCCTTATATACCTGCTCACTCTCACATGGGTCAGGTCGGAGGAGGTTATCAACCTTATGGCCATGGTCAAGCTTATGGTCCGTCAGGGCCGTATAATCAGCAGTTTAATGCTCATGGTCAAGCTTTTGGTCCATCTTATAATTCGGTTCCATACACCCAACCTTTTATGGCAGCCCATAATCAAGCTTTCCAGCCGCAGCTCCCGTTCCTTGCATGTTTGAATCTTTCGGATCTTTCAAAGCTCACGAATGATCCAGTGTGTCACGACCCTAATTGGCCTCCGGTCTCTACCAAGCTCCCTTCGGATATTCCTAAGTTTGAGGGGAAAGGTGGTGAGGATCTGGGTGATCATGTTACAACGTTTCACCTTTGGTGCTCTTCCAATTCGTTAAACCACGATTCTGTTAGATTACGATTATTTCAACGCACCCTCACGGGGGAAACTAAGAAGTGGTATGCTGAGTTGTCGGGGAACACATATAGGGGATTCAATGAGACCGCTTTGGTTTTCTTAGATCATTTCCAGTTGCCAGTTCGTTACGATACTGGTACTGAAATTTTGTCTACCTTCTATCAGAAGAAGGTCACGCATATTTCTGACCACGTTCAAGAGTGGCGTCGATGGAAGCGATTAGTGAAAGAAAAAATTCCTCCATAGTTTCTTTTGGAATGGTTCCTCAAGTCTCTGCTCCCGTATATTTCCAAGGATGTTTCGATGTCCGGTATTATGACTGAGGAACAAGCCATCTTGAATGTCCAGCAGTTAGATTTATTATACTCTCAGTCTAGCATTTTATATGACATTATCCTTGACGCACCGCGAACACGACATGAGCCCAAGTCAATTCCTGGACCGCATGCCGATGGCATTGTGGGATTCGCAAGCTCTTGCCCTATAGATTTTTTGGCTAATCAAATGCAAAAAAAATTTCTAAACCACTCTACTCCCGGACAGGTTCACACCTTGTCCACTTCCACCCCATCGTCCGATGTACACACTGTGCAAACGACAAACCCGTCAGGTAACCATCAACCTAGTGGTAAGAAAAAGGGGAAGAACAACCATAAGGGTGGAAAAAATGGGAAGAATAATAGAAATCACAATACCCCTCGTAAGGAGAATTCCAACCTCCTCGAGAAGGTGAAAATGTTGTTGAGGACCGTAAACCTAAGCGTAAGGTGAAATTTCATTGTAAGCTTTGTGGGGAAGATCATCTTACTCACTCATGTCCTCGAATCAAAGAAGCATCGAACCATTTGGCACAGAGCCTAGCTGTGTTGAAGGATCCCCTTCCTCATCATCAAAACATGGCTTCGCATGCTCCCGCCACTATTTATGGACCTACTGAGATGGCAACGTCTTCTTCCAATACTAGTTCTTATGGATGCATGAATATGGTTCAATCGGAGGTTAGTGTTTCTACTCGTCAACGCGATTATGGTGCACCACAACCTAATATGGGGAGTGAGCCTCCCCCTCCTCCTGATAACTCCTTGCATATCGAGAAGCCTTCTATTATGCCGCAGATACCGAAAGGTGTTCTTAAGCGCTCTATGCATAATCCCAATGCCTGAGCCACCCAAAACTACTCCATCGTAGAAGATTTGGGCCAAACTCCGTGTGCCATGTCGGCTCTTGAAGTTTTACAGGCGTGTCCTTCTCAAAGGCATGCCCTTTTGTGTGCATTAGGATCTTAGGATGGGGGAAATCCCAATGTTATCAAGTTCGACACTACTGATATTCAACCTTGCTTACCTTACCATGTGGCCTTTCAAATCCATGTAGAGTGCCTTAAATATTTTGTCAGAAGGACGATGGTTGACGAAGGCACTTCCACGTCAGTCATGTCATTAGCTTGTTGGAAAGCTCTTGGCTCTCCTCCTCTACTCACGTCTAGGACCATGCTCACTGCATTTAACGGTCGGTCATTTAAGCCGCATGGGATTATCGGATTATCCCTTCCCTTGTTGTCCACTTGGGGGGTAAACCTGTGCATATTGAAGTCGAAGTGGTTGATGCGCCCATCGACTACAACCTTTTACTGGGTCGGAATTGGATGTACGCTATGAAAGCTGTCACGTCTACTGTATTCAGGATCTTCTGCTTTCCACACGAAGGCAGGATTGTGACCATCGATTAGCTGGATTTTGTTAATCCTCCACCTGAAGCATCCCCGGGATTAGTAGTTCCACAGGTTACAGATTCTCAGCTAGAAACTGGGAACATGGGTGTTGGTATGTACCCTTCATTGATGGGATCTTATGATTTCCCTGCACCCGTGAACTTTATCGGAACCATTTTCGACAATGCGCCTCCTCCTTCGCATAATGTACCTTTCTAGACTTCATATTTTGATGACCCGTGGACTTTACCATCCACGAATTCTACATCTGGAGACATTGCTTATGTCGGGATGTCTGTGCCACTGTCTACTGTCGAGCTTGCTTATCAAGATATTAAACAAGCCACCGCATACCCGGATCTCGCCTCTTCTCGGACAGTTGAGGAAGATCCCGGTATGCTGCCATTTTGGGTAGTCGACTCATCTTGTTCGAACGATTGGCTTGATGGTAATTTTCCTTCGGATGAAGCTATTATCGAGGCCATGTGTGGTAGTGAGACACCTTGGGAGGATATGCATCATCGCTCTTATTTCCTTCCCAACCTCGATCTCGCCGAGAAAGAAGAGTTTAGGACGACTCTTGCAGAGATGGTTGGTCACCCTGTGGCTCTTTTGGGTTCACATGAGATTTATGCGGAAGGGAATATGGCTAATATTTCCCCTACTCAATCGATCAACATCTCTCGCACTCCTGGGAAGATTGAAAACGTTTATATTGGTGACGATTGCACTTCCGAGGAAGTTGCCATTTACACCGAGATATTCAAGGAACTTCAGGAAGCTTTCACCTGGTCATATGAGGAGATGCCAGGAATAGACCCTAGTATTGTCAAGCACGAGATTAAAATGTATCCTCATGCTAAACCGGTTCGACAACGTCTTCGAGCTGTTAACCCTAGGAAGGCAGCCGCTATCAAGGCAAAGGTATAAAAACTGCTCAAAGTTGGTTTTATCTACCCCGTTCCCCTCACCGAATGGGTGTTAAACCCCGTTCCTGTGGATAAGAAGTAGGGAACGATCCGTGTATGCACTGATTTTAGAGACCTGAATCGTGCATGTCCGAAAGACAACTTCCCCATGCCATTCATCGATCAAATCTTGGATGCTTGTGTGGGAAGTGAGACTTTTTCGTTCATGGACAACTTTTTAGGGTATAACCAGATTCAAATCAAACCTGAGGACCAACATAAAACTGCTTTCATTTGTCCTTGGGGTACTTTTGCATATCAGAAAATGCCCTTCGGCCTTAAAAATGCCAGAGCTACGTTTCAGCGTGCCATGACCTATGCTTTTCTCGACCTTAAAAGTATAATGGACGTTTTCTTGGATGATCTTGCTGGCCATTCTCGTAAGAGAATGGACCATCCCATGCACCTTCATTGGATTATTGAACGATGTATACGCTACAAGATCCGTTTGAATCCCAATAAATGCATTTTTGTAGTGAGGTCTGGTCGCCTTCTACGATTTATAGTTTCGAAAGAGGGCATTAGGGTCGATCCTCTTAAAGTTGAGGCAATACTTCGGTTTCCTCCTCCGCACAACTTGTTTCAACTTCAGAGCCTCCAAGGGAGAGCTACTTTTCTGCGTCGTTTTGTAGTCAATTATGCTAATCTCACCAAAGGTTTTGCGCACTTATTGAAGAAAGATACACCGTTTATCTGGGATGAGTGAGCCTACGAATCTTTCAACACCCTTAAGAAAGCTTTGGTATCAGCCCCTGTGCTCAGTCCACCCGACTTTGCATGAGATTTTATACTTTATGTGGCTTCGTCTCAAGAGACGATTGACATGGTCTTGGTTCAGGTTGATGATGCACTCATCGAGCATGTCATCTATTACCTCAATCGAAATCTAGTAGACGCTGAACTAAGATATACTCATGTGGAAAAGATGGCGCTTGCGACTGTCCATGCAGTCCAACGGTTACGACACAATATTTTGCTGAGAACAACCACAGTTGTAACACACATCAATCCGTTTCAATTCATATTATCATGACGCCTTATAGAGGGGAAATAAAATAAATGGATTGTGATCCTTCAAGAGTTCAATCTCGATTTTGCTTCGGCGAAGTCGGTGAAATCGTTGGTGTTTGCTGAGCTTATGTCGGACCTTCCGAGACTTGATGAGGATGTCATCCATGAAGATTCCTTTATGGATGAACATTTGTTTCTTATCTCGTCAGAGGACCCTTGGTATGGGGATGTCATTATATATCTCCAAACTTTGAAGTTTCCTCCGCATTATTCATGGGATGAGCGACGGCGTGTGAAACATCACGCTAAAGATTATACTATCGTCGGTGATACTTTGTATTGCTGAGGAAAGGACTCTATTCTCCATCGTTGCTTGACTCATGAAGAAGCAGAGCATGTGCTTAATGATTGCCATGCTGGGGCGTGTGGCGGTCACTTATCTGGGCTTGCTATAGCCCAACGTATTATGCGAGCTGGTTACTTTTGGCCTTCAATCTTTAAGGATTGTATTAATGCTGTGAAGAGATGTCACCCTTTCCAGGTGTTTTCTTGAAATATACACTTGCATCCAACACCCCTTCATCCGGTCATCACCGTCGGTCCTTCACGAAGTGGGGGGTAGATTTCATGGATTGCAAACCAGCTTCAACTGGGGGGCATCACCATATTATAGTGGTCATGGATTATTTCTCCAAATGGGCTAAGGCCATGCCTATTGTTAAAGCCGATGGTTCTACAGCAGCCCACTTCGTGTTCAATCAGATTATCACTCAGTTCGGTATTCCAAAAGAGATTGTCACTAACCATTGCAGTCACTTTCAGAACAAAATGATGAAGGATTTGTCTCTCAAGCTTGGGTTTCGTCAGGCACACTCATCTTCTTACTATCCCCAAGCGAATGGTCAAGTTGAAGCAGTCAATAAGTCTTTAAAGACCATTCTCCAATGTACCATCCAACAAAGCAAGAACAACTGGCACATTATGTTATATCCTGCTTTATGGGAATATCGAACTGCAGTCAAGACTGCCATTGGGTTCTCACTATTTCAGCTGGTACACGGTGTGGAGTCGATTTTACCGATTGAATGCGAAATCCCTTCACTTAAACTGGCCATAGAGCTCCTCCCTGATATGATGGGTGTTAAGCACCATTTAGTCCACCTTGAAAAACTTGACGAGCACCGTTGAGATGCCGCTGTGGCTATTGATGCCAATAAACATCGTGTTAAGGCTCAGTACGATAGGTTAAGGCTCAGTACAATAGGTCTGTCCGTTTCCGGCAATATGCTTAAGGTGACTTGGTCCTCTTATATGACCAAGCTAAAGAACCACTGGGGGCAGGAAAGTTTAACCCCATGTGGCAAGGTCCTTACATTGTGAGGTGTGTCCTGAAAAAAGGAGCCTATGAATTAGAGGACTATGAGGGGAACGTCTTGAAGGAGCCTAGAAATGGGCTCTACCTCAAGCGGTATTACACTTGAAATTCTAAGTTCGAGCTAATGCTTTTGTACACTATTGTATAGTTATTTCTATACATAGTTTAGGTTTCTTTTGGTTTTCGGGTCTGTTGATTCGCTTCCGTTTGATTGACAGATGTCAGCAGAATTTCCTATGTTCTTAGGGTTTGAGAATAGTGCTAGCCATCATACGCAGTAGCTTGCTTCTTCTGCCTGGGTTATTTATTCACCTGGCCACCTAGTTGTGTCTTCAAGAGGTGCTTGTCTTGGTCCTACATCCAACAATGTGGCTCAGTATAGTGTCGTGATTGAGTGACTTCGGGATGCTATTTTACATGGCATCCAGTCTTTAGAAGTCTGCCTAGATTCCCAACTAGTTGTGTCTTAGTTGAATGGTCAGTACCATCTGAGAGACTCTACGTTACTACGAAAATTCTTAAGGGTAAGACTCTTGGAATGACATTTTGTTTCAATTACATACATTCATATTCTGAGAAGTATCAATCATATATCTGATGCATATGCTAACTATGTATTATATTGGCATTTGTCACATCCACAATGAAGCACACAAATAAAATATACATTCATACATTTGTACATACACACATGTAGTAGAACCGGAGAACCAAAGTTTTCATAAATAATATATCCAAAAATGGTAGTGTCTGTTGAATATTGTAACTTCCAAGAATATTATATTTGTATATTATTTATTCCAGAGATGTTCTATACCTCTGAGGTGATTCTACTATGTATCCGGAGATGTTTATTCCTCCGAGAAGTTGTGGCAACTAGGGTTATTAGACCCACCATGTGGGGGTCGGCCCTGAGATAATATTTTAGGGGTTACTAGACTTCTCCAGGAGAGGTCGGCCCCATTAGGTCTTTTATTCAGTTAGGAGTCAGTATAAATAGAGGAGGTGAACTCCTCATTAGATCACTCACTCACTTGTGAAAATTGGCGCACTTGTCTGGGAGATCTGCTAAGGAAGAAAAGAAGGAGGGAGCACATCTTGTATTTTGGTTGATCATCTTATTGAGGAAAGCTTTGCTGGGTTTTCTACCCCATGAGGGTTTCCCAGGGTAAATTTTGTGTCTATCTTGTGATTCTGCTTCTTTCAGTGATCTTGCTAGTCTATTTGGTTTAAACTTAACATGGTATTAGAGCTAGACTGAATAGAACATCTTTCACAAGGTAAGAATACCTCTCTCTCTCTCTCCGGTGTATGTTAGGGTTTCAGCAGAAAGTTGGTATTTTTGAATTTTGATTACATGGCTGGATAGCTCTTCTCAATACCTATCTTTTGAGCCCTAGATCGAACTTTTTGGTTGGGTAGAACACCGGGAAAGTCAAACCCTAATTCTACCAAAAGTGCGATAAATCAGAAATTGGTTTCAGCAGAAAGTTGGTATTGTTGAAATCTGATTACATGGCTAGATATCCCTTCTCAAGACAAATCTTTTGAGCCCTAGATTGAACTTTTTGGTTGGGTAGAACTCTGGGAAAGTCCAACCCTAATTCTACCAAAAGTGTGATAAAATTTTGTCTCAGGATCCGGAAAAGTAAAAGGTAACTTTTCAGGTAAGTACTACTCTGTCTCTTGGACTCCCCCAAGAGAAGATGGCTCCAAACACTAAGCTTGAAGACAAGCTAGAAGGTATAGAAAATTTCCAGGCATGGAAATACAGAATTGGTCTCATTCTTGAAGAGAATGATCTTGCTCATTATATCAAGGATGAAGTGGCAGAACCAGAAGGAGATGAAGCCAAAGAAAAGCATAGGAAGGATTTGATTAGGGCAAAGAGAATCATAGCTGATTCTATTAAAGACCACTTGATTCCCTAAGTGGCCTCCAAGAAGACTCCAAAGGAAATGTAAGATGCCCTAGGAAGAATGTATGAAGGAAAGAACATCAATAGGAAGATGAACCTAAGGACTCAATTGAAGAGTACCAAGATGCACAAAGGAGAATCCATTCAAGACTACTTCTCAAGGGTCTAACAAATCAAGGAACAACTAGATGACATTGGTGATACTCTTGATGAAGATGAACTTGTGATGACTGCTCTAAATGGTCTCACTAGATCTTGGGAATCATTTATATAAACTATGTGTGCCAGAAAGAAAAGTATGAAGTTTGATGTAGTATGGGAAGATTGTGTTCAAGAAGAGGCTAGGGTAGCCAACAGGGAAGCACTTCTCAAAGAGGATGATCAAGCCTTGGCTACTCACACTAAGAAAAGAATGGGTCACTTCAAGAAAGTTGAACACAAGGGATCTCAACACTTCTCCAAATTCAAAAGGAATAAAAGACCCAATCAAGTAAGGGATCTCTCCACAGTCCAATGCTACAATTGTCCTAAACTTGGACACGTTTCCAGATTTTGTCCTTCAGAAAGGAAGAAGAAGTTTATACCCAAAATACACCATGCTCATATGGCAGTAGATGATAGTGAAGAAGAAGAAGAAGAAGAAGAAGAAGAAGAGGAAGAAAGGCCTCAAAAGAAAAGGTCCAAAGTAAAGAAAGAAAATCCAGAAGAATATGTCCTATTCTCTGCACTCTTTGGATCTGTATCTCCTGGAGAAGATACATGGCTCATTGATAGTGGTTCTTCTAAGCACATGTCAGGTCAAAGAAATACTTTCTCAAAACTTGAAGAAAAGTCTTCTTCACAAAAGGTATCTCTAGGAGATGATTACCAATATCCCATCAAGGGGATTGGTGAAGCAAGCTATAAGCTAGATTCTGGTTCACCCTTGAAGATGAAAGAAATCTTATATGTGCTAGGACTAAAGAAAAACCTACTCTTGATCTCAGCACTAGATAAGAAAGGTTTTGGAGTTGCCTTCATAGATGGTCAAGTACTCATGTGGCCAAAGGGAAAATCCATTAAAGATGTAGTTGTCATTGGTGAAGAGGAAGGAGGCCTCTATAAGCTAAAGGGATATCCAGAAGTTGCCCTTGCCCATGAAGCATCTAGCCCATGTGAGCTATGGCACAGAAGATTAGCCCACATTAACTATAAATCCCTACCCTATGTAAGCAAGGTGGTGATAGGTCTACCAGACCTAAAGGTTGATCATAATGGCTCATGCAAAGGATGTGAAAAAGGGAAGAATGTCAAGAACCCTTTTCCAAAAAGTGAAACAAAGACTAAGAACATCTTAGAGCTAATACATTCAGATGTATGTGGACCTATGCCTACCACTTCCCTAAGTGGTTTTGAATACTATCTTTCATTCATTGATGACTATTCAAGAAAGACATGGATATACTTTCTAAAAGGTAAGAATGAGGTTTTCGGAAAATTCAAGGAGTTCAAGGCCTTAATAGAAAATCTCTCAGAAAATAAAATCAAGACTCTCAGAACAGACAATGGGGGAGAATATACTTCAAAGGAATTTGAAGACTTTTGTAAGGAAGTTGGAATCAAGAGGGAACTAACCACTCCCTATAATCCCCAACAAAATGGGGTGGTTGAAAGAAAGAATAGAACCATAATGGAGGCTGTAAAAACCATGATACATGATCAAGATCTACCTATGTATTTATGGGCTGAAGCAGCTAGGACAACAGTCTATGTGCAAAATAGACTTTCCCATAGTGCTCTTGAATTCAAAACTCCAGAAGAAGTGTTCACAGGAAAGAAGCCTGAGGTGAGTCATCTCAAAAATTTTGGTTGTCCTGTGTACATTCACATTCCAAAAGAAAAGAGAACCAAGTTGGATCCTTCTGGTAAGAAGGGAATCTTTGTTAGATACTGTGAATCATCCAAATCTTTCAGAATCTACATACCAGGTTTTCATCATATGGAAATAAGTAGAGATGTAACATTTGATGAAGAAGCAGCTCTCAAGAAATCCAAGAAGTGTCAACTTGAAGAAATCTATGAAGAAGATACACCTCCTAGAATCACAAAAGCTGTACACATACCTGAAGATGATACTCCAGAAGACCATGACATGATAGAACCTCAAGAACCCCCTTTTTCAGACTTATCTAGAAAAAGAAGACCAGCATGGGCTAGAGACATTATTCAAGGAGCTGAAAGATATGGAGCTCCTGAAGGCTCCACCAGAGAAAGAGAGAAACCAAAGCTAGTATCCATTTATATGGCCTTAATGTGTGATCTTGTGGATCAACTACCTACTAGCTATGAAGAGGCAGCTCAGAAGAAAGAATGGGTAGAAGCAATGACAGAAGAATATCAGTCAATACTGAAAAATGATGTTTGGGATATAGTCCCCAAACCAAAAGATAAAAGTGTGGTTTCCTCCAAATGGATTTTCAAGATAAAACATACTGCAGATGGTAGCATTGAAAAATACAAGGCAAGATTTGTAGCCAGAGGATTCTCTCAGAAAGAGGGAATTGACCATGAAGAAACATTTGCACCAGTTGCTAGGTATACTTCAATTAGAACTATCATGGCACTTGCATCCATGATGAAATGGAAATTGCACCAAATGGATGTTAAGACAGCTTTTCTGAATGGTGTAATTGAAGAAGAAGTATACATAGAACAACCACAAGGATTTGAGGTCAAGGACGGAAGGACCCATGTATGCAAACTGAAAAAGGCATTATATGGATTAAAGCAAGCTCCCAGGGCTTGGTACGGAAGGATTGACAATTTCTTAACAAGCATGGGCTTTACCAAAAGTAAAGCTGACCCCAATCTTTATCTCAAAGTGATGGATGATGAACCAGTTATATTGTTGTTATATGTAGATGATCCATTTCTAACTGGAAATTAGAAACAAATTATTGAAAGCAAGAAGAAGCTTTCTTCAGAATTCGAAATGAAATATCTTGGATTAATGCACTACTTCTTAGGCTTAGAAGTATGGCAAGAACCAAAAGGAATCTTTCTAAATCAAGGTAAGTATACTGTGGAGATTCTCAAAAGATTTGATATGTTGGAGTGTAAAGCCATGGCCACTCCCATGGACTCCAACCTGAAGTTATTAGTTAATGATTCATCAGAATTAGTAGACATAACTCTATACAGACAAATCATTGGATCATTGATGTATTTAACAAATACTAGGCCAGATATATGCTTTGCTGTAAATACCCTAAGTCAGTATCTAGTAGAACCTAGAAAGGTTCACTTAATAGCTGCAAAGCATATAATGAGGTGCCTAAAAGGTACATTAGATTCTGACCTATATTATCTCGGATGTCATGAACTCAGGTTACATGGTTACTCAGATTCTGATTGGGCAGGTAGTGTCTCAGACAAAAAAAGTACTTCAGGTGGATGTTATGGTCTTGGATCTGCCATGATCTCCTGGTACAGCAAGAAACAATCTAGTGTGGCCCTCAGTACTGCTGAAGCAGAATATATAGCCGCCTGCTCTGCCAGCTGTGAAGCAGTATGGCTTCGGAAACTTTTATCTGGAGTGTTTGACTTAGAAATGGATCCCATTGTGATTATGTGTGATAATCAAAGCTGCATTAAGATGACTGAAAATCCTGTGTTCCATGATAAGTCAAAACATATTGAGATCCGTTACTTCTATATACGAGATATGGTGCAGAGAGGAGCTATCAAGCTCGAGTATATAAGCACTGAGGATCAGATTGCTGATATCTTGACTAAACCTCTATCTCGAGGAAAGTTTGAATACTTCCGAGACAAGCTTGGTATAGTCCAGAAGGACCCTCCTCGAAAGGGGGAGTAGTATAGTATCTGATAACAAGTCTGTCCCTTCAATTTGCTGCACTTAGTTACTTAGAATTATTTAGATTTAGGACTCTTATATTTTGCTTTTGATGATGGATGTATTAGTAAGAATACATGCTTTTGATGTTAGATGTATACATGCTTTTGATGATAGATGTATTAGTGAGAATACATACTTTTGATGTTAGATGTATACATGCTTTTGATGATGGATGTATTAGTGAGAATACATGCTTTTGATGTTAGATGTATACATGCTTTTGATGATGGATGTATTAGTGAGAATACATGATGTTAGATGTATTGATGAGAATACATGTAAGGATTGAGTCATCCTTGGACATGGTCCTAAATGTACGGTTGAGGATTGAGTCATCCTTGGACGTGGTCCTAAATGTACGGTTGAGGATTGAGTCATCCTTGGACGTGGTCCTAAATGTACAGTTGAGGATTGAGTCATCCTTGGACGTGGTCCTAAATGTACGGTTGAGGATTGAGTCATCCTTGGACGTGGTCCTAAATGTACGGTTGAGGATTGAGTCATCCTTGGACGTGGTCCTAAATGTACGGTTGAGGATTGAGTCATCCTTGGACGTGGTCCTAAATGTATGGTTGAGGATTGAGTCATCCTTGGACGTGGTCCTAAATGTGCGGTTGAGGATTGAGTCATCCTTGGACGTGGTCCTAAATGTACGGTTGAGGATTGAGTCATCCTTGGACGTGGTCCTAAATGTATGGTTGAGGATTGAGTCATCCTTGGACGTGGTCCTAAATGTACGGTTGAGGATTGAGTCATCCTTGGACGTAGTCCTAAATGTACGGTTAAGGATTGAGTCATCCTTGGACATGGTCCTAAATGTACGGATGGGATTGCATCATCCCTAGACATGATACTTGTCTTAAAGTGATAAGGACTGATCATCCTGGAACTCGATCTGGATTGTATCGTCCATGGACCTATGTCCTAAAGAGAGCAAGACTGATCATCCTATATGTGATGACGATGTTGATGATCGTGTGATGACGATGCTGATGATCGTGTGATGACGATGCTGATGACCGTGTGATGACGATGCTGATGATCGTGTGATGACGATGCTGATGATCGTGTGATGACGATGTTGATGATCGTGTGATGACGATGCTGATGATCGTGTGATGACGATGTTGATGATCGTGTGATGATGATATCAATGACCGTGTGATGACAATGCTGATGATCGTGTGATGGCAATGCTGATGATCGTGTGACGATGATGTTGATGATCATGCTGATGATGCTGATGACGATGCTGACGATGCTGATGACGATGTTGATAATCGTGAGATGTCGATACTGATGATCAAGTGATATTGACACTGTTGAGAAAGATGAATTGAAGAAAGCTTCCGATGATATATAGATGTATCATGTATGATGTAGTCGATGACTCGTTGCTCCTACAGATGTTGTTATAATATCCTTCTCGTTAAGGGGGAGTGTTGAATATTGTAACTTCCAAGAATATTATATTTGTATATTATTTATTCCGGAGATGTTCTATACCTCCGAGGTGATTCTACTATGTATCCGGAGATGTTTATTCCTCCGAGAAGTTGTGGCAACTAGGGTTATTAGACCCACCATGTGGGGGTCGGCCCTGAGATAATATTTTAGGGGTTATTAGACTTCTCCAGGAGAGGTCGGCCCCATTAGGTCTTTTATTCAGTTAGGAGTCAGTATAAATAGAGGAGGTGAACTCCTCATTAGATCACTCACTCACTTGTGAAAAGTGGCGCACTTGCCTGGGAGATCTGCTAAGGAAGAAAAGAAGGAGGGAGCACATCTTGTATTTTGGTTGATCATCTTATTGAGGAAAGCTTTGCTGGGTTTTCTACCCCATGAGGGTTTCCCAGGGTAAATTCTGTGTCTATCTTGTGATTATGCTTCTTTCAGTGATCTTACTAGTCTATTTGGTTTAAACTTAACAGTGTCATAATACAAAACTAGAGCCCATAGCCCTCAAAAATATACATATCGATACAAAAAAAATAGGACCCTGAGATATCTACTCCCTACGAGGAGGCCTAGCTGTCGCCCCGACAACATGTGTCTCATAGTAATACTGTACTGCATTTGCTATACGCTGCAGTAGTCGTACCAAGTGTCCTGGAACCCCCACTACGTGGCGCTGCATATCTGCTGGTAACCGCGCCACCTCTACCTGTGGTACCCCGGAAGCCATCCGTGATAGGTTGCCCCGCAGAGTCTGTAGTATACACTTTGCTGCAGCACCTCCTGCCTCATCACCCCTACCCTGGCGACGATGTCTCGGGAGGCCATCAGGTCTCACTAGGCCCTTGTCTGCGAGTAAGCAGTAAAACATTAATATATGATACTACCCCAAAAAATATTTTTTCATTCACATCTATAATAAAAAATCCATAAAAATTTAATACACCAAAAAACCTAAAAAGAGTACTCACCGATGTCTCCGAACGTTGCACCTGGTGGAAGCGGCATGTCACGATCTTGGCGGAAGTCTATCCCTGGATAGGGGTAGTCATCTATGGCAATGACCTCTCGGTCCCACCAGTGAAAGAACTCCTCAGTATATGGTGATGCCTGTCAGCCACCACCCTATCGCGTCAAAACCTCAACCCATCGGGTCATGGCTGGATTACAGAAACTATGAGGAGGGACCTCAACCCTCGGACTAAGCCCCGGAACACGCTCAAAGAAGAAGCTACATAAGATACTGATGTATCCGAAGTTCTTTGCTTCCCCTTTCTTGCACTCTGTCAGTTGGGTCTTCATGGACCCCAGTAGTGTGGTACACCAGTCAAATATCATTGGCTGCATACACTGCGATGGATAGAACATCACTGGCCTGGATGCCTGGTGCAAAGCTTTTGAACCAGTAATCTGCACTAAGGTAGCCACTATAAACTTCATGCTTAGGTTGACTATCACTCTGATGGGAACCTGAATCCCCACTTCCCGAGTATTTGGAACACAATACCTCTCTATATAGTCGGGGATGGTGATCCCACCACCCACAGATCAAGACCGGAGGCTTGCCACCTCACCTCGGTGGGACAAACCTGTAATAAAATAGACATCTTCCACCTCCAATGAAATTATCTGCCCCTCTAGGTTGAATTTCTGTGCATCGACATCCCGGTAATCAATCAAACGGAGGAGTAATAGGTTTTGGGCTCTTAAACCCCCTATGCTCCAAAATTTGTAAAGCCCACATGCTTGGAGCGTTTGCTGTGTAGGCAAATTGTTGCGGACGACCTCATCCACTTGGTCATGCTCTCTCTCTCTCCACTCTAGAACCATCCTGGAGTGAGAAAAAACCAACCACTAAAAATTGAAATAAAAGCATTAAAATGGAAGGCAAGGATGAGACTACCAACATGCTCCTGACGGTTCTATGAATGGACGCCTGTAGCTCCTGGAATCAGCAGTTGAATCTTGAGGTAAAAACTAATCCAAAAACTCCAAATGGGTGAATAGTAAAATGAATTGTAAATTGTAAATTTTTGTTACTATTTATAATTTCTGAAACCCACCTGTCTATAGTTTTTACCATTTTAAGCTGACCTGGACTAATATAATGTCATGGAGTAGCATTTTTGACCATATTTCTTCATCGAAAGTTGTTTCCGATCGTTTCAAACCTATGGTAGGTATATTTTACATGTGGCATATAGGTTAGATTTCATTTTCACACGCATTATGCATTTGACCTATTGACCATTTTCATAAACCCTAGGTTCGACCCCGCTTATTAACCAACACGGGGCCTTCACATTGTTATAGAAGTGTCATTATTTGGCGGTAGGGCCTTTCCGAACATGGGTGCCCTAGTTAGAACCACTTTTTTCACTTTGGTGCCCATGCCATTGTTTGTCCTTAGGATCGGGAGTCCTTTGTAGTTACACCACAACTTTGCGATGAAGAATCATACTCTACTTTGTCTTAAGCTGGCCATCTCCCATCAGGAATCCCCCATTTATATCAAGTTGTGATTGCATTGCATGATCCTGCTTGTCACTTGAGCCTTGTGCCAGCTCCCGCTTACTCAATTATTAGCCTGGTGCCTGAGCACATTCCCTGGTGAGCCCTGCAGAGCCTATATTTGCCTCTCACAATTTGATGACCCTTTTGACCCTAAGGGAACACCCCCCCGAGTGTCCACATCCTGCTCATGCTTCCTTGCATTGATCATAGGTATGTTCCACTGCTTGGGACTAGTCTTCTCGCATTTGACACTCATTCCCTCACTTTGTAATATCCTTGGGAAGATTTAACCAAGCTATTAACTCAACTTCAGAAATTTTAATAAAATTCACTACATAAAGTTCTTAATAATCTTTTCAAACCGAGCAGGATGTTAGTGACGGGGGTGGAGACTGAATCTGAGGATGGTGGGATGAACTTTCATTTTTGGAATTTGTATGGAGAAATGTGCAGCAGCAAATATTAATATCAGAGGGAGATTCCTAAGCACAAAGCACTGGGGCCATTTATGTTTCGGACATCAGCTACCCCTGAAGCCTACCGCAAAGCTTCCTAGGCACACCAGCATATGCTTACTAGACTAGGTGGGTACAAAAATGAGTTATGATGGTCAAATAGGCACAATAGATACTCTGGACAACAATCAGAAAGATTCGGGAAGAGTAGGGGAAGTTTGGAGATTTTAGACCCTACCGGGATGACAGAGCTAGTCAATTTTTAAGCTTTACAAACAATGGGAAAATCCTTCCAAATTATTAAAGTATGAGATTATATGGATATTATTGTGTATTAGTGACCTTCTACAACTTACAGAAATCAGATCTGACATTTAGAATAAATTTGACAGTCATTTTAGTGAAACTAGTCATTAAGCAATGCTCAATGAGCTAGTCTTCTATTCTGAATTAAGTACCGAATTTATTTAAATGTAAACTCTGTTATGAAATATTAGAGTTCTCTGATATAATGTAATTAGCAGCATCAGGTCGAAATGTTACTCACTGAACTGATTTTGCACTCATTTAATAGCTCCTCCTTAATACAATGAATTATAGGCTAGGAAACCCCCTCATAGAGCCATAGAATGATTGGAAGAAGAGAAGTAATGACCCAATCTCTATTCCGAAGGTGTAATATGATATTAAACAGGTCTGAAACAGAGGATATGGCTGCACACTGATTCTCTGGAAGAGTATGGAGAGCTATCCCCGGATCTTCTCTTCCTTATGGGGAAAACACCTCCAAATCTAGCTGTGGTTGTGAGAATGAAGGAGAAGAAGAGAATGGATCAGTTCTGAGAATTATTTCTGATACTGGACATTACTTTTGGCTGAACATAAGGCTGAACCATCCCTCCATCAGTTCTTGGGCGCATTCACTGGAGCATTCATCTTCAACTTGAGAAACTTCACCAAAACTAGCTAGAATTTCACTGAATGAGAGATCTTCTCTTGGAACTGACTGTATGACTTCATTGTTGAACTGATCTGAATGTTATTGGCTGTAGCATCATGTTTTGGACCTGCATAACACTCATAAGAAACTCACATGACCTTGGGGCACATCTCCCAAGCAAACTTGTTGAGGCACATTACTCAACTAGAGAGGCTCAGAGCTCTCAAACCAAAATTGCAAATGACAAAAGTTCTCAAATGGAATTGGTTGGATTCTTTTATAAACTTCATGATGACCTGGTGAGCAAGTTCTTGGCTTGGTGACCCATGAGAGTGGGTTACCCACTTTCCCATTCTACTCCAAAGCCATGAGGGCACCTTTCTTGAGGAGAATAGCAACTTCTAAGCTTTCAAAACTTTCTTTCCTTCACCTCCTTCACTGAATTTGGGCAAGTGCGCTTTAGATAGATTTTTTGGTTGTTGCTATTTTATTTCAGAAAGCTTTTCTGAATCTTTCCACTTTCTTTACTTTCCTCTTTCCTGCTTTTGTCTGATTTTTCTATCTTTTGTCAATTTCCTTTCTGGGTTCATCTTGCCAACTTGTCTCCACTAGATTCCTTAGCTTTATGAGACATTACCACTTAGGCAAGTTTGCCTCACTTACCAATTCGAATTTCCTAGCCAAGTCATCAACCACTTGGCACATTTATTAGCAATAAACATTTAAATGAAAATAATACAACTCAGAAATAATTTAACTTAGCAATTAATTAATTATCCAGTAATTAATTAATTGTTATGGTGTAATGCCTCAAAATTTCCCCAATTAATTAATTTCTCAATTAGTTAATCACTTGGACTTAGTCACGGGGTTAATAACTACATGGGGGGCCCTCCTTGTCCATTTAATTCCCAAATACAACCTTAGGCATCTTCCATAAGGTAGTTTCCATACTTGCTCATTAATTAAATAATTATTGCCTAGGTGATTTAGGCCAAAATTACCCCATTGACCATGGAAAAACATAGGGACATGACACACTTGTTGTACTATAAGCAATTTTATTCTTTTTCAAGCTTTTCCAAATATGAAAAAGACCAAAAAAAATCAAATATTCCAAAAAGCCGGACAGGATTATGGTTACTACTTCTTGTTGGCAGCTGTTGTGTCTCTGAACAAAGCATTCATTCCACTCCATACATTATGAGTTGGGGCTATAGTTGGACCTTAGGAGCTATACTTGTTTCTCATTTTACTCCACCGATTGGTTAAGCTTCCAGTCATTATGGAGCCCTTTTTGGTGCCTCTTGGATCAAACAATTTATATTGAGTCTATGCTGCCTGAGTCTATCCATCTGCTCATGCTCTTGTTCAAAGGAAGTCTTGAAACCTAAGTCGGCCACTCCTCAGATTTCTTGACTATTGCATGTCGGCCATTCTTATTGAGTCATTCCATTTCACCTGAGATCTTCCAAATTTTTCAGCGTAGCTGGTACCTCGTGCTGGATGATGGGGGATCCCTTAATTCCCTCCTTTTAGCGAGTCTCATTCCGTCGATTTCAACCCATTTATTCCGGAGCTTGAGGCTTAGAGTTCGGTTGAGTACCTTGAGGCTTGCAGTCATTAGTGGAAGGTTCTCTCGCCATTGATAGTTTTGGGAATACATCAATGTCCCTTGATCGATGGATTCATCCTAGTGTTCGACTTCAACACATCTATTCGCACTCTGATGATTGTACTATGTGCCTTGATGCCCATTTTCATTATCGGTGGGTTATCTCGCGTCTGTTAACGGTATACATCCTTGGTCGGTAATCAGACGATGTCACATCATGTTCGACCCCAACTCCTTTATTCACTTGATGGGACTTGCATCGTCGAAGACTTGTGTAGAAGACCTCAGGCGATAGTGGCATTTAGTATGCTACTTATGATTATGACTTTACATCTAAGATATCACCTCTCAGATATCAGCAGTTTGTACCTCCAGTTTGCACCAGTTGTTTCCTTTTCAGTAGGAGACCATATCTTACTGTAGAGGGATCATGGCTATGATCACTTATGACATGTATTCATTATGTACTTCCTATTCATGGCCATTGTATCATATTGTTGTACTATACCGACATGTGTTCAGGATACTATTGTATTATGACGAGTGAGCTGCTTTTTCCACTTATGTCTCCTTCACTCCACTTCTGAGATTTATAATGTATTTCGGCCATCATAGCATCAATCTCTGACCTCACACATTAGGGGGCATCTGTTACAACATAATTTTCCACCTTGTGAGCATCAACACTCTTTGGCCTACAAGATACATTTTATTGACTCAGATCCACTTTGTATCCTTCAAACACTATTTTGCCCTATTTTATTCCTACTCGCTAGCTGTTCCATTACATGGGCGTACCCGCGAGTTGCATCACTATAGCCCGCGGGTAGCATGTAAAATGGTAAAAATCACTAGTTTATTACTTTTTACTCCCCAAAAGCGGTCATAGGGTGACCTTTGGCCCTCCATTTGCCCTGAAACGCCTCGATGTGTCCTTTCACTTACCTTTGAGAGGACTATATATTGAGCACATATGGCTTATGGATGGGAGGAGAAAGGAGAGCAAGAGAACTCTAGTGGATTTTTGCCTCATCTTGAGTCTACACTCATTGATCCTTGTAGTTGTGAACCCTTTATGTTCACCTTCCAAACTCTTATCATAGTTTGATTTTTCCATTCCATGGAGGATTGAAGTGGTGGAGACACAAGTGGATTGACCCAGATTGTGGTTTAGATTGGTTGCTGGCAAGAGGTCGTATCTCATTGTACTTCTTGTTATTTATTAATAGAAATACTCATATTATCGTCCATTAATGTTGTGAATTTTGTTTATATTAAATTGGGTTGCATTTACTTATAATATCATGGACCATTGCTATTGATGATGCTAATGTCATTTATATATTATATGCGCTTGTTGTATATTGGCTGTCAATACTAATTTGCAGGTTCAAGTGCATGGATTGAAATCTCCAACGGGGATCTACATCGAACGTTTGGATCGAGGTTGGTTATATTCTCCATTATCTTAGCATTGTCATTTATATAGCATAGCACTAAGAACTGAGTTAATTTCTGGTAGTCAGTTGTCTGTCGTGGTCTACCCCAAGCCATAGGGATTTTTCTCCAACACATCAGTGCCTCTGTCGTGCTACACAATCTCTTCCTGTGTTGACATCTGTCGTGATCCCAACCACCTGCAATAACTGCTCTTAACTTCCTTAACAACCCTAAATGACTACCAAGTACTCTCCTTGACTTCTCGAACTTCTCTGACACTACTACAGTAGTCGACCTTCTGTCACGACCATACTTTCCTCCTGTCAGCTTCCATCGGCTTTACTTCTCTTCTCAGGCTTCACCAGTCCGCTCCTTCCTCCTCGCTTGGCTCATGCCCAAACTTGTTGGTGTCGTGGTTCGACAACATGTCGACCTACGACACCTTCCTCCTGAACCTGTCTCCTGTCGACCTTCGATATGTCGACTCTTCAACCTTTGAATCTTTTGTCGATTGCATATCGACTGCTCATGTTGGACTTATTGACTTCGACATCCAATCTTCTTTTCGCACCAGTGGTTGTCGGCACTCCCTCTGGTCGAATTCTCATGTCAATCAACTTCGACTGATCTTCCTAGGATCCAATGCTCCTGCATCATATTACCAAAATACGACATCTAGAAACAGTCCCCAAATAGATCATCATTCAAAAATCCTTACAGATCCCATATCACATATGTGATGCCCTTGAAATTCGTCCCACACAATGACCCCTTCCTCACCTTCGAGAGCTTGTTTTGACAATTTATCCGCCAATGAGTTATGCTTCCTGTAGATATGCTCAAAATATGTGTTATTGAAAGTTTAATTTCTTCCATGATCTTGTTTCACCAGTGAAGAAGAGAGGTAACTTTTAAAATGTATCCTATAGACGGCTGCATTTATAAGGAAACATATCCATAATATCATCAAGATTTGAATCCTAATATCTGTAATGAAAGATGCTAGATTAAGAGGAGCTCACCGGCATACCTGAAGCATCGCATTTTTTGTAATAATCTCCTTATAGCTCACCCATTCATCAATAGAGTCTATCCTTTCTAGTAAGACATCATCTACAAACAAGAGATGTGATATAAATAAATCAGCTGATAGTTTAATACCCTTAATTTTACCTTTTTCTTTAGCATTAATTATCAATCTACCGAGTCCTTCAATGATTAGCAGAAACAATAGAGGAGACAAGGGACATCCCTATCCTATGCCCTTAGAGCATTTGAAGAAAACGAAGGGGAACCATTGATCAACACAGCTATGTTTGTCGACAACACATGGCCATAATCCACTTTAAGACCAATGGAGGAATACCAATTTGAATCATAATGATTCTAAGGAAAACCCAGTCGACTCTATCATATGATTTCTCCGGGTCCATTTTGAGTAAGAAAGCCTTCATATTCCCTATATCAAGAATGGTGAACATATTCCTTTTTGCTACAAATTTATATACAGGACCATGACTGATTTATATATTAATTTTTTTATAAACATGATGAAAATATTTTGCATAAAATTTAACACTAAGCCGTGTAGCTCATAAATTTAACCTTAAACATGATATTTATCATAATACTGTCTAACCAGAACAATAAACCAAAATTTCAAATACTGTTGAGTCCATACAAATACTCCTTATAGAACATCATATAATCTAAACTATAGGACATGACCCAAACACTAGTACTTCTGATCTTTCCAATCATAAAAAATCTAATAGACCAAAATAATAGGGGTTATCTGAATGGAGTTGTAGTTATATCAACAAGGGAGATATATTTTTCCATATGATCAATTTCAGTTGAAAATTTTATTCGATGTTCCTGATTAAGATGGGTGGCATGGCATTGTTATGCCTCACTTTCTTTAAGTGTATGCATGGAAATATGTGATGTATTACTCATATCTAGTAATATTTTATTTAGCAATTATTTTAATGAACGTTGAGTTAATTTACTATTGTCATTTGAAGTGTAATTTTTGTAATTAAATCCCTTCATGCTAGAAGGGTAGTATGAATATATAACCTTCAACCTGAAATTAAGTTCATCCCTTCAAATTTGATCCCTGATACCTATTCCAAAAATTTATATAAGTTAAATCCATATATTTATATTGAAATGGTACCATTAATATCCTAAATATTCGTTTATACAATATTTAGACTAATTTTAAAAATCAAATATGCCACGTGTCACAATCTTAGCGTTCCACATGTCACCCTGGGAAACTAGATATCGATATTTTAACAACAAAATTTATAGAAGTTTTGCTTCAAAGAGTTTGTTGGCAAGTCAAAATTTTGTCAGACAAAGAGAGGTTGCTCTTTCGTCAGGTTGTTCTATTTCGAGGTGTTGAAAGTAGATGCATAGGAGAAAGAGCGTCTGCTCCTTCCATCAGGGATGATTTTTAGGAGTGGTGAAAGTAGATATCGGCACTCTAAACACAAATTTCATAGGAACATTGCTTCACAAAGTTTGCTGGCAAGTGGAAATATTCTCAGAGAAAGAGCAGCCTCTCTTTCTCCAAGTTGTTATATTTTTAAAATTCCCTCATAAATGAAGGGGCGACCGACCCTTCTTCTTCCCAGTATTCTTTTCATAATAGTTCGAGACTGCAAGAAGGGTCGGTCGATCCTTCTTGTGTTTTCCATTATGGATATGGGTTAATTGTTGGATAAATGTTTTCAGAATTATCTACTAAATGAAGGGGCGACCGATATTTCTTGTCGAAAAACGAAATTCGGGACAAACAATTTTTATATGTTATAATTTAGTTGATGTCCGGGTCCCTACTATTTACAGCAGAAGTCCAAAGTCAGGAATTGTCGGCCTAGCCTTCATAGATCAAATATTTTTACATTTCTCTCGTAAATAAACGGTTGTCTGACCCTTCTTGTGCTCGGTATTATTCACGTGTTCACCATTTTCGATATACATGAATTGACGTCTTAGCCTTCGTAGGTTGAATATTTTTACAATTCCCTCATAAATGAAGGGGCCACTGACCCTTCTTCTGTCCAGTATTCTATTCATA
Source organism: Larix kaempferi (assembly GCA_027924585.1). Taxonomy (NCBI): domain Eukaryota; kingdom Viridiplantae; phylum Streptophyta; class Pinopsida; order Pinales; family Pinaceae; genus Larix; species Larix kaempferi. The sequence continues at coordinate 4,247,716 of BSBM01001120.1, forward strand.
ACAGTTCTAGAATGCAAGAACGGTCCTTCGATCCTTCTTGTGTTCTGCATTCTGTATATAGGTGAATTGCTAGATATAGGTGTTCACAATTATCTACTAAACGAAAGGGCGGTTGATCCTTCTCCTCACAAAACGGAAGTCGGGAAAAAAAAATTATATGTTATAACTTAGCTAATGTTGGGTCCCTACTATTTACAATGGAAGTCGGAAGTTGGGAGTTGTCCACCTAGCCTTCGTAGATTAAATATTTTTACAATTCTCTCATAAATGAAGGGTCGGATGACCCTTCTTGTGCTCAGTATTCTTCCAGTGTTCACCATTTTGAATATACATGAATTAACGGCCTAGCCTTCATAGGTTGGATATTTTTAAAATTTTGTCATAAATGAAGGGGCGGCAGACCCTTCTTCTGCCCAGTATTATTTTCATAAGTTTTATAGACTACAAGAAGGTTCGGTCGATCCTTCTTCTATTTTCCATTATGGATAAATTTAATTGTTGTATATAGGTGTTCACAATTATCCACTAAACGAAGGGGCAGTCGATCCTTCCATGTGGAAAATTAAAGTGGATACAAACATTTTCTATATATTATAACTTTGCTTATATCTGAATCCCTACTATTTACGACGGAAGTCAGAAGGCGGGAATTGTCGGCCTAACCTTCGTAGATAATATTTTTTGCATTTCTCTCATAAATAAAGGGTCGACCGACCCTTCTTGTGCTCGATATTCCTACAGTGTTCACCATTTTGGATATACATGAACTGAATCCCTAGCCTTCGTAGGTTGAATACGTTTTCAATTCCCTCATAAATGAAGGGGCGACCGACCCTTCATCTTCCCAGTATTCTTTTCATAATAGTTGTAGAATGCAAGAAGGGTTGGATGATCCTTCTTGTGCTCAGTATTCTTCTATTTTTCACCATTTTGGACATACATCAATTGACGGCCCAGCCTTCATAGGTTGAATATTTTTACAATTCCCTCATAAATGAAGGGGCGGCCGACCCTTCTTTTTCCCAGTATTATTTTCATAATAGTTCTAACCTGCAAGAAGGGTCGATCGATCCTTCTTGTGTTCGCCATTATGGATATAGGGAATTGCGGGATATAGGTGCTCACAATTATCTACTCAATGAAGGGGCTGTCGATCTTTCTTGTCGGAAAACCAAAGTCGGGAAAACAGTTTTTTATATGTTATAAATTAGTTGAGGTCTAGATCACTACTATTTACAAAGGAAGTAGGAAGTTAGGGATTGTCGGCATAGACTTCGTAGATTAAATATTTTTACATTTTTCTCTTAAATGAAGGATCGGTCGACCCTTCTTCTGCTCTGTATTCTTCCAGTGTTCACCATTTTTGATATACATGAATTGACGGCCTAGCCTTCGTAGGTTGAATATTTTTACAATTCCCTCATAAATGAAGGGACGATTGAACCTTCTTGTGCCTAGTATTCTGTTCATAGTAGTTCTAAACTGCAATAAGAGTCAGTCGATCATTCTTGTGTTCACCATTCTGGATACAAATGAATTGTTGGATATAAGTGTTCACAATTCTCTACTAAACGAAGGGGCAACGGATGCTTTTTGTCAGAAGTTAGAATTCGGGAGAAACAATTTTTATATGTTCTAACTTAGTCAATGTCTAGGTCCCTACTATTTACAACAGCTGTCAGAAGTCGGGAATTGTCGGCCTAGCCTTTGTAGATTAAATATTTTTACAATTCTCTCGTAAATGAAGGTTCGACCGACCCTTCTTATTGACTTATTTGATAATATATACTAGTGGAAAAATTATTCTTTGTTTAAAATAAATATTGTTTTTAATGTGCTCCTCTTATTTTATATTTCATTAATCACTTCTAAAATGGATTTTGGTTCTGAACAATGTGTCTTGCTATTTTATATTTCATAAATCGCTTCTGAAATGGATTTTGGTTCTCAACAATGTGTGGACCTCCTTTTGAATGGATTGAAAGTTGTTGAAGGAATCTCTTTTCCAGAAAGAAAAATATTGCATAATACCAGCATTCATGATGGATGGATCATTGTAAATGTTGCCAAGACTTTAAATGCAAGTCTTCAATTTCCCTATCCATCAGAAGGTGCAAATACATTGTCAGAGGCAGTTGGTGGTTATAGTCAATGGCCTATATCTGAAATTGTAAACCACATTGGGTCTTCTCTTCACGAGAGTGAGGTGAATGATATACCAACTTTTACTTTACTGAGTGTAGAACATATCATAACAACTGAGAATAAATCTTCTTTTATTATGAGAAAAGTTAAGTTGTTACAAAAGTGTTCAGAATGTAAGGATTGCATTTCCATAGGTTTTGTAACAAATGTGAGTGGGATTGATTTTGTTGGGGGAACGTTTTTGGGTGACTTCTCCTTTGGTATTCCAGTGGATGAAGTGGTGTTTTCTTGTATGGCATGTTGTATGGGGTTGAGCAGTGGAGGTTTTGTTGTATGGCTGATTAATAGAGTCATAGATTTTAATACATAAACATTGCTTTCTATTGAAAGTAATTTCAACAATAATCAATCTGAAACTACTTTGAAAGTATTAAGAGAAAATCACAATGTCAAGTTTGTGGGAGAGAAAGTTAATTTGATACATCAATGTTATTTAAAGCCACATTATGTTGCTCGGGGATTAGTGTCAATTGTTTTCGAGGGAGACATTGTACAATTCAAACCACTAGATGTTGGTGAGTTTGGTATTTTAGTTCATAAAGTCTTCTACAATTGCAAGGATTGTGGTGTATTTGAAGGCTCTCTTGTAAGATGGCCTGCAAATAATTTTCTTGACCTTAATGACGTTCTTTTGGATGTTTTACTAAAAAAGAACACAAATGAAGACATGGTCAACATTTGGAATATTTTTTAAGAATGTCCTTTACAAATGGTCCTTTCAGGTACTCCCCATTGTGAATATACAGATAGTGAAACAAGGCCATACAATTCCATAAAGCAGAAAGATGGAACTAAAATTTCTGAAATAAATTCAAGCTCAGTACCTTACAGGCTTGGAATTGATCAGGGTGCATTCCTTTCAAAAATTGTTACTGGAAATTGTTGCTCAAATCTTTGTATATCAAAAATTTCACTTCAGTTGATAGTTGAATGTGTGAATAAATTTCATAGTATGGATGGAAATTCAAGAAGACAATATGTTATAAATTCTATGGGATCAAATGCTCCTATGGCCAAAGAACGAGAAAAACAGAAAAAGAAGCATGTTTACAATGAGATTAGACACAATAGATGTCTGTCAAAATGCATGGTATAGATTCCATGGGATAAAAAGGAGCACTTTCTACAATTATAAAAGCTTGTTCTTTAATGGTGATGTGAGAGCTATGGATGGTAACAGTGGCTTGGAAAAATCTAGGGCGAACACTATTGCACTAGTAGCTACTATTAATAAAATTGTAGAAGAGAATTCAGACAAATCTCCACATCTTACATGATTAATCAGTGAAGATGGAACAAGGACAACCTTGAAATTATTGACATCTAATATGTCCCATGGTTTGCTGTGAAAAATGACAAATGAAGAAATCAAAATTATCGGTTTGCCTCCAGTATCAATCCTCCTTTAGCAAGGTGATGAGAGAAGATTTTCGAGATGTTAAAATTTCTAAATCAAACTCCTTTGCAAGGTGTAATGAGTGCATTACAATACATGATAGGCTTAAGAGGACTACTGATCCAGCTGAGGTGGAAAGGTTGTGAGGACATTAGGAAGCTCATAATAAATATATCGCAAGTTGTTGCCAACTATATTATTCTCACATATTAGCTTCACAAAAAAATCCAAAGACTTTTCTGACTATTGTTCATGAAAAAATGGATAAGTCAATGACTTCCATTCCAAGGATGGGTAAGAAGGAAAATTGTTTTAGTAATGTTATGAATATTCCCATATCATTGACTGGAATGTTGACTCATGGGAAAAAGACTGGGGGTTTTTCCCATTTCAACCTCTCATTTTTAGATATGGGATCAAATTTCACTGTGACATCCCTGGCTAAATGCTTGAACAGTCTTAAAGAACCAGTGGTTGATAAATATGGTGATTTGATCTACAAAGGTGGAAAATCTAAGCACCAATTGCATGATGCTCTATTGCAATCAGATTCATATGAAAAGTGTGTGATATACAGACAAGATGTAATGAAACATGATATATTGTGTGTTGATGGTACTAATCAATGCATGCCAAATAGAAAACTACCACCCATATTGTTGTTGCAAATGGATAATTATTCAGGTGATAACAAAACCGCTTTGTATTTTCATTTTTATCTCTTTTAACAGCAAGGAGAGTGTTCAAGATAGTTGAAGTTGGATTCCTCCCGGTTGGACACACCCATGAAGACATAGATGGAACTTATGGAAGGTTGTCAGTAAAACTAATGTGGAAAGATATAATTTCATAATTTCACTCTCGGAAATTATGGATACGTATAGGACATGTGAAGATCAAAATTTATATGTCCCTTATCTAATTGATGAATTTTATGATTTTAAGAGTTTTGTGAATCCCCACCTTTTGGATGGAAATGCCAAGATCATCGGTATAAAAAAAAATGCCAGTTTTTTAAATTTCAGCTCATAGATAACATTCCAGTCATGCAATGGAGGGCATCACTTCGGTATGAAGCTTGGTCATCTCCTATTCATCTCTAGAGGTCATTGTCAGATGGTAGTGCAGACTTGCTGGTGGGGCAGCCTAGGTTATTAAATCTGCAATCAAAAATACCTTCAGACATTGACAAAATAAAAAAAGGAATAGAAACATATATTTCATTCTGGAATTGAGGGATTGAGAATGGAGGTGAACAATTTTGGGGTCCCAAGTTAAATTATTGGGAGGATGTATATAAAGCTTTGGACAATCCCTTCGAGAGTGTTGATCAGTCAACAACTAACTTTTGGCCATCGAAAATCCATGATATTCATAGTAGTGAACCTACAAGATCTAAACATGAAATTATGGATGCCTACTTGAAGGAAAATGTTCCTACTTTGCATGATTGCTATGTTGGACCAGTATGCAACAAGCCTAGAGATGAATTCATTCCAAGAGTGGATGTTGTAAAGGGCCAAATGGTCATTGTGCAATCACCAGAGCCATATTGTGAAATCTGGTGGGTAGGGTGATTGGTAATATTTATCATGATTCAGATGCTAATACTATTGGGTCTTACAAAGTAGAGGTGCAATGGTAGAAGCCAACAGGAGCATCGAAGGATCTAAAGGTCTTGTACAAAAATTGCTTAGATAGAAAGCAACAATGGGTTGTTGGTGTAGAAGAAAATATGATGATCGATGTAAATAACATCATATGGGCATGGTCACCAAGGTTAGGATGGACAGGAGAAAAAAATAGAATAAGCGTGAAGAGCCTTGCAACAGTTAAGGCACAATGAGAACATATAGGGCATAGTGTTCACCGAGGGATGGATGTTCCTACAGATATCGTTTGATGTGATATTAACCCAACAAATTTATATTTGTTGCAATCCTTCTATTGTGTCTATCAACCTGGATGGGTGAGCAAACGTGGAGCATATGGAATGTCCACGAGCCTCTTGGCATTTCGGGGAAATTACTATTATGATGCAAAATACACCGTTTACTGGTTACTATTGTGTAAGTAAGTTGTCTATACAGATTACGCAGAGAATTCCTGCCTTATTTGGAAACTATTAAATTTATTTATGTAAAAAGATAGAGATTCTTGATACTGTATCAAAAAAGAAACAAGAACTGATAAGCTTGTTATTCATACAAGGATTGAATATTATAGATATTGAAATTTTCACCTTAAAATGTTGCACATTTCCAAATGAAAATTGCACTTTTCAAATAAAAAATTGCATTTTTTTTATTTGAAATTCACTTTTCAAATCAAAATTTGCATTTTTTTATTTGAAATTCACACTTTTCAAATCAAAATTTGCATTGTTTGATTTGAAATTCACACTTTTCAAATCAAAATTTGCATTTTTTGATTTGAAATTCACACTTCTTGAATTGAAATTCATAGTTTCATAACAAAAAAATGCAATTTTAAGGTTCATAAGTAGTCAAAAAACACACTATTCGAATAGAAAAACACACTTTTCAAAGCCAATATTACCACTTTCAAAACCTGATTTTGCACTTTAGAAAGGTTGATATTGACACTTTCAAAGTCTAAATTCACACTTTCTTAGTCCAAAATTTGCCTAACATGTCCAAATTTAATGAAATTGGCGTTAGAAGATCTAGTTAACTAAGTGTTATTGCGTGATGACACTTATGTTAAACTAAAATATGACACGCAATTTGTGACACTTGCATGTCAACACTTAAGTTAGCCACCTAACTAAGTGGGCACGCTTTCAATTAAGAGGTGAGTTCATCCTAAGTGACATATCAATGATATGAAGTATTGCATGAGAAGTGGGGTGCACCACTCCATGCAAGATTAATAAATCAAGTTTGAGGGCGAGCTTATCCTGAAGTTAGAAGTTAAAAATAGAAGCGAATAATCTAAAAATATGATATACAGGATTGTTGAATCCAATGTGAAGCGAATTATCTTCTCCATTCAAGGAAAGGCGCTTCTCTTTGTGCATTGTATTGTCCGTGCTTGTTATTGTTATGCTGGGAACACCGATTGATCTCTCTTCTCTATTTATTATGTATCTTCACCAAGAATTTTGTTGAACTCTTATCTTCCGAAAGCAATCTGCTATATTGTAAATGCAAGCATTCTCTGCTATCCATTATATTATACTGAGAAGAATTGTTGGGGTTTTGGTTCTCATCGTTTTGAGGATTTTCCCCAAGGTATATATCGTGTTATGGTTGTATGAATTTCATGGATTTAATTGTCTCATTGCTTCAATTCTCTGCATCTAAAAGAATTAAAGATCAAAGCTCACCCAAATTTCAACAGGTTACACCAACATTATTCAAGGTTCCTTAATTGCACATGGTTTTATATGCATTGTACATGGTTCCTTAATTGCATGTGGTTTTGTATGCATTGTTTATGGTTGCATCAATGTTGTTCATGCTTCCATAAGCATTCATCATGCTTCCACCCCTAAAATGCTCATGGTTACATGAATTTTGTTCAAGTTTCCTTATATGGTTCCACCAATAATGTTCACGGTTCCATAAATAGTGATCATGGTTCCACCAACAATGCTCATGGTTCCATTCAATTTGTTCAATATTCAATCAACAAATGTCCAAGATTCCACCACCAAATATGTTCATGGTTCCATTAACTTTGTTTTAGGTTCTATATATGGTTCTGCTACCTTGTGACCATTAGTCATGGTTTCAACAAACATTTTCATGGTTCTATAAATAGTGCTCATGGTTCCACCAATAATGCTCATGATTATGTAAATAGTGCTCTTTCCACCTCCATTTCATGTTTCCATTAACTTTATTACTTATGTTTGTTATTTAAATAAGATAATATTTAGGTTCTTATTATTATTTTTATATAACTATAATTGATTTTTGGGAGATGATCAACACATATGAAATCAGTTCCTAAAACATAATACATTATAAGATGATGGCTATAAGATATGTATGCCATGTATGCCAAAGTACATTAATGTGAAGAATATTGTTTCTTTTAAATACTTATCCATAACTTATTTTCCAATTGTAGGAGGATGCGACTTATAGGGTGGTAAAAGGTGATGAAGGTCATAACTACTTATATGGTCCAGAGTCCAATCGTAAAGTTGGGAATGATAACAAGACAATGAGTGGACAAAAATCTACCAAGAAAAACATGCATTCCACATGACAACATTAAATTTGGTTGCAAATGCCACTTCATCATGCGTCGAATTTTCCAAAATCCATGAAAGGATGCCACTATAACATACACTCATTGTAGGCATGTTGATAAATCAAACATCGTGTGTCATGGAAAGGATGCAATTGGAAAGCCTCAAAAATTTAAATATGCACTACATTTTTCATCGAATATACAAGCTGGTGTTGAAAAAATGATTAAAGATGGTTTCAACGTTACAATGGTTTGGGATAAATTCCTATCTAATGTAGAGCACAAATATGGTGAGTTGTTTATAGGGGCAAATCAAGATACCTTGAAGACAAGGCAAGGCATTTTAAATATTTTCTACAATATAAAAATGAACGTATATGTGAAGGATGATAGAGATCCAAATAGTGTCCAATGTTAGTACAACCAATTTTCAAATAATTTTTTCTACTGCCAAAAGCAAGATAGTGCCAAGCATTCCGTTCATTATAGGTATACTGACAAGTTGGATGCATTCCATGATGGTGAGCATTCAAATAATGAAGTTATATCAATGGATTCCACTTTCAACACAAATATTTATGGGGTGTGTTCATATTTATCATAGATCTCATTTATTTTTCACTCTTTGAATTTATTTTTTTATTGAATATATAATTTTAATTGGGTTATTTGAATGTAGTACCAACTATATGCATTGATGGTATTCAATAAACATCGCAATGGTGTCCCAATAGCTTGGGTATTTTCATCAGGAAACACCATCAGAGATATCGGTAAATGGTTGCCAACCAGGGTATTTTTTAAGGATTCTAATACTATACTTAAGTATAGTATCCTAGGCGATTATTTTGGATTGAAAAAAACATGTATATAGATAGGTAGTCGAATATTAAATATTAAACATACAATTTACTATTAAAACGTGTAAATTTCGACGAATATTATGAAAAAAAAAACATATTTTATGTAAATATAGGCGATATTAGAGACTAAAAATGATTAAATAACAATTTTTTTTTTTAAAAGCCCCAAAAATAGCCAATTGGCGAAATTTCGCCCCTATAAATTACCCTATTGCCAGCACTATTTACTACTAGATTGAAAGAATGTTCAGATTGGATTTTTCAAGGCTTTATCATAAATGATGCTGCAACTGAAATTGAAGCATTAATGTGACATTTTTTAAGAGGCATTATTATGAACACATCTTGTTCATGCATGAACTATCCATAAGAATATGGCAAGTAACTGTAATCCATACTGGATAAGAAAATATATTGAATAAAAGTGTATGCAAATGAGATGATGAATACAATGAAAATTGTTGAATATAACTAAAGATCCTAAAGGAACTTATAGTGGTTGTTCATGAAAGGATGTGTCCCTTAACTATTATTGTTATTAATATTTATGTGTTTATTATTATTTAATATTCTATATATTTTATTTATATTACATGCATGAAAAAACAATGTTACATTAAATATATAACTTATACTCTTCTATTGTAACATCATTTTAGGAGGGTAACCAATTCCACCATATTATTGTGTGTTTGGAATGTGCATCGAGCAAGGCTAAAGAACATTGAGAACAAATTCCATTAAAGGGAAAACCAAGTCCAAATTTATTGTGCTCTAGCAGAAATTAAGCACTCCTACCATGATGATGAATTTGTGCAAGAAGCATTTACAAAATCTTTGAAAAAATCAAAGATCAAAAGAAATGTTAAAATATTTCAAGAACACTTGGTTAGTGAAGAATACAATCTGTAAGTGATTTGTAGTGTCCTTATATGTATATATTCTATGATAGCATGCATTTAGTCATGTTTTTATGGTTGATATTTATTTCTCATTTCTTTAAATATGTGAGAAAAGGCATATCATAAGTTCCCTCATTCAAATTAAGACATGAACAATGCTATATAATACTATCATGATTACATAAAGAGGAGGTACCTAATTGAGGAGAGAAATGCATACTATATGGGTCAAATGGTTAATTATGTGTTGTTGACAAACTTGAATTATATTACATCTTATCTGAAAATATTTCAGGGTATTTTTTACCATAAAATTGCATGTGAAATTTGCATATCAATTCTCATAAAAATGGCTTTAAAGATGAATTTTAAATTCTTTAAATCAAACACATAAGCAAATAAAACAGATATGCAAACCAAAAATTAAAGACAACAGATGATAACAGAGTTCACCCTTCTTGGGCTACGTCTCCGGGCCACTTCCAATGAGAAGGCCGATCTTATTAAGTCTTCAAAGCTTACATATATGAGTTTCTGGAAAAACCTCTGAGTTTTGTCAATCAAACTCAGAAACAAACTGCACCACTGTGTTCCTCTCGAAATTATGAGAAAAATGAGTATAAATTTGACTATGTATGCATGAGTCCTCTTCTGGCACGCAAATCAATAAAAACTCTGTTGCAATTGTATGGAATGTATGGATTCCCACCTCGGGAAGCACACCCATTAATGGTTTGTACCCTGCCTCGGGATCTATGTCATACTCTTTCCTGGGAACTGTGCAAAAAGGCGTCAAATGTTGTTTTTTCATGGCTTTTTGGTAAGTGTTTATAATGGTTTTGGGACGCGAAAAGGAGGGCCACGTGCCCCTTTTTGGACCCCATTTATTCCTTGCAATTCTTAACCAAAAACCGCCACATCCTAACCAACGTATGGGTTGTGGCCCAGTGGTTAGGTGGTAGACTTTGGGGGTAGAGGTCCTAGGGTCAATCCTGCGGGCCTCTCCCCTTTTGGCATTAACATTGCATTGTGGTGGTTTGGTGGCATTGTATTGTTTGATTGGCTTGTTGGTTGGTAACTCCGTCAGTTTAGTTGTGACCTAGCTTATGACTTGGCACTTCGTTGTTGGCTCCAATCTTACGGCCTTAGTGTTGGACACGTCGTCAAGGGACTATCCCTCGATCCCGTTCATTTTTCCAATTGAAAAACCCTTCAACCTTATATACAAGTTCTGCCCCATAGCTATTAATAACTAATTCTTGGAGCTCTGGCTAGGCAGGCTTGGTGGCCTTGGAGGTCATGGGTTCAATTCCCATGGTCTCCAACATATTTTGGTAAAACGTACATTATATGGCCAATAGGGATACCACATGGTAGGCCCTGATTGGACCAAAACACTTGCCAAATCACCTTCTTTGACCAGGTGGCGTCCTAACATTGGTCATTTTTTAAACCATTTTTCCCTTTTTACATCAAATTTACCCTTTTACCGAATTTTTGAAACACAATATATTTTGCGTCCAAAGGCCGTTTCATGCGAAGCAAGTGTTGTCGAAAACTTGCTGACGAGATATACACATATGTAAGCTTATTTACATATTTTGAAGACTTTCATCTTGATCAAAATATGAGATCCTCCTAGATGAAACCTTCCCACTGGTAAGCTTTTGGGCCACCAAAAGCATGAGATCATACATAAAAGAAGTGAGGGTACATCTCCCTCACTCTTCTGATCTCCAGCCACTGTGATTTTCTTGGATGCATTCCTTTGAACCCCACATGAAGAAATTCCACGTCACTTCTTTGTGAAGATATGACCTTCTTATCAAGTATAACATATTCCTGAAGTTCATTGAGATATTCAGGAGCAAACTCATCTACATAAGGTACTTTAACCTTTTCATCTTGGTCCACAATCATAGGAGGCTCATACATTTTCAAGTTTTCCACATTAACAACATAATACATTTTCATATAAGGAGGAAAATCTAACCGAAAATCCTTATTACCAACTTGATCCAAAATTGTAAAAGGTCCATACCTTATTGGTTTCAACTTTCTACCTTGGATTCGATCTTTGTTGATATGAATCCATACGCGATCACCAATTTGAAAATGATGATCCACCAGATGTTTGTCATGTCTTTCATTATACTTGGTATGACTTGATTCCAACTTCTCTTGTACTACTTGATCAATTAACTGGATCAGATGAATAAATTTCAAATATTTATCCGCATCAACTTGACCATATCTCACTGGATCTTTCCCATAAACAAAGTCTAAAGGAGACTTTGGAAAATAACCAAAACATGTCTCGAAAGGAGAATTTTGTGTTGAAGAGTGCATAGATCTATTGTAGGCATGTTGAACATAATGCAATTGTTCATCCGACAGCTTGGGATGCTTGGCACAATACCCTCGAAGAAGATATACTATTGTCCGATTGACCACTTCAGTTTTTCCATCAGTTTGTGGATGAAATGTTGTGCTCTTCTTTATCTTTGTGTCCATACGTTCGCATAAAGATGACCAAAATTTACCAAGGAAGCGGGAATATCGATTAGATATAATAGAAGTAGGTAGTCCAAAATGGACCCATACATGCTAGAAGAAAAAATGAGCAATCAACTCAGTTGTGATCTTCTTTTTACAAGGCATTAGAATGCACATTTGACTGAATCTATCCACAACAACATATAAGTAATCATGTCCCTTTCTATACATTGGTAACCCTCCTACAAAATCCATTCAAACAATTTCCCATGGACGGGAAGGAACTGGAAGTGGAGTGTACAAGCCTAAATTTCTATTACTTGGCTTACTTGTTGCACACATAACACATCCTTTTATATACTTGGACACAGTATCATTCATTCGAGGCCAATAACAAAATTTTTGTAATTGTGCTACAGTTTTTCCTACACCAAATTTCCCTGAAATGAGAGAAGTGTGTGCTTCTCTGATCACATGTACTCTTTCACTGTGGAATACAGATCTTTCCAAGATGATACAACAACTTTTCATGAATATGATAATTCAATTCTTCATTTTGAGAGCCATGTTTTAGTGATTCATATACTTCTTTGTAGTCTTCATCCTTAGTGTATTGTTCAACTTAACTTGAATGTACCAAAGCACTTTGTTGAATAACAATAGAAGCATTTGTTGGAGGTCTTGATGACATATCTGCAATTTTGTTATGAATACCTTTCTTATACTTAATGATAAAATGAAATTTTTGTAGAAAACCCATCCACCTGAAATTTCTTGATTGTTGTAGCTTAGTTTGAGATTGAAGATATTCTAGTGGTTGATGATCATTATGTATAATTGTTTCATTACCCATTAGGTAATGTTTCCACTTCTTCACACTTTGTACTAATGCATACAATTATTTATCATAGGTTGGATAGTTAATTATTTCTTTAGAAATGGTTTCAAAATGATACCAAAGACTACCCCCATGGAATAACCACTAGCATCAGTCTCTATCTCAAATGGTTGTTGTAGATCTGCTAGTGCAAGTACTGGAGATGTGCTCATCTTTTCGTTCAAGGTGTCGAAGGTCTTCTTTGCTTTTCCTTCCCACTGAAAGACTTTGTTCATACCTGTCAAAGCATGTAATGGAGAAGCTATGAAGGAGAAGTTAGCAATAAACTTCCTCCAGTATTGGGATGCTCTCAAAAAGCTTCTTACTTCGGTTACATTATTTGGCTTGGGCCAATTCTCAATGACCTCAACATTAGAGAGACCAATTCTCAATTCACCACCCCATACAATGTAACCTAGATACACTAAATATGTCTTCCCAAATTCACATTTAGACATCTTTAAGTACAATTTTTCTCTTACAAGTACATCAAAAACTTGTTTCACATGCTTGACATGTTATTCCCAAGTACGACTGAAAATCAAAATATCATCTAATTAGAATATGACAAATTTATCAATGAAGGGCCTAAAAACATCATTCATCACCCTCATAAATGTTGCAGGTGCATTACAAATCCCAAAGGGAATTACCATACATTCATACAATCCTTGTTTAGTTTTGAAAGCAGTCTTCCAAATATCATTGTCATGAATTCTAATTTGATGATAGCCACTTCTTAAGTCTAACTTAGTGAAATAAGTTGCATTCTTAATCTGATCCAAAAGATCATCAATCTGGGGAAGAGGATACCTGTTCTTAATTGTGATTATGTTTAGTGCCCTATAATCAACACACATACGCCATGTGCCATCCTTCTTTGGCACCAAAACAATTGGTGAACCACATGGAGAGGAGCTTGGTCCTAAACCTGCTTCTTTATCTCAACATTTTCAATTACTGAAGACCTGTACATGCCAATGTTAAGAAGTGGTGCATCCTATTGTCAGAGAATCTCATGTTGAATTTCTCTTTTTGGAGGCAATCCTTTAGGTTCTTGAAACAAGACATCATAATCAGTTACAACTTTAGTTAAGTCTTTCTTAAGTCTTGGATCACATCCTTTAAAAGATTCACTTTGACCAACATCCTTTGCTTTAACAATCATAAGAACAAAAGTCTTACTAGCATTTACTAGCCTCTTCATTTGACTTGTAGAAACTGATGAAAGATTAGTCTTTATGTGATGTGCACGAACAATATATTCAATACCATCATTAGTGAGCTGATATCTGTTATCTTCCCTGTAAAAGATGGCCTTCCTATCATAAAGATATGGGATTCCTAATACAACACCACAGATATCCAATGGAACCACATCTAGATCTACTTCATCAACAAATCCAAAAGTAATAGCAAACCTAAGTCTACATTGTTTTGTCACTTGTAGTGGTGCATTATCACATACCCATCCAAGTGGATATGGTTTTAGGTGTAACTAAATGAAGTTTTGTAACTATCTCTTCTGAAATGAGATTGGCTTGTGAACCCCTATCAAAAAGAGTATCTATCTTTCTATGCTTAGAGATTACTCTTATATGAAATAACTCACTTCGCTTTCTTTCATCAACAACAGATTCATTCTTTGAATTAGAAGTGGAAGGATTTTTACCTTTAATTCCCGTAGCAACAATCTTAGTCTCATCCCCTGAGTTAGATCCCAAATCATGTTGGATGGTTGTAGTAGTGGTCTTCTTGTCTTCCTTATTTTGAAACTTCTCAGGCTTGAGCTCCGGATGAAGCCTCCAACATTTGGATGCATCATGAACCTTTTTCTGGAAATGTGAGCATGTAGGTTTATCTCCTTCTTTCTTCACTATAGTTGTATGCTTACCTTTACCCGTACCTTTGAATTTGTTTCCATCAGGTTTGTAAGGTTTCTTGGAAAATTTTGCATTTGTATTCTTCCCTTTTAACTCCATGTGAGTCACTTGAATGCATACCTCATCAAGGTAATTTGGATTAAACATAAGTATCATATGACATAAATAAGTATGTAATCCACCTATGTACTTGAGAAGAATTTCTTGAGTGTAGATAGGCATACCAAGTATTAAAGCTCTCTTTCAAAATTCTTGTGTGTACTCTTGTACACTTTGTCCCTTACCTTGCCTCCAATTTTGCCAATCCATCATGGCTTGTTGCATGTAGCCCAATGGATAGAATTGATTCTTTAATGCTGAAGTGAACTCATGCCAAGAGGATATGATATTGCCTTTTGAGGTCAAATCCTTTTGAGTTCTACTCTCCCACCATATGAGAACGTTCCGTCCAAGTTGAAGAGAATCCAACTAAATTTTTAAGCTATCTTTAGTGAAATTTTGAATCCTACAATAAACCTCTATTTGACCGATCCAATTATCCAACTTCTTAGCATTAAGTTCTCCATTATAAATAGGTAAATAAAACTTAATATCAAGCTTTAATTGAGGCACATTGAAATTAACTTTTTGTTTTTCAGGTGAGGATTTTAAAGATCCATCAAGAAAAGATGGTGAAGATGGAGGAGTTTTCGGAGGTTCCTCACCACCTCCTTCTTCTTTACCTTTTGCATGAGAAGAACCACCTTGTTCTCCCTTCTTCCGATCTTGATAAAGCTCTTCCACCATACTTTGCATCTTCATGAAATCTTTAAGGAAATTTCCTTCAGAAGGAATTGAAGAAGTACCATCTTCTACTTTTTTTGAAGCCATTCTTCCTCTTCTTGAACCAATCTATGGATCAAATTATTCAAGCTCCCCTTCACCTCTTTGAAGCCTTTCTCTTGCTAACATAAACAAACTCACAATGCAATGGTTAAGCTGCTTTGATACCAAACTTGATCTAAAAATATTTCAGGATCTTTTTAACCATAAAATTGCATGTGAAATTTTCATATTAATTCTCATAAAAATGGCTTTAAATATGAATTTTAAATGCTTTAAATAAAACACATAAGTAAATAAAACATATATGCAAACCAGAAATTGAAGACAACATATGATAATGGAGTTCACCCTTCTTGGGATACGTCTATGTGCCACTTCCAATGAGAAGGCCAATCTTATTAAGTCTTTAAAGCTTACATATATGAGTTTCTGGAAACACCTCTGAGTTCTATCAGTCAAACTCAGAAACAGACTGCAACACTACGTTCCTCTGGAAATTCTGAGAGAAATGAGTATAAAGTCGACTATGTATGCCTGAGTCCTCCTCTGGAACGCAAATCAAGAAAAACTCTACTGCAACTATACAGACTGTATGGATTACCACCTCAGGAAGCGCACCCATTAACGTTTTGTACCCTACCTCGGGATTTGTGTCATACTCTGTCTTGAGAACTTTGCAAAAAGGTGTCGAACGTTGTGTTTTTCGTGGCTTTTTGGTAAGTTTTTATAGTGGTTTTGGGGCGCGAAAAGGAGGGCTATATGCCCCTTTTTGGCCCCCATTTCCACCTTGCAATTCTTAACCAAAAAATGCCACATCCTAACCAACATATGGGATGTGTCCTAGTGGTTAGGCGATAGACATTGGGGATAGAGGTCCCAGGGTCAATCCCGCAGGCCTCTCCCCTTTTGGCATTAACGTTGCATTATGGTGGTTTGGTGGCGTTGTATTGTTTGATGCGTTGGCTTGTTGGTTCATAACTCCGTCAGTTTAGTTGTCACCTGGATTATGACTTGGCACTTCATCATTGGCTACAATATTACGGCCTCATTGTTGGCCACGGGGTCGAGGGCCTAGCCCTTGATCATGTTCATTTTTCCAAATGAACAACCCTTCAACCTTATATACAATTTCTTCCCTATAGCTATTAAGAACTAATGCTTGGATCTCTGGCTAGGCGGGCTTGGTGGAGACGCTGGTGGCCTTGGAGGTCATGGGTTCAATTCCCATTGTCTCCAACATATTTTGGTAAAACCTAGATTATATGGCCAACAGGGCTACCACATGGCATGCCCTGATTGGTCCAAAACACTTGCCAAATCACCTTATTTGACCACATGGCGTTCTGCCATTGGTCCTTTTTTTAAACCATTTTTTCCCTTTTTACATCAAATTTACCCTTTTGCCGAATTTTTGAAACTCAATATCTTTTATGTTTGAAGGCTGTTTCACGCGAAACGAGCATTGCTGGAAGCTGCTGACGATATCTGCGTGTTTGTAATATTATTTACATCTTTCGAAGAATTTCATCTTGATCAAAATCGAAGATCCTCCTGGATCAACATACATAATCAATGATTGAAAGAAGTTGAAAATATATATCCTGGAAAATCATAGAAACAACTAATCTTATCAAAGTCCAAAGCAAATCAAATACTGGATGAAGATTGTGTGTGTGACCAGAATAATACAAATCAATTTCTCGTTCGTAGAATAATAACACATTGATGGTAATGTTCGCATTGCATAGGTACATATATTTAAAATATTATACAAATCCATAGGTACTTAGATCTAAAATATTATGCAATATAATACGTGTATTTCAATTTGATGTTTTGATTTATTTTAAATGAGATTGAAAGTTATACTATTAGCGCCATTTGGAAATGTTTGTTCACTATGTTACAATTCATGGATCCACAAATCAAAATGCAACAGGTTCAGTGCAATGTGTTGCTCCATATAATATAGGTAGTTCAATTTGAGATCTTAATTTCTTCTACATGATATACATTACATTACTAGCATGAATGTGATGACTATACTATTTTATTCATTGTTGTTATAGTTGAGGAGTCCACGTCTCAAAATGAACCCCCTAATATCCAACATTCTTAGCATTGGTCATTTCCCAATAGCATAGAAAATGCATATTTAGGCATTATATCGGAAAATGCATATTGAGACCCCAATATTTTCTAACATTCTTAGCATTTGTCATTTTATATTATACAAATGCAAGTTATAAAATTATATATATACTTCAATTATAGCTTATCTCAATTTGTAGTATTTAGTGAGGTGTGTCCTTATAGCAAAATAAACTCTAACAATTATTTATGATGCATGTACCACCTTTTCAAGGAAGTGATGTAGCAGAAAAAAACAATTTTTGTATACAAGAACAATGGAATGTGGTGCATATGTTGGATCGAATGCAACATTTTGCTCCATATATTATAGATATTGTGATTTGATATTTAAATTTGTTTTACATGATATACATTATGTTGTTGACTTACATGTAACAATAATAGTATTTTAGTCATTGTTGTTACAGTCGAGAAATCCACATCTCATGTTGGACCTCTTGGTGTTCAACATTGTTGATTTAGATTATTTTTTAATTATATTGTCGAAGATAGCTCAAGTACTTTATATTAGAAATATTGTAAACACATGCAAGTTCTAGAATAATTTGTCTTTTATCTAATGTGTTCTAGAATTAAATAAATACTATGGTTATTTATGGTGTATACTCTTACATCAAGGAAATGTTGTAGTGAAATATGTGGACTCAAACATGCCAACAATCCAGTTGATTCCATATTTGAACTTATGAGGCATGTTGAATTGTGGATTAAGCTATAAAGTCCAAATCATATAGTTCTATTAATGAGTTATTTTAATTTACAATATCTCTCTATATTACCTTTAGAAAAAAATTAAAGGTTTTCACTTCTAATTTCAAGTTGTAGTTGTTTGTTAAATCCTATGTAAATTGGAAAAAGGGAAATTTTATAGTTATGGATTTTGTCTTTGATGTCATATATTTGTTCCTTGTGACGGGATTGTATTAGTTGATATGTTAGCTTGGATGTCCACTTCCAAAAATGACATAAGTGAAAACTTCAATATGAGAAACAATTGAAAAAATGTGTAGGTACATCTTTTAGGGGCACCTCTTATGGTGCTTGTACACGGGTGTGTAGGTGATAAATTGATAATTACATTAATTATTTTTGGATGTTAAATCTCATTAACTTAATTTAAAAAGAACATGTACTTCTAAATTATAAAACCATATTAAAATCAGGCTTTCTATTTCCAAAAAGTACCTTCCCCTTGATATATTCATTTATATATATTAAAGAAGTGACTTATTTCTATGTACACAATTAATACTTCTCAATAACAAAATGTGTGACCTTTAATTAGAAACTTGGATGTAATGTCTCCTTCACCCAATCCAGCCAGCAGAGGAGACATTAACTAAATTGGGGCCTCAATATTTTGTTGAGATATTGTAACTTCAAAGAATATTATATTTGTACTTTATTATTATGGAGATGTTTCATTCCTCCTTGAAGATCTTATTGTATATCCAGAGATGTTTATTCCTCCGTCGGAATGTGGTAACTTGGGTTATTATACTTCCCTAGCGGGGGTCGGCCCTGTATGTATTATGTGGGTCAAAGGGTTATTAGACCACCCTAGAGGGGTCCGCCCAGTCAGTTGTAGTGGGGTATTTAACCCATTGGTTAAATACGAGCCTACGTGTACTTGTGTAAAAGATATGTCAGAGTAGTGTATAAATAGAGGAGGTGTGTTCCTCATTTGATACACTCACTCACTTGAGGATAGCGCACTTGTGGAGGAGAAGTCTGCTATTGTGGAGGAGGAGATCATGTCTCAGGGTTTCATCTTTGTATATTGCTAGTCATCTATATTGAGGAAGCTTTGCTGGGTTTTCTACCCCATGAGGGTTTCCCGGGATAAATCTCTGTCTCTTGTGTTTATGCTATGCTTGTTGTTTCTCCAGTGATCCTGTATATGCTATTATTGTGAAATGGAATGTAATGCTGCTATTTTATGTCTTAGAATATTAAATATTAACATGGAATCAGAGCTAACCTGAAGGAAGGCAAGGTATGGCACTTACGACACTTGCTTTACTTACGACAATTTGAAGGTTAGGGTTTTACATAGCAAAAACCAGTCATCGTGGAACTTTCGCTATAAATCCATTTTGGCAAAGGTTCAGGATCTGAAACCTTCACAGGTCGTATATAACATCTCCAGGTATCTTGTGTCCAAAGGGAACCCTCAGATTCGTTGTACTTTGTAAGTTATGATCAGTACAGGTTAGGGTTTCTGCCTCTTCCATATCTCAATCAAAATCAGGTGACCTAGGAAAAAAGGTCATAACTTGGGCTAGGAAGCTCCAAATGAAATTTCGTAAAAAGCAACAGGTAGTACACAGAATGTACTATTTCAGGAAACATTTTCAGAGGCTGAAGCTGAACCAGTGACACGTGGCATGCCGTACAAGTTCGCTCTCCTGTTTTATCCCATAAACAGGTCACGTTGCGACACTTGGCATAACTCTCTCTCAGAGAATCCAATTGAGGTCAGACCTATCAGGATGGAAATATAACAGGGCACGCTATCTCAAAAAAAAAATTTCAGAGGCCGAAGTTCAAACAGTGACACGTGGCACGCCGTACAAGTTCGCTCTTCTGTATTATCCCAAAACAGGTCACGTTGCGACATTTGGCATAAATCTCTCTCAGAAAATCCAATTGAGGACAGACCTGTCAGGATAGAAAGATGACAGGTCAGGCTACTGCAGAAAAAGTTTTCAGACCCTGTGGAGCGAAAATGTCGGAGTTATAGCAGAAACAATCAGGTACATATTTCTGTCAAAACATAATTATTTTTGGAGCACCTTTATTCATGGCTTCCGAAATTTAGGGTTTCTGAGAAAGTTAGAATTTTTGGAATCAGAATCCACGGCTGAATGCTACTCAGGAAAATCGAAATTTAGAGACCAAGAACGAATTTTTTGGTTGGGTAGAAGACCAGGCTTGATTAAACCCTAGCTCAGGATTTTGATCGGAAAGATGGAAAATTAGGGCTTCAGCAAAAGTTGAAATTTTTGAAGTCTGTAACCACGGGTGGAAGCTCCTCAGAAAAATAAGAGTTTAGAGCCTTGGATCAAACCTTTTGATTGATCAGAAGGGTGGGCTTCATTAAACCCTAGTTCGGGATCCTGTCCAGAAGATCCAGAAGTTTCAAAGGCAATTTATATTGCTAGTCATCTTTGTATATTGCTAGTCATCTATATTGAGGAAGCTTTGCTGGGTTTTCTACCCCATGAGGGTTTCCCAGGATAAATATCTGTCTCTTGTGTTTATGCTATGCTTGTTGTTTCTTCAGTGATCCTGTATATGCTCTTATTGTGAAACGGAATGTAATGCTGCTATTTTTTGTCTTAGCATATTAAATCTTAACATATTTCACCCCATAACCATAATTACGAATTGGTAACATATAAAATGTATGTGCAGACATGGAAATAAAACACACAACAAAATAAAATAAATCTACACACACAACATGCAATTTACATGCATAATTATCACATGAATATAAATAAAAAATCATTTCACATGAAATACATAAGAATACTTATCTTTAAGCAAAGAAGTTGCAAGAAACTGGTTGTGTAAGAACGATTTTCCACCCAACCATAGTCACTCCATCCAACATATACTCTTTATGTTGAGAGACCACCCACAAGCTGGGCTATGAGGCTACCAGGGTTAAGGAAACACCTACAAGCTTCTCTCTCTCAGCCCACAACCCACTTTGCTCTCTATGCTTAGACAAAATCTCCAACAGAGCTCTACATGGGTCTCATTAATCCTTCACAACCATGACACTCATTCCAAATTCCCCACACAACACAAGGAAGGCATTTCCATTCATTGCTCCATAGTTCCATCAGGAAATCCAACCTTTACAGTGCTGACCAGTGTGTGCAGTAATAGTCCAACCCGTCGTAAGATATTGGAGAACCTCCTGCAACATTAATCCATGGATTCTGAAGCATCCAAAAGTAGCATAAATCCATGGGTAAAGGTTCCTAGATTGTACAACCCCCATGCTCACCTACAACCATCTATTTTCCCTTCCAAAAATGTAGCTATGTCTCCAAATTAAAATTTTCTAGGTTGAACACAGTCTGGTAATGGTCATGAACAACAATGGAAAATTCTACGTAGTATAGGAACATGCATGAGAGAATGATCAAAATATTGTTGAATCCAAATGATATGAGGTAAGGGTAAAAATACAACTAACATAGATTTTGACCATAGAAAAAATAGGACTGCTAACAGCTAACATAAGTGTCACAACCCCCATGCTTCAATAACTACATGAAGTGACTTTTCCCACCAACCTCACATATGCATTCAATGATTGGTTTTAATAGTCAAGAGAAGGTAATTGGATCATATTAGGCACATGGAATATTTTGGATGAGTTCTAAGGTTGACACTTGGAAACATAAGATTTAGTTTCCCATAGGCCCATTTTCCTCTTTCCCTTTGGTGGAATCATAGCCCCTCTAGTGCTCTTTACACAACCATCTTGGACCATTTTATTAATTTTCAACATAATATTTACATGCATTTCGAATTGGCATGATAAGCCAACCATATGGTCCAAATAAAAATATAAACATCATACATGCCTATCCATTCACTAGTTGGTCCTTGGCATTGAGCTCCACACTAGGAATCCATACTAGCATATTTACATCATTCACATAATTTTGATTAAATACATTCCAAGTCAAAATTGGGGGTATTACAATCCCCTCCTCCTTGGAATAACACCATCCTCGGTGTTTGCTCAAAATCAGAACAAAAATGGGTATGCCTCTTTCATGGCATCCTCCAACTTCCACGTAGCCTCATCGGGACCGAAGTGCTTCCATTGCACCTTTACCTGTCTGATGGCTCAGTTCCAAAGAAATGTTACCTTCCTTTCTAGGATACATAGTGGCTTGGTTTGGAGCTCTCCCTCAGGTTCCACGTGAATCACATCCCAATCAATCACATGGTTAGGTTCATATACATATTCCTTAAGCAAAGAAGCATGAAAAACATTATGAGCTCTAGTATTAGCAGGAAATGCAATTCTATATGCAACTAGCCCTATCCTTTTAAGCACTTCAAATGGAACACCATATCTTGGAGACAGTTTGGCACAACTTCCAAGTTTCAAATAACTCTTCCTTGGCCTCACTCTAAGGTAGACATGATCCCCAACAATGAACTCTCTATGCACTCTATTATTATCTTCATAGCTTTTATGCCTACCTTGCGATGCCTTTAAATTCTGCCTAATTTTTGCAACCTCTTGTTCCATTTCCTTAAGCAATTTTGGCCCAATTATAATTCTGTTTACTGGATTATCCCATGGCACTAGTATCCTGCACTTTCTACCATACAAAGCCTCAAATGGACTCATGCCTAACGAATATTGCTACCCATTGTTATATGCAAACTCTACCAAGTGTAGATAATCTTCCCACTTGGATGGTTTGTCCATCACATACATGCGAAGCATGTCCTCAAGAACTTGATTTACTCTTTTTGTTTGTCCATTTGTTTGTGGATGGTACGAAGTGCTAAAATTCAGCTGTGTACCCAAATATGCAAAAATACTTTTCCATAAATTTGAGTGAACTTGGTGTCCCTGTCTGAAATTCTTAGGCAATCCATGCAATCTGAAAATATCCTTAGTAAAAATATTTGCAATGGCATCTGTTTTATTGATGGATTTAACTGGGATAAAATGTGTTACCTTAGACAATTTATCCACCACAACCATGATGGAATCATGTTGTCTCACAGTCATTGGAAAACCTGTAATAAAATCCATGGAAATTACTTCCCATTTTTATTTTGGAATTGACAAAGGGTGCAACAAACCTGCTGGGTGTTGATGCTCAACTTTCACTTGCTGACACTTCATACATTTAGATATATACTAAGCAATATCATTTTTCATCCCCGACCAAAAAGATTGTTTCTTAACTGTAGCAATTGTTTTCTGATACCTAGGTGAGCAGAATATGGCATTTTATGGATTCCATCCATAACAATTTTCCTCAAGTTTTCCACATTTAGAATATAAATTCTATTTTTATAAATAAGAAGTCCATCCTCTTCCAAATGATACCCTTCATACCTCTTTCAAAATTCTGCTGCTGTAATTTTCTTTTTATTTGCACATATAATTAATATTCAACAAGATAGTTGGAAATATATTGTCTTAAATATGATTGACAAGTTGTGATGATTTCCACATGCATTTCATGCATATTTTTGTTGAGTGCATCAACCACTTTATTTTCTTTTTCTTTTATGTGTTTGATCTCAAAATCAAACTCACATAAAAATTCCATCCATCTAGCTTGCCTTGCATTTAATGTTGGTTGCTCAAATAAATATTTTAGACCACAATGCTCTGTCCTCAACTCGAATTTTTTGCGCATTAGATAATGCCTCCACATATTTAAGGCATGAAATATGGCTACAAGTTCCAGATCACGTGTAGCATACTTATTTTCATGCTGCTTCAATTTTCTAGACTCATAACACACCACATGATTTTCTTGCATAAGAACTCCTCGAAGTCCTTATTTACATGCATATGTACACACCACAAATTATTTTTCTGGGTTTGCAATTTTCATAATTGGAGCACTTGTGAGAAGCTTCTTCAACATCTGGAAGCTTTCTTTACATTTTTGGGTCTATTCAAAAAAAATTCCCTTCTTTTGCAAATAAGTGATTGGGTGTGAAACCTTGGAGAATCCTTCAATGAATATTCTATAGTAACCAACAAGACCCATAAAATATATCACATCTGTCACATTCTTTGGAGTTGGCCAATTCATAATGGCTTCAATATTTTACGGATCCACTGATTATTCGTTCCTATGAAATTATGCTACCCAAATAATGAATTTTTGTTTTGTAAAAGTCACATTTGCTTAGCTTTGTATGCAACTTATGTTCCCTTAGCAATTGCAAAGCCATTCTCAAATGTTCTTCATGTTCTTCTTCATTCTTAGAGTAAATAAGAATGTCATCTAGAAAAACAAGAACAAACTTGTCCAAATATTTGATAAAAACACTATTCATGAGACACATGAAGGTAGATGGTGCATTAGTGAGACTAAATAGCACCATTCCAAATTCATAGTGTCCATACTTTGTTCCAAAGGTTGTATTGTGAATCATTAGAGAGATTTTGAGGTCAAAAAAGGGCCTCCTAAGAGATGTACTACAAAAATATGAGATATATTAAAATATTATGAATTGGGGGTTTTATGGGGTAGGTATATATGACAAGTCACCTCCCACACTATTTTCTATGCACAATATAAATAACCATGGTTGAGTTGCTTTTCAAAATTAACTAAAAATAAAATTAATAAAATAAGTCTACATTGATGTGACTAAGATTCATTGTAAATTTTCA
Source organism: Larix kaempferi (assembly GCA_027924585.1). Taxonomy (NCBI): domain Eukaryota; kingdom Viridiplantae; phylum Streptophyta; class Pinopsida; order Pinales; family Pinaceae; genus Larix; species Larix kaempferi. Next base: position 4,272,952 of record BSBM01001120.1, read on the forward strand.
AAAATTTATTGTCCTTTAGCATTTATTTGTCTTCAACTTGCAAATGAAATTAAATAATAAAAAATATTTTTAAGAGCTATTTTTTTAATTTTATGTTGACTTTTTATATTTAGTACTTTTCTCATGAATTTAATATAATGTAATTTAATTGAGAATTTATTTACATATAAAATGTTAATAATATTATTATAATCCACATTGTATTATTATTATTATTATTTATTAGTTTAACATTATGTTATTAAATAGAATGGAGTGAATATATAATTTAAAATTAAAAGCATAAAAAAGATAATATATTATTTTATAAAAAAATGTGAAATGACTTTCTTTATGAATTAAGAGTACTTCACTTGAAAATGACAATAATATTATTTTATGAGAAAGTGTGAAAAGACATTCATTATGAGTACTTTACTTGAAAATGACAATAATATTATTTTATGAAAAGACTATTATTATGAGTACTTTACTTTATGACTTAAAAGTACTTACACCACTACCTTGGTTAACTATGTGTTTTCATCCACCATAGAAAATTTGACAAATAAGCATTCTTAACTCATGCAATGCCACCTCACCAAGGGGGATGATGTCATCTACTAGAATGTGATTGGTTGTTTTTTATGTACATTTTCTTTGTTTTGATGCCATTTTTTGACCTCAAAATTTCTCTAATGATATTCTTCTTTGATTCTTACTTGATGGTAACCAGACCTCAAATCAATCTTTGAAAATACCTTTGCCTCTCTCATTTGGTAAAAAAGATCACAAATTCAAGGTAATGGGTACTTGTTCTTCACTGTCACTTTATTCAGCTGCCTATAATCAATACATAACTCGAGTGTACCATCTTTCCTTTTCAAAAACAATACATGTGCTCCCCATGGAAACACACTTGGCCTTATGTATTTCTTTACCAATAATTCTTACAATTGCATTTTTAGTTCCAACAATTCTGGTGTACTCATTCTGTAAGGTGTCTTAGACACTGGTGAAGCTCCTGGCACGAGATCAATTCTGAAATCAGTGTCCCACTTGGGAGGAATTCCTAACACTTCATTGGGAAACACGTCCTTGAATTCTTGTAGCACATGATAGTCTTCCAATTTGAAATTTGAAATTTTCTATTTTGTCCAATATATGATCTACATACAATTGACAACCTTTCCTACAAAAATTCTTTAGCTGCATGGTTGAAACATGCCTAGCAAAAATTTTCTTTGGAATTCCTTTTACAACCCTTGGGTTTCCTTCATTATCAATGCACTCAAAAATCATGTTGTAACAGTCAAGTTTAACTCTGTGTACTTCCAACTAGTCCATTCCTATGAGAATGTCATATGAACCAAGTGGTAAAATATTTAGATTTGCATAAGTGGACAGTCCACCTATTTCTAATGGACATTTCTCCACCATTTCACTAACTTTTCTCTTGGTTCCTATGGCTAGTTTAACCAACCATGACTTACTATGCTTGGTTCTCTTAAAATCACAAATATCAACAATTTTAGGGCTGATATAACTGTGAGTAGATCTAGGATCAATCAAAATAGAAATAGATTGCTTAGCAATATTACCTTCAACCTCAACCATAGTTGATTGATGATCTACTTGGTAGTCCTCTAGTGCAACGTTTATCCTAGGGACAATCCTTGCCACTTGACCCAGAGTTTCAACTTCTTGAATGTTGTGAACTTGCTTTGCACTCACATTCCGATGTGGACAATTTCTTAGCAAAAGTCATCTCCACATCCCCAACATTGAAGTGTCTCTCTTGGCTCTCTTGGCTTGTCTCCCATCATCCTAGCGAGCTTTGTCACAACTTGTGGGGGCTGCCTTGGCTGATTTGTAAAGTGAGGAGGTTTGAACCCCTTCTTCCTTTGGTTAAACTTCTCATTCTTCTTGTCCTTCCATGCCTTATGGAAATCTAGCTTGCTTTTGGCGTGATCATAACAATATTTGGCTTTCTTATGGTCTCATCAAAAGTTTGAGTGATCTGGATTTGTGTGGGAACAAAACAAAATATAGCATATACATAATCATATACAAAGATATATATTCACATACACAGATATATCGCAAGAAACACAACGATACAGTAAACACATATTCTATTAAATATCAGAAATAGAACAGACTGTAAATACAATAGCTAGAATGGTAGTATCTATCTCTGAGAAGAGACGTGGCCATTGTGATCATGCGTTCCAAGATGAATACAAAGAGAGTCCGAAAGGGCCTATTTATCATAAGCATGAGGGAAAGAATCCCAAGCATCCAAAAACCTAACCCTAGAAGACGAACCGTCATAAAGTTTGCGGCCCCAAGGTGGTTAGTTGAACAGTCAACTCCCTGGGGTCATAACTTTTGCATACAATCTATGTTTGGGGCGCTCGGTATCCTGTTGGAAAGATCTATCCGAGGACTACATGGAGGACTATAAAACATCGTTTAGGGCCTCAAAACAGCCCTGGAAGTTTGGGACTCGAAAAACTGTAGAAAATTACTAGAAAAATGGCAAAATGGGAAACTGTTTTGAGCCATTGGAATAGGTGGGTGGCCACCGATATCCATCTGGATCATTGAGGCTCGTCAAACTCAATTCTATCTTTATATGAACGAGGAAACCCACTTAGAAAACGTTGAATTTTTATTTATCATCTCTGATATACTTAACATATCTCAGAAGCTCCAAACAATTATTTGCATATTCCCCATAGTCATTTGGCCCAATTTCAGCTCATGGAATTCTTTAATTTTTCCATCATAGTAGCTATCAGAGAGGTACTTTTTCTTGAAATATTTATTGAATTGCTTCCACATTATCTTCCTTTCATTGTTCTTCTTCACTTGCCTAAGCTGATCCCACCATATAGATTCTCTTCCATTGAGATTGAATATGGCCACTCTTGCTTTCATATTTCCTGAGTAGTCTTGAACTTGGAAATACTTTCTCATCCCAAGAAACCAAGCCTCAACTTCTTGACTAGATTTTGTCTCACCATAAAATGTAGGAGGTTTTTCCTTCCTAAATTATTCATGTGATTTATTCTTGGAATACCTCTTCCTCTTCTTCCTATGAGAGAAAGAGATTGATCCTTCAGTGGAATCCTTAGAGTCATATGAATCACTAGAAGAGATTTATGGAGTATATGATCTTCCTTTATAAACTCTTCTTGAACTATGGAACCTCTTGTGAGAATGTCTCCTTGAGCTACTCCCACTCTTCTCCTAATTTTCAGAGTGATGTCCAGAGTTAATCTTCCTTTGAATATCTGTCAGACTTTGAAGCATAGTTACATTTAGTTGATTTTGATCTTCTTGAGTTCTAAGCATCCTCTCATTTCCTGCTCTACAACTATGCAGCTCCACTCTTAGGCTGCTCATAGTTTATGCAATGTCTGGGGGAGTCACTTGGTTTCTCCTACCATTGGATTCTATCACGATTCTATCTCTTCATTTTCAACCTGTATATTCTCTCCCATTGCATCTACCTCAACTTCATAAGGATCATGTGTATCATCCATGATGATGACCTTCTTGACCCAACCAAGATTTATTTACACAATAAAAGAATCAGTTTTCTTGTATTATGGAAAATACCCATATTGGCAGTTTGATTTTGTCAAAATATGGCTACAGGAAATTTTCTGATCAAATTACATAAACACCCGAATCATCAATTTAGAATTTAACTCTTCAAAATTTTTCCCCATTGGAAAAGCTTTCCGATGACTATAAGTATGCCCAATTTTGATTTTTGAGAACAAAGTTACAGTCCTTCAAAATTGTCAAATTGGCCCAAATTATGCACTTTTCCTTTATGTGCATTTAACTCTAGAGGCCAACTTCAGCCACCTGTAGTATAAAAATTGATGGAAAACCAGAGAAACTTCTCTATTGGATTAGATAATATATTTGACAAGGATTACTCAAAAACTTTCAGTTTCTTCATAGGATGCTCGAGTAACTCTTTATAAAATTCTGGAATTGTCTACCTTTAACATGTTTTCATCTTCTTCTAGACTTAAAATTTTTTGCAGTTCTATAACATACCATCACAATCCAAAATATGACCAAATTTGAGTTACTCTAATGGCCATTGTTAACCTCCAGATCCAACTTTGTTGATTAAAAAAAATGGTGGGTCAAGGGGGCTTGCTCTAGATCGGTTTTTTTGTAAATTATTCAATTTGGCGCATAAGAAAATTTCCATTTCCTATTGACGTGGTAGGGAGATGATGTATCCTAACACTTGCCTCCTGAGGTGTTGGACAAGTTTGACCTGTCACCCTATGGCACGACCATGTCATCTTCTACCAACCACTACGTCACCACACCACCATACCACCCGAACTTGGGCATGAGCGCGTCAATGGTTTTCCTCATTACCAAAAGTAGTAATGTGTCCTCGCAAAGTGTTTTTGGAAAAAATCCCTTGGGGAGGCGTTATCAATAAAAAAATAATACACACCCCAAGCGGTTTTGGCTCAATGCGTCGCTCGTCCCAAATTAAACCATGTGCACATCAAATAAATAAGAATACTTATCTTTAAGCAAAGAAGATCCAATAAAATCATTGTGGAAGAGTGATTTTCCACCCATCCATAGGCACTCCATCCAACATATACTCTTTCTGCTAAGAGGCCACCCCCAAGCTGGGCTATGAGGCCACCAGGGAGAAGGAAACACCTACAGGCTTATCTCTCTCATTCCACAACCCACTTTGCTCTCTATACTTATCCAAAAGCTCCAACAAATCTCTACATGGGTCTCACTCAGCCTTCATAGCCATGACACTCCTTCCAACTTCCCCGCACAACACGAGGAAGGCATTTCCCTTCATTGATCCATAGTTCCCTCAGGAAATCCAACCCTTACATTGCTTACTAGTGTGTGTGCAGTAAGAGTCCAACATGTTGTAAGCTACTGGAGAACCTCCTGCAATATTAATCCATGGCTTTTAAAGCAGCCAAAAGTAGCAGAACTCCATGGGTAAAGGTTCCTAGCTTTTACAACCTCCATGCTCACCTACAACCATCTATTTTCCCTTCCAAAAATGTAGCTCTGTCTCCAATTTCGAATTTTCCGGGTTAAACAAATTCTAGTAATGGTCATGAACATCAATGGAAAATTCTACATAGTATAGGAACATGCATGATATAATGAACAAAATAGTGTTGACTCCAAGGGATATGAGGTAAGGGTGAAAAGACAATTAACATAGCTTCTGACCATAGAAGAAATAAGATTTTTGACAACTGGCATAACTACCACAACCCCCATGCTTCTATTACTACATGAAGTGACTTTTCCGACCAACCTCACATATTCATTCAATGATTGGGTTTAATAGTCAAGAGAAGTTAATTGGCTCATTTAATGCACATGGCATATTTTGGATGAGTTCTAAGGTTGACACTTGGCAACATAGGATTTAGTTTCCCATAGGTCCCCTTTCCTCTTCCCCTTTGGTGGAATCATAGCCCCTCTAATGCTCTTTACACGACCATCTTGGACCATTTATTAATTTTCAACATAATATTTACATACATTTCGAATTGGCATGATAAGCCAATCATATGGTCCAAATAAAAATATATACATCATACATGCCTAGCCATTCACTAGTTGAGCCTTGGCCTTGAGCTTCACAATAGGAATCCATTCTAACATATTTACATCATTCACATAATTTTGATTAAATATATTCCAAGTTAAAATTAGGGGTATTACATTGAACATGCCATTGAATATATCAAACCCAACCATTGTAAGCATGTATATAGAATGGAATATATGTGTAGGCACATAGACCTGCATTGTAACCATTGTAACATGTAAACATTAAAAACTTGTATAATAAATGAGATAGAAATCTAAAAAGATAGTTGAAAGATGTAAAATGTTGTATTTTTGTTAATTTAGAAATTGTATTAATTAATTGAGTTGTTGGAAGAGAATTTGTATTAGTTTGGTTATTATAATTTAATTTGTTAAATATTTATAAGTTTATTTTAAAAATTAAGTATCATATATTTAGTTTTAAAGTTTTAGGACAATCATATATAAGTAAACTAGTTAATTGCTTGGTGTAGACCACATAGTATGTCCTTTTGTCACACTATTGACATATAGGGGATTGTATACAATATATTTCCATAACCTCCTTTAATGGTTAGTTAAGGAATATTTGTTTTAAAAAAAGTCTCATCAATTGCATCAAAGAGTGACTAGATGGCTGGTTTTCCTATAGGATCATGTGTAAGAGCAAGAAACAAAGAAACGTCAATCAAGAATGGTAAACAAGTGAATAGTATTATGAATAATAATTTTTTTAATTAATCATTAAAGGAATATTTGTTTAAAAAACGTCTCATTAATTGCATGAAAGATTGATTCGATGGTTGGTTTTTCTATAGGATTATGTGCAGGAGCAAGAAACAAAAAAACGACAATCAAGAATTGTAAACAAGTGAATAGTATTATGAATAATTAATCAGAAAGGAAAATGAGAATAGCATTATGAATAATTGTGTTGAGAGGCGTTTTACAGTCCAGTATGAGGAAGATCTTGTAACCTATGTTCATGTAACGTTACACACTAGTATGAGAGAGATGTTGTAACGTTTGTCCAGTAACATTACAAAAGTAAAAAAAGAGTAAAAAGTAACATGTCGGCCAATAATAAAAAGACGTGTATTTTCGTTTGGAATACACGTTTAAAATCAATTGCTATATAAATGAACAAATTATGGAACATATTTAAAAAAAATCTATGTTGGCTCATAAAATAAAATATTATGAAAAGTAATTAAAAAATTGGTGTTCATTTATAAAAAAAAACTTAAAACTTAAACCCTGATCTATCAATCAAGAGAGATCAAATTTCTTAAGTTTAAATTAAAAAAAAAAGAAATACACCTCAAGAAATTGGATCCCTCTCGTGCTTGATAGATCCAGGTTTAAGATGGATCTATACTGGTTAATCGTAAAGAAAAAAGAAATACACCTCAAGAAATTGGATCCCTCTCGTGCTTGATAGATCCAGGTTTAAGATGGATCTATACTAGTTAATCATAAAGAAAACTGAGAATTGTATAATTCTATAATCAATAAAACAAGTTGATATAAAGTTATGTAACAACCATACAAATTTATATGTACTAATAGAAAATTTTCCTAAGTATAATAGAATCATAATATTTGTAATAATAAATAATTTTTTTCACAAATTCTACAACCATTTTAAAAGGATCAAATTACATCTCCACTCAAGTCTTTTCAATAGTGGGGAATACACACACTCCACTCAAGTCTTTTCAATAGTGGGGATTACACACACTTCATAAAAAAAACTCGCTTCTCTACCTTTATAAATGACATAGCAAAATAAAATAAACTTTGACATATATTCACACTCAAGAGCTGTTTTCTCTATATATATAAAAAAAACAACTCTATTTTACTCTCTATGAATATGGTGTGGCAGTAGCTCCCACTTGCTAAGTAGCTAAGGAGCCTCATGGATTTGAAACTATTTAAATTAATTTCATAAAAGAGATAATAAGTACAATAAATATCAAATAAAATAAAATGATTTTATTAATGTTTGATATATGACCAAACTAGATAAACATAATTGGAATGATGATACAAGTGAGAGTGTGAAAAACATTCCATAAAAAAGGTGGGGAAGGAGACTAAGGGTTCAATATTCCTATTGTTGAGTAAAGGAGAAGGGGTACCCTCACAAGTCATGTGAGCAACTCGTACCATTCAAGGCCAATAGTGTTAAGGTACAAAGATTACACATACACAATAGAACCCTTAAGCACAACCTCATTTCATATATAAAAGTAGTGACAATTCAATGTGCATGCTTAACAAACCTAACACCTATGTAAGCCATTCAATAAACCAAGTTGGAACCAAGCCTATTAGTTCACTTCTAAAAATAAGGTAATTCATAAGTAGTTAATGATGTATAAAAATTGGTAATGATATGAGAAGATCATTGAATACCTTATTACAAAATGCTAAATACAATGTTTCTTATATTTTTTTAAATAGTTTTCAAAAATCACAAACACATATTTTTTCAAAATAATTAAAAAAAATGTATTTAATACTTAACAATTTACCATACTATTAAAGACAACCAAATTGTAATTCACAAAAACAATCCACTAATATAACTTTAATATTAATATTTATAATAAAAAATTATAAAAATAAATACAAAATATAATTAAAATTTATAAATGAAAATGAAAATACATCCTAAGACACCCTTAAAAATATCATGTAAGCATGTACTATCTTTGACACAGGGATTACAGCTTGAATATCATGTAAGCATGTACTGTCATTAACAAAGGGATTACAGCTTGAATTAAAATGATAAAAAGACAAACATTCATTCTATCAATCATATATAATTTATTTTAGTGCACTTTTAAAAAATGAAAGTAATTCATAAGTAATTTATATAAGGTAATTCATAAGTAGTCAATGATGTATGTGAAAATCAACCATATATAATTTATTTCAATGCATTTTTAACAAATAAAGTAATACACAAGTAGTCAATAATGTATGAGAAGAATATATAATTTATTTCAGTGCGCTTCTAACAAACAAGGCTGCATGACAGCAAATACCTGTCGTAATTTGATTGATATTCGGTTTTGAATGATAGTCGGTTTGTTGAGGATATTGGTATTTGAGGGTGTTAGATTGGTAGTGGGTTTGTTGAGCTTATTGCTATTTGAAGATGTTGTCGACTGAAATTTATCGAATGATAAACTCTTCACTTTTCATGCAATGTAGATGTGTCTGGCTATATATACAAATGTAATGTTCTTAATAGTATTTAATAGAAATTTATAACTGTGCAAACTTGAGAAAAAAACACATAATGCCCCTAGCTGGTATTTAATGTTGGGTTTATTCAGTTGTCATCAAATTATTTTACAACATTAATTCTCATTATTAATATTAATTCAGCTTATTAAAATGAACTTTTTTTTCTTTTATCATCCGACTCCATGGTGAAAACCTGTTGAAGGTGAAAATGCTTATAAGTAACTGAAATTTTATATAGAGATAAATAAGATTGAATAGCAACATAAATTGAACAAAATTAAAAGATATTAATATTTTAATGTTTATTAAAATTTAACTAAAATAATTATTTTTGGGATTAAAGGCGTTGCTCCATCCATACAATACACCTCAATTTAAATTTAAAAATATGAATACGTGTAGTTGAAGGTAAAATATGAATTCTTTTATAAGTAAATGTGATACGCACAGATTGGATGGCAACCAACCAAAATATGGACAGTACGAGTGGATCGTCGGGAGTTACCATTGTTATTTCTCCCAATAAATTGACATAATTGAAAAAATGAAAAAGGATTTTCTTGCCAGCAGCTAGATTGATTAGCGTTGCCCCACTCACAATGAAATAGTTATATTCGTCCAGCTAGATTGATTAGCGTTGCCCCACTCACAATGAAATAGTTATATTCGTCCAGCTAGATTGATTAGCGTTGCCCCACTCACAATGAAATAGTTATATTCCTCTAGCATGCATCACAATGAAATAGCTATATTTGTCTAGCATGCATCGGTAAGCACTGACTCGACTGTACAACTACCGGCATCAACGAGCCCCCTGGATTGACTCCTGGAGACTAATTGGCACGGACTACACAAAAGAAAGGAAGCTTCATGCGTATTGAAAGGTGGAAGGCAAGGTGGGTTCATAGGTTATTGGGCTGAGTCCGTAAGGATGAGTTTAAGTTCCCACCAAAGCTGAGGTAATAGCATAGTATCAAAAGGAGTGTATGGTTCCAAGAGAATAAAGTTATATGAGTTTCCCAAGCAGCGTACCAAGTTTGTATGGGTGAGTTTAAGTTCCCACCAAGGCATAGGGACGTAGAGGGGGTTTCCAAGTAATAGGTAGTATGGATAGTTGATGGATGAGTAAGAGAAGCTAGGTTAAGTTGTTACCGGTAATCATAGCCGTGACCCTTTCATTGGTAACACATCGTGCATGTATTGTTTATTTGGTTAATCGGTGCACCTCACACGCACAACTCCCATATTACGTTATATATGTAAATACACACAAAAAAGCTAATCGGTGCTCCCTTGCCCCGGTTAGATGGTATGGATAGTAAGGAAGTTTCATCACCAGACCCAGGAGGAGATCCAACTGCGGGGATAGAGATAAGGGCAGGGGAGGCATTTGACCCAGTGACATCTCTTATAGTAGTTTGATAGCCAGCTATAGCGGGGGCAGTTTACTATTCTGGTAAACCCGCAGCTATAGTGGAGGTAGAGTCCGAACCATTGGTTAACCACAAAAGGCAGAGGCATAGAAGGTAGATGCAGCTACGTTGCAGGCAGGCACCTAGGTACATGGTAGTATCCCAATGCAGCAACGAGAGCATGGCTGGACTGTTAGCTCAGAGGTTGTAATCATGGCTGATTAGGTAATCAATGGAGAAAATTGGGCATCTCCTTGTTCCAGAATTGCGAGTGCTCCATTAGTTCAAGAAGCTTCATGTCAGGCCCATCCTGGAAACGCCTTTTGCTCATGTAGACAAATTTTGACGAGAGTGGCAAGACTATGAATCTATGGTGATGATGGCAAACACTAGGAATCTGTCCTTCGGTTGTGATCTGCGGTGCTGCTTTCTAACAGCTAACGTGAATGCTATAATGTTATATAATTAGTACTAGTATCCTTGTGTGAATTTGACGCCTCTGTGCATGCATGTCAACTAAATATCGAACTTAAATACGCTATGCAACGGTGCAGGTTGGATATGTGGGCAAGCGGTGCACTTGATCCTCGAATTCTAAGAAACTGTTGGAATCAATCGCTCCTGGTAGGAAAAGGTATGATCCACATCCATTTTGTTTGAGCCCGCTTTCGTCTGTATAAATCCCAAATGTGATCATTCTACGAGGAAATCAACTTGTTTAAAAAGGATCAAGGCGAGACAAAACAAGCAAATGATCAAAGACGTAAAAGCTGCATCAGGTTTGAAAGGCCATGAGAAATGACAAGTGTAGTTGATTGCCTTTTTATGGCCAAGTGGCTCATGGCGTGAAACATCTTGTATTTGTCCCTGCTACCTGGGTTTTGACATGAAACATCTTACATGCCCATTTGCATGAGACCCAAAACCAAAGCCACTGCACTCAAACCAGGCCAGATCGATCAAGACCAGCAGGGAGCAGAGCCAGGCAGGGTCGGTGGAGAACTTGCAGACAGCTTAGCAGGTGCAACTGCCGTAAAGCCATAAGGTCTTGACAAAGGTAGTCTTCACGGATCTTGTAAAACAGGTTTCAACTGTTGTAGGAGGTTTAAACATTGGAGACTTCATTCCTTCTTTAGATTGGCTTGATTTGCAAGGTATCAAGCGGTCCCTGAAGAAAGCCAACAAATGATTCGAGGCATTCGCTAAGAAAATGATAGACGAGCATGTTCAATATCGCATGGCTCCCACGACAGGGGCAGAGGCAGAGCTTCATGTTAAAGACTTCGTCGATGTGCTCATTAAGTCGGTTATATACTCTGCTATCGGTCATTGCTATTTTATTCCAATTTTGATTCACTGTGTGATTGCTTTTGGATTTTTATTGTGTGGTAGTTTCAGAATTGACGTTGCTGTGGGATACTCTATCCATTTTCAGAATCAACGTTTACAGTAGATACTTCACCAATTCTGACTCCCTGTGTCATTCACTTTTAGATTTATGTGTCATTGCTTTTAAAGATTTTTTAGATTTTTATCATGTAGTAGTTTCAGATTTTTATCGTGTGCACTCTACCCATTTTCAAAATAAACGTTTACAATAGATACTTCACCCATTTGAGAGAATCAAAATGAAACCGTTATCAATCATAACTTTAATTGATTCAATCTAACAATTTGTTTTTGTTGTTTTTGTTTTTGTATTTGTTTTTGTTTTTGTATTTGTGCATTTTTTGTTTTGTATTTGTGCAGGACTTGTTCTCCGCCGGAATGGAGACATCTGCAAGTGCGTTAGAATGGACAATGAGTGAGTTGCTCAGACATCCTCATGCAATTAAAATTTTGTTAGAAGAAATTGGGTAAGTTCAGCTGCAAATTACATCAAACGGTTAATGTACTGTTACAGAAATTGAAAGGGACCTTGAATAGATTTAAAAAAAAACTATATTAACCAAAATGATAAGCATACCTTTGAATATTGTAGCTAAAATCTGGACTGGTTCGTCTCAGGACTGGTTCGTCTCCTCTTTTTATAGAATAGTGAACTGATTTCTGATTTCTGATATAAGAATAGATTCTTGCCAAATCTCCGCACCTTCCCAATGGTTTTTAACCTCCTCATATTGCTATTGTCTCCAACCTTGTCACCTCCTAAACAATGCCATACCACGATTTCTTCAAAGTGGGCACCTTGTCAAAAGCACATACACCCTGAACAAACGGATCCCAATATGATTAAAATCCATTTAGAGTTATCCACACCAACTGGTTGCAAGTTGATCTCTCAACTCAGTAACTTTCATATTGTGCCACAGTATAAATTGCTAATGCATGTACTAGTCTCTTTTTGTAGAATAGTGTACTTATTTCTGATTTCTGATATAAGAATAGATGCATATATATCGATCTCTGTCTGTTTATATTCTTACGCAAAGGCGGAGGTGGTGTGTCAAATTATGTTCTTACGCAGAGCCGGAGGTGGCGTGGCAAAGCAAGGCAAAGGAATGAAGCGGTACCAGTGGAGGTAGGTGGCGTGGCAAGGCAAAAGGATGAAGTGCCCTGGCGGTGGCTGTGACAGAGGCGGTGATCGTATGGCGGTGGAGACCTCTCCCATCTAACACCCAGATGCAGATTGAATGCATTAAAAAAATTCTCATTTCCAATAAGCCCGCCGTCTGTCGCCTGGGCAATAACACTTCAATGTCATTAGCCAATCACATGTTAGATAAATGAATATTAAATGAATATTCAGAATTGAAACTAAATAAAAATTTCAATGTACAATGTAAAAGTTAATGTCATTGGCCAATTACATGTTAGATAAATGAATATTCAGAATTGAAACCAAATAAGAATTTCAATATACAATGTAAAAGTTAGGGAAAATTGATAAAAAGTTAATGTCATTGGCCAATTACATGTTAGATAAATGAATATTCAGAATTGAAACCAAATAAGAATTTCAATATACAATGTAAAAGTTAGGGAAAATTGATAGATTAAATTAATCAACGGGTAAACAAATAGCCAATCAAAGCATATCGACGGCAAGGTATAATAAAATAATACATAAGTAGTCAATGATGTATGAGAAGATTATTGGCCTTCGGCAAGGTATAATAAAATAATACATAAGTAGTCAATGATGTATGAGAAGATTATTGGCCTTCGGCAAGGTATAATAAAATAATACATAAGTAGTCAATGATGTATGAAAAGATTATTGATTACTTTACAAGATGTCAAATATGAATTCCTTGTAAATTTTTAAATACATTTCAAAAGTCTCTAACACATTTTTTTCAAATTTATTAAAATATATATTTAATATTTAATAATTTATCATAATAAAATTATAATTATAATTAAAAAATAATATTTTAATATAACTTTAATATTAATATTTATAATATAAATAAATAAAAAATATAAATGAAAATGAAAATACATCATTGCGTCGAGAGGCGCTTTATAGCTTAATATGGGGGAGATCTTGTGAATCGAGTGTTTTGTCGAGTTTGTGGATTGTGTAGAGTAACAAAATAATACAAAGTAAATAAAAAAAGAATAATACAAAGTAAAAAGTAATAAATACCAGCATAGATCCATCTTAAACCCGGATCTACCAAGCGCCCAGAGGGATCCAATTTTTTGAGGTGTAATTTTTTGTATCTAACTTTTTACATGTTCATAAAAAATTATCTAACTTTTTTACACGTAAGTTCAAGTTTAAGATCTCCCTCATACTGGGTTACTTCTTTATCTTTTTTACTTCTTATATTTTTATTAATGGCCGACGTTACAATATTTTATTTTTACTCGGGCGCAATTATGTCGGCCATAAACAAAAAAGAATAATACAAAGTAAAAAGTAAATATGAGACTTAAACTAGAGACTTTAGAGCTTAGGATTAGGTGGTAAATATCATGTGGCCATAAACAAAAAAGAATAATACAAAGTAAAAAGTAAATATGAGACTTAAACTAGAGACTTTAGAGCTTAGGATTAGGTGGTAAATATTATGTTGGCCATAAAAAGAGAATAATACAAAGTAAAAAGTAAATATGAGACTTAAACTAGAGACTTTACTTTTTACTTTTAATAAAAAGTAAAAAGTATTATGAGACTCTAGAGTGTTTCTCTAGTGTTTGTCCAATAACAAAATAATACAAAGTAAACAAAAAATAATAATACAAAGTAAACAGTAATAAATATTATGTAGGCAATAAACAAAAAAAATAATACAAAGTAAAAAGTAAATATGAGACTTAAACTAAAGACTTTAGAGCTTAGGATTAGGTGGCTCAGGTATTGCATTCAAGGAGCTATTCAAGGAAAGGTTTGTACCTCAAGATATTTGATCACTCTCGATGCTTGATAGAGCCTAGGATTTGAATCTAGGCTGGTACACATAATTAGGGATACCTTAAAAATATCATGTAAGCATGCAGGGATTAAAGGATCAATTAAAATGATAAAAAGACAAACATTCATTCTATCAGTCATATATAATTTATTTTAATAATATGAAAGAGGGATTAAGCTTGAATTAAAATGATAAAAAAGATAAATATTCATTTTATCAATTATATATAATTTATTTAAATCAACTTTTTTTTTCAAATTCTTAATATTGAGATCATTTTTTTTCATATTTAAAATAAAAATGAAAACTATAAACTTAACAATAATAACAACAATACTAAGCAAATCCATTTACCTTCTTATATATATAATTTAATAAATAAAAATTTATTTGACTCGCAGTTCAATCCATTTACCCTCTGTTATATATATATATATATAATTTCTTTCACTCACCCTTTATTAAAAATAACATTGATTTGGTCCATTAGTTGTAGCTTGGGTGGTTGGGAGGAAAAATTGTTGCCCTAATTCATATAAATAACCTTTATAAGTTTAAATTTATATAAATAACTTTTTAAAGATTAAATTATATAAATAGTCTTTGTATTATAAATTCATATAAATAACTTTTATAAAATTAAATTAGTATAAATAATATTTATATGATTAACTTTCCTTTGGTTTGGTGAATTTGAAAGTCTTTGGAGACTCTCGAGTAGTGATTAAATGGGCAAGGAATGAATATGCTCTCAATGTGATAGATCTTCAATATCTGTGTGTTCGTATTCGTCAGGAGATTGCATCATTGGATATTATTTATTTTCAACATATTTACAGGGCCCATAATACTATTGCAGATCATCTTTCCAAAGCTGCTTTTGATGGTCCTGTTGGAGTTCTATATTGAGAGGAATGGATGGAGGACTGTCTTCTTGATAGTGGAAATTTTTCTCTTTTTTAAGTCTTATGTACTCGGATGATGAACATTTCTTCTTTGTTTTGTAACTTATTTTGATGAGCAGTATGAACTTATGTATAGATGATATGATCAATCTATTTGAGATCAAGTTCCGATTGAGCTATGATATCAACAATCTTTGTACTATTTGAAGGAATAACAGTAGTACTATTTTTTTCGGCTGGAAAAAACTTTCATATGGAAGTTAATTATAGATATATGGTACACGGTTATTTAGATATATTTTAATTATTCAAGTTGAACAACACAAGTTACTTTTTGAAATTGCAAGGTTCAGACTTAGTTTTGAAATTTTGTATTAATTTATGTTTTAATAAATTAATTTTTGATTGGTCAAATTGTGTTGATGTCATTCTTGGGTTTTGCAGTTGGGGTTTGGTGGTAAGCAGACACCATGTACACGACCATGTCTATATATACCATGTATGTAAAACACACGCACGAGCTTGAAAACTAGCAGATTTCTTACGTCATGAGGTTCTTTTAAATGCAACATTGAAAACAAGTCGTCTTACTAGTAATGAGGTTCTAACCCCCGATTACGGTCAGACACTTGTAAATTTTTCGTGCTACCAAACGTACTGTTAGATGCCCAATAGCGTAGATAAAAGATTAACTAAACACAAAGGAGATGCACCACAAAGACGGAGATAATTGACGTGAAAGCACGCATTCTCATTAACAAATGTACATATAAATACACATGAGGTGACCCTTCCAAGGCATCTCTTGGAATCCTTCCTGACTTTACTTATTCACCGTAACTCTTGATTTCCAACTTAGGTGAATGGTAACAATAATACTAACCATAAAGGATTAAGTATTCCAACAATCCGCCTCTTAATCCGAAGGGGTGTATTGTTATAGACCAAATCGACACTTCTCCATCTGTGACAACACTTGCATGATGAATCTTCATGAAGCTATTGTTGCTCACACAAAAGTACATTCATGGATTATCTAGCAGTTAGGAAGCTTGTGACCACATTTGGAGACCAAAACACCACTTGAAAAGCCCTCAAAATGGCACTTTTGGCCTCTGCCCCCCCCACAGGTTTCCTTTGTCCCACCTGCGTGTAACATGCATGTTTCCTTTGTCTCACTTGCGTGTGGCTTAAAAAATGCCAAAAAATATAAAAAAATATCAAAATTGGGGCAGTTTGGGTGGTTTTGGAAACTTCCTTCTCGGTTACAACTACTCCCTCCTCGAATCTAACCATCTCCTTCTCCTATAAAAGAAAGGGATATTAGCCATGAAGGGGACTCTTAGCCCAAGTATTGTTATACTGGAGGAATCATCATTCTCTTTCCCTTTCCATTTATGCCCTAGATGCTCTCAAACCCTTATGCATCTGAGTTATGGTTGGGATTCTTGGAGAAGAGAAGTAGGAGATCCATAGTCTAGGTTTTGCCAGATGCCAAAGCAGAGATAACGTAACATTGTACTTGTTTCTACTATTCAATGGATATTTGACATCTTACTCTTGCCAATTCTAAGGCAATTTCATGTTTAAATGAAGAGATTGCTTGGTTTTTATATTGAAAGTGGAGTTTTAGATTCATGTTCTTCATTTACTTTCAATACATAAGTTATCTTTATTATTGTCAAAAGTCTTTAAGCAAGGTTTTGGTTATTGGTTTTGCAAGTCTAAGCTTGGGCAAGATGGGCTAGATTAAGAGCAAAGAAAGGAGCAAATAAAGCTAGGATCAAACTCCATAAACAAGGTACATGCCCTTCTAACTATCAAACTCTTTGTTTATTCTGTGTATTGCAGAAACCTAGATGTCTCTCTTTGAAACCCTAGTATGTTGGTGACCTCAGCCCCAGTCATAGGATAAATTTCCTCACAACAGAATTGGCAACTCCACTGGGGAGAAATCATGTATGCTTTGGGGTATTCCAAGTTTGTTTCTCCAGTTTGCTTGAAGTTTCGAGTCTATTTTAAAGTTATGAATGATCTTAGGGCTTTAATAGACACTTCCACTATCAATTTTTTTTGCTTGGACTTGTTTTTTGGAGGCTTTCAGAACCCACACGTAGGGCACCTTCATGACAGTAACATGTCTAATAGAAATACGCAGGTGGTGGTCTACACAATTGCGTGTAACACCCTATTGTGCATGTGCTTCACCAACGTGTTGCTCCTGTAGGTATAGTTTTTTCCTTTTTGGCCCTACCTGTGAGCTTTCTGTTGGATTTTTTGGAGTCTTTGCTTGTCCTTGGTTTGGTTAGGACCCCTTGGAAGTGTGATATCTGCCTTTTGATTGGTCTTGACTTTGTTTTTTTAATCTTTTGAGCCAATTTGGATTTGTTTGGATAATTTTGGATTGTTTTGACCCCAAGTTGGATCTGCTTGGACCAATTTGGAACTTTTTGACCCAATTTGGATATGTTTGGATGAATTTGGACCTATTTGAGTTGATTTGGAACCATTTGAGTTTGTTTGGGTCAATTTGAATCTCTTTGAGTGAGAAAATTCTATTTTTGTAGATCTCTTTTGCTCTTTGAGTTTGTGTACTTTTTTATTACCCCTTTGAAGTGGAAGCTCATGGTTTCTTTTAGTTGTTTAGAACCTTGATTGCATTTATGCAGACCTAGCTTTACCAAACCTTATTTCTTAGTAGGTCTTTCACTTTGGTTGAGTCTAAAAGTATTCATTTATACTTTTATAAACTTATCATGTTCATATGATTGAAGGGTCTTGTGTTTATGGTTGCTCCCACTTTATTGATAAAGGTACCAAAGGGATTTTGCATTGATTTTGTTATGTGTTTGTTCTTAAGTAGGCTTTGTTTTTCATTGGGGAAAACACAAAAAAGTTGGTACAGTTTGTAAGTTAGTGTTGGTTGAGTACATTGCAAGTGTTTTGAAGCATTTGGAATTGATTTTTATATTGAAAACAAAAATTCTCTTGCATTAGTTTGTTTTGTTTTTAGATCAAGTTTCATTTCAAGTTTGCATTTTGAAGCAACAATTTTCAAAAAGGTCTTGCATTTAGTTATTAAGTGTGCATGTCAAATTGAATTATTTGCTTATTTTAGTATTCAATTTGAACTTGTTTACCAAACTAAGTTGCATTTACTTTCAAATTATGAATTTGTGTATTCTTATAAAAAAATTGTATGTGCACTTTGAAAGGTAGTTGCATGCTTATGTTGTAGACTTGATTTTTCATTTAGGTGTAAAATTTTTAGTTGCCTTTGCATTTAAAAGACCAAAAGATTGCATTTTATATTGAAAACTTGTATTTGCATTCCAAATTACATCTTTAGAACTTTCATGTCCATTGAAAATGAAAAGTGCATGATTGTGGAAGTAGAGTGCTTCATATTTTAGTTAAAGAACAATGTATCTTTAGTTGCACTCGTTTTGCTTTTTTGAAAAGTTTTTGAAATCGCATTTTAAGCAATCAATCAATAATCGAGATAGGATAATAGGTTTTATTCTAGAAAGAAACTCACCTAATAGTTACGTTAGGATTTTGGAGGTAGGGAGTTGAGAGTTACCTCATCCAAGATCATATAAACTTGTTAAACATAGGTGTATTTCATAAGGGATGAAATCCAACACCGTAAGGGTGTGGCCGAGAAGCTTCTATAAAACAAGAGTTAAGCATGAGGTCGTGTGAGGTTAAGTTGCAGAGAGATCCCTCCAATACTTAATCAAGCATCAACCAGGTATTTTATGTGTACAAGGACTTTCGTCATCACAGAGTGTTGTTGTAGAGTTTTGGGCTTAGCTAACCTACCCATATGCATGATCCTGACCTGCGACTGTTCCCCCAAATGTTGTCTACGGATTGGTAGCATTAGAATATTGTCTTTAGGGTCATACATAGGTTCTAGTAGAGTATTTTTTGTGACCACCTTGGGTAGACCTAGTGACTAGACCATTAGTACCCATGGAGGGTGTTTTCCAGACCCATCTAGTAAAACACTTGCACTACGAAGGGAAACATGTCTGGCCTTCGTAACTTCTCTATGATATTCACTAATTAGATTTGGGCCCTAATCATCCCAGACTGATATTCGAGAGACCATATATAGCTCTTCATTGGATTATACTTGCATCCAAGTACTCTTTCGGTCTGAGGGTTGTTTTCTTGTTTGATATCTTTCAAGGACTTTTTAGTGTGTGCTGTTTGATTTTTGTTTTTTTGTATATTTTCTGCTTAGTGTCTTCTGCGAGCCACCATGGTCGATCAACCTCTGTGCAGGTCCTAAAGAATTGAAGGACACTCTCCTAGATAGAGAGAAATCCATGTTATGAGGTGAATACTGGATTATATTAATCCAACCGCTCAGGGGGCAGAAGAGGAAAACCAGGAACATTAAATAGAAAAACCAATAGAAGAAAATAGTTCTAGGTCAAGTGAGTCCAAGAGTTCTTATGACGAAGGACATTTTAGAGATATCGAGGAGCAGTTACATAACTCTCCTAGAGACCAGTCTCCTCATCCTAAAGATAATTTAGGTCCCATTGCAATTGAGGACCTCTCAGATCCATTGGGACTTTTGAACCCGCCACAAAGTCCTATTTTTTCCCAAATAGCTAGTATCAACAATCCTAATCCATTGTCTAGGTGGTTTAACATGGAAAACATAGAACTAGTGTTTGCTTCAGGGGAGGTAACTACTCCAGTTAGTGCAACATCTAGGAGGAATTACTTTAATATGGAATCCGCAAGATTAGGATGGTCCCCACCATCCTCAATTATACTTACTCATAGTAGTTCGTCAATTCAACTAAGTTCGAACCCTTTCTCTGTCAGATTTCCTTTTTCAAGGTTTCAACATATACCTGTTATTATTCCTCCAAATTCAACTTTGAACACTGCTTTAGGTTGTGTAACATCTGTCCCTTTCCATAATTTCCCACCCTTCAGTGGAAAAATTTCCATGCCTAACCTACCCTTTACTGGAGTTTCTTCCAACTTCACCTTACTCCAGTTAAACTTACCTTTCCAATCTGTTGGAGGTATGAGTTCAGGTAACCCTTTTTTATTAAATGTACCTTAAGGTAATTCATTTACACTAGGGTGCACCAGCACTAGATTTCCATGGGGGGGAAATGCCACTTAAGGAAATATCCCTTTCTCTGGGATGGGAGGTTCCAATATGGTTAACCCTGTTGTGACAAGTTTCTTACAAGGAATCCAACTGTTAAGAGGGATGGGATGGGGTTTTGGAATATATTTTCCTTCTTTTCAAAACCACAATGGCATAACTTTGGACAACCCAATCTGTTTTTCACTAATCCTAGAAATCCATATATTCTAGGACAACCATATGCCAACACCAACCAATGGGAAGCTAATGCTCCCGGAACTTGGAACACAATGGATCAAACAAAGTTGTCATTTTTGTCTACATTTAATTTTCCTAATCTTTCAAAGTTGACTGATGATCCAGTGTTACACGACTCGAGATGGCCAACCCTACCCACTAAGATTCCTTCATACATTCCTAAGTTCGAAGGTAAACCTAACTTGGAAGACCCATCTAACCATGTGATGACTTTTCATCTATGGTTTTCATCCAACTCTTTGATGGATGATTCTATTAGATTTCGTCTCTTCTAAAGGAATTTAAATGGGGTAGTGATGAAATGGTACATCGAGTTACCGCGAGCATCTTTTCAAACTTTTAATGTTGTCGCAATGGCATTTATAAACCACTTTCAGCTACCATATCGTTATGAAATTGGAATAGAGCGGTTAACCTCCTTTCATCAAGATAATTATACTCAGATATCTGACCACATCCATGAATGGCGGAGGAGGCATATATTGAAAAAGGCTCAGATCCCTGATGCGTTCCTTACCGATTAGCTCATTAAGTCACTGCAACCCTTTTTATTACAAACTATGAGGCTCTTTCTGGGGTTTAGACCGAAGAGCAGGCTATTATTAAAGTTTGGAAATTGGATTTGGTTTACTCCCAATCCAGGATGTTGTATGAAATTATTCCTACTGCTCCTAAAACAGAATTTGACCCAACAAAACCCATCCCTACGCCTTATGTTGATGGTGTGATCAGTATAATTGAGAACAATCCAATTAGTCCAAGTAATAACTTTTCAATTACAAATTTATCTACAACTGATCAAAATAACAAACATGCCCTTAAACCCAACCCTCCTTTTGATGTTATGTCAGTATAGAACTCTGAGGGAAACCAACAGCCTCGAGGGAAGAAAAATGGGAATAAGAGGACTAACAATGCAAACAACAATAACAACAACACTAATGTTGGTGGGGAAATTAGTGAAAAAGGTAAGATTAAATTCCCTTTCTTGGTATGCAAGGAATAACATCTAAGTTGTAAATGCCCTAAGATGGAAATGGATCAGAATATGTTGGCTCAACAGGAAGGGTCCTCCCAATCTGCTATATTAACTAATCCATTTCCTCAACATCAATAACATATGATTGTTGGTGCTCACCAAAACCTTGCATCCTTCCAAGGGGTAAACCAGGGAACCTCCTCTCAAGGGGGAAATTCAAGCCTAGGTTAAGTTTTCATGTGTGAACATGATGTTTATCTCCAAACTAGGAACAATAATTGTGAATCTAATTCATCTGGATCCAAAGGTAAAGAACCCCTTAATGATGATAATGACAATTCTATACACATAGAGAATCTTTCCAATGATATTATGCCTAGAATACCAAAGGGTGTTCTAAAAAAAGACAAGTATAATCCTAATGCGCATGTTGCTCAGCATTATAGTGTAGTTGAAGATTTGGCTCAGGATCCGTGTGCAATTTCTATGCTTGAGGTACTTTAGATTTGTCCATATCAACAGAAAACCTTACTTTTAGCTTTAGGAGCTCTAGATACTGTGGACAGTCAAGTGATTTTTTTCGATTTTGAGTATTGGAAGCCTCGTTTACCCCATCATGTTGTGTTTGAGATCCAACTTGTATCTGTAAACACTAAGATTCATCAGATAGTTGTAAATGAGGGTGCTTCCACATGTGCCTAGTCTTTATCATGTTTGAAGGTTGTAGGATCACCTAATGTGGTTGCTATTGTCACTGTGTTGAAATATTTCAATGGCCACCTTTTCCAACCTCATGGAACTATCCCGTCTTTTCCTATAGAGCTAGGGGGAAAAGTAGTCAAAGAGGATGTTGAAGTGGTTGATTCCCCACTTGATTATAATTTATTACTAGGGAGAAGTTGGACTCAGTCTATGATGGCTGCAATCCCTTCCATCTTTCACGTCATCAAGTTTCCTCACGAGAGAAATATTGTAACAATTGAGCAGCTAGCCTTAAACAGTAATGAGTTCAACCAGGATCATGGATCCAATATTCCTTTAGTTTCTCATTCTATGATATATTGTGAAAACATTGGTGTGGGGATGTATCCTACATTAATGGGAAGTTTTAATATTCCCCCATCTAATTTGCAAGTTAATGCATCTCCAGTACATGTAATTTCAATAGTTTCCACAACTTCCACAAATAAGGTGTCTCAATTCGACCCTTGAAAGTTGTCAGCCTCTGAAATTGGGTGTTGTTAGATCAACTAGTCCTTATATCCCTTGTTTTCGATTGCTACTATGAAGAGTCCTTTATGTTCATGTTTATCTTCTTGGGATTCATTTTTGGCACTTGACCAAGTGATTCAACCAATGGGGTCATCAGATATTAGTTTCCACCCTATTGATCCAACTAAACGCTTGGACATGTGTTGTATTTGGGATGATATACTTCCTTCTGATGAAGTTTTCCTAGAGTCTATAATACAGTATACCATTAATTTGGATGTTGATCTAGTTGCAATTAAGTCTAGCCCTGGTTTTCATTTGGAGTCTGATCTTACTAATTATAAATCCTCGGATATTGGAACTATTGAGTCTTCGGAATCTCCCATAGAGTTGCAAGTCGGTGTTCCTACTGAGTTTGATTCTATTTGTAGAATTTTCAACTCTCATGATGATGAATATATTCCTCCAGATTCCATTACTTCTTTCAACTTTGATCTTCCTCTGAAGTTTGATCTTGTTGATTGTAGGTCCTCAATCCTTGGTACTATAGAGTCTTCACTGATAAAATATTCCTTGATTATTCCTGTTGTTGATGATAGCGAAGTTGAAAGTATTTCTACCAAAGTGACCTATATCAGATATTTCTTTTCACATTTTTTGGATATGATCTTGGTACTGTTGTTTCTTGGAGACAGGAACCTTAGATGGATTCATGGTTGTTTATTAGTCCTTTTTGACATATTGCTCGATCCTGTGAAGAACCCGCAACAATTAATTAATAAGAATATGCGAAATAGCAGAAATGACAGAACTCAGAATCACTTTTATATTGATCGCAGGCCACTTCGAGGGGGCAACCTCCTTTGAGCAAGCTCAATACAAATAACTTCACGGTACCTTCATAGGCCTCAACACACACTTATATACTAAGTCTAGGCGCCAATACTATGGGTCAAAACCATGGGCCACTACAAAATATGGATCAACAATACTACGGGCGACTTACAAAGCATATGCGCCAACAACAATAACACAAACTATTGATCAACAAATACTACGAGACGACTTACAAAGCATATGCGTCCAACAACAATATACTAACAAAGTAAAGACATGGGTTCCTAACATCCCCTCCCCCTTAAAAAAAGATTTGTCCTCAAAGCTTTAGATGTGGAAATTGTTGTTGAATCTGAAGGAGTGGTTCCCATGTATCATCCTCTGGTTGCATGCTGTGCCACTGAATTAAGACCTCTGTTATAGAGCGAGAGCGAAGATGACGAGTGCACCGATTGAGGATGGCATCTAGCTCCAAAAGGATGGATCCTTCATTATCCAGTTTGGGTAAAATAGTTTGTCCACTGATGTTGGTGCCAAGAACTTTCTTCAGACAAGAGACATGAAATACTGGATGAATGCGGAAGAAGGAGGAAGTTCCAATTTATAAGCAACGGACCCAATCTTCTGAAGAATTCGATATGGCCCATAGAACTTTGGAGCGAGCTTATGATGCCCTTTGAGTTTCAGGGAGGATTGCTTGTACGGCTGGAGACGAAGAAAAACCATATCTCCTGCTTGAAAAGTGCGCTCAGAACAGTGCTGATCAGCTTGTTGCTTCATGCGATTTCTTGCCATGTGAAGATTGTCCCGCAAAATGAGAAGAATCTGATCGCAGTTTCGAAGGATCGTGTCAACTTCCTGAACTGGTGAACTGTTGGGGGTGTATGGAAGAAGAACTGGAGGTGCCTGACCATAGATTGCTTCATACGGGGTCATTTTAGAGGCAGTGTGGTAAGAGGTATTGTACCACCATTTAGCGAGAGGGAGCCACTTTTCCCACTGATGTTATTGTTCATAGGTGAAGCAATGAAGATAAGTTTCCAAGCATTTATTGATAATATCAGTCTGACCATCTGTTTGTGGGTGATAACCGGAACGCATCTTTAGTTTGGTGCCAGTGTGGCGAAATAGTTCTATCCAAAAATGACTGGTGAAAGTCGCATCACAATCCGAGACAATGGAAGAAGGGATGCCATGAAGAGGAAATATCTGGTCCAGGAAAATTTGAGTGACTGAGGAGGCTATATAGGGATGGCTGAGAGCACAAAAATGACTATATTTGGAGAGGCAATCAACTACAACGAGAATCACTGTCTTCCCGCCAGATTTAGGTAGCCCTTCAATGAAATCCATAGAAATATCTATCCAAATCCATGTAGGTATGGACAAGGGTTCGAGCAATCCTGGAAGGAGTGTTGTTTCACCCTTATTGCGCTGGCAGGTATCACATTCAGCCACCATCTGTTGAATTGTCCTTTTCATGCCCTGCCAAAAGAAGTTACGCCGTGCCCATTCATATGTTTTGAGGAACCCAGAGTGCCTTGCCAATGGAGAAGCATGGAGTTCATAGAAGACAGCCTATTGAAGATCTATGCTCTAGGGAAGCACCAGAAGACCCTTGTATCTCAGAGAAGCACCATCCCAAGAGTAATGTGGTACAACAGAAGGGTTGTTGGTCAAGCGTTGGATGATTTGAGATAAGGAAGAGTCATTGACATAACCCTGTTGAACAGATTGCAACCAATTTGGAACAGGCATAGAAATAGCTGAAAGAGAACCTTGGGCATCAAATGTGTGAGAAAGAGCATCTGCCACAATATTGTCTTTACCCTTCTTGTAAGTGATCTCATAGTCATAACCCATGAGTTTGCTAACCCATTTCTGTTGTGCTGGGGAGGAGACACGCTGTTCCAAGAAATATTTCAGACTCTAGTGATCAATCTTGATGCAGAAATGATTCCCTAATAGGTATGGTCACCACTTCTGTACTGCATGCAAAATAGCCATCATTTCTTTCTCATATGTAGAGGCATCTAAATTCTTACCTGAAAGGGATTTGCTGGTGAATGCAATGGGGTGTTCATCTTGAAGGAGAATAGCACCAAGTCCATTGCTGCAAGCATCACTCTCCATAGTGAAGGGATTGGAAAAATCGGGCACAGCTAGAACAGTTGTAGTACACATAGCTTGTTTTAGTTTGTCAAATGCACACTGAGCAGCATGTGTCCATGTAAAAGCATCCTTTTTCAATAGAGCAGTTAATGGAGCTGCAATCTTCCCATAATCCTTGAAAAACTTGCGGTAGTAGCCTGTCAACCCCAAAAAACCACGAATGCTCTTGAGTGTTTGAGGATGTGGCCAATTGTTCATGGTATCGATTTTGGCAGGATCCACGCGAACCTCTTGTGCTGAGATAATGTGCCCGAGATACTCAACTTCCTTTTGTCCAAAAACACATTTAGACTGCTTGGCGTAGAGATGATGGTCAGAGAAAAGTTGCATGACAAGATCCATATGCTGGAGATGTTCATCCCATGTTTTTCTGTAGATGAGGATATCATCAAAGAATACCAGAATGAATTTCCGCAAGTAGGGCCGAAATATTTTATTCATTAAGGCCTGGAATGTGGAAGGAGCATTAGTGAGGCCAAAGGACATGACCAAAAACTCATAATGGCCATCATGTGTGTGAAAAGCTGTTTTAGGGATATCATCCTCATGAACCCGAATTTGATGATACCCAGAACGAAGATCCAACTTGGAGAAAAATTGAGCCCCATGAAGCTCATCAACAATAGGAATTGGAAACTTATCCTTGATAGTGAGGTGATTAAGTGCTCGGAAGTCAATGCAGAGGCGCCATGACCCATGTTTTTTGCGGACAAGAAGAACTAGAGAAGAAAAGGAACTAGTGCTTGGGCGAATAATACCTTGCTTCAATAAGTCCCGAACGAGCATTTCAATCTCCATTTTTTGGTGAAATGGGTAGCGATAGGGCCTGATGTTGGGAGGAACGCTGCTAGGAAGGAGCTGAATATGATGGTCTTTTGGCCTTGAAGGTGGCAATCCCACTGGTTCAGCAAAGACACCTGTATATCGATCCATAATTTTTTGTAGATCCAAAGGAGTAGTGGAGACCGCTGATGGTTGCATCTGAATGGAATGGATCTGAGCGATGACACCATGTGAATTCTTCTTGAGGATTTTTTCAATGCGATGTGAACTAATGATGCTGAGAGACCCTGGTTGTAATCCTGTCAATATGTGTTTTTGTCCATTGAGGGAAAACTGCATCCAAAGTTCAGCAAAATCCCATAAGATAGGGCTAAGTGTGTGTAGCCGTTGAGCGCCCAAAACCACTTCACATCCGCCTAAGGTTAAGGCAAACATGTCAAAGCGCAAGGTATAATCTCCCATAGAGATACGCACATTTTGACACTTCCCTTTGCAAGGTAAGGTGCCCCCATTGGCAACCATGACTTCAAAGTTAGAGCAAGGATGGATAAAACAATCAGCTTGTTTGGCGATCCGAGGGTCAATGAAATTATGAGTGCTACCAGAATCAATGAGTATTGTAAGAGGAAGCTTCTTGAAGTAATCCCTGACCCGCAATGTTTGGGGGGTGGTGATTCCAGCTAAAGCATGGAGAGATATCTCTGGCTGGTCATCCTGAGACGGAGGGTCAATAGGCGGTTTCTGAATGTCGACCTGAGCATCCATTGTTTCTGGATCTTCATCACCAATTTTAGAGGCAGGCGGAGAATCCACATCCAAGAGATAGAGCTTTTGCTGAACCCATCTATGTCCCCGAGTGAATTTCTCATCACAATTATAGCAAAGCCCCTTTTCTCTGCGTGCTTGCATCTCTGTTTCAGACAAACGCTTGATAGGAGTTGGTCGAGGAGCCTGTGGTACGGGTGGTCGTTGAGAACCCATATTTCGGAAGGGAACAAAAGTGGGATTGGAGCGTTGTTGGGATGCAATCTTGTCTTCTACCAACTTAGCCAACCCTAGGGCTTCCATCATTGTGTTGGGACATAACATTTTGACCTCAGAGCGGATGGCATCCTTTAGACCACTGATAAAACAACTCCTATAAAAGTCATCAGACAATACTTCAGTGTGGTTGGCTAATTTCTCAAATTCAGTTTGATACTCTCTCACAGTGCCAATTTGGCGAAGTTTAGTGAGGGCTCCTGTGAAGTCATCAAAAGCACTAGGACCAAATCGTTGCAAAAGGAACTGGCAAAAGTATGGCCATTTTGGCTCTTCATGAGCCTTGATGTACCAACGGTACCATTGAAGAGCTTTCTGTTTCAAATGAAAGGATGCAAGCGGAACTTTGTTGACATCAAAAGTATTATGCAGATTGAAGTACTGTTCTGCACGATAGATCCATCCAGTTGGATCAGTACCATTGAAGCGAGGAAAATCAAGCTTCGGACCACGGAAATTGCTGGAAGAAGAGAACCCATTGTCTGATGAAGACTCGGACTATCGTTTGTTGTTCATAGCTGAATGTTCAAAATGGAGGCCGAGAAATTTTTCATCCAAATCCTGGAGTTTGGCTTGGATGGCTGCAAGTGCTTCTTCCATGGTTTTTGCTCTTGCGCGGGTGACAACCATAACCAGGATTTTTTTTTTTTTTGGTTGACTGGGTAGAAAAACAAAAACAGAAACTGCTTCAGTAAAGGAAAATCTGGATTTGGGAAAAAATCTAAAGGGTAATTGGGGTTTGACTAGGTTTTGGACACTGTCGAATAGACAAGGAAGCAAAAAATGTGGATTTCAGAAGCGGGGTGAAAGAATAGGAAAATTTGGTAGAGGGGGACAAAGAAGCAGAATTCAGAAAGGAACTTTGTGGTAAAATTTGAAGGTGATTGGGTGAAATCTGAGGAAGTTATGGCAAACCCTAAAAATAAACAAATATGGGATTTCGAGCTTTGGGAAGTGGAATTGGGGATAGGGTCCTCAGGAATGAAATATGCAGAATGGGATTACAGGGGTTCCCCAAAAGTTTCAAGTTAAACGGAGTGAAAACAAGGGAGATATGGAGAAAAAACTGAATTTTATACTCTTTTTTTTTTTTTTATCAGAATGGAGCGGCTACGGCTCGAAAGGGATCTGAAACAGATAGATCTGCAACGGCCTGGAAGTGAGCGGAAATAGAGGGATCTGAAATAGATAGATCTGCAACGGCCTGGAAGTGAGCGGAAACAGAGGGATCTGAAACAGATAGATTTGCAACGGATTGGAAGTGAGCGGAAACAAAGGGATCTGAAACCGCGCCGAATGGATTGAAAACGGCTGGATCTGGAACGGCTTTCAGAATGGATCTGAATGACTGGATTTGAAACGGCGCTGCAGTGATCGACAACAGTTCAGCTGAAAATAGATATGGACCCCAGGTATGTGCGACTTCCTAACAGTTCAAGGGTTTCACTCGGCCACCAATGCTGTCTGACGGCTTGTGTATTGGGGCAGTACCCCTCACTCCATGACTCAGGTAAAACTGATAACTGCTTTTCCACAAACGACATCTCTTGGTTTACCTCACGGGTGGGAACTAGTCAATTAGGTAGGGGTCATTGCCCTTTTCACTGGCAGTTCCTCTCAATGGGCCAACTACTTCAGGGTTCCTATGGTACTCCTCACAATGAGTTTTAGGGCTTATGCCCAAGTACTTCCCACAATTAAGCGGATAGGGATTATTCCCAAATCCAAACCTGCAACAGATGCGAAATTTTTTTTTGCAGAAATTTCACCCAGCGAGCCCAAGAAAGTGCTCTGATACCAGATGTGAAGAACCTGCAACAATTAATTTATAAGAATATGCGAAATAGCAGAAATGACAGAACTCAGAATCACTTTTATATTGATCACAGGCCACTTCGAGGGGGCAACCTCCTTTGAGCAAGCTTAATACAAATAACTTCACAGTACCTTCATAGGCCTCAACACACACTTATATACTAAGTCTAGGCGCCAATACTATGGGTCAAAACCATGGGCCACTACAAACTATGGATCAACAATACTATGCGCGACTTACAAAGCATATGCGCCAACAACAATAACACAAACTATTGATCAACAAATACTACGGGACGACTTACAAAGCATATGCATCCAACAACAATATACTAACAAAGTAAAGACATGGGTTCCTAACAGATCCCTTCAGGTCTATTCATAAACTTGCATATAGGTTTAGGCCTCCCCTCTGTTATGATGCATTTAAACATGTTGCCACCCAAATTCTCCATAGGGTCGAACTTGTTGGATATTGGTGTTCTATCCATCTCTATATGCGTTGTGCCCTAGTTCAACAATAGAGCCTACCTAACATGGGCCACCCTAGTCAGCATCTCTATGTCATTTTGGTGCCCATGCTGATTTTTTTTTGTAAGCTCGAGAGCATTTATAGTTTTTCCATGACTTTGAAAAGAAGTTGCATGCCTCTCTTTCTCGTTTATTTATGGCCATTCCTTATAAGGCTCCCATTTTTGTGTTTAAGTCACATATGCATTTGCTTTGATCTCGCTTGCGCTTATGAGGTTGATGTCAACTTCCATTCTTTTAGCCTATTATGTAATCCCTCATCTCTTATCTCATTTTTCGTCAAGCAATGTATCAATTTTACTTTGCAACTTGACACCCTTTACCTGGAGGAGACATACCCTAAGTGTCCTTATCTTTCTCATGTTCCTTGCACTATGCATAGGTCTGTTCCTTGTGCTTGGAACTAGTTTCACGTGTCCCTAACACTCATTTTCTCCCATTACGAGCATTCTTCCATCTCTCCTTTGAGCTCGTTAAAAATAGAAGGAGGCCACAAGTTTACTTTTTTCGGCCTCATTAAAATTTCACAAAAAATATTTTTATGGAGTCTTCTTTAAGCTCTTTTCTAACTCCTTAAATAGGAAAAGATTTCCAAGTCAGCCTGTCTCTTTCACACTCGATAAAGTACTTGAAAGGTCATATATACGGTATAAGCTTAACCTTTTTCTGGAACAAAACAAAAATACAAACTAAGTCCTAAAGGTTTCAAAAAAAAATATATACAAAAGTTGTAAAGAAGGAATGCAACATGTTCATTTTATAGAAGCATGGGATTCCAAAAGAGCATTACCCACATAATTATGCTTAGGAATAAATGGCTATGTCGCAACCTGCTCCTTGTAACTTTCGAAATCCTCAATAATCACCCGAGAAGAACACTTAAGAATTAGTCTAAAGCATGGCATTATAAATATCTACACTCTAGAAATATACTATTTTTTGAAATATTAGTATTCACAAAAAATGAAAGAACACTTGGCAGATTCCATGGCATGACTTCAATAATGAATACTAAAGACAACACGTACATGATAAAAACCATGGGAATAACTTAAACCATCATCATGTTCAATCTCACATCATTAGGAGAACCACGACCTTTTTAATTCTGTCTTAAGCATGCTCGACTTCACCGTTGTTGAGGATGGTTTGGTTTCTATAGAAATCTGGGTGTAACTCTGACCCGGTATATTTACACACTAGCAAGTCGACTAGCATTAGGAAAAAAATTGGGTGTAAAATATATTATGAATAAATAGGCTCCAATCCTGTTGCAGTAGCCTTTTTAAGCTAGAGCTTGAAAAGGTTACACCGCATGTTTTATTCTAGAGCCTAAAAGGGACAAAGAGTGGCAGAATGCCTTTTTAAGCTAGAGCCTGAAAAAGCTGCACCGCATGTTTTGATGTCAAACATTTATGCTGCTTCTGGCAGGTGGGATGATGCTACAAATGCTAGAAAAGTTATGAAAGACAGAAGCCTGAGAAAGGAGCCAGGGCAGAGTTGGATTGAGGTTAAGCACAATGTGCATAATTTTTATGCAGAAGATAGATTGCACCCACAAACGGATGAGATCTATGCTAAACTGGATAAGTTCGTAGAGAAGATGAAGGAAGCAGGGTATGTTCCCAAAACTAAATTTATGTTGCATGATGTTGACAATGAGCAGAAAGAGTACATGCTCAATCATAATAGTGAGAAACTGGCTATTGCATTTGTGCTTATTAGTAATTTAGTACACCTGCTGGGTTTCCTGTTAGAATCATGAAGAACCTTTGAGTTTGTGGAGATTGTCATAATGCTGCAAAGATCATCTCTAAAATTGTTGAGCGAGAAATTACTATGAGAGATACCAGTCGCTTCCATCATTTCAAGAACAGGTTGTGTTCTTGTGGGGATTATTGGTGAGCTGAGTGAGACTACTAGCCAACATAAGATTTACAGTCATTGGTTCTACATCGCTAGGTAGGCCTCTCTCCTTCATGTCATTTTCTAGTATTACTAACATGTTGGGGCATGCTTGGTCCAATCTATTGCCAACACATTTATTTAAAACTACCTCATATTGGCCCTAGCTTCAGACGTGACAAATCATTGTATAAGCTTGCGTTTTATCAGGGTAACCCTACAGGGCATCTAGTGGAATGGTCCATGGGAAATACTTAAGTCAAAATGGTTGACAAACTTCCTAGAAATGATCAGGTAGTTCTCAAATATTGGCAGTTGTATGCTATTTCACAATTTTGCAACATGCTGCCTTCTTTTAGATGTCAGTGTTGTTAGGAGTTGAGGTGAATGTTGTTGGGAATTTATGGGTTATGCATAAGGGTGAAACTTCATAGCTAGTTTGTCCTGATTTTATGGTAATGTACAAATCATGCACATCTACCCATGATTGTTACTTGAGCTTTTTTGGGCCTTCAAGAATTCCTTTTATACCATTATGCGAGATTTTTTATATGTTTAGTTAAAGAATAGGGAAAGCGTCAAGAAAGATATGCATGGTTGTGCAACATTGTAAATACATCAAGCTTCCATTCAAGCTCTATTATTTAGTGGCATAAGATTTCATATTGGATATGTATCAATGTTTTGAAAACCAGCTCATTTGGCCGGTTGAACCCCAAAACCCCTTGAACCTGTTCAGAGACCAGTACCGTATCGAGCTAGTCAAACCAACTGGTTCAACCAGTTTTATACTGAACCAGTCCAGGTGTGGTTGTGGAGGGTTACAACCCATAAACCAGTCTAGGTGTGGTTGTGGAGTGTTCCAACCCATAAAGTAACAAACAAGTTAAATAAAGACAACCTAAAACAACCTCAACTTGCCCCCCTAAACACCATTTTTTTTCCTCTAAAAATTCTCAGTTTCCCATTTATTAAAATTGAAATATATTTAGGATTATGCTAGTACAAGAAGGTCCCATAAAAATTATATAAGGATAGATCCATCTTAAACCCGTATATTGGGAGATTACCTTTGTATCACACCATAAACTTTTGAAACTTGAACATGTTCCCACTGGAGCTTGTTTAACCCAAGAACATGATGCAATAGCACCAGAAAGGATGTCCTTCACACCTTTTTCAGCTGCTCTCTCAAAACATTTAATGGTCATCTACATATTCATATCAATCAAATGAGATATTGAAGCTTAGTAGTATCAATTTTTTTTTTCACAAACTGTTATGTAATATTCTAAAATAACAAACTATTAACTAATTATCTAAAATAAATTTAAAGAAAAATTATCAGTTCTCACCTTCAAGGTGCTCTCTGTGAATGGTATAGAAAAATTCATGCAATGATAAAAATATCGATAACCAACTAGATTATAACCAATTATATTCTTGGTATAAGTCATACAATCAAATACCAACAACAAGTGTTCCTTAAAGACATCCTTGTCAATCATATCCAAAGCCAGAGAGTCTCTGTGTTATACAATATAACCAATATATGAAGGCTATGCTCTAAATTTTTCTTGTGCTATAAATCGTTTTCTTGGGCTCTAAAGTCTTTAGTTGATGGATTTGGAGGTTGACACATAGATGAAGGTGAATAGCTTCATGCAGTAGAAAACCAACTTCCCAGGCTCAAAGAAAGACAGGGAACACAACTGCAGAATTGTGGTCACTGGTCAAGAATGACCCAAGGGCTAGAAACCCATAGAAAAAATGTAGATAGATATAAATATGCTTCCATAATCATATAGTAGTCACCAAATAGCTGATCACAAAATCAGTTAGGAGCAAAAAATCTCGACATAGTAAAAAGATATACTTGATGCAAAAAATGTTTATCAATAGGCATACATAATGTAAGATCATTCTACATGCAAAAATATTAAATAATGTAGGAGGTGGAAAAGAACACTGCATCAAGATATAAGTAACATGAGACATCATACATGGTGTGTTTACACACCAAATCATTGATAGTGAAGATAAGAAAATGCATGGTACATAACCAAAGATAGGAGATGTGGGTCACGAACTGCTTAATTTGCTTGAGCCATATCATTCATATAAAAATATAATTGAATTCCCAATCTTGTTTAGCAAAAAGGTGGTTTCTACTATCAAGAAGTTTGAAGTATATATCAACCATATAGAATTAAATAAAAGACCGAGCTTATCCTATTATAACCATACCAAGAATAGGCCTTGAACAGAGCATAAGGAAAAATCCAACTATACAAGATAGGCATAACCTGAGAAACATTCTAAATTATGGTTTGTAATATACCCAAGTGATAAAAGATACCATTATTAGACAACAACCATGTTAATGACCTAGGTTCGAACCCCCAGTGGGCATATACACCTAAAACTCATTAGAGAGAAGGTGAGGGAGAAGTGACCATTTCCATTCAATTTGGATGCTCACGTTTATGCTTCTGCCAATGGATTCTCATGACACACGTAAGGTATCAACTATCTGATTTCTTCTTGTGACATAATATCATAGCATGCTTGGATTAGGGTTTTGTGAGGGTTTAGGCTTTTGGTTTAAAGGCAGAAATGGGGCTAGGACATTCATCTAACCTTTCCATGGAAAATATGGGCTAAATCTAGGAAAACCTATAACACTTATCCATCATATTGTCACCTAGAAGTTGAGTATATGAACAACATTTCATATTTATCCTACATGTAGTCATCGTACCACTGAAAATTGTAACATACGGCCCTGCTTTTGACATTCATACAGTTGTAAACAATATTGTTTACAAATATGGGCATATTCTGAGTAGCAAATATAGTGGTTTTCTGTAGCAACAGCCTTAAAACCAAGTTTTATGTGTGTTAAATATTTCAAAGAGAAGTATACTCCATTTTGTAGCAACACTCTCAGGTCTACATGTCACAACCTTTGTTTGGCATTCCCTTTGTCACATTACAACAAAATTTTGTGGAACGATTAGATAAAAGCATACATAGTTACAACCATCACCGGAGCATTTGATTGACACATAACACATGTTTCCAAAAACACCATAATACCCTATGCCAAAAGCTTGTAGAAGAATCTTATTCCTTGTAACTACTAATTTGATGCAAACTAGTTATTAAATAGAGTTGGATTCATCCCAACTCCCATCCTCACAAAGCTAACCCTAACCTTGTTGAGATTTAATATGCTAAGACAAAAAATATCAGCATTACATTCCATTTCACAACAATAGCATATACAGGATCACTGAAAGAACAACAAGCATAACATAAACACAAGAGACACAAATTTATCCTGGGAAACCCTCGTGGGGTAGAAAACCCAGAAAAGCTTCCTCAATATAGAAGATCAACAATACAAAGATGTATATCCCAAACATGATCTCCTTCTCCTCCATAGTAGATCTCTCTCTCTCACCTATGCATCATTCACAAGTGAGTGTGTTGTGTGTTAAATGAGGAACACACCTCCTCTATTTATACACAACTCGGACTTGTCTTTTACATTAACTAGGTTGGCCCCAACTTAACCACTTTACATAATGCTGACTGGGACGACCCCTCTAGGGTGGTCTAATAACCCTTTTACCCACATAACACATACAGGGCCGACCCCACTAGGGAAGTCTAATAACCCAAGTTACCACAATCTCCATGGATGAATAAACATCTCTGGAATAATAAAGTACACAATATAATATTCTTAGAAGTTACAATATTTCAACAAACCCTAACCTAAATGCTTTGATTTTTGGAGAAAAAAATGAAAACATGCCAGCATAGTAGGATCAAGAGAGGGACTTTCTAGGTTAATTCTTTGTTTAGGGAAAGAGAAGAAGGAATATGCCATACACGGGTTGTCATTGTAATAGTTTCTTAAAAAAACTCCTCACCCATCTTTTTTGGGGACACATATTTTTTGTTGGGGAATTTTTTAAGTAGAATCAACTCTAATGTGTTATCAGTTTTTTCATAATATATTCAGTTAATTTGGAAATTTTGGTGTGTAATTATGTCCATCTCAAAATATCATATTGTTTTTCATATCAATATGAATCTATTTTAAAATCTATGCTTGTTTCATTTGAAGTTTAACTCTAGGCTTGGGAATTTGAATTATTGATTTGTATTAGAAATTGTATGGCAACAATAGTGTACTATGTTATCCTTGGAGGTAGGGCAAGTTCACTTCAGCAGATTGAGGATCATTTGTGTGCTAGTTGGAGTGATTTGATTTTGACTTTCCAGATTTGAATCCACTTATCAGATTTAACTCTATTCGATCTCTTTTTGTTCACTTCTAGTGCAAGCACTCTCCTCTTCTTCTACTATAATCTATAAAGGAGAGTTGGAAGACATATTGGGGGGTTAGACGTTTTTTGGACAAATTACAGGAGCATATCACCTTTGTCTCTCTTCCATCTTGGACTTGATAGACTTCTTCTGCCACTGTATGACAAAGATTAACATAGTAGGCAATAAATTTGTACAATAGATCCATGGTAGAAAGTTAAAGTATTGGGGCAAGCGTCTGTCATCCTCTATTTGGGCAGCAAAGAGGGAAATTGGAATTTAGTTGAGGCTAGCCCAAATGTTTAACATTTAGTTGATAATTTTGATCCAAAGTAACCATGACCTATATCACACTATTTTGGCAGCATCATAGTCTAATTCTAAGGAAAAAACCTCATGTTTGATGGAAAGTATGGGCATGTTCTTCCTGTAGAAGTAGTTAGATAAATAGTTCAGGCCTACCCGTGAGCATTGAGATAATAGTAAACATCCAATCCTATGTGACATGTTAACCTAAAAACCAATGTTACCTTCAATTATGGGAACTTATAAGTGAATTTGTGCAATGTACAACCTTATATCTCCATTTATTGACACCCATTGGCATGTTTGAGGACTATTTCTACTCGCATGTAGTAGCAAAGAGCCATTTCCTCCATTTTGGGTAGTTTTGGGTACTATATTAATAGTAAAAAGACCTGTTTCAACCTCCTAATAAACTAAGAGCATCCTTATATCTATTTGTTGGAAAGTATAGGTAAAAGTGACCCCAAAATTATCTTACCACATGGTAAAAATTTTGAACAACTGGAGTGAATGATCCTAGATGAAGGTACCCTATATCAATTTGGGAGTATTGAGGTTTTGTTGTATGATTGGCATCCCTGATTCTTCATTCATACCAGTGACATAGGGTATTGAACTTAGTTTTTGACTGTTGGTTTCATCACAACAAAGTATTCTTAGTTTGGAAGCTTGCAGAATGCATTCATAAACCCTATTTCATGACAAATCTAGGAATAGTTGAGGGATCACTTGTGACTTTAGGTAGATCACTCCACCTCTAATATCCTATAGCGGTAACACTACCAACTGAGTGGCTATTTTGAAATTTATGTATGCAATGTCCCTCTATCCCTATTTCTCGTTCCATTCAAGTTTCCCATTTTTGGTAACATAGGTTTTAAAAATTTAAAGGAATGAGTTTTGAAATAACATCAAGAATGGCATCAAAATATCAGAAAAGGATAAACGGTAGCAATACTCACAACCATGGGAAGACAAAAAAATGGACCAAAATACCCGTATCAAGTGAAAATGTCCATGACCCCTCATTGTCAATGGCTTGGAATGACAAAAATCAGAAAATGTCTCTAAATTTTCTCTTAGAAAAGAGTACACCCACAGGCGATTCGTGAAAGCATCGAATTTAACAAATTTTTCGATGGAAATTCCATAAAAATACCTTAATTGCTTCGTGACTGTAGTAAAACCACTGGGATCCTTGTAAATAAGAGTTAAATACACACTAAAATTCATGCAAAAATTTGCAACCGAGGCAACAAAAAATCCAGTTGAGCAAAGATCTTCACTTGTGCAAATGGGAATGAATTGGGCATTAATTTAAAAAAAAATGGGAAGAGATTGATGAACCTACCTCTGATAATCAGATGCCCAATTGTTATTCTGGGCGATCTAGAAATGACGCTCAACAGATCCAACGTCTAACTAGAAAAGATTCACAAAATTCACTATCCATTTTGATATTTTATCTACCATTCTAGAGTAATATTACAATAATGTTTCGAGTTCGATTTTAGGTAGGGGTTTAATGTCGATGTGGCAACTGGATTATGAGTGAATTTAGTAGACTATTTATTTTTTTCAAATGTTTTTATAAAAGGGAGAGAATTTAATGGTAATTTCTCTACCCCATGGGCTGGAGAGAAATTAATGGTTGATAACCTCAAACAAAGTAAACTTTAACACTAAGCTACCTTTCTTTTAATATGTCCTTGATCATTGGTGGCTTTTAGATTGAATTATTCTCCATGTCGTCACTAGTATTTTAGGTTAGATTTATTTTAATTTTGGATATATTAAGTTTATTTTAATTTAGAATATATTAAAATTTAATAGGAATTTAAAATTTTTAGGTAGAATTTTTTAAGGTGTAAAATTTTGAAAAA
This sequence comes from Larix kaempferi, assembly GCA_027924585.1. Taxonomy (NCBI): domain Eukaryota; kingdom Viridiplantae; phylum Streptophyta; class Pinopsida; order Pinales; family Pinaceae; genus Larix; species Larix kaempferi. The sequence goes on from BSBM01001120.1 coordinate 4,311,692, forward strand.
TGGTTTGTTCATTCAAACCATCTAGATGTTTTATATGGAGAGATGAGTTTTTCTCTTTCCTTCTCCAAATGTTCAAATCTTTTAGAATTTATTTCTTTGCTCTTATGTCGCTATCATTTATGTATATATCCTAGTACATATACAATCAAATTTATGCAAAGCATCAAAAGCTAGAAATACCCAAGTCAAAATTTTATTATGTATACTTGCCCCTCAAATCGTTTTACCTGATTATTCCCTTCAATTATTCCAATATCTTACTCCCCTTCCACTATGTTTTATTTCCTTAGCCTCCAAATTTGAAACCATCCTTTTTAAAACTAAATGAAATTCACTATAATGACGGACACATTCCAAACAACAAAAACAAACTTATACTAGGGCTATAATGTATGTAAATGGCGCTAAATATATTAACATGCACACAGAAGAGCTTGGGATTAGAGTGGTAAAATTATCAATTCAATATGGAAATTGTTTTAGAGACTTGGATTGTTTAATATGCAAGGGGGTAGCCACAGCAACTTGGATTAAGAGCATTGTTCATTACATATTGCTACAATTTGCTAAATTTTAACACTTCAGGTGGATTCAGAGGACCCATCCTCTGAATCCATCTGCAGTGTTAAAATTTTGTAAATTGTAACAATTCATTGTCAAAATTGCAATTTTTCATTTCCTGCAAGTGACATAGTTAACATCAATCGTGCATTTGAATCCATCTGCAATGTTACAATTTACTAAATTTTAACACTACAGATGGATTCAAAGACCCCCTTATAGGGGATCTATATGAATCCATTGGCAGTGTTAAAATATGAACCCATCTATAGTGTTAAAATTTAGTAAATTATACAAATTCATTGTCAAAATTCTAATTTTTCATTGCTGGGGGTGACAACTAAAAATGACTAATTCATATTCGTATTCATTGTTAGCTAGTCATATTTGTATTTGTGTGACTAAAGTAGTCATTTACGTTAGTCATTTTTATTTTAGTCACTTGGTATTTAGTCGTATATTTTATCTTGTGACTAAATTAGTCATTTTCCTTAGTCGTTTATAGTTGGATCACTTAAAATTGCTCAATTTTGGTCGTTTATCGCCTAACAAAACTATGGTGACTAACTTTTTTAGTCGCCTAGTCACTTATCTCTCATTTTGTACTAGTGGATAGTAAAAATGCACAGAGATAAAATAACACTAGTGGTGGGAAGAAATGGAAAGGGTTTGCACCATTCAAGATTCATTGATGAGAATATATGGTCCTAAGATGAATTCATAATGTGGGATAACGCAAAGGATGAGATGCATGCAAAAATGTGCTTTGGCCAACCCTAAAAAGGTGGACCAATAAAGTGTGGTAATGCAAAGAAGAAAGAAGTTTATAAAGTTGGGAGGAACTTCTAAGGATTTACAATGGTAGATGCATGGCTATGCAGGGGATGTTGGGACTCATACCATAGGTTTAGAGATGTTGGGAAAGCATGCTAACTTGAAATTCACCACAAAAGACATGGAAGGGAAGAATCAAGAAGAGACATTTGAAGATACATTCAAGTTTTCTCATTTTTTATTTCTTGTATTCCAACCTTATGTAAATTCATCTCGGTGAAGAAGCAGACCAAAATGTTAGTGATTCTGGACCACCTTGCATCTGACCCCATACATATTTTGATTTTTGTCAAAATTTGGTCACCAATTTTGTGTAGAGCACAAGTGTATTTGTGATCAATAGTCATAGTACACTTGCTACCATGGCTTTGAATAGCATAAGTGTGACCACTAAAGGGAATCACTTATATATGACGTGCTTTTGAATAGCATAAATCTTTATTATGTGTTCAACTCTCTTGTATGTAAATCATGGTTTAATGGTGGTTCAACTCACAAGATCACATTAGTCATTATTTTTTTAGTTTTAATTAATTGAAAAATACTTTAGGTTAGGTTAGAGATTGTAAAATTTTTCTTTAATTAAAAATTTAATTATTATTTTATTAAAGTGTTACATGTTACCTCCTATTTGAGTTGTATAAATGATTTTGGAATGCAAAACAAATTAAAACATGGAAACATAACAAATTGGAGAATTATTTCAAACAAAATTGTGAATATTGTTCCAACTAATATTTTAAATGAACATTGAAGCCACACACTACTTAATCAACATTAAAAAATACATTATTAAACTCTGTTTTCACTTATATTTTTATATTTTCTAACATTTAAATATTCTTACATTTTATGAGATGTCTACTTATTTTAGTAATAATAAAAATTTCTTTACCTATTTATCTATTTATGAGATGTGTACTTCCATATGTTAGTAATCCTAAATTTTTTAACAAATATTATTACTATTTCTTTACCTATTTAATAGTACTAAAGCCTGTCATGTCCTTCCTTGTAGTAATAAAAATTTCTTTTTGTTTACTATTTCTTTACCTATTTAGTAGTACTCAAGACTGTCATGTCTTTCCTTATCCATTATTTTAGTAGTAATACAAAATTTCTTTATCTATTTGTCCATTTATTAGATGTGTACTTCCATATATTAATCTTACTAAACAAAATATTATGACTATGTTCTACACTACGGGAGACTTTCCTGTGTTATACAGGATGAGAGACTTTCATGTGCTTCCTTGTTGCAGCCATTCAGAAAACCCAAAATAACTCTACCCAAAATACCATTTTACCATGCAAATTCATACATCTAACCCCAAAAAACAGAAACCAATAAACACAGATATTTTACAATGCAAATCGATACATCTAACCCAAAAATGAAATCAATAAACGTATATCAGCTAATCATACATCTGAAGAAAAAACAAACAGGTCACCGAAACAAAATAACAAGTTATTGCAATTAAGCATAGCCTGGAAAACACCTTTATTCGGGTTAGGATTACTGCTCTAATCTGAAGGTTCTTAGTTTCGAACCTATAAACATTTTGATAATGTCTTGTTCTTCTCCGTTGTAACAATCTATTACGAAATAAAACATGAATCCTTCCCAGCAACCATCTACTGCAGAAACATCATTTTAATCTTTAAAAACACAGTCGTGTCGTGATGAGCCCAACAAAATAACAAGATTTTGATTTTAAGTTTACTATTAATTTGGTTGCAATACAACTGAAATACATATCAAACCTATTACTGTAACTAATATCAATATAAGACATGCCAATGACTATGCCTATGCCTGCTCAACGACGCCAACTTTCATGAGCAGCTGTGATCTTAAATACCCAAATAGTTTCTCTTAAATGCCCAAAAATGGAAACTGTTTACAGTGTCATTGTTGATGAGGGGAAAAAGTGATGAGATAGTCAGCTCCAGAGCATGTAACCAAGCTAGATGGATCGCCATATTCATAATTGTAAGCTCTGGTAGATGCATTTTTAAACAACCGAGATAAAGAAGTAGGTCTGCACGTCTGGTGATTGCCGTATGAACCCATGCAACAATACTGAGGCGTGTTGAAGACAAAGCAGGCACTCTTACAAGCCAGGACAAAACTTGTGAAACGAAATCTATATCCAATGACATTTTTATGGGCATCTAGTGCAAGACTGCTTGGAGTTGTTTATAGAAAAAATGTGTTGAAAAAGACAAAGGAAGTAGGGGAAATCATGAAGGGAGATGTTGCCGCTGGAATCACACACCTGGTTAATGCAGCGGAAATCTATGTTGCTGCTTGGTGTTCCCTTGGGGGCAAGTCTTGATTCAAGGATGTCACTTGATCTTGACTCCTTTGTATAGGAAAAAATACTAACGAAGCCAAGGGTGGTAGTCCCTAAGGAATGTTTCTAAGGTTGTTAGAGCTTCCAATGAGATGGTTAAAAGTGTTTATAATTTTAGGAGTTTTTTGAGTGTTGATTAGAAGGTTTCCAAGGTAAATTTGCAAAGATAACTTAAATCTTGCTTTCACCATCAAAATTAAAATGACTGCCAATATAGATGCATGATATTGATATTAAGCAGACGAAAAAGTACGATAACCAGTGCCTTATCGAGTCACAATATCAGAGAAGTAGTGTTGAATGAAAGGGAAAATGTTGTGCAAATGTCTCTTGGTTACTTTTAGATTATTATGGTATGAATCTTGTTTAAGGAAAAAAGGGGGAATCCCGAGATACCGTAACGTACAGGGAGGAATGTCCGGAAATCAAAATTTGGTGGATCCTCATGATAACATGTGGGCTGGAATCGAGTCTCTAAGACGGTGTTCAACACTATACCAAACTAGGGTATAACTTAACCATGCCTTGAGGTCACCTCCCAGTTTGTCTCGCTTCCTTGGGAGAATTTCTCCACACAAAATTTGTCGAAGTGCCGTATTTTCACTTATGTTGAAGGGTGGTTGATTTTATTAAGTGAATATTTAAATTAGATGTGAAAAAATTAATAAGTGGCCACAACAGTTTCTGGTCCCGTAGGCCTAGGCAAAGTGCCCGCAAGGAGAAAGAGCATACTCCAGTTATGAACCAAATGTAAATTCCGGTTTGTTTGAAAAAATTTATTGTGGAAACACTTTGTTAAAAAAAGGAAAAGGTATAGCTCACCAAGTTTATTTGTCACTTTCTGATCACCACCACTAATCAGAAAATCCTTTGGGTGATGGTGAGAGGATACTTCGTGGCGACGAAACCGGTTTTATTTCTAAGTTTACTTTTGCAAAATGAAATAGAAAAAGTTGAAAAATGTTTAAAGTATACACCCTACACTATCAAAGTGAGTGTGTGAACTTTGTGGGCTTAGAAAAATTCAATCACGAAATTTTGACAAAAATGCGAATCCCCTCAGGGGGAATGGGGTGTGGGCGTTGAGTATCCCACTGCTCTCGTTTAATGGTTAAAAGTTAAAGCAAGGAAAAAAGTGCTCCTTAGTCCATTTTACTTGGATCTAAGGGCTTACAATGGTATACAAATAAAGTACAAGTAGTTCGGTGTCCACCGGGGTGTTTTTTGCACTTTTTTGTGGTCTTGGTCATTCAAATATGTCACTTTTTTGCGCAGACCTGATAAATTATAGTGATAAAAAGTGCTGCAAAAAAGTGATTAGAATGCACAAATGTACATAAAAATTGCAATTTCCAACTTGCAAAAATTATGGTAAAAATTGACATAAACAAGTATGGAAATGGAAACTAGACCTAGCTCTTTTGACTATGAAACTTAAGCACTTGTAGATCTTATTTTGAAATCAAGTTTAAAATAAATTTGAATTTCAGATCCAAACACTTGCTTCAATATGAAAAAAAATGAAAAGGTTTGCTTGTAAAATTTTGAGAAGAGAGATGGAAAAAGAAGATCCAAAGCTTGTTAGCTTATAAGAGTTGGAGAAGAAGTTTGGTGCCTGCAAAAGATATTAAATATGCACTTTGAAATGAAGTGATTCCACTACCAAGTTCAAAACAAGATTCAAGCCAAGATCAACCCTTGAGCTTAAGCACCGAATCCTGTGATATCACAAACAATGCTCATACAAGAAAGAGGTTAAATCTAGTAAATCTAATGCAAATAAATAAGGAGGGAAAATGTATAACCGAATACTGTTTACTGCTCCTAGATCTCTAAACACCAAATGAAAATAATCAAATCAGCAATAGTGAATGCTTACCCTACTAGGATCCAATATCCTTGCCAAGCTATAATAACCACTTAGTATGCAAAGCAAAAAAAAATGAAATACACAGTTTACCTCAAACAGAGTTTGCATGCATGAAGAACAAAGCCACCATTGACCTCCAAAGTATCCAACAATATATTAATCAAATGAGTATTACAAATCACAGAAGCAGAGGTTCAATGCTAATCCGCCATAATGCAACTTTAGTGGACAACATCTGGCTCCAACTGTGGAACAAGTGATTGATATGTTCTTTAGAGTTGGAAATCATGCGAGAATCTAGAATCTTATGTTTAAATTATGCATGACAACCAAAAGTGTATTAATCACATGTATATAAAAATAAGCCAAATGAAGCATTAAGTTGCATGATAATATACAAAGCATAATATAAAAAAATTAATATACATGGTACGATGCAAAACTAGTATACAAAAATACTATACATAAATAATATACAAAATGAAAGAGTATGGGGTTTAGAAAAGCCCTGATACAAAGATGCCCCTCTAGGCATCAGATATTATCTCTGAAGAATAGTTTCAAGAACTTCCCATTTACTGGAAAGTTGAGCTGTTCTTTGTCCATATTGTTGAGAATAAATGAATTGGCACCAAGCAAGTCATATATAATAAAAGGCCCCATCCAAAGGCTGTCAAACTTTCCATGCAAGCTTGGTTTCTCTCTTCTCTTATCCCAAAGTAACATCGTGTCACCCTTCTGAAAATCTCTCGGTCTAGAAGATTATCAAAAAATTTCTTTAGCTTTTCCTGATTCTTCAGGCTTTTGTCAACAGCCTTCCTTCTTCTCTCATCCAACTCAACAATCTGATTGATTCTGTTTTGAATGGCATCCTGATCTGAACTGAAAGGTTGAAGTAACTGGTATGCTGGAAACTTAAGATGAATAGGCAATTGAACATCCATGACATACACCAACTCAAAAGGAGACTTCCCAGTGGAACTCTTCTTGGTAATGCGGTCAGCCCATAATGAAAATTTTATTTTGCTATCCCGTGATTTTTTATTATCCCCAACAGGTTTCTTAATTATTGTCATTAAATTCTTATTGATGGATTCAGCAAGGCCATTTCCTTGGGGGTAACAGTTTGATTAATGCGATAAGATAATGCCATACTTGAAACAAAATGCTGAGAATTCCGTTGAGCTGAATGCTTGGCTTTATCGATTGTTATTTTGGTTGGCACACCAAATCTCGTGATAATATTAAGGCTTCAAGAAAGGCCATGATCACAATTTCGGTAGCCTCCTTGGTGGGAATTGATTCCACCCACTTAGTGAAGTAATTGGTAGCAACAAGGATCCATGAATAACCATTCATTGAGTCATCCTTGAACTGACCGATGAAATCAAGCCCCCACTACTGAAAAGGGGCTTGAACTATTACATGTTTCAAAGGTAAAGCTGCTAGGTTTTGTTTTCCGATAAAAAATTGACATTCCTGACAATTCCTAACATACTTGTGTACATCTGAAAAAATATTAGGCCAGTAATAGCCTGCTCGGAGGATCTTGTGGGTTGTAGTTCTAGCTGCGTAGTGACCACCACAAAATCCCAAGTGAAAGTAAGCCAAAAAAATTTTGGACTCTGGTTCATCGACACATCTAAGTATCAATCCATCTGGGTTTCTCCAGCCTAGTCCATATTGAGTGATGCAATACTTAGTGGCCCTCACCCTCAATGTTTGTCTCTTATGCTCTATTAGATGGTTTGGGCATGTGAGGTTGTTTAGAAAGAAAATGATATATGTATACCATTCACACTGTTCTAATCATTGAAGCTCTATTGACCTGACATGTTCTGACAAACTGTTATGACATACCATTCCCAAGGCTTCCTCATTACCTTGAGTTAACACATATTTGCAAGGCCTTGTCCCTTAGTGAGTTTAGTTGCTCTAATTTCTAAGTCATATTCTTGTATTTTAGACACCCACTTCCCTCTTATCCCTAAACAATCTTGCTGGGATAATATATCTTTTACTGTTGCATGTGACACATATTAACCAATTATCTTAGAATAGCCAACATACGTTTTGAAATGTTTAAGGGATTTTACTAATGCATAGGATTGCTTTTCCATTAGGGTATATTTTAACTCAAAGTTCTTTAATGATCTGCTCATGAATGCGATGGGTTGCTCGAAACCCTCATTATTCTTTTGAAGCAACACCCCCGCAATCATGTCCTCAGATGCAAATGAGAAAATCTGAAAATCTTTCGTATAATCCGGGCTGACCAAAACCGATGCTTTCGCTATGTTGTCCTTTATGCATTTAAATGCATTTCTACCTTCATTCGACCATATAAACTTAGCATCTTTCTTTAAGAGCTTCTGTAATGGTTTCATTAGTTCTACTAAGTTTGGAATGAACCTCCTGATGAAATTAATCTGATCGTTGAATGATTGGAGGGATTTCAAATATTTTGGCAAATGTACTCTCTTTATGGCCTCTACTCTTTTAGGGTCCACTTTAACTCCATCCCTTGTTATTATGTGGCCTAACATTTTTCCTTCATCAATACCAAATACTGATTTAGCTGGGTTGAGTGATATGCCAAATTTTCGACATTTCTCGAAAACTTATCTTAAATGTTTAACATGATCCGTCCTTTCTTTGGAAAAGACAGTCAAGTCATCCTGATATATCTCAATTATTTTCCCAACCAGCTCTTTAAAAGCGTAATCCATGGCACGATGAAAAGTAGCTCCTGCATTTGTTAAACCAAAAGGAATTCTGATGTACTCAAAAGTACCCCATGGGGTTGTGAAGGTAGTCTTATGTTGATCCTCCTTATTAATTAAAATTTGGTTATATCCAGAGAATCTGTATAACATGGACATTATTCATGAACCTGTCACTCTCTAGAGAATAGTTTCTATTTTCGGCAATGGGTAGTTATCTTTGAGGCAGGATGTATTTAGATTTCTGAAATCAATGCAAATCTCGATTGAACCATTTTTCTTTCTAACTACCACCAAATTTGAGCACCAAGTCGAATGTCTTGTTGGCAGGATGATTCCTGCTGCCAACATCTTTTCTAATTCCTTCTTGACTATTGGTGCCATCTTTGGGTTTATTTGTCTCTGTTTTTCCCGGAATGGCTTAACTTCTTTGAATTCTTGTTTCAAAGGGATGGTATGTTGAAATACATCATCTCAGTAGGCCTTAAGTTCATCATATATGAATGAAAAAACATCCCTATATTCCCTTACCAAGTTAAGTAACTCATTCTGTTCTTTTTTTGAAGTTCATTTTCCAATTTTTATTAATTTTGGCTCTTTATTTGTTCTGATGTTTACTTCTATATATTCCACAGGTTTGATCGTTTCCTTTTTATTCTTATGTCTGTCCCGCCGATCAAAACCGTGCTCTAATTCCACAAATCCCCTAGGGAGAGGATTGAACTAACCATCTCTTTTCTAATACTCTTTACCTTCCTCCTGGAAGTTGACCTGAAAATCCGAAAATTCCTCCACATTGTGGATGAATCTCAAGATCTGTTCATCATTTTGAAAAACTTGCCAATGGTGTACATTATCCGGGACTGATGGTGTAAAGTTTATCTCTAGTGTACCAATCCCATCTAACAGTTCTTTTGTAGGTTGAAGTATTGATGCAACTACTGCTAGTCTATCTGCCATGCAATTCTGATCTCGAGGAACCTCAATAAGGTTTAATGCATCAAATAATTCCATTATGTCCCATATTACATTCCTATATATCTTTTTAGTCTTTCACATTTGCATGCATACTTGTTATTTACTTGGAGAATTATTAAGTCTGAGTATCCCTTAATACTTAGCAGTTTGATTCCCATGTCCTTAGCAATTTCCAATCCTAGAAGTAATGCCTCATATTCAACCACATTATTGGTTTCCTCAAATTCTAACCTATAAGCAAAGTTGAAAGTTTGCCCACTAGGTGAGGTGATGACAACACCTGCCCCTTTTCTTGCTCTAGAACGTGCTCCATCAAAATTCATTCTCCATATCTCATTAACTTTCTCATCTTTGATTTGTTCTTTTATAGGGGATAGAAAGTTGGAGTAAATTGCATAGTTTCCATTGTTATCAGTGTTGTATACATATTCATTTTTTTAATTCTTAGGATCCTCAACATGATATTTCTTTGCTCTTTCCGTATGTAATTTAACTAGAGAGTCTTATGATGCAAGTACCGTGGCATAACTCCAATCCATTTGGATGGATCCCCCTAAATCAGCAACCCATTTTCTTGAAAGGAGCATGCCCCACTTGTTTGGTACATCAATCACTAGGATATCCATGGTGACATGGATATCAGGCTACTTAGCCAATTTTACTGGTAAATTCAAGATGATGCCAATCACGTCAACTTGTCTAGAGTCCATGGCACAAACATTTGAATATGGTCTAGTGATCTTTAAGTTCAGCTTTTCCATGACCTTTCTGGTCATGATATTGGATGAGGCCCTAGAGTCCAACATACAATTGTGTAGAAGAAGACCATTTATCATCAATGATACGTAAAAGGGCGGGTGATCTTCTTTACTTGAGTCCATAGTATGTAGGATTACTAGGGGATCTTTCTCAACAATTTTTCTTTGAAAAGGGGTTCTTTCTTTAGGTTGTCCTTGACTTATCTCTTTTGGAGGATCAATTACATTCATTAATTTCTCCCTTTGACAAGGGATCTTAATGGCTTCTGTGGCAGGGATCAAGACTTTTTCATTCTCAAACTGAATTTACCTAAATCAATATCAACAGGAACAAAGTTAGGATTATGTGAAGTTATTACCTTTGGTACATATTGTTGTTTGGCTTTGGAGGCTCCAACATAATCTCACCTCTGATAGGTAAGTCCTTTGTATTTAGGCATCTCTTTAATCTCCTCCAGAGTAGGCATTTCAACATAAGCATTAGCTAATTTATCTTTTTCTTGGGAATGCTCTCTAGCTTGTTTCCATGTTTCTTTAGAGAGCGGGTGAACATGTCCTACTGTGTTGATGAACTCAGGATCGCTTGTAAAGGCATCACTACTGCTACTTCCCAGATACTATTGTTCTAGGGGTTGGCATGCTATATAACATGTAGATGCTTCATGTAATGCATCACAAGGTCTACAATATGGAGGAACATCTTCACCCATATTGGTGGTTTCAAGTTGATGAGGCATCCTATCTTCATGAGGAGGTCCTTTCTTCTGCCACTTACCTTTTTTATTAAAAGGTTTCTGATTGGAGTATGATCTTTCTACAACAACCACCCTATTCTGCATGGTTTTAAGTTGAGTGACATAGTTGGATTCCATTGCATCCATATGTTCACTCATCTCCTTCATCTTATTTTCATAAGAATCTTGCATTTTATCCATGGGTGATTTATCCTTAGGTTCATGATGTTTTACAATAGCTCTTGTGAACCCAGGGATGTTTGATTTACCCATTGTTTGCATGTTTAGATCAATTTTGTCGGCCATATCTTGGGTAGCTTTCAAAGTAGGTGGTTCTCTATCCATTAACATGAATCTGATTTCTCCACTTAATGCCTCCATGTAGTAAATTAAAATGGATTTGTTAGTGGGTTTAATGTGAGCATCAAAACTATAGACCAACTCTCTGAATTTTTTATTAAACTTCTCCATGGTTTCATTTTAATTTCTTCGGATGGAATGGAGGGCATTCAATAGGTGTCATGGCTCTTTCTTTTCTCCCCATATTCCCATAAAACCTTTGGTCAAGGCTTCATAAGAATCATAGGTATTATCAGCTAATCCTCTGAACCACTCAGCTGCATCATCTTCTAAAGATAAGGAAAAAAGCCTCATGTAGATGGCATCATGCTGTTGGGTAGGGGTTCGGCACTAGATCAGGTTCCTATCAAAATTTTGAAGGTGAACTGCTGCCGAGATGGTATTGTTTCCTTGAAAAGAGGGCAACTTCTCAATAGCTCTTTCAGGGAGATCATGTGGATATCCTGCAATCTGAGTGAGGTTAAGGGGTTTGAATTTTTTTTCCATCGGAGACAATTCTTTATTTGTAAACAAAAACTGGATGTCTAAGAGGGACTTGGATACTAAATGTTCAAGGACCCTACGAGAAGTAAGTCTAGCCTGCCTCCTTCGGTAAACCCTTTCAGGCTCAGGAATGAAGCTGACTAAACTGTCAGAAGTTCTTCTTGTAGGATACCTGATTGTATAATTAGACAGTGGAGTTTCCAGGTGGATCGAATGAATCTCAGATTTGTTTAACTAGATACACCAAAGGTAAAAACAAAAAGAAGTTTAAAATGTCGTACCCAAAGATAGTAGATTTATCCCTGGAAACGATGCCAAAAATGTTACCGTCGGAATCGCACACCTCGTTAACGCAACAGAAAACTATGCTGCTACTTGGTGTGCCCTTGGGGGCAAGTATTGAGTCAAGGCTATCACTTGATCTTGAATCCTCTGTTTAGGAAAAACTCCTAACGAAGACAAGGGAGGTAGTCCCTACGGAATGTTTCTAAGGTTGTTAGATCTTCCAATTAGATGGTTAAAAATGTTTATATTTTTAGGAGTTTTTTGAGTGTTGATTAGAAGGTTTCCAAGGTAGATTTGTACAGATAACTTAAAGCTTGCTTTCACTAGCAAAATTAAAATGACTGCCAATATAGATGCATGATATTGATATTAAGCAAATGAAAAAGTATGATAACTAGTGCCTTATGGAGTCACAATATTAGATAAGTAGTGTTGAATGAAAGGGAAAATGTTGTGTTAATCTCTCTTGGTTACTTTTAGATTATTATGGTATGAATCTTGTTTAAGGAAAAAAGGGGGACTCCCGAGATACCGTGAGGTACAAGGATGAATGTCCGGAAATCAAAATTTGGTGGCTCCTCATGAGAACATGTGGGCTGGAACGGAGGTCGCCTCCCAGTTGGTCCTGCTTCCTCTGAAGAATTTTCCCACACAAAATTTGTCGAAGTGCCGTATTTTCACTTATGTTGAAGGGTGGTTGATTTTATTAAGTGGATATTTAAATTAGATGTGAAAAAATTAATAAGTGGCCACAACAGTTTCTTGTTTCCCGCAAGCCCAGGCAAAGTGCCCGCAAGGGGAAAGAGCATACTCCAGTTATGAACCAAATGTAAATTCTGGTTTGTTCGAACAATTGTATTGTGGAAAAACTTTGTAGAAAAAGGAAAAAGTATAGCTCACCGAGTTTATGCGTCACTTTCTGATCAACCACCACTAATCGAAAAATCCTTTGGGTGATGGTGAGAGCATACTTCGTGGTGACAAAACCGGTTTTATCTCTAAGTTTACTTTTGCAAAATGAAATAGAACAAAGTTGAAAAATGTTTAAAGTATACACCCTGCACTATCAAAGTGAGTGTGTGAACTTTGTAGGGTTAGAAAAATTCAATCACGAAATTTTGACAAAAATGTGAATCCCCTCAAGGGGGATGGTGTGTAGGCGCCAAGTATCCCACTGCTATCGTTTAATGGTTAGAAGTTAAAGCAAAGAAAAAAGTGCTCCTTAGTCCAATTTACTTGGATCTAAGGGCTTACAATGGTATACAGATAAAGTACAAGTAGTTTGGTGTCCACCGGGGTGTTTTTTGCACTTTTTTGTGGTCTTGGTCACTCAAATCTTTCAATTTTTTCCGTAGACCTACTAAACTCCAGTAAGCTAAAGTGCTGCAAAAAAGTGATTAGAATGCACAAATAGACATAAAAATTACAATTTCCAACTTGCAAAAATTATGGGAAAAATTGACATAAACAAGTATGGAAATGGAAACTAGATCTAGCTCTTTTGACTATGGAACTTAAGCACTTCTAGATCTGATTTTGAAAACAAGTTTAAAATAAATTTGACTTTCAGATCCAAACACTTGCTTCAATATGAACAAAAATGAAAAGGTTTGCTTGTAAAATTTTGAGAAGAGAGATGGAAGAAGGAGAACCAAAGCTTGTTAGCTTATAAGAGTTGGAGAAGAAGGTTGGCCTGCAAAAGATATTAAACATGCACTTTGAAATGAAGTGATTCCACTACCAAGTTCAAAAGAAGAGTCAAGCCAAGATCAACCCTTGAGCTTAAGCACCGAATCCTGTGATATCACAAGCAATGCTCACACAAGAAAGAGGTTAAATCTAGTAAATCTAATGCAAAGAAATAAGGAGGGAAAATGTATAACCGAATACTGTTTACTGCTCCTAGATCTCTAAACACCAAATGAAAATAAGCAAATCAACAACAGTGAATGCTTACCCTACTAGGATCCAAGATCCTTGCCAAGCTAAAATAACCATTTAGTATGCAAAGAAAAAAAAATTGAAATACACAGTTTACCTCAAACAGAGTTTGCATGCATGAAGAACAAAGCCACCATTGACCTCCAAAGTCTCCAACAATATATTAATCAAATGAGTATTACAAATCATAGAAGAAGAGGTTCAATGCTAATCCACCATAATGCAACTTTAGTGGACAATGGGACCCAGCGATAGTAATTTTGAGGTAGGTGGAGGTAAGGTAACTCTAAGGGGGAGCATTTACATGAACTTGAAAGGTCAAATTCAAGATTGAAGCTTGGCAGTTCTATGAAAGGTAAAATTGTTTCCCTAATCTAGATCTTAGCTCGATTACTTTCTTCGAGCCGCATATTCCCACTCTACTGGGAGAAGTTTCTACAGGTCTCAGGATGGTCCTATTGATGCCACGAGAAACACAGCTTCTCATGCAAGATTAGGGGAAATTGGTAAGATATCCCTTGTCTTTGAAGTTCCTCCTTCCTTTATTGATGCATTTGGTCAAGGCCACTAACTAACTTTCACAAAAAGGCAATTTGAACTTAACTCTACCTCCAAACATTCCCACAAACATTACTACAACCTTGGAATTGAAAGGGGTTGAGCTCTTTCGAGGCCATGTGAAGGGTGGGTACCTCAAGGGGAAACCCCCCTCTTGAAGATTCTATGGATATATCAACATATTCATCCACCTGTGGGGAGAATCATGGTAGAGGTCAATACGACCTCAAGACAAAATGTATTGATCAGGATGACTCAACTTTATGGGGATTGGCGTCTCGTCCATTCAAATATTTTGGTTCTTCTCAGATGGGTAGATCAAACCGGGCCGCTTGAGCACGAATGAAAAATGGAAATTTTCTCTGTCAACATGAAGGGTTTGGGTGGTGCCCCCAAGAAACTCACCCTAGCTAGGTTACTAGAGATGGAAAAACCCGATGCATTGTTGCTTCGAGAGACTATGTGCAGAGGCATGACAATTATCGATTATTTGAAGAATTCTTTAAAGGATGGGAATTTACTTCTACGGATTCTTTTGGACACTCGGGTGATATTAGGATTATGCACAAAGTTGTTCTACAAGCAGTTGAATTAGACATTTATTATGCTCAATATTTATGGTCTGATGGCGATAAAGTACTCCACAGAGTCGAGCTAATAAAATAGGGAATGTAAACATAATCCATTAAACTGAAAATTCTGCGTTTGTATATAGAGAAAAAGTTGAGATAAATGGCACATACCTGCAAGGTGAATTTTCAACTGAAACCATAGTGATAGAACCTCGCAATATGCCCTTTTCCTCCGGGATCCAACAACTGTATAACGATCCCTAATACGACCGATGTTCACTCCGTGCTCAGAATGCACTGGAAATGCAACGAAATATGGTATTACAGAGCAGGTGAGGATGAATAACAGAACGTAGTGGAAATGCCGTGGAAGGGCGTATTACAGGGCACGTGAATTGGACGAAGAATGGAGGCTCCCTGCGATTGGTAGGGGGTTTCAATGACGTCTCAATGAATTGGTTGTCCACGACCTGGCCACCTTCAATGCAGACAAGACCCCGCCATCGTCGCAATCCCATCAGTCGGACGCAGTGATGGAATGGAATTTGACGGCCAAAATGCCCGTCATGGGGCGTTTTGCCCATCAAATACGGTTTAAAATTTGGATTAACCGTCATTTATGAAGAGTAAGAAAATTTTCGAAGGGCAATAAAATTTCTAAAACGTCTTTATATTATTAATTTGCAAATAATATTAATATATTTATCTTATATAAAACTATATTTTGTAAATTCCAACTTCCAAACCATACATTGACTAAAAAAATAGAAACATCTATTAAATTAGATCTAATTCCATGTCTTTCCATTTACAAGTTGCAACCATACATTTAATAAAAAAATAGAAACATCTATTAAATTAGAATTATTTTCATGTCTTTTGATTTACAAGTTGCATTGATTTTTCCTAAAATAAACAACTCCTTTAACTCAATGATTTTTCCAAGTATTTTTTGACTTTTTTATTATTGCAATGAGCTTACAAATTTAAGTGCTCAATGCTCATTGATTACATTAAAATGTTACAAAACGTTGGTAGTTGGAGAGCCTTGGAGACAAAGTTTGAGAATTATTTGCATTATCAAAGGTAATGCGTGCACTATTTTTTTGGTAAATTATATTTAGTGATTTGTTTAGATTCAAACATTTACTTAAATCTATGAGTTTGAAGAAACGTTATCAAGTATGTATTTTTTAATAATTTTAAATAACATAAATAATGTGCAACGTGTGTATTTAGCGATTTATCCCATAATTTATGTAATTTATATAGATTCGGACTCAAAAGTCTTGGTATATTTCTCTCATGGTTCAATTTCAGTGAGAGATGCAGAATTTAAATGAAGGCCAATACTAAATAAGGCATTGAGAGACATGAAATCTATGTGCAACATTTGGAATGAAATATAACAGAATATATAAAAAAAGAGCATACAAAGTTATATATTTATCATTATTATTTATAATTCTTGTGAACTATGCATGACTGCACTTGGTATGCCTGCATTTTGTAATTGCTTAATTGCAGTCTCCATCATAGCCACCTGCTCCTTGAGATTTTGATTTTTGCTGTCTAGACTCATGCAGTTGCTTGAGGAGCGAAGCCCTCTAATGTTCTGCTACAATGAGCTCTGGAGTCCGAACTAGGTAGACATTTCGTGCCTTTATTTTATTTTTAATAGCCTAGTATTTTTATCCTCAGTGTCTATAAACTCCTTTACTTTTGTGAAGTATTGGGGAGTTGTACCCTTACCAAGGGCAAAGTAAAAAAAAGCAAGGGTATGGACAGATTAGATTTACAAAGGCTTGTATCTATTTAAAAATCTGGATTTTGATTACAATTTTTTTAAAAAAAAACTTCATTGTTGAAGGGTAAAATTTTAAACAAAACGTTTTGTGATGGGTAGTATAAAAACCCAAAACGTAAAAAAAAATTAATTCGACGGGTAGAATGAAAACCAAATTCCAACACTGGTCGGACAAATCATGTGGTCGCCGAATGCAATGGGTCGGAGGAGTCGCCGGACGGAGCGTGGGCGGCCGCCTGGCGGGTCACCGGGAGGGCCGCCGGTCGCGGTCGTCGTCGTTGCAGGGGCAGTGGCCCAGTGGGGCACCGTGCTGGTCGTCGGACGGGTCACGTCAGTGATTCTCGGCGATCGACAAAAGTGCATTCCGTTGTGCTTTTTGACAACGTCTAAATTTAAGAGATATACCTCTTTAATTCGGTAATAACTATTCAAGTTGACGAACCAATTGAAAGATTGCAGCATTGCCGACCCATCCCACCCATAAAAGGCGTGTAAGAAATAATAAGTAAGGCAACAGTCACTAAAACAGATAGTTTCCACATACGATTCAACGACTACTGGTTGTTTCTGTGCCACCTACTAAACTGACATTCATCCAGTAGGCATAGAAAAGGAAAATACAATATTACAAAGGTTAAAAGTGGTATAAATCAATTTTAAAATTTTAAGAAAATAAACAAAATCATTTTGATGAACCAATCGGACGATGTATAAATCGATTTTAAAATTTTAAGAAAATAAACAAAATCAGTGTAAAACTATAGAAAAAGGTTAAAGATTTATGTTCAAAGGAAAAACAACTGTGTAGAAGGCATATCGTTGACAATCTACCTGCGCCTCCGGGAGGTATAATAATAAAGGAGATAAACTTTTCTCTTTCTTAGTCCCAGACTCCCATCGTTTTGGCCATTAGCAGGCGCTTTGAAGCTTACCCTGTCCAACCAAAAAAGAAAAGGAAGGTGACAAGGAAGACACTCTCACCTTCCTGGTCTCACCGCTCTTTTTGTTTCCTTATTTCAAAAGGAAGGTGATAGGAAGACATCTTTTCCCTCCCTGGTCTCGTCTCACTGCTCATTTTTTTTCATTAACTGTTATTCTAAATGTCCCTCCCGAGCAGGCTTCAAATTTGAAGGCTTCAGTGCCCGTCAAAGGCACTTTTACTCGTCATAGAAGGCCATATTAAATTTTACCCTGCAAATGAAACTTAATTCCATGCAGAGCCCCGTCATTAATGAAATTGGGTTCAGTTCTGAAAATCTGCAACAGAAGGGCAACCCCAAAATCTGCCTGTCACCGGGTTTTAGTGATTTGGCCTCTGGAGTCATTACATTTGGAATTTTGGACGTTGCCAGTTCCACGTTGGTCCCCCGTGGGCCGTGACCCCGTCCCAGCTAGAATTGGAAAATTGGGAGTTTGCGAGCTCGCTGAGTACTGTCAGAAGGAGTTATGGTGGACTCGATGAAGTAATGAATTCTGGGTGAAAGCAATTAATGTTAGAACCTACCACAGTCTACACTCTCGAGTCACTCCAGTTCCACACTGCACAGAGTACATACCGGGTGGCGGGGTTACTGGTTACTTGCTGCTGGCATTTGGCAAATTGGCAGGTGCCGGTGCGAATCGTGCCATAATCCATTGCCCATTACCGATGGATTTGGGCGGACTTAAATTTAAAATTTAAACTAAGAAACCCGCCATTCCCCTGCCATGCTTGTGGCGTGTATTTATTATAATAATTTCATTGTATCATTCCAGGCCAGGTATCATTCAGGCTCGCCATCATTCTATTGTTGTTCCTTGCGGATGAAAGTCAGGTTGCAATGCAGAGCCGAGAGGGATCTAAAGCATCCGCGGGTCATCCATCCAACCTCTGCAATTTCTACCACGTCTTCTATTCTGCAATTTATACTGTAGATTCAATGTGGTCTTCGAAATCGAAACTTTTGCTACTTTTCTTGGTGGCAATTGGTTCCAAATGCTAATGGCTTCTTGGTGGCAATTGGTTCCAAATGCTAATGCTGACAGTTTATTCAGAATTTCCCTATGAATGAGATTTGGAACGCAGGGTTGGCTTGGGGTCGGTGCATGAGTGGTAAGAGGGCATCCGCTTTTGGGCTAGTTGATCGGAATAGATTTTGCTTCATGACTGTTACTAGAGTTCCATTGAATATAATTTAGGTGTTGCGGCCATGGCATCCATTCACAGTGGTGGATTCTTCATTAAGCCCAGTTTAAACAACAATGGGTCCATATACGTCTTGCAATTAGGGGAATTCCCTGTGCCAAACCCCTCCCAGGCTACATTTTAGGGAAAATATGAGTTGTTGCTCTCATTCCCGTCAACTTTAAGAAACAAGAATGCTTATTCAGAAGCACTGATTGTTATTCACATTGTTTTTGCTAAGTTTTTTAACAGAATCTTCTTTTCATTCGATAAGATGTGCCAGAATGCCTTACACAATCTGGCATATCAAGATTTATTTAAACTGGATCTCTAGTATGGTTTGTGTTATGTAGGCTGGACCCGGTTGTGATGTAGCATGAGTTGGCATATCAAGATTTATTTAAACTGGATCTATAATACCGTTTGTGTTATGTAGGCTGGACCCGGTTGTGATGCAGCATGAGTGGTATTGGAAGTTGGCAATGGCCCAAGTTCAAGATTGGCAGCGAGGTCTACAACAACACCCAGAACTTAATAGCAGACAGGCCAAAACAGTTGGGGACACTCACCCAATACACCGTAGTGCCGAAGGAACACCTGGTGACACCAAAGCCCACAAATTTATGAGGAAGCTGCGAGTCTACCACTGTACATGGAGCTCTGAAGATTTGAATCTTGTATTGTTCTATGAGAAAAAAATGTATAGAATTTTACATTTTGTGTAGTGGGCTTAAGTTGAGAAGAATGGGTGGGGACTGGTGCAATCAGCGATGGCTGATTTATCGTTGTAGTTATCTATTGTATTAGGTGATTTTCTTAAAAAAATTATCGAATACATAAAACTTGTTGGCTATTATTTCTATGCTGCTGTGATTTGTTGTGGGGCGGCTGGTTCATCCTTCTATGTGCACATATGTATGTAAACAATGTCTTTCAATATAAAGCAAGCATAGTTACTTTTGATTTTTCTATGAACAAGTTTTATTACTTGCCAATACAAGCTCTATTGGTTATAAAACAAGTGATTTTTTCATATTGTTGTTTTTTTTCTTTTGTTTTTGAAATTTATTTTATATAGGATTCTTGGGTTATTTAACTAGCCCATATTAATATAACATTGCTTATTAAAATTTATAGAGCAGAACAATGCAAATATCGCCGATTCACCATTCTATTAGTGAATTCATAAAAACAATAATGAAATTTTGACATACTATTAAATTTTCAAATGAAAAGAATGATTTATTTTTACATGTAAGCATTGAAGGGTTCCATATCTCATAGCCGTTCAAAGTGAAATGCGACCCTACCCTTCAAATTTGATCCTTGCTCCCGAGTCCCACCGCCATGCTTCTAATAATTAGATTTAGATTCTCTCTTCAGGTACAGAGTTTTATAGACATCTACGCACGGTTGATTATTACTTATTTACATACTTTACGTTGAAAAATGGCCATGTACCAATTGCTGCGATGGGGAATTTCCGAGGGGACCGGACTTGACGGAAAGGACAGGCGAACGCGGTCAAATGCATATTAAAGTACGAGTGGAACGGTGGCAGATGTTATACTATTGGGCATTGGGTTCCGGTTTGCACTGGTTCGTTTTAGAGACAATTTGAGTGCTATGAAGTAATATAGATTTCAGTTTGGAAGGACGAAAATAATTTCATTTACTTGATCTTTCCTTTTGTACTTCATTTCTGGGTTGAATTTGTGTTCAATGGCAGACCTGCAAACATCCACGGCATATTCCAGAGTCAATTCCGCCTCCACCGCCACTAATTACAATGTTTTCATCAGTCACCGTGGCCCCGATGTTAAAAACACTTTCGCTGGCCATCTTTACTATCGTCTTCTTTCACATGGATTTCAACCTTTCCTAGATAGGGAGGAATTGCAGGTGGGAGAGCTGTTATCTCTTCAAATTGAACGTGCCATCAGAAACGCATGGGTCCATATCGTCATTTTCTCACCTGGATATGCGGACTCCAGATGGTGTTTGGATGAGCTGCTTCTTATATTGAACAAATCTGGCGATACAATAATTCCGGTATTTTATAACGTGAAGCCTTCCGAGCTTCGATGGAGGGGACGGTACGCTCAAGCCCTGAATAATCATGAACAGAGCCGTAGATACGACCGCCGAACATTGGAAAAATGGAGAAGAGCCCTTTATGACATTTCGTACATAATTGGTTTGGAACTGGAGGCCTACAATGGGTTGGAACTCTTTCAACTCTCCCTCTCTGTTATTATTAATGCAATTGGTAGCAATATGCACCTAATATTTTGCTTTTGGGTATTGTGAATTTACAGTGACGAGGGGAAGCTCTTAGATAATGTCGTCCAATGCGTGCTTAAAAAGGGCAGAAAAACAGGCTTGAATGTGGCGAGATATCCAACCGGTCCTCCAGAAAATGTAGGAAATTCTGAAATCACCGTGTCATTGCAGCATCGTCAGAATGGAAAAGTTAAGATCCTGTGTAGTGTGGGCGTGGGCATGGGTGGATTAGGGAAGCTGACGACGCTAGCCAAAAAACTCCTCAATAAGCCAAGTTCCAATTTTGGTAAGTGCTGCTTCGTATTTGATATTAGAAATAGGCCTGTCAATTCCACTCATTCTCATAAAAATTACAATTTACATTACATATCCCAAAGAGCTTGTTCACTCTCCCAATACACAAGTTACAATTCAAAATCACAACAACATTTACAATCTGAGGGCCAAACCCTTATCGGATGCATCACCTACCAGTCTTAGTCTTGGCTAGGTTTACATTCAATTCAATTCACAGAATCCCTCTCTTTCCTCTGCTTCTTTCTCTACGCCGTACCCCACTGCTTTTTCTCTTCTCTGTGCAGCATGCTCATTTCTTTTCTCGCTCTCTGTTCTCTGCTCCTTCTCTTTATCCTATCATTTGGTTTCTTCCCCTCTATCTCGGCATCTTCGGGCTTCCTCTTCTCTTTCTCTCTGAGTTCTCCGAGCATCTGGTCAACTTCTTTTTCAAACCAACATTCTTAAGAATTAATACATACAACTAAAGACTTATATATTACCACTGTAAAACAAAGTAACTTTGTCGCACTTACAGAGAGATGAGTTTTACTTCAATCTTTCACAATTTTAGAGAGTTTGGGCTCTTTATACATTTCACGGGTCTTTTCTTCTTCTCTTCACTCCTACATCTCTTATCTCTATCTCTATCTAATCTTCTGTGAGTGATTTTCATTTATACACAAACTTGATTTGGCTTCTCTTGGAAGCTATAGGGTTTCATTAAAGACTAATAAATTTCTACCTAAGAAGTTTTGGGCATGCAAAATACAAACGCAGCTACATAAATACTAACTTGCCGCCTCCCTCTCTAGTTCTCTTGATTTCGTACCTCTCCTTTGCCTCGTTCTCTAAACCTCTGCCTCTAGAATTCTCTGATTTATCTTCCTCTGAATCTTTTCCAAATATCAGATGCTTCCTCCTCGGCCTTTGATCAGATTAATGAAGTTCATTAAAGAATTCTACGGACTTTCCAATAGACTAAGACCGCTAGCCCTAAGCATTGAGCTGCAAAGCATTTAATGCTACAGCTCAGTGAACTTAGGGTCCGTTAAATCTGAAGATTCTCCAAATCCAACCGACCCTAAACACTGAACTGCAGCATTAAATGCTCTGCAGCTCAATGCTTAGGACTAACTGACACCATACACACAACCACGAATCCTGCGTAGATACCAACCTCGTAAGCTCGTACGCCATCATTAAACTCATTATTTACAACTCCTTCGGGAATATCCTGTTTAAACCGACAGGCCACCGCCTTCAAACTTGATCCGAGATCGAATCGTTAGCGCCTCAATTCCCTTTATCTTTTACACTATTTAAGCGGAGGCATGATCTACCGTTCACGCCCTCGAACGAACGGCGATTCCCCTCTGATTCCATGCACCCATGCTGCTCCTGCATCAAGAATGCAGATAGAAGGTCTTTAAATTCATTGCATACCAAATTTATTAATGACTTAACTCAAACTCAAAGAGATTAGCAAATAGACCACATCGATCGAGGCATAGACTCTAGAGATGCTCCAAACCGGCGTAGGATAAAAGAAAACCAAAACGGATTTTGGGATAAAACCTGTTAAAAAAATTTCGGATATTGCTATTTTCAGTATTTTTGTAATTTCAATAATTAAGATTGTATTTTGTAGATTAATTGCTCAATTTTAAAACTACCTAAACACTCCAAATTACAATTTTGGCAAAAATTGTTCTCTTTTAGTAACCCATTATACAACTCCTTCTTACCACGCTTTAGTAGTTTTAGATGATCAAAACTTATTCATGCAGTTCAGTTGAATACATTTTTGTCAATAAAATCCTGCGTTTCGATTGCTTAATTTTCGTTACATGTCGTTACAAGGATGCCCTTACAAGCTCAGGAATGGCACAGTTGTAAATCTATCAGTTGACTGGTCTCAATGAACAACATTCCCAAAGCGGTTATGCTAGCATGCCTTCTACCAGCCTCAATCACCTTCACGTTTCAAAGATCTTGTTGATGAATTTTGTAGCGCCTGCGGTTGATTGCTTCGACGTCTTTGAAAGTGTGGGGGGCTTCTTTGTCAAAAGATAGACAAATTTTAATGGGAAGGCACAAGAACCGTTCGAAAAAATTGTGGGAATGCCAAAGGGGCTACGCTTTGGTTGGATTCATGCTCCTTACATTTTAAAATTATACTTTATTGATATTCAGACAAATCGTAATGAGAATTCACATAATTTCCCCAGCCTTTAGGTTTTTGACTCGGCTGTTGAGAAGCTATTCAGCGATTTGTCAGCTGAAACAGATCCTGGATCTGGATATGCTTATCTCGAACGATTGGTCTGGTCCAGTGCTGGAGAGATATATGTACCGGCCAGTGCACAACAAGGCAACATGCAAATCCGACGCAATCAATTCCATTTTGAGAGTTTATGTCATCCTGGAACCGCAAGCAGGTCAGCGTTTTAGGCAAAGCTACATTGTTAAAACACCCCGTCAAAGTCTTCAAACAAAATACCCATAATTTTAGGTGTTGTTCTGGTTAGCTTCCCCTGGTATTCGTATCTCTGCTTCAAGCATGTAGAAGATTGAAATCTGCCATATTTCGAAAGGGAGACGAAGGTATGGCTATTAGGACGGTCAAATAGCCATTCTTTAAGGCTACAATGGCCTATAACAGAACATCCTGTTTGGGCATTGTTGGGTTATTTGTTCGGTCGGTTCTTTAGATTGCATCCTCACATGCCTATCCAAACGGAGTATATGCACAGCAAGCCCAAAGCTGGAGTTGCATATATATGATCATACGCCGGAGGTTTAGATGGATATACGCTATGCCATTACTCAATACACTCAATGATTCACCGCAAAAATGAATGTATCTAGCTTATCTGCGTGTGAAAGCATGATATGAATCATCACAGTTACAATACAATAGTAATGCAGGCGAGAGTGTTGAGAACATAATTTTCACAGATTTTCTTCAATAGACCTACGAAATTATAATTGCTAGAGACAAGTTAGATATCATTAAATTTTCTTGCTATATTTTCTTATGTAGCTGTGTTTTTTGATTGTATAGCTCATGGGCAAGTCGAGGAAGGCACACTAATCAATCAGGATCAGAAAATAGTGATGTTTAAGATGAAAACATTGCTAGCTGCTACAGAAAATTTTCATAAAGATAACGAACTTGGACGGGGCGGATTTGGCACTGTATACAAGGTAACAATAGCCAAGAAAGCTTTTATTAGCTTTTGCAATCTAAGATATACTAATGGGCAAACTGCTGATCTCACCACAGCATTGATCGTTGTAGGTTGCTAGCTTGGAAAGGCAATTAGACTTTAAATACTTCAGAAATCTTTATGGTGATCATTTGTTTGCGTCTCTCAGGGAACTACTCAAGATGGACGAGAAATAGCTGTGAAGAAACTCTTTTCAAAAACTCCGCAAATTAGAGAGACACAATTTCTGAATGAAATTGATGCTCTTGCCAAAATTCAGCATCGAAATATTGTATGTCTACTTGGCTGTTGCGCAGAGGGATCAGAAAGAATGCTTGTCTATGAGTACTTACCTAATAATAGCCTTTATAATATCTTATTCGGTGAGTAACTTCCATTTTTATATGTTCAGCTAAAAAATAACAATGTTTCAACATATTGAGTTCAGTAATACTAATTATTTAGTATCCTATGTATGTGCATGTAACAGATCCTTACAAACGCACACAGCTCGGCTGGGAGAAGCGTTACAACATCATACTGGGAATAGTTCGTGGGCTTCTTTATCTTCACCAGGATTCTCAGCTGCGGATTGTCCATCGGGATATTAAACCAGCCAACATTTTGTTGGACCAGAAACAGAATCCTAAGATAGTAGATTTCGGCTTAGCAAAAACTCTTCCTGATGAGACTCACATCAGCCCAGGAGTTGCCGGAACTTAGTAAGATTTCAATACAAGCATCACTCTCACAAACGGTCAAAACATTTTAACAATTAAAGATTCATACGTCTTACTATATGCTGATTTGATTTCGAAAGGATTGACATTATTGCAATTTTTAATTTAAGAATCATTGTTTTGCTTCACCTGGAAGTTACAGGGTTACTCGCAAATAAATAAACTTGAAGTTAAACTTGGTTTTGCTTCACCTGGAAGTTACAGGGTTACTCGCAAATAAATAAACTTGAAGTTACAGGGTTAGTCGCAAATAAATAAACTTGAAGTTACAGGGTTACTCACAAATAAACTTTCAAAGTGACTGACAAAGCCGGGGCAGATTAGATTGGCAATCAGCTCTTAATTACGATATTCCAACAGTTTATATCATCATTTAAACTTTCACATTCTAGAATCTAGTACTACAGTTTCCTTTGCAAGTAACCTGTGACTCTGAAACTTAAGCATCGTAATTTGTATATGCAGCGAAGATGAGATTCACATCACCGGCGAAGATGAGACTCACATCACTGTTAGAAATAGTAATCTCATTAGTTAAGTGTGTTAGTTACATTCCGTTATTCAGTTCTACCATCGGTTAGTCGGTATTGCCTTAAACCGTCAAAGCATGTAACATATATATACAACTGTGTAATATCAAATAAGTAGTTCAGCCATTCGTGCTTGTAACTCGTTTGTTCATGTCTCTGTCCATATTTTTAACATGGTATCAGAGCGTTTGGTTAATCCGTTGGTGACGGTTTAGATAGCCTCTTCTTCATTGTGGAGGTTTTGGACAGTCTGCTATTCAGTGGACATTTGTTGAAGACTGGCTTGAATGCAGAAGTAAAGTCTGCTATTAAGTTTGTTGCAGCCAGTTCGTTGATTTGTTTCGAGAACGTTGAGTCAGTCCGTCGAAGAAAGAATCCGGGCTATGGCATTTGTGAGAAACTTTGGTGTGAAGAAATTTGAGTCGAAAGCGTAGAAAGAAATCTGGAAAGAGAAATTACGGTGTTCGGCGTATGCAATCAGAAACCTTGAAGTCTGATGAGAAAAGCCGCCACTTGCTTATGTTTTAAAAAAAAAGTTGTTTCGATCAGTCCGAGGAGGCATGGTAGAAGATTCCAGTCCAGTCTTATTGCTGTGAAGAGAGAGCGTCTTATTTGCTGTGAAGGGAGAGCTGCGTCTCATTGCTGTGAAGAGAGAGCCGCCTTATTCGTTTTTTGGTGAAGATCAGCCAAAGCAGATGCCAGCCGCTTATTAATTGTTAACAGGCTATTAAAGGTACGGTGAT
Organism: Larix kaempferi; assembly: GCA_027924585.1. Classification (NCBI taxonomy): domain Eukaryota; kingdom Viridiplantae; phylum Streptophyta; class Pinopsida; order Pinales; family Pinaceae; genus Larix; species Larix kaempferi. Next base: position 4,338,461 of record BSBM01001120.1, read on the forward strand.
TGTGATCATAAATTCTGTGTTGATATATTTGAAAGATTTTTGTATCCGTAAAAAATCTTCACCAGAATATTTATGGCTGTGAAAGTAAGCCACAACACGGCGCATTAAAAAACGAGATCATTTAACGAGTTCATTTAAAGATGAATTTGAGAGCGTTAGCACACATTTAGCATGCCAAGTTAAGAGAAAGGCATATATTTGTCTTTGTATTGGCAAAAAGAAAAGAAAACTATGTGAAAGAAGATTTTATGGTATTCTCAAAGATTTAGAACGTAAGATTTTTGTGTGGGTGAAAATAAGTATTATAAAAAAAGTCATGAGTGAAAAGAAAAGAGCGTTAGAGAATGCATTGAGTCTCACCATATCACTCATTCAGTTTGTATAAAAGAGTTGGGGTAAAAGAAATGATTGAAGGAGCCCACTCAACGTACTTTTTTGCGGCCCATCAGTGTATGTGGTCTAGTGTAAAGAGAAAGCTTTGTGAAGTGTTTTGAGTGTTAAGATTTTAGCACATATATTTACAAAAACCAGCAGTTTTATATTGATCAATATCAATTGATTTTGAGAAAAAAAAAAAAAAAATCTTTGGCGTAAAGAATTGTTGTTATTTCTGAGAAAAAATCGAGGAGAAATATAGAGTATTTCTAGTTATGGAGCAGATCAATGATGATTTAGAACAGAGTAAACCAAATTTAGATGAAGAGATAGATGAAATATTGAGAAGATCTATGCCGATTTTGCCATTTTTCGAAGGTATGGATTATGAAATTTGGGCAAATAAAATGGAAGATTTGCTTTGTTCAGTAAATTTGTGGCGTTTTGTTCAAAAAGATTTTGAAGATCCTCATAATAGAAAAAATGCAATAGCAAGATTTCTTATTTTATCAGCAGTTGATGACAATGTTTTTTATAGTGTTTTCTATGAACTTCGTCAAGTTCTTAGTGCAAAAGCTTTTTGGGATGCTTTAGAGATGAGGTACAGTAGAAAGAGAAGAAACATTAATGCTTTGCACCATATTGGTAAATTCAAAGAATTTTTTGTGTTTGAAGCAAAGGAAGAAGATGAAGAAAAGAATGTGGAAGAAGTTCTTGATAAAGTAGAGGAGAAGATTGAAGTCTTCGTTTGTAAAGAAGAGCATGAAGAGGAAGGTGAATCCCACTGTGTAGATACACCAGTGGGTTGCCATTGTAGCAGCCTTTGATGATGAAGAAACTTTAGTGAATGATGAAGTGGATAATAAAGTTGCCATTGTAGCAACCTTTGTTGATGAAGAAACTTTGGTGAATCCAGCAATAGCTATTGCTGATGACATTAACTTAGTGACAAAGTTTGTTGAGTTTGTTGATGACAATTCAGTTGAAGATAAAACTGCCCATGTAGCAGTGTTCGATGAGAAACAAGATGAAGAATTTGTAGAGTGTTTGGAGAGTCCATTCCTACACAAGGAAAAGATGCTTGACGCATCAATCGAGAACAAAGAATCTCATGTTTTTGGAACTGAAAATTTGTGTGTGTTTGCAGATTATGCAGGTACTATGAAAGAAGAACATCACTTGGATGTGTTAACAAATTATGACGAAGAGTTGAGAATCCTAGAAGAATGGATAGAAAATCCAAGAGTTTGTGAAGACATGAACCAGAATATTGTAGCAGATGAAGAATATGAAAACATAAATTTTCAAGAATTTGAAATTAGCATTGCAGAAATTTTGCAAGGAATAGAGATGAACATTGAGATAGAAGAATTATGGAAGTGTTTGCAGAATATTTTTGGGTGGAGACACAATGAGACAAAGGATATAGTTAACCACAAAGATCACCTCATTGAAGATACTTTCTTAAGCAAGGCAAGAGAAAGATTACAACATCAGATTTGGGATCCAGGCGAACATTCTATATTTGAAGATAAAGATGAAAGAAATAGGCCTAAGCACTTTATCTGAAGCTAATTTAGTTTTGTGAAATTTTTGTTAAGTGTTTGTAAGCTTGGCTGAGACATAGACCAGCAAGCATTTGCATTGATGAGATTTGCAGTTTAGATGTTTTAGAGTATCATAATTACGATGGAGTGTTGTGTTTATTAAGAATGTAACACTTGAGATTAAGAGGGAGTGTTAGAAATAGTAATCTCATTAGTTAAGTGTGTTAGTTACATTCCGTTATTCAGTTCTACCATCGGTTAGTCGGTATTGCCTTAAACCGTCAAAGCATGTAACATATATATACAACTGTGTAATATCAAATAAGTAGTTCAGCCATTCGTGCTTGTAACTCGTTTGTTCATGTCTCTGTCCATATTTTTAACAATCACCACACTGGTTTGTGGAACTCCGTAAGATTTAAATACAATCACCACTGGCAAAAGCTTTTAACAATTAGGGATGCGTACCTTTTACTCTATGTTGATTTGACTTCGAGAGGATTGACAGTATTGTAATTTTTACTTTACGATATTTTTGTTTTACGGTTTACATTATCGTTTAAGCTTCAGTCTCTAGGATCTAGGACTCTAGCTTTCATATAGTTTCCTTACAGTTACATTGCAGTTTCTTTTGCAAGTAACCTTGACTCTGGCTTTAACATCGTAATTCGTACATGCAGCGGGTATATTGCACCAGAGTATCTGATGCGTGGGCATTTATCTGTAAAAGCTGACGTTTATAGCTTTGGCGTTCTTCTCCTTAAACTTGTCACAGGAAGAAAGAGCACTGATTATACTTTGTCACAGCCTGAATTGCAGATATTTTTACAATGGGTGAGATCTGTTTGCGGTGTATTTCCCACTGAGCATATCTACATTATTAGACCATGCTGCTCAACTATTTTGAGATATAAAATTTAGGGGAGATTCTGAGGTTTAGCTGCTCATCTATTTTGAGATAAAAAAAAAATAATCTATTGACTTCAGTACTACTTTATAATGACACTAAATTAAAGTCCATCTTATGCATCTCTTCTTCACAGTATATATTTTATCATAATGACGGTCTGTTCTGATTCTGCAGGCATGGAGATCATACACAGAGAAAAATATTGAAGAGATGATTGATCCATCAATAATTGAAACATGCGACATGGAGCAAGCCTCGAGATGCATTAATGTCGCCCTTCTATGTACACAAGAAGATTCATCACTTCGTCCACCGATGTCTACAGCTAATGTTATGCTTTCAAGTCGTTCCGCAATGTTGCCGGAACCCCAAAAGCCTGCATTTCTCACAGAGTCAACCAGTTCTGTGTCGGATCGTCAAGTGTCAATCAGTTATTTTTTAGAGGTAGTGATGATTATCTTGTTATTTTTTAATAATTAAATTAAAAAAATTAAATAATAGTTCATTATGATATTTTTATTATAATTAACATAGATTTTATCACTTTCAAAATGAAATATAAAAATAATACATAACTGAAAATAAAAATATAACTTGGAGACCACATCTTGGATTTATATGTTGTGATAACCATGGGAGTTATGTTTTTATGTAGATCACATTAAAAATAGAAAATTCTAGTATAACTTGAAGCTTATGTCTATGGTGTTAATTTTATCAAAACATTAAAATAGCCATAAATAGATTGTACTTACTTTATAGGGTTCTAGGAACATATAAATATAGCATGATTGCATTTATTTATTATAATTTAGGCTAAGATGTATACTATTTGGAGTTTTATAAGTTTCACATAAATACAATGTTAAAGATAATTACTCATCAAAACCATCTAAATGAAATTATTCATCAAGGCTATTAAATATGTTATATGTTATTCTTATTGAGGACATTGATTGCTCATTAATCTCCCAAACCATGTAAAACCATGCAAAACTTGTGTGATTGTTTGGAAATTTAATTGCTTAAATTGTGAACATTAAATAATCAACTAGGGAGTTCGTAAACTTGTGAAAAATTGGCGAAATATATGTATGAGTAAGTAGCTAACTCTAACCTAAGTAACTGGATTCAAAAGTGTTTTGTTTGACAAGACACCTCCATGAATTGGAGTCAAGCATACAAGAGCTTTGTTACAATGATCAACTAGCTACTTCATGGCTCAACTAATTCACATAGATTAATCAAACTAGAAATTAAACTCACTCAAGCGCATGAATTAAAATCAGAGGATCTCTGTAGGTCCTATCTCTATAGCTTCTTAGCTATCTTTTGTACTCATGGGGTTAACAAACATTTAGATCCTCTATGCACACCACACTCAATGAACCCCACTTGCATTAATGGAATTGGATAAGGGTGTTCCCAAGAAGATGGGTAACACTTTTTCGCAAGCAGAGGATGCAATTATGGTGCAAAATGAGCTCGATTGAGCTCCTATAAATCCCTCGATTGAGCATTTAAAAGCTCGATTAAGGGCTTAACAAAGTGCTTGATCAAGCTATTTAAAACCCCTCGATCAAGGGTTTGATCGAGACCCTTGATCGAGCTAATAGCTGGATCGAGATTCTGAAAACAATTATAAAAACAGAAAAAAAAACAATTGATAGTATATTTCACAATGGCTATTGAACAAAGGCTTGATCGAGCAATAGGAAAAAGCTCTAACAAGGATATGTGAGCTCGATCGAGGGTTTTTGAGCTCGACTGAGGGCTGATTCGTCGCCAACTACTAATGCCCCCTCCTACTACTATGGCCTCCAATCGGCGAGGTAGGCGATTCAAAACCCTTAAACCCTTAAAATTTGTTAAATTTTTAATTAAAATTTCGTTTTTGTAAATTAAAATTAGTTTATTTTATTGAAAAATTTCTAAAACTAGTTATTTTGATTAGTTGTGTTTTGTAATTTAGATTTAGATTTAGATTTAGTTTTTTTTTCAACAGTTGTTTAATATATATATATATATATATATATCTTGATATTATAGGAAATAATCAAAGTTATAAATTATTTTTACAACAAGTTCCTTCACCCAAAAAAAAGGCTATAGTCTTTAGATTGCATCTATACCTTGGTACACATGAGCATATGAGAATCCTAACTTTTGTCTTGTTCCGTGTTCAAATTATACAGGGTAGAGACAACGAGATTGCAGAGGAGCAAGTGACGCTGCACTCTCCTTTAGATTTCGATCATCGACCGCTAATCGATGAGGTATTGTAACTTATGTTTCAATGCAATATAGAATTCAAGTTGATGTTTAATTTATATAATGTTCATTTATTATTATTTTAATGATTACATGCATGATGCCACCATGCCTAGACTCGTGTACAGTTGGGAATCGATGCTCCAGTGATGTTTAGAGAGGAGTGGGATAGGTTGATTCAACATCGTCCTGGTGAGGGCCCATCGACTCAACATTGTCCTAGAGGTTCCACATAGGAAAATTTGGAAAATCTCACCGTGGACTCAAGCCAGGTAGGTTGATCCATCCATTTAAAATTTAAAAAATATGCCTTATCAATTTTAAGTACTATTTAAATCTAGAGCTAACTTATAGAGTTCAAAATTTTTATTTTTGCAGTTCCAATATTTATACAGCCTTTTCGATCACATGCCGTCTCCACACCAGGGGCATGGTGCAGGAGGTACTAACGGTGGCGATGACCACACAACCCATCAAGGGCCTGGTCCCCATATTGGATGACACTTGTTCATGTTGCCCGCTACTTTTATTGTTATGTATACATATAAGTCTTTTTATCTTATTATCATGTTCAATGTTTATAACATTATTTAAATATCTTATATTCATTTGTCATTTACAATTCATTATGTGAATTGCAATTTACTAGTCATTGTTACAATTAGACGTTACATTGTAATATTTAAATACAATTTCACAATACCAACTCACTAATATTATACAATTATAATTTAAGAAAATGATAATTAGATTTACAAATTACTAATTTTACAATATGGAATTACAATTCATGATGTTAGTTACAATTAACAATAATTATTAGAGTTACAATTTACAATTTACAATTTACAATCAACAAATTACAATTACAACTCTTGTTTGGGAAATGATATATCACATTAGACACATAATATTATTGCTCTTCAATGGACTCTTAGATTGCACATTGAGACCAAGGATTCATCCCATGTTAGAAATATAATATTATTGTTCTACAATGAACTCTTAGACTGCAAATTGAGATCAACTGTTGAGCATATGATATGTCAACTGCACTTAACAATTTGCAAAATAAGTTGAACAAACAATTTGCAAAATAAGTTGAACAAAAAACTTAGCAACCATGACTACACAGGGGTTTGAGGATAGTAGGTGAGCTATAAAGGGGTAAAGGTTACAAAGATTAGTAATTTTTGGGTGGGTCAAGTCTATGAGGGTAGTGGGTTACACTTGCTTACGTGGGTAACATATGTGTGTCCCTTATGTGGGTGACATAAGTGTGTTTCTTAAGTATCAAAGGATCCAATGATAGTGTATTAGATATAAAGTGGTTGAGGTTAGGGGAATTAATTGTTTAATGGTTAGGAGTTTAGTGTAGTAGATTAGCATCGCTTATGTTATCCCCATATGTGCATTATATATCACATACATGTGTTTTCTATATTTAACCATTAATATGTTTTCTATATACGACTATTAGTAGCTAATTTCCAATATCTTATAGCATGACTAACGTTTAGTCGTATTGAGCTTAGTCATTAATATGTTATCATCTAGTATTTTATTTAGTCGTATATTTGGTCATTAATTGTGGCAATCAATGACTAATTCAATGACTATCAATGACTAAATAAGTGACTATCAATGAATAAATCAATGACTAATAAGTCAACCAATTAATGACTAGTGAAATATGACTAGCTATAAGATAGTGGACATTAGGTACTATTAGTCACCGACTCAGAAATAGTCATTTATAGTCGAATTTTAGTGATTAATTCCTCATTTTGTACTAGTGAAGCATTCAGTTTCATGTGTATTCATATTTCCAGAGATCTACTCTTCCACCTCGAAGGATTGAAGACTCCAAGAGAGGTATGGTTGAAGTTGGAGACCCTCTTCGGCAAACAAGATGAGCTAAGGGGCCATATTCTAGAGAATGATTTGATTGCTCTTCAACCGAGCGGTTTCGAGACCATCCTGCAATTCTTTTCCAAATTCAAGTCTTTGTTCATGCAATGCAAGCAGTGTGGCACTGAGAAGAACGATGAGCAGTTGGTTCTATCCATTCTGAGCAAGCTACGTCCTGAGTTATCCATCTTTGTTTCTACCTTTTCTTGCATTAACTAAGATGGATAGCAAATATGGATAGCAAGAAGACCACATGAATTAACTAATTTAAATTTTGAATTAACTATTAGCTAAATACTTTTAATTAAATTTTGAATTAACTATTAACTAAATACTTTTAAAAGACTTTATTCTTAATAAAAAAATCTAATTAAGTTAATAATTGTTAGCACTTATAAGATAAGATTAAAAACCATTAAATAAAAATAAAAAATAAAAATTTTAAATATATAAAACTAGAATGTCGGCAAACCCTAAAAATTTTAAATGAACCTCACACTTATTAATTACTATCTTCCATACCTAATTTAAACCGTGAGACACTCTCTCCTGATGATGAGCCCTACTTTGCGGCTCGAAACGTCGAGAAATAACTTCACTAACGCAGTTCTCCTCTCCACCATTTTAATATGTTTTCCTGTTAAAATAAATAAAATATGTTTGTGTTAAACACATGAAATCTGAAAGGCCATTTGGAAATGCACGCCAGAGGTTGTATTTTCTCCAGTAAAATCATCCAATGGCATCGATATGTTCTCTAGTGATTTTTCTATTCATTCTTGGTCTTAGTTCTACATTTGGTGATTAGACGTGTGAGATATAAACCAAGCAAATTGAGAAAAAATATGGAAGGAAAGATAATTCAGGCATTTCCAGAAAACTCCTTCATGCATAATAAAAGGGAGAAACCTGTAACTGCAATAAAATTTTGAAGATGGAGGATGTTGAATGTTTTATCTATGTTGAAGGGAGTATTTTTAGTAACAAATCTAAAGAATGCAAATATTAATATTTGAAGAGTTATGATTATTAAGAAAATGCATGATTGCATAAATTATAAAAAAGAGATCTAATTTAACAAATCTGAAGAATGCAAATATTAATATTTGAAGAGTTATGATTATTAATAAAAGGCATGATTGTATAAATTATAAACAAGAGATTTAATTAAAGATTTCCCAGCCAATCAATGAAACAAGAATTAAATAAATAGAGGCAAAAAAATACACAGAATTTATTGTTTAATTAATAAACAGAAAATTAAATCATTTTGAAAAGGAACAAGTGGGAAAAGACACAAGTCAAGATTGAAGAGATGCAATGGTTAAAGGATGAGGAAGATAATATATAAAAAAGCATGTGAGATGGAAGAAAGATGTCTACACAGCCCAGATAAAAGAAGAAGGAAGATCAATTAGAGATCAATGAATTGAAGAAAAATAATTAAAGAAAATAAGTTCTGGAAAACTGAAGAAGACAGAAAAATAATGGCTGGGTGGTGCTAAGGGAAGATTGAAGAAAATGAGAATGTCTGCTAGGTGTTGAAGCATTATAGATATCAGAGAAAGAATAAAAGGAACAAGGGCAGTCTCTGGAGCTTGGATTGAAGATAAAAAACATATGACAAAGAAAGTATAAACTTATGTATATCCCATTGAAGTTACAAAATCAAATCAGGGAGGTAGGGTGGTTCTAGGGCAGGCTATAGGCCTGCAAGGGGGTAGTAGCCTCCTTCGAGTAGTGGTTGGTAAATAGGGTGTCGAAGTATCCTTTTAGTTGTGGCTAATAAACCAGGGGGTTGTAGCCTCCTTCCAGTAGTGGCTGGTAAATAGGGTGCAGTAGCATCCTTGTCTGTTGTAGTAGGCATAAACCAAGGTGTTGTAGAATCCTTTAGTTGTAGCTGAGAAACTTGGGGATTGTAGTCTCCAGCAAGTTGTATCTTGCAAAAACTATTGTAAACATAATTTTGCAGTATAGAAAGAGTTTGTGGTTTTCCCAATTGGGTTTCCACGATAAAATCTGTGTCCTGTGTATCTTGTTGATTCCATTTTTAATTAAGTTTAATAAGTGGTTAAAATGGTACAAATTTGACAATACTGATTCACCCCCCCCTCTCAGTATTAACCAATATTCCAACTCCTCCCATTGTGTCGAATCTGTATTTGCGAAAATAATTCTTTCAGGAACCCTTCTTGCTGCTGGAGCGAATGGCTCATTGTGGTCCAAATCATGAACCTTTGAGTACCCTTTGTCAGAAAATCGAGATTTGTACTTGGTTGTAGATCCCCCCTGGAAAGTCTCTTCAAGGGATTGTGGATCAAGCCCCACCATCATGTAGCACCTCTCTGAGAGAAGTGGATCTACATGACATAGTGCAAGGTTTTCCTGATACTGAGATTTAGTGGTTATATGGTAAGATGTATCCCCAACTGTGTTCCCAGTAGCTACAAGGACTTTGTGATACCATATTGGCCTTGGCCATGGATTGGGAGCATGTGTTGGATCTGGATCTGAATATCTTTGAACTTTATTCTCAACATCAAGATCTTGATCCTCATCTTCATTAGAAGATATATCACTATGATATTCATCATATGCCAATGGGGTAGGCAGAGAGTATGGAAAAAAATGGGAGAATTCATATGCCTTAGAGGCATGGTTTGAAAACCCTTTCGCTATAATTTTCCCAATACAGATCTTTGCAATCTCAACTATGTCAGGACCAAAGACCACTTTCTTCAGTGAACCAGTGTGAGTCATATGATATACAGACAACAAATTTGTTGACAAATAAGGCACAAATAGAACATTTTTGAACTTCCCATGCTCCATATGTAATGTTCCCTTCCTTCAACAAAGATCTGAGAGTTATCTCCCATGTGAATAATCAGACCACATTTGAGATCTAGAGAAGAAAATGATTCTATGGAGGAAACCATGTGGTTGGAGGCTCCAGAATCTATGAGGAAGGCTTGTGATTACGAAAATCCAGCCTTCGGTGCATGACATCTCTCATGACCATCAAACTCACTTCTAGAATCAGTCTCTCTTGCACCTTCTAGGAGGGCAATGTTGTGTTGTTCAAGAAGTTTGGTCACCTAATCTATCTTCTTCTGTATGCAACATCTCTCTGGGTGGTTTCCTTTCTTGCAATAGGAACACTTGGATTTCTCAAATCCCTTTTGTTCGTCGTTCTTGGAGCTGGAGGATCCTTCTGATGGACTAGACTTGGCATTCTTCTTGGGTTCAAATTTCCTCTTCTCTTTTCCCTTGTGCTTCCCTTTGGCCTTCTCACTTTTTGAATCTCCAGCCATAAGAGCCTGATTTTTGGAGGCTTGCAAAACGCCCATATGAATCAATTTGTCTTGTTCTTGGATGAGAGATTCGGTGAATGCATCTAGAGATGGCATTTTCCAACCAGGGATTGAAAATCTCCCTAAATGGAAGGTAGAAACAAAGATGGATAACTCAGGACGTAGCTTGCTCAGAATGGATAGAACCAACTGCTCGTCGTTCTTCTCAATGCCACATTGCTTGCATTGCAGGAACAAAGACTTGAATTTGGAAAATAATTGCAAGATGGTCTCGAAACCGCTCGGTTGAAGAGCAATCAAATCATTCTCTAGAGTATGGCCCCTTAGCTCATCTTGTTTGTCGAAGAGGGTCTCCAACTTCAACCATACCTCTCTTGGAGTCTTCAATCCTTCGAGGTGGAAGAGTAGATCTCTGGAAATATGAATACACATGAAAATGAATGCTTCACTAGTACAAAATGAGGAATTAATGACTAAAAAAATAACTAAAATTCGACTATAAATGACTATTTTTGAGTCGGTGACTAATAGTACCTAATTTCCACTATCTTATAGCTAGTCATATTTCACTAGTCATTAATTGGTTGACTTATTAGTCATTGATTTATTCATTGATAGTCACTTATTTAGTCACTGATTTAGTCATTGATTTAGTCATTGATAGTCATTGAATTAGTCATTGATTTAGTCATTGATTGCCACAATTAATGACCAAATATACGACTAAATAAAATACTAGATGATAACATATTAATGGCTAAGCTCAATACGATTAAACGTTAGTCATGCTATAAGATATTGGAAATTAGCTACTAATAGTCGTATATATGTGAATTTAGTCATTTTCTTAGTCACTAATTTATGATAGGGCACGGAGGAATCGAACCACCAATCTCCTGCCTATAATTAGGCAGGTGCTCTACCATTGAGCTAGCGCCCTTTAAGAAGTTTTTATTCCTTGACAATGATGATATTCAAATCCTTAGCTTCCTCCTAAGTATGTTTAAAGGCAACAATCAATGTAATGAAATGAAATGAACTATACTAGTAGTTGAGTAAATTATTCAATAGTGCATAAGGGGAAATCAAGTTTTTGACTACGAGGAAGAAAGATTTCACGTTATACAATGCACAAAAACATCTTATGCAACATACATGAAAAATACCAAAATAAAATGTATTACAGTTCATTGCAAAACATGTTGATACACCTTCTCTTTCTAAATATTCATAATTTAAGTACACAATAGATGTGTTGCTTCAAAAGCTTCCTTTTCAGCCTATTAAAATGCAATTTTCACATGTTAAAAGTGTGATGACCTCCAGACCTAGAAAAATAAAGTAAAGAACTAAATAATATAGTTTCCAAGAAACAACTTACATCATTTTGTTTTCCCATGTCTCCTCTTCCATCTTCTTTGCATATTCAGGATCATCACACACTAAAATGTTATCAAATACTGTTCATGATTTAACCTATAATTGCAATCAAGTAAAATTTATTATATGAAAATTGTTTATGTAAATGATTGAAGGCAACTGCAATGAATCTATCTAGAAAGCATAAACATGTTTTCAACACACCACCATTGGCATTGGGAAGATAAATATGACAAGCTTATAGACCATTCCATTAGCCAATATTGGCCCAATGAATCATCCCAATCATTCCTCCTTTGAAAGGAAGTAGCAGCATCATTCAGATTGCTTTATTGCATGCGCCCACCTAAGAGATTAAGCATCATTAAGGTTGACTGGAGATAAGATGGACAATTGCAGTAAGGCTTATAGAGAGAGAAAATTTAGGGCTTTCACTGTGTGTAGACTCTATATGTTCATATTTTTTCATCAATGTTTGTTCTTAGGTACCATCCAATGGGACAAGGTCTTGGGTTAGAATTGTGTTGTTAACTTGTTTGTAATATATTCTATAAATGGGATTGCTAATAATCATGTCTGTTGGGTTGTTGTATACATCTTTCTGCAGACGAGGGAAGATGGAAGTCCTGGTGACTGACATAATAGTTAACCCTCAGTTGTATGTCTTAGCCAAAATGCAGCCTAGTTGCAAGCAGATCTTGTATGGGTTTATTGTAATGGAAACTACAGATTATCTAATGGCTTAGTATCTTCACCCAAAATCAAAATATAGTTTTATTAAGAGATGTTTAATATCTAATCTATAGAAAAATTTGGAAGGTTGGAAAAATGCTAAGGATATGTGTTTACAGGATTAACAAGTAGCAGACTTACAAGTTACAACACCTACTAGTTGGCAAGATAAAACTAGGCATGCATGGACATGAACTCGTGTGGTTGAGAAATCCTATTGATGGATCTTATACATTTAAGTTAGGATATTCATGATTATTTGTAGCTGATAGTAATACATGTTCTTAGTGGTGGTTGGATACTATCTGGAAATTAAAAATGAACCTCTTTTCTGGTTGACACTTTCAAGCAAAGTGTTAGCATGGGGCACTTTTAAGAAGAGGTAATGGTAGGACCCAGGAATTTGTTTTCTGTGTTGGGAAGCTGGGAAAAACATATATTATTTATTGGTCAAGTGTCACTTCACTAGGGAAGTATGAAATGAATTAAAGACTTTACTTAGGGGAAGGGACCGTGGGATAGAAACACATTGGATTTAGCATTTAAAGACTGGTTGGATGATGCATCAATCAAGGTAAATAGAAGTCTTACCATCCTAGTAAGTTGGATGAGCTTGGAAACTCAGAATGAAATGATATTTGAAGAGGCAACAATTTCTCCTTTTCAGGTTTTCTTTAGGATCGGATAGTTTGTTGTAAGTATTATGGAGCCAATACAAAACAAACCAGCAACACAGATTGGTATGTTAGAAGTTACTGAGATGAGTGCATGGGGTTTTTTGACAGGGCCTCTCAAGGTAATCTAGGTCCATGTGGTACTGGAGGTGCTCTATATTTTCCACCGCTAATGTTTTCCTCTTCTCACATGGTTTGGGTGCTGGAACAAACAAATCAACATAGATGTATTCCTTGGACACTCTTCTCATACTGGCAGCAGAAAAAGGTTTTGAAATTCTACAGGTTATGGGGGACTCAAAGATAATCATTGATTGGATGTTAGGTAATGTTCCTTTTATTATTTATAAAATAAAAACCTTACCTTTATCATATTATTTCTAACAACATTCAAAACTTGTCAAATCAATTACCAACCCTAGGGACAACATTCTAATTGACAGGTCAGATGACTGCATGCACTCTAATTTTCCCTACATGGATATAAAGTAACATTTCCATTATTTTTAGAAAGCATGGAGATAAAGTTACATTTTTGTTCTTTTCAGAACATATCAATAATGTACCAAAAGAAACAACAACTATGATACATGAAAATATAGGAAATTATTTTAGTTTTACCTTTGTGTGTGTTTACCAAAGAATTGTCAGCATCCCGAGAAATAAGGCTTCCAAGAGAATTTTCTGCAACATTCAAGTGCTGGAAATTCACCAGTTTCTTAAATACGATTATATGAACAACAAATCCTGAAGAATACCAAGATATTCAAATAACTTTAAGCAAAAATATACCTTGATTAGCTCCATTATAAGGTGTTGGCCCACTTGTTATCCTTGATAGATGACTATTTGCATCACTGACATCTTTAGTTACATCAAGATTTCCACCTTGATATTCAGGAATCCTGCTCTCTGCTTCTCTTGAATGGTCTGCATATTCATAATTATCCGCTATTGTTGAACTATTATGACTTTTCCTACCAAAGTTCATAAGTCTTTTAAGTCCTTTAACACTCTCCTTAGTCTTTTCTGCACTGCTCCCCTTTTGATGAGAATAAAAGGTATATAACCTTCCACTTTCAGCTGTTGGCGAGATTGATTATGGAAGTTCTGGCATATTTTGTAATAGTGGACTTGTGTTTGGAAAATACGAAGTGCCTAGATTTGGATGACCATTCTAAGAAATTGATGCTCTCAGGTTGAAGACCCCTTGAATCCCAAAACTTATTTCGGGGGCTAAAGGAGCAATGTACGTACTAGACTTATTGTAAGAACACTAGTCATCAAAATAAGCTAAGCAATCCAATGGTGCATGATATGGTTCATCACTTTCACTAATTTGAAGCATCGATGACGAAGGTTGAAAGAAATTTCCTTCATATTCTAGTACGTTATATTTTGCAAAATCAGAAGAGCCATGCATAGCTAAAGGAACAACTGCACTTTCAGCTACCTTGTTAATTTCATACTCCTCAACTAATGTAACAAAGGCTCAAATGTGCATTGCTTCATACTCCTTGATATGTAAAGTGTCTGACATTGGATTAGATGGATTTTGGGCAGGTACATCCTGAGCATCCATTGAATCGAGAGCATGGATAGGAATAGACCTAGAACCAACCCCCAATTTCTTTCCCGATTCATTATTTGAAATGATAGCATTTTCTCGCTCCTTTTTTCCAACTGTAGCTTCTGGTCTAAGAGATTTAAGACTATTTGGTTCACCATATTATTTTAATACAATTTAATCATTATGTTTCTTTGAAGCATCAAATAATGTATTTCCCTTTGACTTTACATTTCCAAAACCAGTAGATAAGCTAGTTTCTTTCCCTCTCTGAACAACATGAACACCAATATTCTTTGCTACCTTTTGAAAGATAGTAGCTCCTACACCAAGGTGAGACTCTTCCATATACCGTTGGAAGAAGTTTCTTCCTTCTCTCTTGATGGGAGATCAGAATCAATGTTCATAATTTCCCTCCACTCATTACTTTCTCAATCTTGTAACATGGATGTTGTAGAAACAATGAAGTAATCATCTTCTAAACTTTTCCCATTACTCTTATCTAGGTGGAGATCAAATCCCCGTCAAGACTACATTCCAGAAACATGTAAAACTTAATAGGTTCATATCTATATGTAACCTCCAATTGATTCTTTTGTATGCCATTGGAAGAATTTTCTATCTACTATGTTGATGGGAGCTCAGAATCAATGTTCATAACTGTCCTCCACTCATTACTTGCTTGATATTTTAGCATGGATTTTGTAGAAACCATGAAAGAATCGTCCCCTAAATTTCTTCCATTACTCTTCTCCATGTGCAGTTAACCACTAACTTTCCAGTTGATCATATGTTGAACCTTATCTCCAGCAAAAGGGTCTAAATTTGCATTATGTATAGTCATCTTCCCTGCTTCACCTGAAATAATGAAATCATCATATGTTGTTGACATTTTTTGAATAGAGGTTTCCTCACTCTCAGCCAATGGCAGACTATCCAATAAAACATCTCATGTGTTCCATCCAGGTAAAACTAATGAATTTTTTTCTATCCAACATTCCCTTTTCTGAGATCCCAACTCTTAATCAAGAGAGACTGTTGTGTTTGTCCAATATTTCAAACCTAGATCATCTCTTTAACAATCATGTCTTCTTCCATTGCAGCCTTTTGGTGGCCAACCTATTCTATTGTATGTGCCTCTCCATTATGGTCATTCTCAATATTATTTCGAGAGGATTCGTTGTATCTTAGCAAAAATTTCTAGAAAATGCTCCAACTTTTACTATCAACATCTCTTCCACCAACATCTATGCTTGGATAATTTCCTGCACTCTTCCCTTCATTATCCCCCACATTCCAACTATCAACGAAATTCCTACAACGTTCCTTTTTTCTTTGAATATTCCTCAGTTTCTTTTTTCTTCTTCTCAAAAATACCAATCACTTCTTGAACATGTAAGTGCACATGTTTATCTTTCTTCTTCAAGTCATATTCAACATTACTATCTGCCTCTGAGTTGGACTCTTCTGAAATGTCCTCTTTACTTGTTTGATCATGCCTTTTTGATGTGATGTAGTTTATATTACAAATAACCACCATGCTAGAGTGCTTGTTTCCTGACTGCCCATTCTGAACCTTTATCCATGGAGAATGGGATCTTCTACGGGGTGATGTGTACCTTCTTTGCAGATGTTTGTGTGATTCTCGCTCTGATATATCTTCTTTCTCTAGCTCAGACTGAATGTTTGGCTCTGTAAGGTTCAGTGATCTCGAGACTGATTTCAAACTTCCGGTTTTCTAATTTTTTTCGTTTTACATTGTCATCCCTCTCATACATGGCACTACATTTGATGTTTGCATATATATTAGAATGTGGTTCTTCCCTTTGGGTTATGCCAAATCTAGCATCTTCTGCGTATCGTGGCCAGTGTGATGATAAAGGGGGTGAAAGCACAACTAAACCTGGATGCTCATCTCCTGAAGGATATATCCCTTGGTAAAAAGGATGATTTGGAGGATAACTCTGATAATATGGGACACCTTACATTGGAAACCCATGAAGCCCTTGCATTGTGTGTCCTTGACAAACACCATGAGATTGAAAACCCCGCATGTGCTATGGAGCCTAGCCTTGCCAAAAAGGAATCATGGGTTGCTGTAAATGTCCTTGGGGGTAATCATTACTTCCAGCCATAAATGGGGATACTAGGCCATCCAATGGATATCAAACCAATATTGCAATTTGACAATAGTAACCATTATGGGAGTCTATCACATAGCAATATATTAATTGCACATAATCTTAACATGTATCTTTCAATTTAAAAATAAAAAATAAAAAAAAAATACAATAGACCAACCTTGCACATTCTGACTTGCACATGAATTCTCCCCATTGGCATCTATTATGGCTTCATCCCCATTAGATTTTACAAGATTGCTAATATGATCCAAAGAAGAAACCTTTGAATTTCCAACTACACTAGGAACATCAAACCATGCACCAAAGAAGTCCTTGGGAACAATAGAGCCACTATTCAATGTATTCCCGAAAGCATTTATCAAACCTATCTCAGATCGAGTTGAATAATATTCCATGGTTTCTAATTCCATTTCTTCAGAAATTTCTAGCACATAGTAACCAAATTATGCACCTACAGGAAACTAACACAGTCAGATTTTAAGGACTAATTAAAACTACAATTTGAATATGCTAGAATCTAGAAATGACACAACTAATATAGCAGTGCATATTAGTAATACTTGGAAAAGAATGGATTAGGACACCCTTTGTCACCACTGATGTCAAAACATTATATCCTGCAACAATTTTTAATCAGACTATAACAACCATCAACTTACACAGCATTGAGACAATACTTCTTTTATCCACACGCTTGTCATTTAGCAGGAAACTGCAAAGAACAGAGAATTATGTTATTGTAATTTATAGATAAATCACACATAAATTTATGAGTTGATTAGATTAAAAACATAAACCAACATACTTCACTTGAGGTGGAGTTACAAGACACGCAGATGTCTCCATATTATATGTGCATGCAATAAACAGATGTTGCAATAGTTCAAATCATTTCTAGAATCGGATGCAGCTTCAGATTTCCTAGCCTGTAGCTACCTTTAATTCATTTTAGGATCACCACTGAGTCCCCATAGGCATGTAGGCTGCAACTTAGTAATTCATTGATCTATGGCTAGTTTCAATAGAATTTTCAAGGAAAGAAGCTCTACATAATTATTTGTGCCCCTACTCATACCTACTTTAAATACAAACAAATGATCATCAATGATATAGAAAATGAGACCGGTACCACACACAGAACCTTTATCTTGACAAAGAATCCACAGGACATTGACTTGTGAATCCGAAGTTGTTTTATAATTTATCATTTTTTGGGATAGCATGGTCCCATTTATCATTTAAATCTATATTTATATCCTTTTGGGGACGTTAACACCAAAATTTTGGCATATAATATATTTTTTAAGACACTATCATAATGTTATAAATATTGTTTCTGTAATGGGATATAACCAACACCAATATCAGTTGCTAATTGTTGCAAGTTGAATTTTATTTGGCAATAAAATAGTAGTTTAATCATTGTATCTCAACTTTGTCCTATTTTCAAAATATCTAATTCTTACAATTTACATTGCATAAAACCATGAAGATAAGAAAAAGTTGTATCTATCTTCTATACAAATCCAACTAAAATTGATATGCAAGCATTGAATCAAGGACCCAAGAGCTTCAAAGTGATTCTAATCAAAAACATTTTAATGATCAAATTTGAGCACTTTCCAGCAAAGAATACCGCAATAGTTTGAGTCATATCCAGATGTCCTATTTATTTATTTTGTGTATGAGATTGCTTCGAAGGGGGGACATAAATCACTCATGATGTACATGTTTCTCTTTTGCTTATGTTCTTTGTACTTGTAGTGACTTGTTTGCACACTTTTTCATTGTCTCTAATTATTTCTAGTCAGATGTGGCCTCTTTTGGCCTTGTCTCAATAAACCAATTAGCTAATTCTGCTCTTTTGGAATGGCATAACTACTAAGATTCTTAAGGGTACTAATTTTTGCAAAATTAACATTCTTTTCAACACGCACTCAAGCCTGCCATGAACATATGCTCAACAAGAAAGTGAACAAGTGCAGATTCTTATGGCTTAGCAAGTATAGTAATTTTTCTACTTACTTCAAGGAATCAACAATATTTGGCATGCACTTTGGAAGTCATTTTCTCTCTCTTCCCTGAGCATACCATCAATGTGAAAGTGAATAAAGTGCATAATCTTCTAGGTTTGGCAACTTGCAATGATTTTTCCTCTATTTTAAAGAAATCAACAATATTTATTTCTTTAACTAGGAAAATAATTCAATTTCTTGGTATTAAAAGCTAGGAAAAACTTCCACAATAAGAATAAATAGCATTGTATTAGTACAGTGAGGAGAAATAAATTTAGAGCATAGATTTTTTCACGTTTTAGCATCGTGTTGCCCCATCCCTCACAACTCTAGCTTCACAATCACCCAAAAAGGATTAAGGGACAAGGTTGATGCAAGAAACTTTTGCCTCATTTGTGAATCACCCAAAAGGATTAAGGGTCTAAAACCAAGTTATAAAACATGTTTAATAAGGAAATGCCTATTAGAACAATAGTTTCTCATTAAGAAACTGCAAATCAAATTCATTTTCTATAATTATAGTGTAGGCCCTAGGGATCACCCTTCAGAACCCCATGATTACTGTAGCTAACTAATATTTATTAATTATCTATAAACCCTAAGTATTTGGTCAATGGGATCCCAAGGTTTACGACTTTTTAAATTTAAGCCAACAAGATATATTTCGAAGTAGAAAACTTAGTAATGCACCCTTTTCTTACTGCAACCTATGTGGTAATAAATTCGAAGGACTTCTTACCAGTGCCCTTCTAATCATGGTAGCTATGAAAAGCCATCTCCAAAAATTAGTGACGGTACCAATAAATCTTGCAAGTGGAATGGTTGTAGCAAGGAGTAACCTTGTTATTTATTCTATAGAAGCCTTGTTTTGTAGAAAAATGACAATCTAATTTACATTTGCATCAGCTTAGCTACAACCATCACAAATTTTTAGTACTAATATAGGCATTAAAGGTTATGGAATGTTGCATGAAAACATGGAATTAAAAAATTGTGTTAGTCCCACATATATACACAAAGATCCTTCTGAAAATATGATAGACTATGTAGCTTTCCGAGGTTTACATCCAACATATTTCTAGAAAGATAAAAGAGCTACTCGTCAATGAAAAGCATATCATATAGTTCTTATGTGAGTACCACCCTTCCTCAATTACCATAAAATCCGGAAATCCCTACCCAAGATTTATATTTCGATAATAATTTGTGGTTATGGAGTTGTCCTATGCAATCCAAGGTAGAAGTCAAAGATGTGCCACTAAGGAAGATGTCTTGCATAGTACCCAATATCAATATCCTATTTGAACATAGGATGAGATCATTTTAATAATTTCCAACAAATGACCACAAACAGGTCCAATAGGACTACTACATACATCAGTGTGAATACAAAGTGGGAGCAAACGCTGCTCCTAGAAAATCATGACATAACAAGATCTAATCTATGCTGAAAAATATCTAATGTCTAAAATATAAGATCATGAAGCAGGACACAAAGCAGTAAGGAAGATACATGCAAATACTACAAAGAGCCATAGACCAAAAGCACACTAGTTTTCCTTGTACCTTCTAGTCCCATTGACCTATTTTAGTCACTTGTGGGCACTAGAATCACATTGGAAAACCACAATGAGAATTTGAAATGGATGATGTTGGAATATAGTTCTTATGCGAGTACCACCCTTCCTCAATTATCATAAAATACGGAAATCCCTACCAAAGAATTATAATTAGATGAGAATTTGTGGTTATAGAATTGTCCTATGCAATCCCAGGTAGAATTCACATATGCCCCACTAAGAAAGATGTCTTGCATAGTATCCAATGTTGATCTCCTATTTGAAGATAAGATAAGATAATTTTATCATATTAATTTCCAACAAATGACCACATATTGGTCAATGGGACTGCTAAGTACATCAGTGTGAAATACAACATGGGAGCACTAAGGATTCTCCTAGAAAATTATGATATAACGAGATCTAATCTATACTGAAAAAGACCTAAAGTCTAAAATCTAAGATCATGGAGCAGGAAAACAAAGTGATAAGGAAGATACATGCACTTACTGTAGACAGCCAAAGACCAAAGGCACTAGATCTACAAAGGGGGATGTCTCTCCTAGGAGACAATCAACACCCCCTGATGTTGTCTCTCCTAACATCTGAGGCTGTAGGGAAGAAACTCATGACAGATGACTATTCAGAGGATCAGGAAGAGAAGGGATATCCAATCTAAGAAGTGGTCTAGAAATGACTTGCTCCCTAGATGCTGTAATCCCCATCTGATATTGGGAGGAGGTAGCCTATCTATTAGTGCTATATGAGTTGTGTTCATGCCCCGAAAATCGTGGCATCAATCAACAAGGGATTCTCCCTGGTAAGCAAGCCCAATTAGATCGTTCACCATTTGGTGTAGGGAATCCGTCTGGTTAACGGCTTGACTACCGTGTAAGATTTAAATAGTTGTTTTCCCTTTCACTGGTTGTGGCCTAATCCACCGTTTATGTATTTTATTTTTAAAGATGAGATGCAAGTGTTGTAATATAAATGCATGCAGTTAAACAAATCTGATCTAAAACTATTTAAGCAAATTTAATCTATCCTTGCAAGGAGCAAACTTAAAGAATGAGTAATAAACTGGAAATGCAACGAATAATTTCACAGCTAGCTGTTCTAATTAATAGAATCATTTACAGCATAAATTAAAATATTATCAAAGATAGCTTTGAAAAAGATAAACATTCCATTACTCATTTTACACAGAAATTTTGCATAGGAAAATGAAAGCATTCATAACAGAGAAATAATTCAGATTAGTTAAGAACAATCTCACAATCAATGTATGAATAACGCAGAAATAATTCGGCCAACATTCAACACATTCCCACAACAAAACTCCATGCAGGCTTTCTTTAGGAAAAATAGAGCTTCCTTCATTGATGTAGCAAAGTAATTCACGTACAAAATTAGTCTGTCCTTTCACCTGCCAAAAGTCCATCTCTTATCTTCTATCTCTATATTTATAGATTTTACAAAATTTGTCTCTTCCCAAAACCTAACCCTAGGGAGACCCAAAAGTTTGTCTTCTAGTGCCTAAAGAGACCAAACCAATTTCTAGTTGTTTTACAAACATTTATACAATAAAATAATTCCAGCTGTCTTTTACAAAATTTACAATAAAACAAATTAAAGCATAGATGGTCCTGCCACTTCAGTCAATCTTTCCATTTCTATTGAGGCGCTCACTTCAATAGGCATGATTGCTTCAGCTGCTTTGCTTGCTTCAGCTGCTTTACTTGCTTCAGCTGCTTTGCTTGCTTCAGCTAGGTTGTCTACACTTTCAATATAGCTGGCGCACTAGTTGATTTCTCACAGAATGGTATTACCCCGTGCAGAGATTGTCATTTTCAGCACTATTTCATGCTTGCGCAGATCTGATTTAACGTTGGATGCTCCTGCTCCTGCTGTCTCGGTGATGCTTTCCAGAAAATTGGCATGGATAGAGGTCTATCCAATGAACCGATTGAGGTCGTTGGGATTTAGGACATTTATCTTATTGATGTATTTTGTTTCTGCATTCAACTTGCTCTGCAGATCTTCCAAACGTTGCTCTCTTTCAGGAAACTCATAAATAGATTGAGGTAAAACCATGCCACATTTCTTATAGGTTTCCACGATTTTTAAGTATAATGTTCAACTCTTAACGGTTTTCCGTATTTCAACACTTAGCTTTGCGCGAAAATCCCTACAAAATTTGAGGACTCCACAATCCAAGTCCAATTCATCATCGGTCTTTACCTGTAGGTGTGCTGGGAAACGAGATTTCCCTTCCCTCCATTCAGATTGTTATTAATATCCTCCAAGTGATGCACATACTTCTTTTTTCTCTTCAATGCCTCAACCTCAATGCCTGTCATCCTTGTTATCATTTCCTTCACCTTGCATATCTCTCTTGAAATCAGCATCAGTAATTGATAAACTTTCTTCTGCATCTCGCATGCTTGTTCATGAAATGCGGTTAGGTCCTGCTTCTCATTTGCAACCTTGAACTGCTCTAATAGCTGCTCTTTTTCCCACGACAACCTGTCAAGCTAAGGCTTAAAGGATTTATTTAGCTGCTCGTTGTTGGCTTCAAGCTTCTCCAGTTCTCCTACGCGAGCTTCTAGGTATTTCTTCTTACTTTCTGAGATTTCCAACTGCATTTCTAGTGTGCTTTTCTTGTCCTCGAGCTGTAGGATTTGCAAAGTTGTTTCTTTCTTTTCCTCTTGAAGCTCTTTGTACTTCAATATTAACTCGTTGCCTTTCAACACCTCTTTCTGTATGTTACCTTTTACTTTGAAACATAGTTCCCTATACTTCTTAACTTCTTCCACCAGACGATCATCATTATCTTTACTTGTTTGAGCAAAAGCCACAATTCATGATGCCGTGAACACAGGGTCGCCGTCAGTCCCTTTAACAAGTGGGGTTTCTGATACCTTGATTTCGAATCGACCCTCTCCAATTTTCATCTTCTTCTCTGATCTTTCTACAATAACCTTCTTCCTCTTATCAAAATAAACGGAATCCAGGTTGGCCACTTGGCACTGCTTTGAACGAGTGTATGGGGTAAGTGATAACTCTTCAGTTGTGACAATCCCTTCATTAACTATCCCTGATTGGTTTATTGTTGATAGATCTAAGTCCATGGCTCGCGGGCTGGACATGCCCTGTTCTATAGCTTTCTTAGATTCTTCAACTTCTTCTCTTGCTCTCCTTTCTACTTGCTTTGCTAGGTCTGCTAGTTCTGCTGCCTCTCGCTCTGCTCTCTCCCTTATCGCCCGCTGATGAGCCCCCATTTCAGGTATCTGATAGTTTCTTTTTCCCACCAGAAAACACAAGAGAGGTTGAAAAGATACACTCGTTAGTGGGAAAATGATTTACCTTAATAATTTAATGAAGTGTTTAAAAGATTATTTCTGTTATGTTTTGAAAAGCGTTGCTATGAGCTAATTGCATGCAAAATGAGGTTGGATGAGCAGGTGTAGGTGTACTCAAGGATAACGCATGAATAAAGTGGAGAACTGGAAGGACATCACCCAACGCAGCGCCTTTGTCCTGATGTATAGAGAACGAAGTCATGTTCAAAAGGGAATCGGCAGTTAGACATTTTTGTTAGGTTAAGCATTAGGATTTTATAAATATGGACCTCTCGGGTAGCGAGAGGCCCCTGCTGCTATTTTGAATAATTATTGTTTACGTTTCAGACTATCAAGAAAGTTGTGTTACAGACCTGGTTTTTAAACGATGAAGTTTCTATTTTAAATAAAGACTTGATGTTATATACAATTCAGCGTTTATAAGTTCTTTTCACTCCTGAGTACGGGTTGGAGAGGGCCCCTCCAACACGTAGGTCAGGAGATCTTGCAGTATAGGTATTTCTCATTATGTGTTGTGCATTGATTGAATTTATATTGCAGATGAGAGTATTCTAAATAGCGTCTAAATAACACGATTTAAATTCTATAGTGGTCGATCACTTTTGATTCCGTAGTTCATTACAACACATTCCGTAGTATGATAATGCTGTGTCTGTAGTCCTATAACAACGTTCCGTTGAGGCATAATTAAACACCCATTTTGCTATAGACTTGCATTTATTTCTGAAGTAGCAATCTAGATATTCAGTTTATGTATTCGTTTCATTATTAGAACTGCTTATAGAGATTGATTCCTTTCAATATTTATTGGTTACATGATTTGATTAATGATTGCAGCATTAGATAATGGCATTTCAAATTTAGATTTATCCTTAAATTATGTTAGATCAGACTGCGAGTTTTATGCATTCAATTTATAATAAGATTAAAGATCAAGCTTTCATTTCTTTAGAATAGGTCTGTTATAATTCTAGCATTCAATTTCATAGAATAGTTTTTATTGTTTTCAGCAAATTAATTCTTAAAATTAGATTGACTGTTTCCTGCATTCAAATTCTTATCCATAGATTTCCTGCTTTCAGTATTTGATTTCTTAGCATAGGAATTTCTTTTCCATAGATTAACAATACTGTTTACAGTGGATACAAATACCTAACTTTGACAGAGACTATCCTAGAAGAGCACATATAGTGCCAGTGCCTCTGAAGTTTGTACGTCCCTTGGTTTGATAATTAAAGTAAAAAGCTCCTAGTCTAGCTGCCCTCATTAGGCACCCATACTTAGAGATCACCACCCGCAACTTTTTGGCCGCTTCTTGCTTCAATTTGGAAGCTTCTTCTTGCAATTTGGAAGCTCCTTCTTGTCGAATCCTCTCCTCTTCATCTTTCTGAGCTTTTGCTTCTTGCTCCTGCTGAGCTCTAGCATCTTGTTGCTGCTTGACTTCTTACTCCTTTTGGATTCTTTCTTCTTCTTCCTTCTCCTTCATCTTGGACTCCTATGATTTGGATGTTGCTGCATCTTGTTCCTTTTGGATCAATCCAACCAGTTTGGGGCTGGGACTTGCTCCGCTTTTAGGGAGGTAACGTTTTCCCAACTCAGTCAAGTTCCTGGCACTACGGAAAAATTCTTCATCCTTGTCCCAAAGATGTGCGTACTCAAAATTATCTCTGACATTGGAACAGTGTTCAGCGACTTTGCCACTAGGATCATGCCTCCTGAAAAATTTTGTGCCGAAACAAAAAACTTCCAAGTTCTAAGCAAAGGTTTCACCATCTTTTGCTTTCTGGAGACTATATGCACCGATGGTGAAGGGCATTGGTGGGTACATGCCTTTCCTCTTCTCACTGAGAACCTTGCTGACCCCACTGATGAAGAGCCGCCTTACAGCTTCTTTGTGCACTACAAAGTCTGTGACATACCGAGGAAACAAAAAGGGAGGTTTAGTTCCTCCACTCATTCTGATATAGGTTCCCTTGAGGGAGAAGTAATATTCCCCAAATTCTTCTATGATAGGCATGCAATTTTCAGAAGAAAAAAAATTGGCTCTTCTTGAAAGATGAGCTAATACAGGGGCATGATGAAATTTTCGCAAATCTGTTTGTAATGACTTGCGTATTTGTTTTCCCATGTGAGTTGATAAGCTACAAAGGGAGGGGACTCCCTTTTGTTCCAAATTCAACCCAAATTAGGAAAAGGGTGCTTGCTTAATAAGTAGTCTCTTAAATATGAAGACATTAAGAAATCAGCCTTCTTCTGGGTCAGTCCTCCTTGGGCAGCAGTTAAGAGTGAGACCATGTTGTCTGAGATTATGTCAGCCCAATTGAATATTGTACCAGACGTTGCTACATGGACCATCACCGACACCCAGCCAATCTTGAATATGTTTCCATTTGGCATGCCGAAAATTCGACTCAACATTAAGGCAATGATTCTGTAAGGAGTCCTCCGCAGAAGCACACTTTCATACTCCCCGCTAGTTCTTTGCCTGATTTTCCTTTCAATTATTACCATCTTCCTAGTGGATTCTAGAGGGTCCATTGTTTGCTTTGCTAGCCAGTCATTGTTCATCCAATCCCTTGCCTAGGGTAACCTATAGGTATCCATGATATGTTCTGGTGCGAAGGACACGAGATTCATCCTGGTGTTATCGTTAATGAATCTTGTATCAGTTTTCACATGAGGAATTATCCAGCCAATAACTTCTGAGCATGGGAATAGTTCGAGACGAGTTGCTGCCTTGTGAAGGCCGGACTTCTTGATGTTCAAGTAGACCATGGTTTCTTCTAAGGTTTCCTCGAGGTACTTCTAGTCTCTGATAAACCTGTACAACTCACCCCATTGAAATTCTGGGGCGGCGGTTCCTAGGGCTACTCCCGTGATAGCTTTTGTATCACAAAACATTGTCTCCAGCGAGGTATCCAACAAGATTTCTACATATGAGTCTGACTTGGCAAGATTATCCTTCTTCCTAGTAGATCGCCTATGCATTTCAAACCTGTGATGGAAACGAGGGGACACGTGAGATATTTGATAGCTTGTGAGAAACACACAACATTCGAATGTTCAGCACTTAACATAAATTGAGCATACACACAATGTTAGCTAGCTTTTTCCAAAGACAAAATCATGAAGAGAAGCACTTAAGCACTGTCATTCATGCATTTAAACGAAGACCCGAGCGCTGCTAGCGAGCAAAAACTATCTTATTATCATGAGTCGAACCATCCTATTGGGGCTAAACATGAGCATGTAAAAAAAAATGTCGTTGTGGGGTAAAGTGTTTCCTCAAAATATCATTTGGATTTTCATAAGTTCAGCCTTTCTATAATCAAAGGAATGCGAGGGAAGAGCCTCTACCTAACAAAAGCATGACTGATAGGCTTAGACTCTATGCACGTGGAGCACAATGCATAGTGGCCGCAGGACAGGTTGATGGCGATGAACACACAATGGTTTGCTTTTGAGCTCGCGCGAGAGCTGCCTGGAAAACTAAGGGAAAGAAGTTTTTATTAGGTGCAGGATTCCCACAAATCACATGAAAATAGGAACCACTTGGGCGTTATGCGGGTTCCTCCTTTAGGAACATCGAAAAAAAAATTAGCTTTAAAGCTAAAAATGAGCAATCAACGGGGTTTACTGGAAAATAACAAAGGGAGGAAAATTAGGACCTACCTGTCAGTCTCAGAATGGCTCCTTGCGGTCGATGCGCATACCCAAGCTAGTGACATTCTGAGCTTCAAATGGAAAACAAAAATGCTTCTCGGTTTTGACAAGAACAGAATGAACAACCCCGTTGGGCGAATGCATATATATATATATAACAGGGGACATTAATTCCCTCAAGGTGGGAATTTGGAGGTTTAAATGGGCACAGGGCTCAATGCAAACATCAATCACTCCGCACGGGGTTGAAATAAATTTATGCCAACTAACTCTTCCCGTTTTCCAAAAAAGGGTTGCACCGTGCTTGAAGAGTCAACTGGTAATTCCTGCGTAACGGTCGGCAGTTTTAATGGCAACTTCTACGACCAAACACTGCGACGAGGATTGAAGAGGATATCGGCGAATGTGAAGCTAACAAGATGCGCAATCGGTTAGCAAAATTAAACTTAGAAGTTGCGACCCAGAAGCGCGACGAAGTTAAGGAAAAAACGGTGCAAAAATGGCGGTGAAGTTAAGGTTAAACTCAGCGCAATAGTCGGCAATTTAAACATTAAACACCGTGACCCAGACTGACTTTAATGCCTTTGATCGACCAAAATAAAATGGGATGCTGCGCCGTGGTCATAGCTTTTGTGTTTAAAAACTGCGACCGATCGGTGAGGGATAAACATGACAACTACGCAACGATCGGTCAAAACAAACGGCGCAACGGTCGCAAATCTTGTCATTAAAAACTGCGATCAAAGCTAGAAAGGAACTTTGCCTTAGCAGAAAAATGAAAAATCTACTAAAGGAAAAGAGGAAACTTGAAGAGTTAAAACAGGTTTCACAAGCTTAAAGGACTGCTTCAAAAAATAAAAGGAGGGGCCCCACTATTTTACAAAATTTTGGGGGGGATGTTGCAACAACAACAATTGGTGATTCGCTGGTGAACATAGATCTCTGAAACAAACTCTTCCCATGATCAGAAAACTTACAAACTGCTAGCTTCATGTGTAACAAAAGGCCTTCATAGCTAAGCTTCTGAGAATGCAATGATCACTCTTATCATAATGGTCATTGGGGAAAAGGTAACTTTGACTCGGACTTCTTTATGACTATCTCAGGGCCAGAGTGTGGATTTCATTTTAAAATCTATCTTTCAGATGCCAACTAATAAAGGACTCCATAGGATCATAACAATATCTCGCAGACATATTCGTTTGTTCCTCATTCCCATGCTATTTGCATCCTTTTTGGATGTTTCTTAATTGACGACTTTTGTCGTTTAAGCCTTCCAGAAATAAGTTTCTTCAACTTTCAATACTTGATTTAGGTTCTTCAATCCATAATGTCCTTTTGTGTGAGCGAGAGATTTATTCGATTATCATGCTTCACGGACGGAGAAGAACCTTGCTGGGCTGAATTATTTGAACAACTTCCCTGATCGAGTGCTTTTTGCTTCTCTCAGCCATGCTTTAATTGAGGCAAGAATTTCTGGAAAACAAACTCTTTGATATAAACTCTTTTGGCTTTTACTTGTAGCATGGGATCATTTTAAATACCATACATCTGTGAGACATGCTTCCTTTCCATGGGTCCATCATAGTGAACTTCCTGAGATAGGAATTAATGTTAGAGTGAATGGAGCCCTGAGATAGTAAGAAGGAGATGATAAATCTTAGTTATTTAACCGGGGTTATTTTGACCAAACAGGAAAAGGATCTCCTCATTCCTAGAAACCACTCAGTGAAAGCAAAGTCACGGAGATACATTTCCTTTATAAGTGAATTTCTTCCTTTCAATATTTTGAGATTTTCTCGGAGTCTTATCTTACTGCTAAGCCAAGAGTTGGGCTAGGATTTATTAAAGAAAGAATAAAGAAAACTTGAGCAGAGAGCAAGGTAAAATCAAACCAAACTAACTTAAAAACCGCAGAAAACAACAAAACATAAATTTAAGAAAAGAAACAACAACACTTATTTATGTACAGAAGCCCCAATGGGACTATGCGAAGTACTTCTTTAGAGCGAGGCCATTGAGAGGAAGGTTTACTTCCCCTCCCTGCAAGTCTCTCAGCTTATATGTCGATGGGCCAAGATTTTCAGAAATTTGATAAGGGCCTACCCATAAATGTTGAAACTTTGTGTGCATTCCTTTACCATCATGTGGATGGTCCCACTTCAGAACTAACTCACCTACCTCGAAACTTCTCTTTCCATATTTTAGCTTATCAAACCACCTTTTGACTACGTCTTGGTGTTGGTGGAACCAGTCTTTGGCTTTAAGCCGAGATTCTTCAAGCTTCAGCAGGGTATCAATTCTCGATTGTAGGACTTGACTGCTGGAACCTCGAGAGGTTTGGGTCAATTGCAAGGATGGGAGTAAAATATTCGAAGGGAGGATGGCTTCCTTACCATAGACTAGAGTGAACAGGGAAAGTCCTAAGGCATTATTTGGGGTGACTCTGTCTGCCCATAAAGCATTTGGGAGGGTTGTATGCCAACTTCTCTGATTTTCAATCACAGTTTTCTTAAGAATTCGAATGAGATTCTTATTGGTAGACTCAGCTAATCCATTTCCTTGGGGATAGTAGTTGGTTGAATAATGTAATTTAATTCCTTTCTCATAAAAAAATTCATTAATCTTTATAGACAAAAAATAAGTTGCATAATCAAATACTAGGGAAATTGGAACCCAAAACCTGGTTATGATGTTTTCTTCCAGGAATCTGATAACTGCATCTTCATTTATTTTGCGCAGCGGGGCAGCTTCTATCCATCTCATAAAATAGTCCGTATCTGTCAGAATATACCAATGCTACAGGGAAGAATTCGGGTTTATTTCTCCAATAACATCTATGCCCCATTGTTCGAATGGTTTAGAGATAATGACTAGTTGCAGAGGTCCTGCTGCTATTGGCAATTTCCCAACACTTCTTTGACATACATCACATTTCCAGGCATAAGCATGAGAATCTCTGAATAAGGTGGGCCAATAATACCCAGCTCTGAGAATTTTATGTGCTGTGGTATCTCTAAAATAATGTCCCCCAGCAGGGCCATCGTGCAATTCTTTGACAATGTTATCAACATCTTCTTTCTCTAGACATCTAAGGAAAATCCCATCATAATTTCTTCTAAAGAGTATCCCATCGATGATTTGATAGGCTGCTGATTTCAGACGTAGTTCCCTTCTTTTCTTTGAACTCCAGTGTTCCGTCAAATATCCTTGCTGCAAATAATGCACTAGGTCCCTATACCAAGATTCAGGAGTTGTGAAAATGGGACATACCTCAACCATATTCAGTTCTGCTTCATTTTCCCAATTCATCTCTTCATCAACTGGATGCTCAGTGAGTAATTTACATAACCCTTGACCCTTGATGATGGTGGCTGGCTTAAATTCCAAATCGTACTCCTGAAGAGTGGTGACCCAATTTCCTCTCCTTTCTCCCAATTCTTTCTGAACGAAGAGAGATCTAACTGCGGGGTGAGTGTTACCCAAAATCTACCCACCATAAGATTGTCAGTTCAGACTCAGTTGCACTACAGCAGTGTCCTTCGTCTGACAAGACTATTTCCATTTCTTCTATCAAAGCACTTCACATGTCTATCTTCGACAACTTCATGCTTTGGGGGGAATTCTGTTACACCCAAAATCTACCCACCATAAGATTCAGTGTATACACCCCTGAAGATATCTTGACTAAGTAATCACCCAGGGAGGATTTGTACCCAATTGTGCTAGGTTTTGAGAGGTCGTCACAGGCTGCATATGAGCAACATGTGACATCGCACCTTTACCCATTACAGGGTGCGACGAAGCCAATTAGATGGCAAAAATAGCTTCTTCGAGGTCCTTCTCGAAGCTTGCTAACTTGGGACCCTATCCATGACTTCTTGGAGGAGCTGGCACTCGATTCCTAACACTTTGGAGAGATCCCTTAAGCCTCTCCTATCATATCTCAACCTATCCTATCCACTTAGTCCTATTTAAATGAAGCTCACTCCCATCCCAAAGGGAGGAAGTCTATGGTATCTACATGCTGGTGAAATCGCCCTTGAAACATCTCCACTCACCTATTGGAGAACTCATACTTCCTTGGAAGGATATGGCAATTGGCTTTGTTGGAGAAGGGCTGCAGCGTTAAGCCTTGGTTGTAGTTCTATATCTCTATTGTGTACTTCCCTCTTTTTACAGTAATACAAATGCTTTCCACCAATATTGTTCATGTGTGTAATGATATTGAGTAGTTTATCTGCTTAACTGTTTACTTAGATCTATTATTGTATAGATTCCTTTCACTTGTTTCTCTTGTTTCTTGTCTTGATAGGCCGTGCAGCTTGGATATGACGACCGTGAGACGTGAAGTAGCATTCAAGACAAAGGATTGCGAAGTGAAAGGTAAGACACCTAATACTCAATCCTTAAGTAGATCTAGGAAATGCATTAGTAGCCTGTCTCATTTGTTCTAGACTCACTTTGAGCTAGAGAGATCACGCCTTAGATCCATCTTTGGTAGATTGTCCGATAAAAAATCTGGCGACCATACTGGGGAGTATACAGTCTTATTCAGTAGTTGTCAATCTGAAAGTCATTTTCAGTTGATTGCTTGACACACGCCTTTTCATTTTTGCCATTTACTTCTTGAAGTTGATTTCACTATCAGATCTTTGTATTGAAGACTTTGATCTGCTTCCCCTGACTTTGTACGACTCATTCCCAAACCATTCCATGGTTCATTGCTGAGAGATTTGATCATTTTTGAATTTATAATTTGCTTGTCGCACCTGGGCAGTGGGAACAGAGCGACACTGTGTCATTTCTGGTCTCTGTCCTTTACCTGTTAGTTACTCGTCGCATCCCTTGCATTAGTAAACTACGACATCGTCGCACTTCCCGTGTATCTAAACCGCGACGTCACACTGTGTACAAGCATAGAGTGTGCCGATTTTTCAAAAGTTGGCATGCAGGCATCCCCTCTCCATTTGACAATCTGGACTTTGGTTTGCTGTATGAACTCCCTCTGTGCTGCAAAATCCAACCAGAGATCCCATTTTTGACTTATGTTTTGAGAGTTTGGTTTTGTTTGGATTGATTTTGGGTTCCGTCTTGGACAAGCTTGAAGACCGGTAGTGGTGGATACTCTTGTCTCCTCCACCTTCATCCGCTCACCCTTGCTTTCCCTTCCTTCCATTCTTGATCTGATCATTACATTAGATCAGCTTCCAGACCTCATTTTCATCATCGTTTGAGCTTTGCTTGCTACTGTCTGATTTTGAGTCTTGTGTGTCTTTCAGCTTGATTGAGTGCTTGTCTTTTCTTGAGTTTTCTGAGTACTGAGTGCTGCAAGTAGTGTTTTATTTTCAGTCATTTACATTTGAGAGAAGAGTTATTATCAAATTATCATTTTGATGCATCCATTGAAAAGTTAAAAACGCTTCTTTCCCACCATCTCTCAAGCCATTATTGAAGAAAAATTGTTGTGCATTGGAATGTTTTCATTTATGTTTTGGAAAAATTGAATGAATGTGTGATCAATTGTGTTTTTCCTAAACTATGAATCACTCATTTTCTTGAAAGACTCAAAGTATGCTTCGATTTTTGCAAAATTGATTCCATGATAAGGAAAGATAGATGCATTTTTAATTTTTGTTGCTTTTGAGTCATTGAAAGTGAAATTGAAAAACTTGCATATCCCATTTCAGAATCCTCTCGTTTCATTACCTAGGGTCGTTTTGCTTTGAAAAGGAAAAGAAAAGAAAAAATTGTTGTGATTTGGATTAGTAGTATTGTGATTTTTTGAGTTTCACACAAAAGGAAAAGAATGTTCTCATTGTCAAATTTGATTGAATTGGGAATTAGGTTGCATTGAGTTTGTTTTGGAAATACTATTGGAAAATGTTTTCTCCTTCCCATAGTTAGAATTCAACAAAACAAAAGTGCGTTTCATGCATGTAGCTAGGATTTGCATTATGCTTCTGATTATGTACTCACCTCATGCATTCACCTAACCGTCGAAGATAAAATTAATGCTAGAACTAGGTAAAATTTTTAGCAACTTGTGGGTAAGTTACAGACGTGTTCCAGCGTCGTTAAGCGTGGCAGTTGTCGTTCTTTGCTAGCACTGTATCTCGGGGGTATTGTAGTCTTCCACGTACTTATCGGTATATCGAGCTCCTTCATGTACCCACCAAGTACCATAATCCGTACTTGGAATACATCGAAGGGTGTGTCACGTACTCGGTAGTATATCAGAAGGTCTCTTGCTAAACGGTTGTGCATTAGACAACACCACTACGGATTTGAGCTCCCACGTACCTTGCGTATATCGGGAGACACCATTACGATTCCTGAAACCAACTGAGTTAACCATTTGGCCATCTTGGCAAAGCAATACACCGAGAACAACACTCGGGGATATTAGCATGCACGTACTATCCAGGTAATCGGGTATGCAGGCAAGGGTACAGTCTATCCTCTTTATCGCGTCATATTGTTGGACCCTGCAGTATATCGCGGTTTGCAATGTCTTGATAATCATGTGAGGTTCTAGACTTTTGAATCCACTCTGTCACATAAGTCTGCTTGTTGCCTTAGTTTGAGTAGGTTTTTCTGGACTACTTTTCTTTTAGCATACCCTTAGGAGAAACGTTGTTTCAGCCATCCTGGCTGATTGTCCTGACGCTTTGGTGGATTTTCCCTGGACAAGATCCTGTAGGATCTTAAACTTATCACCTGAATATCCCCTTAATTCGGAGGTTATTTCGAGGGTAAGAATGGATCAGCGTAACATGGTCATAGTTACTGAAGTGGAAATCCCCACTCTGAATGATGGAGGACTTTTGTTACCACAAACTCCTCCAGATTTACCTTCCTCTCATCCCCTGCAGGATGAAGGAGGACAAATCCCCGCTTCACAAGACCTTTCACCCATCATCTCGGGAGAACCTGGATCGTTGGAATGGATAAACCGACCCCAAGACGACCCTACAATAGCTGTTGTTCCTTCAGCAGCTTACTGGACATTCTACTGGTCACCCAGAGGCTAATTTTGCCATCACATCGTTACCCCCTTACTGACCCATCCCGGATCATCCGATATCTTTTGGATCACCAGAACAATCTTCCCACCACGAGACCATTAATAAGACTGGTCAACCCTCACAAGAGTCCAGTTGTGCACCTCGAGTGAACCAACCAGTGGAAGGACAACATTCCAACACACCTGTTACTACCACAGTTACTTTACCAGTTCCTCCCCCACCTCAAAATTCAAAGGGAGGATATTCCATTCCCACGGATTATCCCATCGGTAATGTTATTACTACGGTAGCTAGTCAACAACCTACGTTGGTTCAACCTTTGAATAATTGTTAACCTGTTGTGGCTGGGGGGAAACCCCCATTTCCTAACCAGAACATAGGCAGTGGAATCCCCAACGGACCTTCCGTTGGACCTTCCCAACCCGCTAGACCATCCACCATGGGATTATCTCATGTTGGGGGGCCATCCAATGTAACTCAACCCTCATGGAGTCAAGCATATCCAGGTTCCATTAACCACGCACTACACGGGATATCATATCCCTGGAATCCTTACACTCAATGGGGGAAATAGCCTATGTTGCAACACGGACCCCAACCAAATATCCCTCAAGTACCATCACCCCCGATCGGTCCTCCCCCACCTCCTGCTGGAGGCGGCGGCCCCCCACCTAACCTTGGTGGAGGCCCACCTCATTTTACAAACAATATCCCTCACCCTTCCGGTGGTGGCAGGAATGGTCCACCACCCCCTCCAGGAAGAGGCGACGGGGGACCACCCTATTATGGTGGAGGAGGACATTTCCCTTTGGGTGGCGGAGGTGGTCCACCAAACCCTCCAGGTGGAGGCGGTGGAGGACCTAATTACTATGGTGGCGACGGTGGTGGTGGAGACCCTCATCCTTCCGGTGGCGGAGGTGGTGAGGGCCACCATCCTTCTAGCGGCGAAGGTGGTCCACCACCCCCTCCAGGCGGAGGCGGTGGTGAGATTCCCTTTTATGGTTATGGACCTCCACCTCCTCCTAGCGGTGGCGCCAGACCTCCACCTCCTCCCGGGGGTGGTGGTGGACCTCCGCCCCCTCCTGGCGGTGGGGGTGGACCCCCATCATTTTGGAATGGACCACCTTATGGTGGCGGACCCCCTTACGGTCCAGGTGGCACACTCCCCTACGGCCAGTTTCCTCCTGGTACACCTTACAGTCATACCGGTCCTTACATGCCTTATCCGTATGATCAATACGCGCAGCCTAACCCACAGCTGCCCTTCCTGGCTACTTTGGACCTACCTGACCTATCCCGTTTAACCAACGATCCTATTTACCATGGATCTAAATGGCCACCAATTCGGCGGTGAAACTTCCATCTGATATCCCCAAATTTGACGGCAAGCTAAGTGAAGACCCTAAAAACCACGTGATGACATACCACTTGTGGTGTTCATCTAATTCCTTAATGGACGATTCAATTTGTCTTAGATTGTTTCAAAGGACTCTCACCGGTTCGGCTGCCAAGTGGTACATTGAGTTACCACCCCATTCTTTTCCCGATTTTGGTTCTCTTGCCATGAACTTTTTGACACATTTCCAGCTGCCCATACGGTATAAAATTGGTACCAAGCTTTTAACCTCGCTCCGTTAGAATACTGCCACTCATATTTCCGATCATATCCACGAGTGGCGAAGGAGACGACATCTCATTAAAGCTCCTATTCCAGATCATCTCCTAGCAGACTGGTTTACAAAATCCCTCATCCATACCATACCAAGAGATGTTGCCATGCGAGGTGTTGTCACCGAAGAACAAGCCATCACAAGTTCCCATGTACTAGACCTAGTCTACACTCAATCTGGCACTTTGTTTGATATTCTACCTGACGCACCCCATGACGTTAATGACCCTGCGAAACCACATAAGGGACTCCAAACTGATGGAATCATTGGATCCCTTAACACCCAGCCTGCTTCTAGCACTGTTGGATCATCCAACCTTTACGGTTCCTCCCCATTACCGACTCAGGCTGGCCACAACACTACCAAATCCATCACTCCTGCTCTAACTGAAGAGGTGAATTCTGTCCAATCAGCTTCATCTCAGAAGTCTGGCGGAAAAAAGAAGAACAAGGGGAAACCCAAAAATTCTTCTACCCAGCAGGAACAAAAGAGCACTCCTGACGATACTAAGCAGAAATGAAAGTTAAAGTATCCTTGTTTACTGTGTGGAGATGACCACTTCTCCAAAGAATGTCCCCATAGAGACGAAGTCCAAAAGTTTCTTAGGGGTAAACCAACTCCCGCAGTCCTCAATGATCCGTTTCCTACTCAGAACAAGCAGATGATTTCTCAAACCCCCCAAGCCCAGGGGGAACCATCCAATACCGTGCATGTTCTCATGGTGCGTAACGAGACGATCAATTTGAACACTCGCTCGCGATCTTACTAATCGGTCCCTTCAAAGGAACCCACTAGAAGTAATGCTGAAAAATATTTTGACTCCTTAATTGATGTCACTATACCATCAACTTCTCTCACCATTGAGAATCCATCCTTAGACTCGATATTGCGACCGCCCAAGAGTACAATTCGAAAAGCTGTTTTCAATCCTGACGCTCGGGCGGCACAAAATTACAATAACGTAGAAGACTTGGCACAAGCTCCTTGCACCATGTCTACCTTGGAAGTTTTGTAGAATTGTCCTAATCAACGCAAAACTCTCCTTGCAGCCATCGGTGCAGTCGACCCCGATTCCTTGAATACCATCATGTTCCAACTTGACCACTTCAAGCTAAGGCTCTCCCACCAGCTCGCATTCCAAGTTTCTGCAAACATTGCTGGGAAGATTGTCCATCGTACCCTTTTAAACGAAGGTGCCTCCAATTCTGTCATGTCGATCACCTGTTGGAGAGCCATTGGCTCCCCCGAATTGAATCATTCTCCTACCACGTTGAAAGCATTCGACGGGTGTGGATTTCAACCTCATGGGCTCTTACAAGCTCTTGCAGTTGAGTTGGGTGGAAAGACCGTAACCATTAACATGGAAGTGGTCTCGGCCCCAATAGATTATAATCTCTTACTTGGTCGCAACTGGTTTTACGCCATGCAGGCGGTAGCCTCTTCAGTCTTCCGCATAGTACAATTCCCCCACCAAGGACGAATTGTTACTATTGACCAATTAGATTTTTGCGCACCAGACACTACTACTCATCCTGGTGACCATGTTCCTTCCATTGGACAAATGTCAAAATAGTATGAGAGTATAGGGGTTGGCCTTTTGAAAGATTCATCTCTCATGGGTGTTTTTCTAGTGACGGACCCCCCTAATCATGTCACTACGGTGAACATGATCTCCACAGAGATTTCATCTCACTCTACTGATACTTGGCTTGTACCGGATGAAGCCAAAACAAACCTGTTGGGAGATATAATGCCTCTTTCACCCACTAAACGTATCTACGAGGCTATCCAATCAGCACAGGAGGACCATTTAACTGCGGCCTCTCCATCCTATTCTCTACGATGGACATCATCTCTACCTAATCTCTTACTTCAAACTTTTCATTCAGACGAGTCCATCATGGAAGTTATGAATGTTGACGACGGTCCGTGGGATGATCTTCACCATAGGTCATCTTTTCTTCCTCCTTTGGAGTACATAGAGGACAACATCCACACCCTCTTCTCACCAGACATCTACCCGTTCCCTCATTCCCCCATCCTTACATGTCTTACAGACATGGAGGCTAACTTGGCCAACATTGAGCCAACCACCCCGGTAGACATCTCGGTGAAACCTGGTATAGTGGAACACATTTGCATAGGCCAGAAGTGTTCCCCTAAAGAAATAGCTGCTGGCAAGGCCTTATTCAAGCAATTTCGAGACGTATTTGCTTGGTCCTATGAGGAGATGCCTGGGATAGACCCTGCAATTGTTTCTCATGAAATAAAAACCTATCCCGATGTCAAACCTGTACGCCAAAAGTTGCGACCGATACACCCCCGGAAGACGGTGGCAATCAAGGCAGAGATTGAAAAGCTCTTAAAGGATGGGTTTTATTTATCCTATCCCTTTGAAGGATTGGGTCTCAAACGTCGTCCCTGTAAACAAAAAGCAGGGGTACCATTCGCATTTGTGTTGATTATCAGGACCTTAACCGAGCTTGTCCAAAACACAACTACCCGACCCCCTTCATCAACCAGATTATCGACAATTGTGCCGGAAGCGTCATCTTCTCATTTATGGATGGATTTTCTGGTTACAACCAGATTGAGATCAACCCCGCCGACCAACACAAGACAACTTTCATCTGCCCATGGGGAATGTTTGCATACCGCAAACTGCCGTTTGGCCTTAAAAATGTTGGTGCCACATTTTAGCGGGCTATGTTGTATGGCTTCCATGACATTAAGGACTTTGTGGAACCTTACCTAAACGATCTCCCTGCTCACTCAAAGCAGCGCGAGTTCCACATTGATCATCTGACAGCCATTTTCCTCAGATGCAGACGGTACAATATCCATCTGAATCCCCATAAGTGTATTTTTTGCATTGAGTTCGGACGCCTCTTAGGATTTATCGTTTTGAAGGATGGGATACGCATTGATCCCTTAAAGGTGGAGGCCATCATCAACCTGCCACCCCCGACTGATGTGACGGAACTTCAAAGTCTCCAAGGGAAGGGGACTTATTTAAGACGTTTTGTTTTCAATTTCACGGAGAAGACTCAGGGGTATATGAGACTACTCAAGAAGGACATCTGATTCATTTGGGACAACCAAGCTCAAAAATCCTTCAACAGTATCAGACATGCCATCACGCATGCCCCCGTGCTCCAACCGCCCAATGATTATCGAGATTATATCTTATATCTCGCCACTTCTGCTACCACTATTGCCATGGTTTTGGTACAAGAGGATCAAAACGCCCAGGAACATGTAATATACTATGCAAGTAAGGGTCGTACTGACACTGAAACTATATATTCACATGTCAAAAAACTCGCATTCGCGGTGGTCATCATCGTCCGAAAGTTCCGGCACTATATCTTTCTCCACACCACCACCATCATCGCAGACTCGAACCCCATGTACCACGTCCTGACACGACAGGTGCTTGGGGGAAAGTATTCACGCTAGGTCATGATACTGCAAGAATTTGATCTTCTTTTCGAGAAAGCCAAGTCAAAAAATTCTTTCGTGTTTTTCGAGCTAATCTGTGACCTTCTCTGTCCTGATGTAGAAATTGAGCACAATGACTCTTTTCTGGATGAATCATTGTTTCTCATTAGCATGACTGATCCATGGTATGGAGATATCTCATTATATCTTCAAACCCAACGCTTCAACCTTCAACTGTCTCGCGATGATCTTCGTAAGATACGTCACCATGCGAAGCATTATTTAATCATCAATGATACTTTGTATCGTCGTGGCATTGATTCAATTCTTCGACGTTGTCTAACACACGATGAAGCCGTACGCGTTTTGAATGACTGTCACGCTGGGGCATGTGGCGGTGACCTCTCTTGGATACCTACAACCCAAAAGATTTTGTGTGCAGGATATTATTGGCCTTCTATCTTCAAATATTGTATTGAGGCCATAAAAAAATGTCCTCTTTGCCAACACTTCCATATGAAGAAGCGCACCCAGCCCACCCCATTACACCCGGTTATTGCCGTGGGCCCCTTCGCAAAATGGGGCATTGACTTTATGCATTGTAAGCCTACCTCGGCCAAGGGGCATAGTTACATCATTGTAGCTATGGATTACTTTACAAAGTGGGATGAGGCTATGCCTACATACCATAATGATGACAAAACCACCGCACTCTTCATGTTCAATCATGTAATAGCACAATTCAAAGTTCCTCAGTCAATTGTTACCGATCATGGTTCCCATTTTCAGAACCATATGGTTGATGAACTGAGCGATAGGTTGGGTTTTTGCCATGAAAAATCAACACCCTACTATCCACAGTCCAATGGACAAGTCGAGGCCATTAACAAAGTCTTGAAAACTATGGTCCAAAGGATGGTAGGTACGCAGAAATCCAATTGGCATAACATGCTCTTTTCAGTGTTATGGGCCTGCAGAACCTCCGTTAAAACCGCCACAGGTTTCACTCCTTTCCAACTAGTCTATGGATTTGAGGCTGTCCTACCTATAGAGTGAGAAATTCCGTCTCTACAAATCATTGTCGAACTTTTTCCTAATACTACTACCGAGGAAGAACATCTCCTGCACTTAGAAAAACTTGATGAGTCCCGCCGAAATGCCGTTCTTGCTAATGAAGCACACAAGAAATGCATCAAAGCTCAATAGGACAAGTCAGTTGAACCTCGTATCTTTAACGAGGGTGACCTAGTCCTCACTTATGACCAGAAGCACGACAAACTAGGAGCAGGAAAGTCCGAATCCATGTGGCATGGACCTTACATTGTCATATGTGTTTTGGAAAAGGGAGCTTATGAGCTTGAAGACTATGACGAAATCTCTTTGGGTGAACCCTGCAATTGGCTTTACTTGAAGAGATACTATGCCTAAACTCGTCACGCTTAGATTGTCTTGTATATACTGTACATGGTATTTTTTTGTGTTTTTGTGTGCTGTGACGCATTTTTTAGTGTCTTTAGATCTTAATTCTGCTCCTTATACCATGTTCTATCTATGTGTGCAGATGGCAACATGCTATGGATTCACGGATGGCGCCAGCCAGCATACTCGTAACCTTGCTTCGGCAGCCTGGGTACTATATTCCCCAATAGGTGAGCTCATCAGCTCAGGAGTAAGTTGCCTAGGGTTTGTGACCAACAACGCCACAGAATATCAGGCAGTAATCAGAACCCTAGCTAACGCCATTTCCTTGGGTATGAACCACATTTTCATCCACATGGATTCTCAATTAGTGGTTTCCCATCTTAACCGGGTTTACGCCATCTGTGATCCCACCTTACTCCGTCTCTTCAAACGAGTATGTCTCCTGGAAAGGTCATTTGAATCCGTTCAGTACCTACACATTCCACGAGAGTTAAACAAAGTTGCTGACTCGATGGCCAACTTCAT
Organism: Larix kaempferi; assembly: GCA_027924585.1. Classification (NCBI taxonomy): domain Eukaryota; kingdom Viridiplantae; phylum Streptophyta; class Pinopsida; order Pinales; family Pinaceae; genus Larix; species Larix kaempferi. The sequence goes on from BSBM01001120.1 coordinate 4,379,971, forward strand.
TTTGTATTGGTACATCACACACACATAATATTCATAATATGTAAAAGCATTCATGACATGTAAATAATGCATTGTATAAAAGCAAACATGTAAAAAAGATCACATCAGTCATCATTTTAAAACACATAATGTATAAATCACCCGAAATGTCTGTATATATATATATCATTCAAAAGTAGTGCTGGTACAAAATCTGAAACATGATGGCTTTCAGTGAGTCTCTACAAAATCTGAAGCCTCGTAGCTTTCAGTAGTACAAAACCTGAGGCCTCTAAGCTCTCAGTACAAGTATAATAGTGTCATCAGGCCTGACGCCTGACCCATACACCATCCCTACCACGGACAGCCCACTGTCGCTAAGTAAGGAAGCAATCCATGGTCCTCGCTACCTTGCGGAGTAGGGAATTGAAGTGTATGGACGCTCCTACCTCAAACCTCTGCATAGGTCTTGGTAGGTCATCTATCGCTGGCTCAGGAACCTCTACTGTCAGCTGGGACAAGTTCCTGTATACTTCCTCCATCTCCTCGATGGTAGCATGAGCACCTGGGGACACAACTGCTTCCCCACCTCTATCTCTCCTTTCGAGAAGGGAAAGTCCTACCGGCTGTACGGGCCCCACATCTGCACACACATGTTACATACTTCTTAGTACTGCATCAAAAAAAATGATAAATATGCAAAACTAAAAGTACAAGGGTTTTTGTTCTCACCTATGTCACCCCATGCTGCACCCTCGGGCAGCACCAAGTCAGGATCCTCTTTGAAATCCGTACCACCATACGGGAAGTCCTCAACCATGAGTAACTGTCCTTCCAACCAACTCAAGAACTTAGGACCAAAGCTGATGATAGGTCCTCCACCATGGCGGGTCATCACCTCATCCCATTTGAGCATGTGGGGATCTCTAGGCTCCCTGTCATCTAGTACTATCTGTGGATGCAAGAGAGGGATCCACTCCAAGAGGAACGATACCACGATCGATCCATAACCAAACTGCTTGAGCTCTCCCCGCCAACACTTGGTCAGCTGAGCTTGGATGTTTGCAAGGAGACCCTCACACCAGTTGAAAACCTTGGGGGACATGCAGTCCTCTGCATAAAGCATCTGAGCCCGCGTGGCCATGTGTGGGGCTTGGCTTCCTACCTATCTAGTAATGGTAAACAGTATGGTATGCAGTGGACGGCTCACCACATCCCTAATAGGAATCTTCCCAATGGAAGATTGAGCAAGAGCAGTACAATGCTGTGACACCATGTCATCGATTGTGCGGTCACTGGCCCGTGTTCCAGTAAGCGATACAGGGTCCCCTCTCCGGGATAAACTAGTAAAAAAATAGATGTCCTCAACATCTATTGTGAGGATGTGCTCACCAATCACAAAATGTTGTTGGGACACATCCCAACTCTGGAGCATGTGTGATAGCAACGGGATTTGGGATCTCATTCCCTGAATCTCAAAGAACTTGAGAAAATCATAGTTCCTCAAGGAATCCACGCATTGTGGATCATTTGCAGCTTGTACATCTTCTACTTCGTGTTCTCTTTCCTGCCACTCTAAAACCATGTTGGTTTGCTAGCAACCTGCCAAAAGGGACATTTAAACATTGTTAGATCCTACTCCAACCACAACAAGTTCATTTTTTTTGGTTTATTTTGATGTTTGGGAAATGCATCTCCGCCATCGCACCGTACTTTTTCATATAGTGCGATGTCGTCGCACTTCACTCATTCGGGACTTGCACTGAGTCGGTCTCGTCGTAGTTCCTGAAAGGGCCAACTGCGATGAGTCGAGGGCGCAATAGCCCTCCATGAATTCATCAAAAAACCCAAAAATTGAACCTAAAAACAAAATCTAATCCACTGGAAAGTTGTTGGATGAAGTTTAGGCTTACCTGATCCTGACGGTGGGTGAAATGGCGGATCGTAGCTCCCAAAATCAGCAAAGGACGTTTTGGCTCCAAATTGGTACTTCTCCTCCCAAATTGGCAAATGAAACAATGAAAACTATTTTTGGCCCATTTTTCTATTTATAAATAGAATGGAATATTCCTTTTCAAATATTTTGATGCTCTTGGGCCATTTATCATAGTTTTAACCATTTTTGTTGTATTTGGGGCTATTTGACATATTTTCTAGTGTGCAGGAGTTGTAAGTAGTCTTTTGTGCCATTTCTCATATCACAACGGTCATCACAAGTATGAACACTCCCTTGAATGTTTTGTCGTTATTTTTGCAACGGTTAGTTTGTAATTATTGCGTGATGATGAGTTTACTCTTCATTTGTTCTCGTACTCATGAAACTATGAGAACAAGTACCAAGTTATGATTTATCACTTTTCTAGGCTCGTTAAACTCCCATGGAAAAGGACACCCCCCGGAGTCTACCGTTAAGCTCTTTTCAGGCTCTCGAAAAATGAAAAGATTGCCAAGTGGACTTGTCACATTCATGCTTGTTAAAGTATTTGAATGGTCGTCTTCCTAGTGATAGTTTACCCATTTTTTGGACTAGGAGGCACTAATTACGAAAAAGGTATACTCCAGCCAATCATGACTAGAAGAGTCCTCTCCCACATTGTTTTACCCTTTTCTGGGCGATGAGGCTAACTTTACGAAAAAGGACCATTGGAGTCTTCTTTAGTTCTTTTTCAGACTCTCTAAACATGAAATGACGACAGAGTTTACCTTCTATGGACTTGTTAAATTCTCACATTGAAGGGCCCATCATGGGACGAACCCCTCCTATCCGAGGTTCGGAAGACATTTGGGATTGGACTCATCTATAAGATGAGCTATACCGAGCATCTGGTTACCCTCATCAAGCTCATACAAAACACATGAGGCACTCATCATTCATGATGGGGAAAAAGGAAAGCATTTGTGTTACATATCTTGTTAGTGGCAGTATGTAATCATTCTTGAACATGGCACTCATCTGCATTTGCATATAGCAATTGGATCATCCGTTTGTCCTCGAGTTCCACTTATTTCCTGAGTCTTGTTACTCCTTTGAGTAATTCAAAGAAAATCGTCCATCATCAGTCGCTTTAAGAATTTGTGTCGCACTCGTCGTGTCAATACTGCCAAGTCATGCCATGCCCATGTTCAAGAATATGTCTATCATTTATCATCTATAGTCAGTACACCTGCCATCACGTCGATCTACTTTGAGTTAGTCTTGCATATTATTTTACCATCCAATCTACTTTATACATTTTTGTCGTGTTTCGTGTCGATTGATGGGGGATTCATCATGGCCCTCCTTCGACGGATTCATCCTTGTCGACTTCAACACATCATCCGAGGATTGAATCTAGAAACCAATAAAGTACCTTGGCCCTACATGCCTCAATGGCAAGTTACCTTGCTTTCAACATGAGTTTACATCATTGACTCTTGATTGAAATATTTCGTCTTGCGTTCGACTTCGACTCATCTATTCACGCTTGATGATATGTACTGTGATACTTTGGGGATCATTGACATCAATGGTGATTTTCTTCGTGATTGTTAACGGTTTACATCAATGGTCGGTAATCAAGTGGTTTCTACCATGTTTGACGTCAAGACATTTGTAATCACATGGATAGATTCGTATCATTGCGGGTTCAGCTTGAAGACCCTGGGGAGTCATGTTTTACCCAGGTTGCAATGGAGTTTGTATTACGTTATATCACACGGATCCACATTTGTATTGGTCGTGGCTGTGTTATCATCTCATCATGGATCTACGCTTGTGTCTAGTAGCCATGATTGTGTTCATTCGGTCATTACTACCATGGATCTGCAATGTATTGGTCGGCAGCCATGTTGTACTTCATATGAGATTGTCAGTTCAGAGTCAGTTGTATTGCAGCCGTGTCCTTCGTCCGACAAGACTATTGCCATTTCTTTTATCAAAGCACTTCACCTGTCTATCTTCAACAACTTCATGCTTTGGGGGGCATTCTGTTACTCCCAAAATCTACCCACCATAAGATTCAATGTATACACCCCTGAAGATATCTTGACTAAGTAATCACCCAGGGAGGATTTGTACCCAATTGTGCTAGGTTTTGAGAGGTCGTCGTAGGCTGCATATGAGAAACATCCGACGTCGCAACTTGCCCCATTACAGGGTGCAACGAAGTCAGTTAGATGGAAAAAATAGCTTCTTCGAGGTCATTCTCGAAGCTTGCTCACTTGGGACCCTATCCCTGACCTCTTGGAGGAGCTAGCACTCAGTTCCTAACACTTTGGAGAGATCCCTTAAGCCTCTCCTATCATATCTCAACCTATCCTATCCACTTAGTCCTATTTAAATGAAGCTCACTCCCATCCCAAGGGAGGAAGTCTATGGTATCTACATGCTAGTGAAATTGCCCTTGAAACATCTCCACTCACCTATTGGAGAACTCATACTTCCTTGGAAGGATATGGCAATTGGCTTTATTGGAGAAGGGCTCCAACGTTAAGCCTTGGTTGTAGTTCTATATCTCTATTATGTACTTCCCTCTTTTTACAGTAATACAAATGCTTTCCACCAATATTGTTCATGTGTGTAATGATATCGAGTAGTTTACCTGCTTAACTGTTTACTTAGATCTCTTATTGTATAGATGCCTTTCACTTGTTTCTCTTGTTTCTTGTCTTGACATGTCTTGCAGCTTAGATCTGACGACCGTGAGACGCGGAGTAGCATTCAGGGGAAAGTATTGCGAAGTGAAAGGTAAGACACCTAATACTCGATCCTTAAGTAGATCTAGGAAATGCATTAGTAGCCTGTCTCATTTGTTCTAGACTCACTTTGATTTAGGGAGATCACACCTTAGATCCATCTTTGGTAGATTGTCCGATAACAGTAAGGAACTATGAATTTAGTTCTATTGTTTAGGATATACGGCCTAAACTGATTTACTTCTTTTAATACGACATATGCTTGCTTGTCTACAACAGGGTAGTTCAGTTCAACGCCCTACAGACTAGTGCTCATAAAGGAAATTGGGTATTCATCTCCTGATTCTGCCTTTTGCGTGAGCACAGCTGCGAGAGAGTGATCCGAAGTGAAGGTGTACATAATGAAATCCTTATCAAAGTCTGGACTCGTTAAATAAGGTGCATTAGCTATGGCAGCTTTGATTTCTTTAAATGCCACTTTCTCCAAGTCAGTCGACTTGAACTGTACACTTTGTTTTATCATTTCCTGCAAGGTTTAACGGTTTGAGCGAAGTCAGGAACGAACCTTCAAACAAAATTAATGGTGGCCATAAATGATTGCATAGATTTTTTGCTGTGGGGCATGAGAATCTTATTGATAACTTGCACTCTCTCTTGATCTATTGAGATTCCCTTCTTTGAAATGATATGACCCAAGAGCTTGCCCTTAAGAACAACGAAAACACTTTTCTTAGGATTTAATGAAATACCATATTTTCTGCAGCGATCAAAGATCTGCTTTAAGTGGAAAACATGGTCTTCTCTTTTCTTTGAAAAAACTGTCACATCATCTAGGTAAACTACAACACAATGACCGCCTAACCCTCTAAATGCAATGTCCATGGCTCGTTGAAAAGTATCTCCTGCGTTTATCAAGCCGAATGGCATCCTGCAAGATGCAAAGGTTCCCCACTTTGTACGAAAAATGGTTTTGAGTCGGTCTTCTTTTGCTACTAGCACTTGATTGTAACCAGAAAAACCGTCTGGTAGAGAGAACAACTCTGATCCTGACACCATTTGTAAAATTTGTTCCATTGGAGGCACAAGGTAGTTATCCTTATCAGAAGCTTTGTTTAAGTTCTGAAAATCCACACACAATATTATCTCTCCCGACTTCTTCTACAAGGGAACTAAATTGGCGACCCATTCAGAATGTCGAACTTTAAAAATAATATTTGCATCCAACAACTTCTTCATTTCCTTTGTATCAAAGGCTCAAGAGTCGGATTCATTCTCCTTAATTGTTGTTGAAATGGTTTAACACCTGCCTTCATTGGTATTATGTGCTGAGTAATGCGGGTATCATATGTTTTCAGGTCTTCGTAAGTCCATGCAAATACATCTTTATACTGTTGAAAAAGTTTGATGAACTTATCTCTTTCACTTGGCGAGCAACATTTACCAAGATTGACATACTTTGGTTCAGCTTCTGTATCCAGATTTACCAATTCATGATCAATAGAGGAGTTGTGAGTTTTAACATTTTCTAGTCTTTTGAACTTGTTCTGTAGATCAAACAAAATTTCAAGAGATCTCACTCCCTTGGGCATGAAGTTTCCTTTGACTTCATCTTTGCTTTGCATATCTGAATCATGTTTCTCTTAGTCTATTATGGCTTCTTGGAAGACATCCTCATTTGTTAAGAAGTTGATGATCTGATCATCATCGTCAAATACTCTGAGATTTGTAATGTTATCCGGAACAGATGGCCTGAAAATAAATTCAATAGAGAACTTGTTATTGGTAGGCACTAATCTGGAAGCAGAGGTAGCTAACAAATCAGCTGCAGCATTCCTTAATCTAGGAATGGAATTAATATTAAAAGCATCAAAACATTAAATCAAATTCCAAACCTCTGACTGATAACCCTTTAAGTGTGGTGAAAGGAAGTGAATTGTATCTCTCACTTGCCTGATAACTATCTTTGAATCACCAAAGACTTTCAGATATTTAACATTTAAAATAATAGCTTTCTTCAAACCATGTACTAGAGCCTTATATTCAGCAGTGTTATTTGTGCAATCGAACTCTAGTCTACAAGATAAAAAGTGTTTGTTGGTTTGAGGATCGATTAAAACACAACTAGCTCCAGATCCTTCTTGAGTTTTGGAACCGTCAAAGTATAGAACCCAAAAAACATTTTCTGTTTTAACTAAGTTAGTATCACTACCACCTGAGTCAGTAACTAATCCTACTATGTTACAGTCAATATCATCGGTCCGAGAAAATTGAAGGAGGTCAGACTATTCATCTGAGTCATGGATAACTTCTTTTGATTGATAATTACCTGGTTCAATCTCTAAGAAATAATTTCCCAACATTGAAGATGAGAAAGCTACAGCTTCATTCTTTTCCTCTAATTGAGTTACGTTTTGTTTCATGTGAGGTTCTCTCAGTATTTTAATCTGATTTTTTCTATTTTGGTATTGTAACCATGAATGAGACCAATCTATTGCGAAGTAACCATTTAGTTTCATAGACCAGTCCCTGCTCAATATCAAACCATAAGCCTCATGAATATCAACTACCATTATATCAACGAATTGACACACTCTAGAATCTGCTGACAGCCTAATAAGCACATCTTTTTTATTTCTCCAATGACTTTAACAACAATTCTATCTAACTCTATGATTTGAGATGGGGATGGAATTAGATGCCCATTAATCCTTTTGCAAATTGACAACGGCATGACATTTGAGGAAGCCCTAGAATCTACCAAATAGTTATGCACGTTATGATTAAAAATTTCAAAAGTCAGCAAAAAAGGCAAAGTTTGTGATCGAGATTTCCCGTCGATGCTAGCTTTGTTTATCTCAGTATTTTCCTCAGTGTTTTCTACCGAAGTACTAGCTTGTGGGTCAAAAGCTTCCAAAAAATTATTTCTTTGTTGGGGAAAACTACACATATCAAATATAGAGACATTTGCTTTTGCTTTCTTAATATCTTCAATTATATCATATCCCATGTCACATTCTTTTGGAACTTTTGGCTGGTTTTCTTTCTTGTTCAAAGTAACTTTTGGCTGTTTGGTTATCTCTGCACTTGATTCTTTTGTAGGCGCTGGGCTTTCCTTAGGCTGCAGTGGAATGACAGTTATGTGTATTTTGGGTATTTCCTTCACAACCTTGGCTTTAGGTGCATCAATGGCTTGATCAAGCACCGAACCTTTACTTCTAGTGGTGACATTAATTGATGCGGTCTGAACTTCATCAACAAGATCTTCAAAAGAAGGCTCTTGTGGGAACCCAATCCCATAAGACCATTGTGGTGTTGGGATCGGGTTCTTCCTATTCAAAAATATGCTCTTCTGCAGGCTCTTTCTAATCTGTTATCTGCGCATCTAGCATTTGATTCATCACTAGGCTCATTGAATTTATCCATTGTGGACAACTCTTTCCTGAGTGTTGTTCTTGATGTAAGGTACAAAAATGGTCCATGCCTACTTCATTTAAATTTCGAACAGCAGAATTGTTTACAGGCGGAAGCGGCTGTCCACTTTCATCCCTTTTCTTATAGAAAGGTTTGAATGGTTTCCTGGAAGTGTTGGCTGCCTTATCTTTCTCCAGATCTACAATTTTATTAGAAAGTTTTTGCATCATTTTAACCATATTCGCCATATCTGTTGATGGTTCCTCTTTATTTCTGGTTAACAAAAGGGGCTTCTTAACAGTTGCTGGCTTTGTTTCCAGGTCGAGAGAATGCTTAGCAATGCTATCTGCTCCTTCTTCTACCTTCTTGGCTTCTTCGAAGTTTTCTATCAAGCTAGTTTTCTTTGTTCTTTTAACAAACATTGCTATGGGAGGATCAAGTGTTGTTGTATAATATTCAACTAAAGATTCTTCAGCGGGTCTTGCTGCACCACTAAAATTATTCAACAGTGTAGTGAATCTTTGATTAAATTCTTGAACCTTCTCTTTCTTTTCCATTCTCATGGATATCAATTCTTTCATGAGTGTAGCAATTGTTTTCTGATTCCCGTACTTTTTTAAGAAGCATTTCTCAAAATATTCCCAATTCGATATTGAACTAGCTTGTAGACTAAAATACCAGGAAGATACCTTGGGTTCAAAAGTCTAGGGAAAACTCCTACAGACTACATCTTCTTGTTGCACATTTAAAACACTTAAAGCCAAATAGAAACTCTTAAGATGATCTTCAGCAGAAATACCCTTCCCAAGATCATACTTGGGAAAAACCTTTTCTGGATTCTTGGGCAGATCATGGAATGGAACAGATAAATTCAACGCTCCTCTTTCTCTCCATGCCGACACAACCATGGCTCTACATGGAGAATGTGGTGGAGTATTATGTGGAGAATTATGTGGAGTATGTGGTTCTTCTAAATCTGGAGGAGTTTCAAGTCTGATTTCTCCAAGAGGCTCTTTGATTTCTTCTAAAGATAAATCCACCAACTCTTCTAAGTTATGAACAAGAACTGAATCTCTTGTATACTGTGTTTCCCTTTTTTAGGGGCCCTTCTTCAGGGGAGTAGGGGAATCGCATTCAAACCACCAAGATTCCTAACATATGCACGGGTGTGTCTCCTTAAATTCAGTACTTCAACAAAAGGAACATCATACAACGTTTCTGGCTGTTCAGTTTCAGAATTGGGATCTTCTTGATTTATTAATTCTAGATCTAAATTGTCTAGGATAGCTATTTCAAGTGGGTCTTGAGTTAGTCTTCTTCTAAAGAAAGGATCTTCTCTGCCAGCCATGCACTGGTGGCCCTCCTTCTAGCGCCAAAAACTGTTGATGCCACGAAAATCATGGCATTAATCAGCAAGGGATTCTCCCCGGTAAGCAAGCCTAATTAGATCGCTTACCGTTTGGTGTGGGGAATCCGTCCGGTTAACGGACCAGCTACTGCGTAAAATTTAAAGGTTTGTTTTCCCTTTCACCGGTTGCGGCCTGATCCACTATTTATGTATTTTTATTTTTAAAGATGAGATGTAAGTGCTGTAATCTAAATGCATGCAGTTAAACAAATCTGATCTAAAACTGTTTAAGCAAATTTAATCTATCCTTGCAAGGAGCAAACTTAAAGAATGAGTAATAAACTGGAAATGCAACCAAGAATTTCAGAGATAGTTGTTCTAATTAATAGAAGGATTTACAACAGAAATTAAAAGATTATCAAAGATAGCTTTGACAGAGATAAACATTCCATTACTCATTTTACACAGAAATTTTGCATAGGAAAATGAAAGCATTCATAACAGAGAAATAATTTAGATTAGTTAAGAACGATCTCACAGTCAATGTATGAATAACGCAGAAATAATTCGGCCAACATTCAACACATTCCCACAACAAAAATCCATGCAAGCTTTCTTTAGGCAAAATAGAGCTTCCTTCATTGATGTAGCAAAGTAATTCACGTACAAAATTAGTCTGTCCTTTCACCTACCAAAAGTACATCTCTTCTCTTCTATCTCTATATTTATAGATTTTACAAAATTTGCCTCTTCCCAAAACCTAACCGTAGGGAGACCCAAAATTTTGTCTTCTAGTGCCTAAAGAGACAAAAGCAATTTCTAGTTGTTTTACAGACATTTATACAATAAAATAATTCCAGCCGTCTTTTACAAAATTTACAATAAAACAAATTAAAGTGCAAATGGTCCTGCCACTTCAGTCGGTCTTTCCATTTCTGTTGAGGCGCTCACTTCGACAGGCATGCTTGCTTCAGCTGCTTTGCTCGCTTCAACTGGTTGTCTACACTTTCAATATAGCTGGCCTACTGGTTGATTTCTCACATAATGGTATTACCCCTTACGCAGATCTGATTTAACGATGGCTACTCCTGCTACAGTTGCCTTGGTGATGCTTTCTAGAAAAAAGGCATGGATAGAGGTCTGTCCAATGAATCGATGGAGGTCGTAGGGATTTAGGACATTTATCTTATTGATGTATTCTATTTCTGCGTTTAGCTCGCTCTGCAGATCTTCCTAACGCTGCTTTCTTTCAGGAAACTCATAAATAGATTGAGGTAAAACCATGCCACATTTCTTATAGTTTTCCATGATTTTTGAGTAGAATGTGTGATAGATCTTAACGGTTTTCTGGATTTCAACACTTAGCTTTTCGTTTCAATCCCTACAAAACTCGAGGACTCCACAATCCAAGTCCAATTCATCAACGGTCTTTACCCGTAGGTGCAATAGGAAACCATATTTCCCTTCCCTCCATTCATATTGTTTATTAATCTCCTCCAAGTGATGCACATACTTCTTTTTTAGCTTCAATGCCTCGACCTCAATGGCTGTCATCCTTGTTATCATTTCCTTCACCCTGCATATCTCTACTGAAATCAACATCAGTAATTGATAAACTTTCTTCTGCATCTCTCATGCTTGTACATGAAATGCAGTCAGGTCCTGCTTCTCATTTGCAACCTTGAGATGCTCTAATAGCTACTCTTTTTCCCTCGTCAGCCTGGATTTCTGAGATTGCCAACTGCATTTCTAGTGTGATTTTCTTGTCCTTGAGCTGTAGGATTTGCAAATTTGTTTCTTTCTTTTCCTCATGAAGCTCTTTGTACTTCAATCTTAACTCGTTGCCTTTCAACACCTCCTTCGGCATGTTACCTTTTACTTTGAAACATAGTTCCCTGTACTTCTTAACTTCTTCCACCAGACGATCAACATTATATTTACTTGCTTGAGCCGAAGACACAGTGCATGATGCCGTGAACACAGGGTCTCCGTCAGTCCCTTTAACAAGTGGGGTTTCTGATACCCTGATTTCGAATTGACCCTCTCCAATTTTCATCTTCTTCTCTGATATTTCTACAATAACCTTCTTCCTCTTATCAAAATAAATGAAATCCAGGTTGGCCACTTGGTGCTGCTTTGAAGGAGTGTATGTGGTAAGTGCTAATTCTTCAGTTGTGACAATCCCTTCATTAGATATCCCTGATTGGCTTATTATTGATAGATCTAATTCCATGACTCATAGGCTGGACATGCCCTGTTCCACAGCTTTCTTAGATTCTTCGGCTTCTTCTCTTGCTTTCCTTTCTGCTTGCTCTGCTAGGTCTACTAGTTCTGCTGCCTCTCGCTCTTCTCTCTCCCTTATCGCTCGCAACTTTTCGGCCTCTTCTTTTTTTATTCTTTCGGCCTCTTCTTGCTGCAATTTGGCATCTTCTTCTTGCAATTTGGCAGCTCCTTCTTGCCGGATCCTTCCTCTTCGTCTTTCCAAGCTTTTGCTTCTTGCTCCTGCTGAGCTCTAGCATCTTGTTGCTACTTGACTTCTTGCTCCTTTTGGAGTCTTTCTTCTTCTTCCTTTTCCTTCATCTTGGGCTCCTATGATTTGGATGTTGCTGCATCTTGTTCCTTTTGGATCAATCCAACCGGTCTGGGCCTGGGACTTGCTCTACTTTTAGGGAGGTAACATTTTCCCAACTCAGTCAAGTTCCTAGCACTCCATAAAAATTCTTCATCCTTGTCCCAAAGATGTGCATACTCAAAAGTAGCTCTGACATTGGGACAGTGTTCAGTGAATCTGCCATTAGGATATGCCTCCTGAAAAAATTTGTGCCAAAACGAAAAACTTCCATGTCCCAAGCAAAGGTTTCACCATCTTTTTCTTTCTGGAGACTATATGCACCGATGGTGAAGGGAATTGGTGGGTACATGCCTTTCTTCTTCTCACTGAGAACCTTGCTGACCCCACTGATGAAGCGCTTCCTTACAGCTTCTTTGTGCACTACAAAGTCCATGACATACCAAGGAAACAAAAAGGGAGGTTTAGTTCCTCCACTCATTCTGATATAGGTGCCCTCAAGGGAGAAGTAATAGTCCCCAAATTCTTCTATGATAGGCATGCAATTTTCAGACAAACAATTTGGCTCTTCTTTAAAGATGAGCTGATACAGGGGCATGATGAGCTTTTCACAAATCTGTTTGTAGTGACTTGCGTATTTGTTTTCCCATGTGAGTTGATAAGCTACAAAGAGAGGGGACTCCTTTTTGTTCCAAACGTACCCAAATCAGGAAAAGGGTGCTTGCTTAATAAGCAGTCTATTAAATATGAAGACATGAAGAAATCAACCTTCTTCTGGGTCAGTCCTCCTTGGGAAGTAGTTAAGAGTGAGACCATGATGTTTGAGATTATGTCAGCCCCATTGAAGATTGTACCGAACGTGGCTACATGGACCATCACTGGCACCCAGCCAAGCTTGAAGATGTTTCCATTTGGCATGCCGAAAATTCGACTCAGCATTAAGGCAATGAGTCTGTAAGGAGTCCTCAGAAGCACACTTTCATACTCCCCGTTGGTTCTTTGCCTGATCTGCCTTTCAATTATTAGCATCTTCCTGGCGGATTCTAGAAGGTCCACTATTTTCTTTGCTAGATAGTCATTGTTTATGCAAACCCTTGCCTGGGGTAACCTGTAGCTAGACATGATTTGTTCTAGTGCGAAGGACGCAAGATTCATCCCGATGTTATCGTTAATTAATCTTGTATCAGTTTTCACATGAGGAATTATCCAGCCAATAAATTTTGAGCATGGGAATAGTTCGTGACGAGTTGCTGCCTTGTGAAGGCCAGACTTCTTAATGTTCAAGTAGACCATGGTTTCTTCTAAGGTTTCCTCGGGGTACTTCTGGTCTTTGATAAACCTGTACAACTCACCCCACTGAAATTCTGGGGCGGCAGCTCCTGGGGCTACTCCCATTATAGTTTTTGTATCACAAAACATTGTCTCAAGCGAGGTATCCAACAAGATTTCTACATCTGAGTCTGACTCAGAAAGCTTAGCCTTCTGCCTAGCAGATCACCTGTGCATGTCAAACATGCGATGGCAATGAGGGTACACGTGAGAGATTTGATAACTTATGAGCAACACGCAAAATTTGAATTTTCAGCGCTTAACAAAAATTGAGCATACACACAGTGTTAGCTAGCTTTTTCCAAAGATAAAAATCATGAAGAGAAGCACTTAAACACTGTCATTCATGCATTTAAACGAAGACTCGAGCGCTGCTAGCGAGGGAAAAATATCTTATTATCCTGAGCTGAAACATCCTACTGGGGCTAAAGATGAGCTTGTAAAAAAAAATGTCGGCGTGGGGTAAAGTGTTTCTCAAAATATCATTTGGATTTTCATAAGTTCGGCCTTTCTATAATCAAACGAATGCGAGGGAAGAGCCCCTCCCTAACAAAAGGATGACTGACAGGCTTAAACTGTATGCGCGTGGAGCACAATGCATAGTGTCCTAACGGGGATGAACACATAATGGTATTCTTTTGATCTCGAGCGAGAGATGCCTGGCAAACTAAGGGCAATAATTTTTTATTGGGTACAGGATTCCCACAAATCACATGAAAACGGGAACCACTTGGGCGTTATGCAGGTTCCACCTTTAGGAACATAAAAAAAAAATAGATTTAAAGCTAAAAATGAGCAATCAACGGGGTTTACTGGAAAATAACGAAGGGAGGAAAACGAGGACCTACCTGTCAGTCTCAGAATGGCTCCTTGCGGTCGATGCGCGTACCCAAGCTAGTGACAGTCTGAGCTTCAAATGGCAAACAACAATGCTTCTCTGTTTTGACAAGAACAGAATGAACAACCCCATTGGGTGAATGCATATATATATAACATGGGACATTAATTCCCGCGAGGTGGGAAGTTGGAGGTTTAAATATGCACGGGGCTCAATGCAAACATCAATTACTCCGCACAGGGCTGAAATACATTTTTGCCAACTAACTCTTCCCGTTTTCCAAAAAAGGGTTGCGCCATGGTCGGTGAGTCAACTGGTAATTCCTGCGCAACGACCGACAGTTTTAAGGGAAACTCCTGGGACTAGACACCACGATGAGGATTAAAAAGGAGATCAGCGAATGTGAAGCTAATGAGACACACAATCGGTCGGAAAAATTAAACTTAGAAGCTGCAACCCAGAAGCACAACGAAGTTAAGGCAAAAAGGGTGCAAAAAGTGGCGGCGAAATTAAGGTTAAACTCATCACCATAGTCGGTGATTTTAACATTAAACACCGCAATGCATACTGACTTTAACACCTTTTATCGGCCAAAATAAAATGGGATGTTGCGCTGCGGTCAGAGCTCTTGTCTTTAAAAACTACGACTGATCGGTGAGGGATAAACATGACAATTGCACAACGATCGATCAATATAAGGTTAAAATTTGTGCAATGGTTGCAAATTTTATCTTAAAAAACGACGCAATGGTCACAAATCTTGTCATTAAAAACTGCGATTAAAGCTAGAAAGGAACTTTTACTTAGCAGAAAAACAAAAAATCAGTTGAAGGAAAAGAGGAAGCTTGAAGAGTTAAAACAAGTTTCACAGGCTTAAAGGACTTCTTCAAAAAATAAAATGAGGGGCCCCACTATTCTACAAAATTTTGGGGGGGATGTTGCAGCAACAACTAGTTGTCCTGGGATCTGAGGTGACATGTCCATAAGGGTCTCAATCAATGAACATGGAATACCTCCCGGGGTCTCACAGATATGATAGTTGATGTAGTGCTGCTGTTCGCCTACCTTTTGGTAGCTCTACCTACTGGAGGCACCAGGAAGAAAGTAGTGTTAGACAGAACAGGATCCTATCTGCACTGGAGTGGGCTGAGTGAGTGAGATCTAAGTCTAAGATAGTAAAAAAATCAATGGCATGGATTGATGTAGAAATTGAAATTGAAATTGTATGCATGTGTTCCGGTAACCAACAATAGTCAATGACAATGAAAGACAAATCCACATGTAATGTACAACTAATGAGGGAAAGCTTTATGCATCTTCCAAGCAAAATATGTGAACATAACTATAAGACAATAAATATATAAGAAGAGAGGAGATAAAAAGAGAAGCGGAGAAGCTGAATAAAGTAAACCACGTACATATCTGCTACAAAAATTTGAAGAAGCTGATTAAAGCCAAGGTGAAGACATGGGAGATTAAAAAGAAGTTATCATTTGATATTTACATTGCTAATATTCGAAGAAAACCACAAGTTTCCACCACTGCTAAAAACAAATTGCCCCCAAATCCCTTGATGTCAAACAAGTAAGAGGAGGAAATTTTTTTCCCAAGTGTTGATCAAAAACATATGTCAAGCACATCTTCCAATGTACTTCAATGCTTCCATTGCAACAACATCAAACTAGGCATACCATCCTTTGAACCACCTAGCACTTTTCTTTGAACTTTAACTGCCTTCAAAGAGAGCCGCAATTCCATTGAACTAACACCTTATCTCTGTTGTGCTCTTCTCATTTGGAACCAAAAATTATGCTCTCTTTTTTTGAAAGGGAATGAAAGCAAGGGTATGAATATGATATATGATGTGCAAACAAGAAAAGCTCACCAAATTCCCAAAATCAACTGTTCAGTCACTTTCCCAAATAGGAGTAAATTTGTACTGCAGTGGCATTTACCCTGGGTGACATTCACCAAATGTGAGCGGAAGTGCCAGTAGGGTTTCCCTGAGGACATTTTCCATTGGAAAAGGAAAATGCATTAGTGCTTAAATACGCTGATTCTAGGGAATAACGAGTACTTAAAAAATTGGTCCTGCTTCATGTTTTCCTACTCATTATATTTATTTTATCCTGAAAAAGTATTGCAGATAAGATAATGTACAACACATAAAAAGACCTGCAAATTGTTTTCGGAACCAACCTGTCTTTGGAAACCTAAACACAACTGATTGAACTGATCAGTACGGTCTCTGAGCTCTACTTGTAATGTATGACTGCTGCTTAAACACATGGTATCTAGTTCCTGAATTCGTGTTTCCCAGGCCTGGGCTTCTCGTAACTATTCATCCTTGTATAAGAGCATTTCCTGAGCAGTCCTATGTTATAAATTGAATATACAAAGAAAAACAAAAGATAATTTTTTTGTAAGAATCATACAAACAGAAGAAGAGAAACCAAAATTTAGATAATTTCTACCACTAATTTTAATGATTCAGGGATGCCTCTTGAGTGCAACTCCAAGTGTTACAGGGATGCCATTTTTGAAAAGTGGGATTGTCAAGGTAATAGATTTGTATGCATAGGCATACAATTTGTAATAAATTTGTATGCGTAGGAATACAATTTTTCAATGTGAATAGGCAGGTACTGTGTTGTTCCTTCCTCTGTTCAATACCCAGGATTCCCATTCCAGATGCCCCGTTCATGCCTTGTTAGATAGGAAACAAACCCTTCGTTTTGCTAGGGTTTAGGGTTTAGGTATTGCCTATTGAAACTTTTATTTCACATCAATTAAATAAATGAATGCTTCGAAGAGTATTGGACTATGAATACAATTTCAATGATTCAAACACTCACCTTATTTTTCTTAACGGGTTGCTTGATACCTCTTGAACCTTTGTGTCTATTTCTATTCTAGGACCGTTGGAGCATAGCCCAGCTTCTGAATCTTCCCAACTCCTCCCAATCCCAATCCTTCAATGGTTGTGATCTTTGTGACCAGCAATTATGCAACAACCATGAAATTGGGCATCGCAGACGACTGTGATGAGGACAATTTTGCTGTTGATCCTTTCACAAGAGAGAGAGACGATTAGATGAAGATGTGGTTCGAGATCAAAATTGAGTTGATCCATACATGGCATCTTCGATAGCATCCCAACTAATAGATCCAGACCAAGACTGGGCCGGAGGTGAACTTTATCTTAGCTGAACTGAGACGTTCTTGCAGCTTGTATCTCAATTCCATATTGAGTTACCTACTCTCGTCTTCCATGAAGATGATAGAGGAGGCAATCTTGACCAAATTTGGCACCCACCAGACTTGGGGATTTTTGTTTTTTGAATTTAGTGAAATGTTTTTTTTTGAATTTTTTAATATAAGTAAAGTTTAATGGATAGTTTTTGTGTGCTATAACGATCTTTTTTTCACAACCCCATAAAAACCATACTCCTATTCATATAAATAAATCAAAGTATATAGAATTTACATCAAGTACATCAAGGATCAAAGATCAAAGAGAGGACATAATATGTACCAAATTATGTAAATGTCTGTGACAACATATCCATAACATAAAGTATAAATAGCATACTGCCTGCTCTGTTAAAGTATCTCAAAACTATAAAGAAAATAAGAACAGTTGAAATGATGAAAGGATAGGTTTTGACCCATGGAGAGACTACTCTGTATATAAAATGTCCTCGGGGAAAGAGAGTGCCTTCTTTCACAACCTATCCATTACCCTGTTGAAATCTCTTATATGAGCCTAAACGAAATGTTTGGAAAAGACTCTTGTAAGGCACGAATTCTAAGCATCCACTAGTCCAACAATGCAACCTGAATATTGCAAATTTTGTTTTCCCAATCAATGATGACTTTGGAGTCCCCCGCAACATGCAAAGTAGGAATGTTTCTGTCATTTGCTAAGAACAAGAGAATCCAAAGTGCTAATAGCTTATCACTAGTGTTTATATTGCTTCCACATTCAATCAAAAAATTGACCGAGTGCCCCTTTTCTAAATGCAATTTATGACCAACCCCACCTAATGACTGACCCTCCTAAGAGGCTCCATCGAAAAAACCCAAAGGATAATGTTGATTCAAAATAGGCGTGATAAGGGAACGAGTCTTCATAGATTTTGAGGACCCTTTCCACTCTTTATAGATTCTCACAATGGAAAAAATAACTCGTTTATAGTTTAGTACCATGTTTTCAAATAACACCTTGCTTCGATGTGTCCACATATGCCATAAAACAAAGACCAATAGAGTCCTATGCAAGGGTATGGAAGATTTCCATGAGCTTAGACTAGTAATAATTGACACAGAATCCCAGTTCCATATTATTTTTAATAGATCCCTTAATTCATCCCATATTGTATAGGTGAATTCACAATGCATGAATAAGTGTAGAGTGGATTCATCTGATTTTTTGCATAAGAGACAGACCCCAGACTTGACGCCCCCTCTCTTCAAGTAGTTTTCCCAAGTGAGGATCTTATCCTCTAGAACAAGCCAAGTGAAAATTTTAATATTAAATGGGTAGTTCCACTTCCACAGGTTGCGATTCCACCAATATGTGTTGAATGGGGAAAGATGGAATTCGGCTTCATATGCATCTTAGAGGTAACCTCTCCTGAAGAGTGATCCCAAGGCCAGACCAATGAGTCTTATTTTTCTTTAAGAATAATTCCACAATGGTGAATTCCAAGAGTATAGTGTGACCATTTTGTGGCTAGTTCACCACTAATATCTAGATCAGTTTCCTGAAGCCAGTTAGAAAAAGCATGTGAATTACCAACAATATTGGAAACTTAATATAGGAATATTTTACCTATTCTCTTAAGAAATGTAGTCAGGGGTTCCAAAAGCTTGTAAAAACCTTCACCACTTATGAAAGGATCCTACCCATAAAGAAATCTATGACCATCTCCCACACATCGGGCCAACCACTTCTGGATAACTAGAAAAGAAACAACAAGATTCTTCCATATGTTAGAGATTCTTCCATATTGCACTATGGTAATGTTTGAGGCTGGTGCATGCTCCAATCTGGCTAATAGAAGTATAAATGTACTTTTTTTGAAATTTTCTTCTAATTTTCAGGCTGTAAATTAACTGTTTGTGAAATTGGAGAAAATAGAAGTCAATAGACATCTTTATCTATCCCTTAGCCCAACCTCCTGTGACAGGGCCATGTTGTTGAAGCTTGAAACACACAATGCACTAGACAGGTGGGGAGCATATACCATAAGATGAAAACGTGTGCAATTGAACTAACCAGAGACTGCCTAGCTCAAACATGTACTGGGGTTGATATAAACTATTAATGTTACGACACACTAACATACATATTTGTTGACCAAGCCAAAGGCATGATTTTGAACCATTTCAGTCTGCTGCCTGTAGTGAAAAAAACCTATACTACCAACGTTATGAAACTGACATACATATTTGTAGACCAATCCAAAGGCATGGTGTGACTGTATTAAAAAAAACATACTTAGTTGAAACTGCAATGTGGAGGCTATTACAACATGGCAATTTTTGTTTTAAACTTGTTTTTAAGACCTAACCTATATGAATGTCTTGGATGGTGAGAGAAGGATGAAATGTCCAGTATCAATATCTTTAGAGCTTTGATGATTACACTCAGCATTATTAGTGAGAAATGAGAACAGGCACTTAGTTTAATATGGACTTCCATGCTAATATTAGAGCTAGCTTCCACCAAAACTGTTTTCCAAATTGTCTTTCTCAGCAAATTTCAATCTTTGCAAGGAAACCTCTAAAATATGATCCTCTGAGTAATCATTTAGATAGCCCTATTCCACTATTAAACCTTATTTTTCTGCTAATGATTCCAATTCCTCCTGCACTTTATTTAGACCAATATTTTTGGCATCCAACAAGTTACAAGCAATCTCCATGCCCTTAACCCCATGTAACAGAGCCATAGCCTGTACATCAGGTAAACATCCACTTCTTGCACTAGGTTTCTTCGCAATTCGATGCCCTGTGACCAGATTATTGGAAAGTATGGGCACATTATAATTGACCATGAAAGGGAATGCACCGACAATCACAACCCCGGTACTAGAAAGAACTTGAGATGGGCCATAGTCCAGTGATAAATTCAAGGGACAAGAAGCTAACCCTACCCATTGCCCCTCATGGTTGGGCTTGAAATAACCCAATGCTCTTCTGATGGAATCTAAATTTCTGTTTTCATGGTGTGCTGCTACATATAGAAAGGTCAGTATTGTAGCATGTCAAGGCCTCCTATCAGTTATGTGATTTGTGGTGATATAAGAAATTCAACGAGATTACAGTTTGGTCGTTTATGCTAATATGAGATATTGAATGAGATAATATATGGGTTGTTTATGTTATCATCCAGGTAAATTTATGTTGGTTGATGAATACAACTAGTGGGATACAGGCTACACACACTGAAGTTAATCTGTAGAGAAGAGTAAAATCCTTAATTGTAATTAACAATGATTTTGCAAGGAAAAAAGAACTTGTGATACAAACCTTTAAGAGTGAGACCAATGTCAACTTCCGGAGATCGATCTAGAGAGGCTACCTGATGCAAAGAAGCACCCCCCAAGGGGTTGTAACATATGTGGTCAACAACTCCCAATATTGGATGAGTTCCAAAATGCCCTTCAAGATTTATTGTCTGTAATGCATGTTGGAATATTCTCCCCATCATTTTTTAGTTTTGCATGTCTGCGTGCATTTTTGCATGCATCCAGTCATCACCTTGATGGTCCTCCCAACACCTAGAGCTTGTTCCTTGCTCTCCATAGCCTGTCTACAACCCCCAATTGGCCTCCCACCTACCTAAAGCGCCTTCTTTGAGTTTCTGCATGCCTAGTGCAGCTTTTCCCACCTACCACAGTCAGTTAGGGTGCATTTACTCACCTACCACCAGCTATCACTTAGTTAGGGCACCTTTTCTCACCTACCTGGAGTTATCACTTAGTTAGTGCATGGAATGAGTAGTTCTTCCACTGATTTCTCATCCTAACTACCTGTAGCTCCTAGTTAGCTAGTTTCAGAGTGCCACTTGACCCTATTACAGCCTCATGTGCCCCCCTTGGAGTCTCCATTCCCTGATTTATTCCTAGATGGTTATGTTAGACTCAGTTAGACACACTTGACTGAATATTACCATTTATGACTGATACTATTGATTGGATGATGTCTCCATTATTATCCAATCTATAATTTGAGCTTAGATTTGAATGCCCCTAATTGGCTAATTTGAATCCTATATGATGCTCCATCATAGATTATTGTAACACATTCTTTACATTCATAATTCGATGTATGATACTGATATTGTCTATTATTCTGTGTTTATGAGTGATTATTGAGTGCATTCTTCTCTTCTTCTTTGCAACATTCTTGAGAGTTTGATTTTGAGTTTGTTACAGTTGCTAGATCCCTTGTAGATTATCACATGGTATCATAGCAAAAAGAAGCTATTTGAATTGCAACCATTGCAGCAGTTGCAGCATTTCCTTGAACAACTATCTTTTCACGTGAGCACTAGAAGCCTATGAGTTCCCACAACAAATACTTGTGCTATTACTTGAATTCATTGGATAAATCTAGTGAGGTATAGCCAGGTGTGAAGGAATTAGTCTATGTGCTCAGTGTTCTTAAGGTAGTGTTCAGTCGAAGTGTAGCATTCTCCATCAGCAAAAACTCTTCTTGTTTTGCAGGTTTATTCACCCATTCGAATTCTTCTTCATCTATTCGACTTTCTATGTTTAGATGGATCTAAAGCTCACATCTTCCAACTATGTTGAGTGGAAATCCAAGATGTCTCTCTTCATGAGATCTAAGAGCTTCACTAGAATACTCAATGGAGCGATGGTAGAACCTCTCAGTGCAGTTGAAAAGTCCAAGTACTTGGATATGAAGCAGTTGGCTTCCTCCTTCTCTCAATTTCTGAAGATGTTCACTTCGATGTCATCAATCTTACATCTCCTAAAGAGTTTTGGGACAAGATCGAATCCCTTTTTCAACAGAAAGATGATATGAAAGGACACAAATTGGAGAATGAGATCATATGTTTGAGACTTGACAGCTTCGAATCTATCAATTCCTTCCTCACCAAGTTGAAAAGCTTGATATCACAGTTGAAAAGATATGAGATAGTGAAAGAAGACAAGCAGCTTATTCTTTCCATTCTCTCAAAGTTGGGGGAAAACTTCTTATTTTTTGTCTCTACTTTTCAGTCAGCTAAGATGTCCATTCCAAAAGGGAAGTTTCCCTCACTTGATGACTTCATCCAATCTCTTACTCAAGAGGAAGAGAAGTTGATCTCCATGGGAATGATCAAACCCAAATTGGATTCGGCCCTTATAGCTGCTGAGGCCAAAAGGGCGAATGGTAAAGACAAGCAAAAGATTTCTGATAAGAGATCGAATGATACAAGGCCTACAGATATTCCATACCAATCAAATGGGGCTTCGAACTCAAGGAATACCAAGCATTCTTAGAAGAAAAAATCCAAGTGCACATATTGTCTTAGAGGTTTCCATCCTGAGAGTACTTGCATGAATAAGACTATAGATTTGATGGCTCAGTTACTTGAGAAGAACAATCTTCCTGTACCAGCATGTGCAAGGAAGAAAGATCCTGATACTGAACCCTCTAGATCCGAAGACAAAGAAAGATGTCATGCCCTCGTGGCAAGTGCATCGACAGATTCTTATTTCATCATAGATTCAGGAGCATCAAGACACATGTCTTCCTCCAAAGATCTCTTCTCCAAATTCAAAAGCTCAGTTGGGCCTTCCATCATGTTGGGCAATGATTCAAAAGTCTCCTCTCAGGGGATTAGAAGAATCAATTTGACTATGGTTACTTTTCTGATGTGCTTTATGTTCCTTCTCTTACAACAAACTTACTTTCAGTGTATCAAATGACTCATATTGGAGAGCCCAAAAGAGTGATCTTTTCTCCAAATGAAGTCGAGATACAAAACATGGTTTCAGGTGAAATCATTGCAAAGGGAGTTTTAAATCACAACTCCAAACTATATGAGTTCTCACACTTCTTACCTCTCTTGGAGCAATCAGCTCTCCATACTCATGCCAATGAAGAAAGCAGATTGTGGCATGAAAGATTTCGGAATATTAACTATAAGTACTTGCATGACATGCATGCAAAGGAGATGGTTGATGGGCTACCCAAGATCAAGTTTTCCAAAGGGAATTGTCATGGTTGTTTGATGGGGAAGCATCCTGAGAAGAATTTTGAGAAGGGAAAGGATAGAAGAGACTTTCAACCCCTTGATCTCATCCATATTGATGTGGCCGGTCCATTTCCAGATATGTCTCTAAACAAATCAAGGTATGTGATCACTTTTATTGATGATTATTCTAGATTTACTTGGGCATATTTCCTTAGATTGAAATCAAAAGCATTTGGGTTCTTCAAGTTTTTCGAGTCTGCTGTAGAGAAATTTTTAGATAGGAAGATAAAATCTATTCATACTGACAATAGTGGTGAGTACATTAAGGGTGAGTTTCAACATTTTTGTACTGAAGAGGGCATTGAGATGCAACATACTGTTCCCTACACACCAAAACAGAATGGTGTAGCTGAAAGGAAGAACATAACATTGAAAGAAATGGCCACCTTCATGCTTAAGTTGAAAGGGTTGCACCCTAGTCTTTGGCCAGAAGCCATTAACTGTGCCACCTAACTTCAAAAAAGAGTTCCTCACCAGAAACTCAATGGTACTACTCCTTTTGAAGCATGGATGAGATACAAACCTGATGTATCTCATCTTAAAGTGTTTTGATCCAGAGCTTGGGAAAGGATTCCAGTTGACAAAAGGAGATCTCTTGATTCACAAACCAGAGAGTGCATTATGGTAGACTATGCATTGGATGCAAAGGCCTACAAGTTACTTGATCCTACTTCCATGCCACCTAACTTCATAACATAGTTCCTCACTAGGGAGAGTTCCTCACTAGGGACTCAATGGTACTACTCCTTTTGAAGCATGGATGGGATACAAACCTGATGTATCTCATCTTAAAGTGTTTGAATCTAGAGCTTGGGCAAGGATTCCAGTTGAAAAAAGGAGAGCTCTTGATTCACAAACCAGAGAGTGCATTATGGTGGACTATGCATTGGATGCAAAGGCCTACAAGTTACTTGATCCTACTTCCATGACCACATTCCTGGAAAGGAGTGTACAGTTTGAGAAGTGACCTCTCCATGATACTGCTTTTGTTGAGCAAGATAGCTCAACTACTCCTCCTCCTTTGATTGATGAGAGCGATGCATCTTCACATGATACTTCATATTCAGAATATGAATATGGAGATGATGATGGAATGATAGATCTAGATCCACAAGACCCAGAAGGTCTAGTAGCTGAAGATGAAGATGAGAGAATGAGAGATCCAGATTCACAAGAACCTGATGCTCCTCCTCTTCCTCGATGGGATTCCATTACACTCCGATCTACCGGTGATTTGGTTGGTAATCCACATGATCATAGAATAACTAGATCAGATTTTCAGCATGGAAGGGTTCATCCTCCTCACAATGCTAATCCATTTCAGATCGATTGATCCTTATTCGGAAAAGAAGGACACTTACCTCCTTCTGGGGTGAGAGATAATATGCTACATTAGCATCCTTGAGTCTATTTTGAGGGAGGGATTTCTTCCCACTGGGTTTTCCCTCTTTCCTCACTTAGTTTATTTAGATTGATTGTACAAGGTGACTTTTGGTCTTAGTCACCAGGGCCCTATTTTACTGTTTCAGTTATTTCCTCATATTTTATCTTGATAGGGGGTGTTGGAATATTCTCCCCATCATTTTTCAGTTTTGCATGTCTGGATGCATTTTTTCATGCATCCAGTAATTTGCTTGCAATTGCATGCATCCAGTCATCACCTTGATGGTCCTCCCAGCACCTAGAGCTTGGTCCTAGCTCTCCAAGGCCTGTCTACAGCCCCCAATTGTCCTAACACCTACCTAAGGCACCTTCTTTGAGTTTCTGCATGCCTCATGCGCCTTTTCCCAACTACCACAGTCAGTTAGGGCACATTTACTCACCTACCACCAGTTATCACTCAGTTAGGGCGCCTTTTCTCACCTACCAGGATTTATCACTTAGTTAGTGCATGGAATGAGTAGTTCTTCACCTGATTGCTCATCCTAACTACCTGTAGCTCCTAGTTAGCTAGTTTTGGAGTGCCACTTCACCATATGACAGCCTTATGCGCCCCCCTTGGAGTCTCCATTCCCTGATTTATGCCTAGATGGTTCTGTTAGACTTAGTTAGACACACTTGACTGACTATTACCATTTATGACTAATACTACTGACTGGATGATGTCTCCATTGTTTTCCAAGCTAGACTTTGAGCTCAGATTCAAATTCCCTACTTGGCTAATTCGAATCCTATATGATGCTCCATCACAGATTATTGTAACACATTCTTTACATCATAATTCCATGTATGATATTGATATTGTCTATTATTCTGTGTTTATGAGTGATTATTGAGTGCATTCTTCTCTTCTTCTTTGCAACATTGTTGAGAGTTTGATTGTGAGTTTGTTATAGTTGCTAGATCCCTTGCAGATTATCACAATGCAGCCCTCACCATGCCCAATAATGTGTTTTTTCCAGGAGGACAAGATGAATGTTGTTGTGATGAAGAGGAAGGAAATACAAGTGTGTAACCAACACGGTTGTACTCCTCGTCTTCAAATGCATTGAGGAGAGGAGGAAAGTAGCATGTGAGTGGGATCTAGCTTAGGAAACTGTTAGGAAATAAAATACATAGTAAATATGAATACCTAATTAAGAAGAATATTTGCACGATGAAGAGAGAGGACATGGGACAAAAACTTGAGAGGTGTTTTCATATATTATACTAGTAGCTAGTAACTAATTGCAATCTTCCTGTGACTAGCTAGTCGTATTTATATTCCCGTGACTAAATTAGTCATTTATGTTAGTCATTTTTATTTTAGTCACTTGTTATCTAGTCATATATTTTATCCCGTGACTAAATTAGTCGTTTATCTTAGTCATTTTTTGTTGGCTTATTTAAAATTGCTCAATTTTAGTCGTTTATCCCTTGGAAAAACAGTGGTGACTAACGTTTTTAGTCACCTAGTCACTTATCTCTCATTTTGTACTAGTGCTTCATCCAATCTATTCAAATACTTGGCCTTCTCAACATCAGCTTGAGGTTCGACCTCGTTCCCCATAGTTAACCTGTATAGTGACTTGTTGCGCAAGACCATTTGCATATCATCCATACAAGCAATGTAATTGAAGGGTGTCAAGATCTTGGGAGAGAGAGGAGAGTTCGAATTGTCCATGATAACTGCTGGAGTGAATAACCTGCAGCACTAAAAAAAAATTTGAATAACCTGCAAAAAATTATCAATTTTGGAGATAGACTAATACTGAGCACTACTTTTGGACAATAGGAATATTTTTCCAGATCCTTCACTTCTATCTATACCCCAAAGGATTTATCCAATGAATTCAATGCAATGGAACCAGGATTTGCTATGGAAATACAAAGGATTCCGGTGCACTACTAAAAGAAGCTTCTCAACCTATGCTCAAATGGCTCTGATACCATGTGAAACTCTAAATCACAGCAGATCTAAGAGCTAAGTGTACCTCACAGAGAAAGAATGAGCAGAAAATATGAATTAGAGTGAAAACTGTAATAAAAATGAGCAGACAATTAATCATGCATGAGAAATAAGATAGGAGTAGAATAATGTCACATGATCCAATAATCAGTATAATGAATAATGATGTTACAATGGAGAGAATTTGAATCACACAAGAGAATTCGAACCTCGGTTTTTCTAGCATAGGAATTGTCACCATTGAAGTGCTCCAAAAGACTCAAACTCAACCAAACTGATCCTAAACTCAGTTAATTGAAGACACAATTAGTTAACTGGCCAAGGAGGGCGCATTAGTGAGTTTTCTATGCAAAAAAGTCAAAAAAGGGTGCATGAGGCCACAATCAGTGGCATTCAGAGCTCTAAGCCCCCACAAGAGACAGATAACTCAGGTGGATTGAACTGAAACTCTAAGTAGGTTCCTATAAAATAGGAAATTGACTAAAGTGGTCCTAAAATGATGCATGCAGGGCTTAGAAGGTGGTAGATGGATCCTGGATGACATCTGCAGACCACTAGGGGAAAATGACATCATCAACTACTAGGAAAATGAAATAATGCTAGGTAGAACAAGGATGGAGCATTAAAATATCCTAACAAGTTAAATATAATGGAGGAAAATATGAAAGGTTCTATGAGAACAACTGATTTACTTAATTTAGAGGACAAGTTGATGGGAAATAAGAAAAATATTTATAATCTCATACAAAATTCAAGGGATACTCCCCCTCTAGGTGATGATGTGTTCCAGGATACTCATGAGGATAAAGATAATTTCCATGTTGAGAAATATTCCATGAATAAGAATATTTCAAGAGGAAATGATTCTAGTAATGGAAATCATCAGGGATTGTCACCAAGGGGTACCCAATTTCCCAAGATTGACATGAGAAATTTTGATGGCAATGATCCATTAACATGGATATTCTAGATGGAGCAATTCTTTGATCTACACCAGGTTTCAACTTTGCAAAAGGTAACTATTGCATCATTATATTTAGAGCTTGATCAATTTGTATGGTACCAATGGATTTGTGACCGTAAAAAGGACTCTATTATATCTTGGTCTATACTCATTGAAGAATTGATTGCACATTATGGGGATATTAATAGCAACACCTTATTTATCCAGTTAATAAATATCATTAAAAAATGTCTAGTTATAGAGCACACCAAGCAGTTTCAGAAGCTAAGTCTTAGAGTGAATAACATTTCAGAAGATAATATGTTGGATCTCTTTATTGGAACCTTGAAGGATAACAATATTCAACATGAGGTGCATCTCTTTGAACCACCATCCTTGGAGAAGGCGTTCGTGATGGAAATGAAGGTTGAAAGTAAAAATATGATGATGGAAACTATAAAGAACACCTCCAACACATACCAAGAGAATAATGTTCATTCTTTTAATCCACCTCAAAGGTTACTTGACACCTCAACAACTAGAGGAAAGAAGAGAAAAAGGCCTATGCTTTAATTGTGACAGCAATTATAGTAAGGGACATGAGTGTGGTGAGAAGAAATGATTTTATATAGATTGTGAAGAGGAAGAACCAAAAGAACAAGAACCATCCCAAGATGTAGAAATAGAAAATACTACTTCTGAAGATATTACTCACACCATATTTTTTCATGCATTGGATAGTATATGCACTCATCAAAATCTCAAGAACGAAGGATATATCAAAAGGAAAAAGGTAACAGTGTTGATTAATTATGGTAGTACTCATAACTTCATTCAATGTAAATTATCCAAAGTTCTCAATTAATTTGTATATCCAACATCATTGTTGGCAAGCAATGAATGGATATGGAGGAACTATCAACTGCTCAGGGAAATGCCATAATATCAATCCTATTATGGGGGAATTTGTATTGAATAGTTTGATGATTGCTATTCCGATGGTGGGTATGGATGTTGTCTTAGGAGTTCAATGGTTACAATCATTGGGAACATTGGATTTTAATTTTCAAAAGCTTTTCATGAAATTTTTATGGGAAGGCAAAGAATATGACTTAAATGGTATCATAGGGAAACCAAGCAAGGTGATAAGCTCTAATGGTATGACAAAATTGATGAAAAATGAGCATCAAGGTGTAATTGCACAATTATACTCATTAGATGTTCAAACATCTAAGTCTCCTATTTCCCCAGATCTTCAAAAGTTCATTAATAATCATTCCAAGGTATTTGAAGATATTCCAAAAGGTCTTCCACATGTTCGAGATTTTTATCATGTTATTCACTTAATTCCAGGAAGTGTTCCACCTAACATCAGACCTTATAGATAGCCCTAGGACCAAAAGAGTTAGATTGAGCATATGGTTGAAGAAATGTTAGAGGTCGACATAATTAGGCCTAGCCAAAAATGCCTATTTCATTAAATTTGGACATATTAGGAAAAAATTGGACTAATAAAGTGTGAATTTAGACTTTGAAAGTGTCAATATCAACCTTTCTAATGTGAAAAATTAGGTTCTGAAAGTGGCAATATTGGCTTTGAAAAGTGTGTTTTTCTATTCAAATAGTGTGTTTTTTGACTATTTATGAACCCTAAAATTTCATTTTTTTTATTATGAAACTATAAATTTCAATTCAAAAAGTGTTAATTTCAAATAAAAAAATGCAAATTTTGATTTGAAAAGTGTGAATTTCAAATCAAAATGTCACGTCCCCTCCCTTTGATCTGGATCAAGGAAGGGAACATGACTCAATTTCTGGGCTTTTGCAAAAACTCATCCCCATCACTAGTACAAAATGAGAGATAAGTGACCCAAAAAACGACCAAAATCCGCATATAAATGACCATTTTTGAGTTGGTGACCACTGGTAGAAAATTAGTGGCCATATATCACGTGACCAAAAATGTGGTCATATTTAGCTTGGTCATTTATAGCTTATCTTGTGGTCATATATTTGCTCGTATATTTAATTTGGTAATATATTTGGTCATTAATGGTCATGTGATAAATTACCGCTAATTTGCTACCAACAATCGCCAACTCAAAAGTGGTCATTTATATGCATATTTTGGTCACTTATCTCTCATGTTGTAATGGTGGTCATTTATATGCAAATTTTGGTCATTTTTTTAGTCATTTATCTCTTTTTAGTGGTTTTAGAATATAAATAGGGCACGATGGAATCGAACCACCAACCTCCTGCCTATAAGGAAGGTGCTCTACCATTGAGCTAGCACCCTTAAATATAAGACCGGAGCTTGAAAGATGAGCATTTGTTTGCGTGTTGTGGAAAGCTTCTTGCACCTGTATCATGTACCATGAAAAATACCTCATATTAGTTTAAAAGATAATAAAATTATAATTATAATAAAAACACCACATTACTTTCCCAATATCTGTCATAGATTTGTTTGTTCGAAAACAAAAAGAATTGTGGATCAGATAAGAGGATGTTTGTAGCCGATGTATGAGAGATGTTTTCAATCAGCTATTTGGAATGTTCTATATCCAACATGGTTGATATAGCATAAGTCGTGTCACCATCCTTCTCTCTGAATATTGGCTAACCAGTTGAATGCAAGCCATTGTTGGCTTAATATTAATCCTTTTCCACAATCGATCTAGAACTTGATTCATATTCTGAACTCACCTTCTCCATATTACAGTAGCTTAACATATCAAAGTTTTGCTTTTGCTTCTCTGTGAAGGCACCATCCCACTTCACTGTAAAAGTTGTTTCATCTTCACTTCGCTTAGGGTTTCCATCTCTTCATTTTATTTTCATGGACTGCAAGAGGTGAAGCATAATAAATCTGCACTTTACTTTCCCTCCATTGGGTCGTCTCCTCTTTGTCAACCACCAGTTGAAACAAGCTTGTTCTTCCACACCCATCGCAATTGTCTTTTTGCTATTTTTGTCAACCACAAAGCATCTAATATTGCTAAAATAATATCTAAGTGTGGGTTATGCTTCATAATACAACTAAATAAATAGTTTTTTCTCCATACGAGGGACATAATAGACATTCATAAACAAGAAATGCTTACCTCTCATATGTACATGTGCACTTCTGTTTTCTTCAACTCTTTATTCTTCACCTAAAGAAAACACAACACAGTTTCTGTTATAAATTATTGGTAAATTCTATAACAAGATATACTTCAGGATTACTATGCAAATTCAAATAACATTGACTGTGGTTATGTTCACTACCTCAATATTTAAAATTGCAGATACCTGAAAGAGATTTAAATTCAAATCCGTTCTCTTCAAAAAAATATATTAAACTCAAATGCCGACTTACATGTCACCCTTGCAACTGTGTTTATGTTGTCTGGTTGTTTAGCTTGGCCTTAGTCGACCCTTCTTCTTCTATGCCAAATTGGCCTGGGCCCTGCACACATTGGCCTAGATTTTTGTTGAATTCCTCTATTCTTTGATTCACTCGGCCTTTCCTCAAATTCAATCCTATGTTGGTTAGTCTGTGTATGTCAGCCTACTCTGCAAACAATCTGGGTCTGCACAGCTGTAACACACTTCACTATAAATGCATCCTATATAAAGTGCATGCACTGTGGCTACTGTAACACACTTCTGTATCTTTTGCAAGAGTGCTCTTTATCTCTTGCAACAGATTTATTTCTACTGTGAATCGATACCCTAATCACAGTCGCCTCTACAAACAAGTTCTTTTCTGCAGTTCTGGTCCTCATGTTGTTCCATCCACAGTTCCACGATTCTTTAAACTTCATCTAACTTTTGACCTTGTTAATATTCCCTCACTATTAAATAATAATAAAATGATTCTTTTTTGTCCTATCTTATTTTTTAGTTGGTCGTGTTTTCCATCTATCTCATTTGTGTGACTGGTATATTCTTTTGTCTCAATTGTGTGTTTGCAGTTCCTTGGTCTGTTTCTGATCAGTTGTGGTTTCTAGGACCTTTACCTGCTTGCTTCCTCCTCACCGTGGCTTAAGTACCATATCCAATTTAGAGAGACAAAACATTGGCAGGAGAATAACAATTGAAAATAAGAGAAACTTTTGCCTAATTATTGAATGGTGCATTGTCTCAGTACATAATATGATAGCAAAGAGTTTGTTGTGTAACTCCTGAGGACCTGAATACCTTTTTTATCAAATAACTATACAATTATTATATCACAATTACATCACTATATTAAAAGTACATATAAATTTATAATTACACCTATAGGTGTTTAGATATTATCTCATATTTTGGACTTCCTTGAGTGGATCAACAATATTATCTTATTAAGCTCAAATGCATCTTGATTAAGATTTAAATAAGTTCTAACTATGTGGTTGACTACACCTATCGGTGTTCACCAGCCAAAATACTTGTGGATGTGCTAGTGTACACCTAAATCTAATTATGAACATTATATGCAACATTTACGAGGATGCCATATTAAAATGACTCGTCATGAATTTTGTTCAGTCCTTTGGACAGCTACAGAAATTATTGTGTATATTTCGTTTATTGAGTAGGAATCATCACTTAAGATAAAGGTGGATGGGATAGATGTTAATGATTGAATCATAATTTATCTCTGTGTAAATATTGTTGCATTCATTTTGGGATGAAGATTTGACATATGTTGAGGCTAATTATGTAAACCATTGAAATTGTTTGCTTATTATAGGAGGTCACTGTTGGGAAGTGCAAAGTCCTTTGTACATCCAAAGATGCACGTAACTCATGGCCCACAGCGGAAGACTTGGATGATGTAGATTACTTTTTTTATCGATCATTTGATGTAGGCAAATACACCATATCAGAAAAATTTGGCGATATGGAAGGTTTGTCGAATTTTTAGATTTTTTTCTTCAATGCTTTACTTGATATATGTGATGGGCATGGGTATATAGCATATACTCACTAAAATCAAATACATTTTGAAACTGAGTTCATTTTCAACAAGCAGGCTTGGATAAATGAGTCCAGTCCATCACTCAATAAGCAGTTAAGTGGAGCAAATAAAGATCTGGCAGATAAATATATGGCTAATGGATCTCCTTTGCTAGAGAGGGATAAAGAAGGGAAAGTGATTTCAAAGGATGAACTAAATAAGAGTGATGTAGAAAATAAAGAAATGTTGTCAAGATTACCAGTTAAATAGGGTGGTGTCCCTGAGACTCCAAAAGAGGATGGTGTGCTAGAATCTCCAAAAGAGGATGGCATGGAGAATTCAAAAGAAGATAAAGTGCCGGAGGCTCCAGAATTGAAAATGAAAAAAAGTGAGACTCCAACGGGGGAAGTTAAAAAGGATGAGATAGAAGAACTCGAAAAGGAAGAAGTAGAAAAAACAGAAATTCCTTCAAAAGTGGTCGTTGAAGAAGACAATGCAAAAGAATCTGCATGATTAGAATTAGGAACTGGTGGGAAAAGAAACTCAGAAGTTCCTTCCAAATCCAAAGAAGACAGTACAAAAGGATCTGTATGATCTGAAGGAGGAACTCATGAGAGAAAATCATTGTCCAATGAGAAACACATAAGACACCTCCTTCAGGTCTACACTTGTCACTTCAAGTACACTCAAATTGTTTGGGATTGTTGTCCAACAATGACCTCCTATAATAAGCAAACAATTAATCCTCCTATAATGAGCATCATCTTTGGACAACCTTTTCCCATTTGAAGCTTTCTGAAACAACTTCGGAGCAGACACAGCCTGCCCTTGCTGCCTAAGCTTTTTAATTAAAGAAGGTTCTTTGTAACAAATATTTGCAGAACGTCTTCTTAAACTTGTCCTGAATAAAGCATGAAAAAAATTTCAAGCTGATGCCACAGAATCTTCTCAAGGTAAAAGCTAATTTTCAGAAAAAATAATTGACAGATATCAATGAGCATCATCTTTGGACTACCTTTTCCCATTTGAAGCTTCCTCATTTGCAGACCTAGTTGTTGTTGATGAGAAACTAGCTTCAGTATAAATGTTATTTGCAATGTTCCACATGGTCAAAACCTGCAGCAAGTTAGAAATGCAACCAACATTGCATGTGTTAATGAGTTACCAGCACAAATTTTCTGCAGGGTGGTCTCTATTCCACCAATAGAATCACCATTCTGCTCAATTTGGGTCAATGTAGAAGTAAATACTGCTTTCTCTTCCTGCCCAGAAATTGCATGCAAAGAAGGTTCTTTGTCTTGAATGTCAGTGCAAGGTCTTCCTAGATATGCACTGCATAAATCATGGAAACATTTTTCAGACTAATAGTTTGAGAAATCTTCCTACAAACCAACTCTCAAAAATATTGTAAGATATTTTCAGTGGCCACACTATTTTGGTTACCTATTCACATTCGAGGCTTCCTCATTTGTGGACCCATTTGATCTTGATGTACTATTGAATTCATTAGGAAGGTCACTTGTAATGTTTTGACACGGTCAAAATCTGCAGCTAGTAAGAAAAAAAACCAAGACTTCATCTGCTTTAATAAGGAGTTACCAGCACAAGCTTCCTCCAGAGTTTCTGGTGCACGAAAAGAAGCTTTGCTTTGATCAATTTGGTTCAACGTTGGAGTAAGAATTGTTTTCCCTTTATGTGTGCATTTTGTATCTAGTTTTGATTCTCTGCTACTAGGGAGACGTCTTCCAGAACACGCCCTGCATTAACAATTTTCTAAGTTCAAAAGATTCCATCGATATCAGAATGAACTCACAGTAATATTAACATATGCACTGAGGAAGTATATGGAACTATGAATAAAAATCAAGACCATGGCTATTTAAGTATATGGAACTATGAATAAAACTCACTGACCACACTGTTTTGATTACCTATTCAAATTTGAGGCTTCCGCATTTATGGATCCATTTGCTCTTAATGAGCTGTTGACTTCATTAGGCAATTCACCTGTAATGTTTTGGAATGATCAAAATCTGCAGCTAGTAAGAAAAACAATGAAGACATTATCTGCATAAATAGGGAGTTACCAGCACAAACTCTCTTGAGAGTCTCTAGTGCACTAAAAGAAAAATTGTTTTGATCAATTTGGTTCATCATTCGAGTAGAGACTGTTTTCCTTTCCTGTCTGCGCTTTGTAGCTAGTTTTGAATCTCTGCCACTAGTGAGACATCTGCCAATTAATAGCCTACATTAACAATTTTCTAAGTTCAAATATTCAAAAAGATTCAACCAATCTCAAAATGAACTCCCAATAATAACATCAACATAAGATAGTGAGTGTCAAGGACCACCCGTCTTGGTTACCTATTCACATTTAAGGCTTGCTCATTTATGGACTCATTTTCTCTTCATGAGCTGTTGACTTCATTAGAAAGGTCACCTGTAATGTTTTGACATTGTCAAAATGTGCAGGTATTAAGATAAATAACCAAGATATTACCTGCTTAAATAAGGAGTTACTAGAATTGAATGTAGCATCACTTTGATCACTTTGATTCAACATTGGATTAAAGACTATTTTCCTTTCCTATCTACAATTTATAGCAAGTTTCGAATCTCTGTTACTGACAAGAGATCTGCTGGTACACACCCTGGATTAACAACTTTAAAATTTTCTAAGTTAATTTATTCATAGCGAAGCGAAAGAATTACAGAGTTTTCAATAAGCATTGAGCATCTTATTGTAAACAACTTAATCTTTGAAGATTTCTCTCCTATCAACTCCTAACCTATTTTGTTTTCTCTTTGTCAAATGCTGCTAAGGAAAACAATGAAAAACAGTCTAAATATTAAATTGTAAAGAGTTGCCAAGTCTTTGGAATGCACAATTCCGATTCTCTTTGGGACGTAAGCATTTTGGTGGGGCCTGCACTGTGTTCTCAATTCTGTCTGGCTCCTGAAAGATGAAAATTTGCATATTGTTCGCTTCTCTAAAAATGCAACCTAAGTTATTTAAGGTTTATCAAAGGAGCAACTTTCACTCAAATATAATTAAATATCTAATCAATATGAGCTTTAGATGTACCTTGGTTCCAATTCGGTGCTTATCTTGCAGTTGTTTGGACAAATCACTCACTTTTTGCTGTATCAGATGATGAAACTATTTAGTGTGTATGAAGGGATGCAGTGAAAGTGGAGAAGATAGGAACCAAAAGGCACACGCACCTCAAGCTCTGTTGTTTTAATTTTAAACATTGCATACATTTGGTTGTAGTCATGTTGAAGTAGCTTCAACTGTTTAAAATAAAATAGTTTGTCATTTGAAGTTATAGAGAATAAGTAAATCAAATAAAAGAATTCAGAACATAGGCATCTACGTCTATTGTAAAGTAGTTATTACTTCTTATCAAGATAACAAAATGGAAATTCATCACAAGAAACAAAATAATAACCACAAAACAACAAAAATAAATAATGCAAATGTAAAAAAGCTCCAGTAAATTGGTCACTTATCTCTCTGGAAAAAGGATCGAAATCATCCAAATAAGGCAACAAGAAGAAGAATGAAAATGATGGTCAAATATGCTCCAAGGACAGGGAGATAAAGGCCGCCTAAGAATTTGAATGGGAATAATCTTTCTCTTGCCAACAAACTAACAACTTCTAGCATTTCTTCTCGTCATTGCAAATGTGGAAAAGGGAATATCCTCTGACACCAAACTCTGGATCAAATACAAAGAGCATCAACGCATATTACCTTCATGCAGAACATCGATCATATTGTAAAGTCTCTTCTCTACTTTCAATTGAACCTTCCTTGCTAGAAAAATGACAGCATCAATGGTACCCTGGGCATATATTGACCTCCCACACACATTATGTTGAAATTGAAAAGCAACTGTGTTATCAGGAGACGTGAGGCTCTGCTTTAAGGCATAGGTGCAATATTTCATTATAAACTGAATAAAACCTAGAATAATGGATTGCCCACATTACTTATGACTAAAATGAATAAAAACTGGAGTAATGGATTGCCTAGCCTAACACAATAAAGGATAAGCTGGCACCAATTTCATAAGATTGAATAGCCAATAGGATGAATAACCCATCAGGTGGTTTTTATAACTTTGTGATGCGTCTGAATGAATATTCGTACTGCTTATAGTGATAATGAGGTTATCTATATTCAGTAGGTTTGTTTGTAAAACTAAAATTAATGTGTAACTATCCCATTTGAGATACAGAATCAGGGAGCCCCAGATCACTCTTTTGGTTATGCTGCTGAGATCTATTTCCAGTCCATCCACGTGAATGAATTGAACTCCTCTGGGATTTGGGCATATAACAATCATAGACCTCACAACCACGAGGAGTGTTAAGCATTATGAGCATCCTTTTTTATGTGAACTGCTAACACAACATTCCTGAATGAACTGCGATCATGTTATAGATATAAAATGGGCACTTAGCTCTACGAACTGCAAACACAAATCCGAGCGGATCTTAACCTTACAAGACCCTAGTGGTGTTGATGTATATGTAACTTTGGAATGTATTTCATGTATATGTATATTGTATTCCTATAGAGATGTTATTATTCCTCTATATGGAAGTGTCATCATTTATATTGTAAGTGTTGTAACTTATACTTGATGGGATATTAGATCACCTTGTTGGGGTCGGCCCTGTATAAGTCATGTGGGTCAAAGGGTTATTAGACCACCCTATTGGGGGTCGACCATGTGGTACAAAGGGTTATTAGACCACCCTAGTGGGGGTCGGCCCAGTAAGCATTATGTTAAGTGGTTAAGTTGAGGCCGACCCAGTTGAGTAAAGGTCAAGTCAAGTTAGTGTATAAATAGAGAGTGTGTCTCTCTCATTTTACACATTCTATTCTCTCACTCACACTTTGTAGAGTGGCGCACTTGTGGAGGAGGAGGCTCTGCTGCTAGGAGAAGACTATCTCTTGTATTCTGGTTGTAACATTGCTCTATCTATCTCTGAGGAAGTTATTGGGGTTTTTCACCTTTATGGTTTTCCCCAAGTAAACTCTGTGTCTCTTGTGTGCTTGCATTATTGTGTCCATGATTGATATGCTGTAGATTTGTTGTACATGTTGTTCTCTCAGTTAAGATCCTAGATCAAATTGAAGTAAATTCTGAAAATTTAACATGGTATCAGAGCTAGCCTGAAAGAATGCATGATATGGCATGTATGACACTTGTTGCACTTACGATGCTAGGGCTTGATATACCAAAAACCAGTCATCGTAGCACTTTCGCTATAAATCCGTTTTGGCAAAGTTTTCGGGTCTAAAACTTTTACAGGTCAAATATCAGATCCCCATGTACATTTTATTGAAAGGAAAACCTCTAATTCGTTGTACTTTGTGATTTATGATCTGTACAATATAGGGTTTCTGCCTCTTCAAGATCTAAGTCAAAATCAGTTGACCTTGGGAAAAAGGTCATAACTTGGGCTAGGAAGCTCCAAATGAAATTTCGTAAAATGCAACAGGTATTACACAGACTGTACTATCTCAGGAAAAATTTTCATAGGAAGAAGTTGAACCAGTGACACGTGGAATGCCGTACAAGTTTGCTCTCCTATATTATCCCATAAATAGGTCACGTTGCGAAACTTGGAATAACTCTCTCTCAGAGAATCCAATTGAGGTCAGACCTGTTGGGATGGAAATATAACAGGTCGGAATATCTCAGAAAAAAATTTCAGAGGCCGAAGTTGAACCAGTGACACATGGCACGCCATACAAGTTTGCTCTCCTGTATTATCCCATAAACAGGTCATGTTGCGACACTTGGCATAACTCTCTCGCAGAGAATCCAATTGAGGTTAGACCTGTCGGGATAGAAAGATAACAGGTTGGGCTATCTCAGGAAAATGTTTCAGACCCTATGGATTGAAAAGTTCAGAGTTACACCAAAAACAATCAGGTACATATTTCTGTCAAAACAGAATTATTTTTTAGTACCTTCATTCATGGCTTCCGGAATTTAGGGCTTTGGAGAAAGTTGGAATTTTTGTAATCGGAGACCACGGCTGGATGCTACTCATCAAAATCGAAATTTAGAGACAAGGATCATATTTTTTGGTTGGGAAGAAGGCCAGGCTTCATCAAACTCCAGTTTGGGACTTTGATTGGAAAGATGGAAAATTAGGGCTTCTGCAAAAATTTGGAATTTTGGAAATCTATGACCACGGCTAGAAGCTCCTCAGAAAAATCAAAGCTTAGAGTTTTGAATAAAATATTTTGGTTGGGTGAAGCTCCGGGAAACTCAAACCCTAATTCAGGGTCCTCCCCAGTGAATCTGGAAATCTAAAAGACAATTTCGAGGAGTGAAACTTTGCAGTTTTCAAATTCTAAATATACCAACTTGATCAGCTCATCGAGGCGTATATTTCTATCCTTTTGGAAGTTTGAAATTCAAAGTTTGAATTTGTTGGGGTTTCTTTGACAAACCCTAATCCATCTCCAGGTCCAGTTCTTGCAAATCAAGTGGATTGGGTTAATCCTAGAAGAAGATGGATTGGTCACCTACATAAGTGAAGAAGTTCCTGTCTCAGAGGGAGATGAAGCTAAGGCCTTCCATAAGAAGATTACAAGCAATCTTGATAAGTATGGCTTACAGGTATGTTTCATGGTTAAGTTTATCATATGTTTGTCTTCATATCATTACAGTACAATTTGATTAATTACTGGACTTGTCGTATCACCTTAATAGAAGATATTCATTGATTAAGGTTTTGACACTTATGAATGTACTAATGCATTGTGATGTTGTATGAGGTTTATGTTGTCCGCTAACATAAAAGGTACACCAAGAAAGACAAATCATGTTCTACTTCAAGAACATATGATCATTGTGACATGAAGACAAAGATTCATCCATTGTCATGGATCTCATAGAAGATCTACTTTCGAGGTATGTATAACTTGGTCCTACAATGGTTAACCTATGAGACATGCAGGTTACTAGCACAAGTCACTGAAGAGAACCAGAAGACATTATGCAGGTATGTTAGACATAACTAGCTAGCATGCTAATCTAGGTATGTTTTTCCTATATCAAGCTAGAATCCTACCTTGTGTTAGGATCTTATACTGTTGTGTTGTTGATAATGATTATTCATGAAGTCATAGGTTTGAATAATCATGGTTGTATGCATATTATGTTTCTTACCATAATTAATGATATGACTAACCAGAAGAATCATGAAGGTATAGGTTTGAGTAATCGCGGGTTTATGCATTGATGATTTAACTAATCAGAAGAGTCCTATGATCAAATAAGAATATGCATGAGTAAAAGAAGAATTCCCTGAAACCTTGAATACTAATGTTTATTATCTGTGAATGATCATGAATATACATGTTTAAGATTATTGTGTTTTGATAGTATTAAGATTATACTAATAAATGTGTTATTATGTATGAGACCTCAAGGATAACACAATGATGATACTAATAAGCATGCATAGTGATTAAGGATGGATGTAAGTTCAAGGATAGGTAATCCAGGAAGCAAAGATCAAGAGGGAGCACACTCCAATTGTTCCTGCAAGAAAGCAAAGGAGCACACTTCAGTAGTTTCTGCAAGGATGCAGATATTTAGAGGGAGTCCACCCAGCAACCAAACAAAGATAAGTATTTGGATTGTCATTTATTACATAATGTTATTCAATGATGTATATGCTTATGTTCCTAGAATTAGGTTGTGTATTATGCATATTAGAATAGTTGCATAGATGAATAGTATACTACTAATATACATGGGTAAGTGGCCTATGGCATTGTACAACATTCCATTGCTACTTATCTAGAATGAAACCTCTTTGCTGACATGTTAGGAGATGTGCACACTCTTAACAATGTTCTGGTAGAGATTGGAAGGCATCTAGAAAGTTACGGAATATGGATAAATGTTGTATTGAGGCTCTTGCAAATGAACCTCCTCATCTTCTTCATTTTTGCTTGGACCAACTTCATGAAGCTCAAGTGGTGATGGGGAAGTTGATCTTGGTTCTTCTTCAACTGCTACAAGGTCTTCATTATCATGCTTAATGGAACTTGGGCTTGCAGCAACACTTTCAAAAGTGATCTCTATGTCACCAACATAGAGGTGTGAGCACCCATCAGTAGGTACTCCTTCATAGTTTAAGCATCCATCAGTAGATGCTCTTTGGTTCATGTCTAAGCTAGAAGGTGTCTCGAAATGATCTTCCATATTTTCAATAGAATCTTCTTCATGCTCTTGTGATGTCTCTTCATTTTTCTCCTTCAAGCAAGATGATTCATTTTTCCCCTTGTTTTCCTTAGGATCGGTATATTTGGAATCCCTTCTTGAATAAATCTCAAAAGCTCTCATCAAAGAGGACATCATTTCATGCACACATATATGATACTCGCTCCAAGGGTTCTTACAAGAAGGGCATAAACCTTTCTTCACTAACTCCACATCTTCATTTTTGGGCCTATTTTCAAAAACATGTTCAGCATAGTACTCAAAAGACATGGCATTTTGTGTATTTTTGCTCGAAGCAAGATATTCTTGATATTTTTGATATTGCTGGGGCAAGGTTTTATAATTTGCTCTCCATATTTGGAACTCACTCATAGAATTATCCTTGGTTGGTGTGACACATTCATATTCATCAGATTTAAAGTCATAAGAATAATCTTCATTTCTCTTGAAATTGTAAGAAGTGTTGCATGATGGCACCTTTTCCTCATACCATT
This sequence comes from Larix kaempferi, assembly GCA_027924585.1. Taxonomy (NCBI): domain Eukaryota; kingdom Viridiplantae; phylum Streptophyta; class Pinopsida; order Pinales; family Pinaceae; genus Larix; species Larix kaempferi. Next base: position 4,421,418 of record BSBM01001120.1, read on the forward strand.
CACATTCTGCTTCATATTGCTCATAAGCATCTGCATATTCATCATAAGAATTGTACTCATAGGATTCATCATAATAGTAAGACATGGCTGGCAATTATTCTTGAATGTATGTACCTAATACACAGGTGCAAGGACCATGCTCTGATACCACTGTAATGTCCCTTGTTAGGAATTTTATTAAAATTGCAATTTTTCACTTTTTTCCTTGGTTCGACCTTTGACTAGTTTTGATCTCTAGGTCCCAAATTTGCCCCAAATGATCCCAAATCTTCTGAGAAGTTATATGAATGATATTAGAACATAAATATGTGTTTCAGGGATGCCTTTGTACCTTTAAAACACTTCTGCAAATACTCTTTCAATTCTGGTCAATGTAGGTAACTTTACTAGTGATTTCCCTTTGACTAGTATTGGTCTCTAGGTCTCAAATTGAATCCAAATGTCTTCAAATCTTCAAGGAAGGTTTATGAATGATATTAGGAATTGAATATGATGTTCAAGGATAACATATGGCCACCAAAAGACCTCTGCAAACTCTCTTAAGATTCTGGACCAAGTATGCAATTTTACTAGTAATTTGGGGTTCAAATCCCCCTGAGGTAAGTACTGAAAATGGCTTCCCAAATGCCTCCAAACCCACTCAAATTTATGAACAGAGGTATGTAATGTGTTAAGTATGTTATTAAGGTCTCATATGCACAATTAACGGTTTATTACAACTGTTCTCACCCTCTCCCATTCAACTGCAAAAATCCCCAATTCGACCCTTGGGGAAATGGCACTATTTCACCTCCCAATACAACTAAACTGAGTAAAAATGCTTCAAATGCTCAAGTACAGTACATGAAACTTGTAGAAGACATCCATGGTAGTATATTGATCACAAATATATCATATAATCATCCATTCATTCGAAATCATCATCAATACATTGGTTCACAACAAGGTAGTGGGGAAATGGCATTGTTCTTCCATTAAAAATGAGATTTATACATTTCTACTTGGAATTTCGACCTGAAACTTTCTGGAGATGAAGAAAAGAGTATTTACTTCATAATACAAAAGAAATGGGGCATTAGAAGCTCCCCCAAAGAGTACAATAGCTCACCAAAAACGCCCTCCCTCAAGGATCAAGAATATGCCATCAAAACTGGAAATGGTTGAAGGAGCGAGCTGCAATAGAAGAAACCATGAGCTGCCCTGTAGCTTACACCTGCAAATAAAGACTCCATTAAAGCTCCAAATGAAAGGTCTGAATGGCCTTTCCAATTGCCAACTTGGATGGGAATCTTTCACCCTCGAAATTGGCTAAGGCAAGAAACTAGTCATCCACTAGCTCTCCCTCTTCACAAATGCAATTGCAAATCCTACAAATGATCAAAAGCTGGTTTCATTCTTTGTTATTGACATTTATAAACTTCTAATGTCCTCCATGGGTCGAATTCCTTCCAAGAGACTCATGCCAACTCATGTTGGGAAGAGATTCCAAAGAACGCCACTTGTACAACAATTCCTAGTCTCCCACTTCCACCAAATCACATGTGGAAGCATCTTAGCTGCACTAACACCCTTGAGCGCCCTCTTGGAGTCTATTTTTAGCCCTGACATGTCATATATGTCATATGTCAGCCTTCAGGTCTGATTTGTGTCATAGGTGTCATAGCATCTTCATCATTGTTGTCATAGAGCTAGGGAATCTAGCCCAAGTGTCTCACTAGCTCCAAATTGCCTCTTCCTCTTCCATGGGAGTTACCCTTCCTCTATATTTCGACCTTGGATGAGTCATGCAATGAATAATACCTTTTGGACTCCCCCAAGTATGTTACCATTCACCTTGAATTCGAATTGGTGAGAGAATGATGCCAAGTGTAGTGAGGAAATCTAGCCATATGTGGGTCCCACTTCCTCCATGTGTCTTCATGATGAAATGCCACTTTGATTTTCACTTGTATATATTTATTTATCTCCTTTATTAAATATTTATGCCATTCTAATGTTCAAACATCATTTATTATCCCCATTATTCCAAATCCCAAAGCTTCCACCCCAAACCTAGGAAACTAGTAATTTTCCTCCTTGGCAATTATTTGACCTTTAGCATCAATTTGACAAACTCTAATGAATAGGGCCAATGTGATTAGGCCATTTTGACCCAATACCAAATTTGGGACATGACACTCATCAATATCTCAGAATAGTTTCCACCCCTGAGCTTGGCATGATTCCCACAAGGAATGGGAACCTACAAACCTATGCACAATAGAAGGAACACCACACTTAAGTCAAGCCAATCCATAGTTGGGTTTTTCAAGCCAAAACGGAACCCTTTTCATTTCTAGATTCTTGCACTCAAACTCAAGCCAAAACAATGGGTACCCAAAACCCAAACCACAACATCCTCTCCCACACACAGAAAGCACATATGTTGGGCATACGAAAATGATTTTAACTAAGGGATTCACAAGCAATATGTCCAAGGTTTTTCCCCAAATTGTGACTAGTCAAAAACGGATTGGGGAAAAGGAAAAATTGACCACAGGGAAGAAAACGTTTTTCCCCACATGCATATGAGTATTCGAATGGAAAAAAAGGCCTCTATGGACCCCCAAATCGAGCTCCCTTCTTCCCAGCCTCTCAGCAACATAAAAAATGCCCTCTTCACAGCTATAAATCAAGGAAACACAGGAAAAACGTGGGGGAAAAACGCCCCAGCAGCTAGAATTGTGTGAGAGAGCCCATCTGGTTGATGGTTAATGGCTTGGGGAGCAAATTCATGGCTCTTTTTTTTCTCAAGAATACAAACACAAATTTCTAAGATGGTGGATTTCCCATACCCAAATTTTGGGAAGCCATACCTCCCCATTCCCAATGCATTAACTTCCTCAACCAACTCTTGGAAGAATTAAATGATTGGGTGCATAAGTCAAAATGGGTAGTTGATGGCTTATGTGTTTTCTCATTGACACTTGGATTGACTTGATTGGATCCAAGGGTTTGAATATTCCCCCCCAATTCCTTGTAAAAATCATGCCCCCGTACTCTTGTTGCATTGCATTGCATAGCTAGTTGTGGGTATTTTATTAAAATTCATATATACATGATATTTATGATTTCTAGTGTGCCTGGCTAGCACACAAACCATATGCATAAATTTTAACACTAAATCGATGGTGGGGCCTTGGCCTTGATCTCCTCACCACGATTTCATATCGATATTACATCATTTACATGTTAAATGAAGTGGGTTCAAAATCAGGATATTACACAAAAATGTAAATTTTGATTTGAAAAGTGTGAATTTCAAATAAAAAAATGCAAATTTTGAATTGAAAAGTGCAATTTTCATTCGGAAATGTGCAATCTTTTAGGGTGAAAAGTGCAATGTCTATAATATGCAGTCCTTGTTTGAATGTCAAGTTTATTAGTTCTTGTTTCTTTTTTGATACAGTATCAAGAATATCTAGCTTTTTACATATATAATTTTAGTAGTTTCCAAATGAGGCAGGAATTCTCTACATAATATGTATAGGAACAACTTACTTACACAACAGTAACCAACAAATGATGTATTCTGCATCAAAGTAGTAATTTTCTTCAAATTCCTAGAGGCTCATGGATGTTCCAGACACTTGACGTTTGCTCACCCATCCAGGTTGATAAACAGAGTAAAATGATTGTAACAAAATATAAATTTGTTTTGATAAGATCCCATCAAATGATATCCATAGGAACATCCATCCCACTCTCAACACTATGCCCCATCTGTTCTCATTGTGCCTTAACTGCTACAAGGCCCTTCTCGTTTATTCTAATTTTTCTCCCGTCCATCTTAGCCTTGGTGACCATGCCCGTATGATGCTATTTACATTGATCATCAAATTTTCTTTTGCACCAACAACCCATTGTTGCTTTCTATTTAAGAAGTTTTTGTACAAGACCTTCAGATTCTTCGATGCTTCTACTGGCTTCCACCATTGCACCTCTACTTTGTAAGACCCAACAGTACTAGTATTTGAATCCTGATAAATATTACCAATCGCCCTACCCAACCATATTGCACAATCTGGATCTGGTGATTTCATAATGACCATTTGGCCCTTTACAACATCCACTCTTGGAATGAATTCATCTCTAGGTTTGTTGCATACTGGTCCAACATAGCAATTCTGCAAAGCAGGAACATTTTCCTTCAAATAGGCATCCATGAATATCATGGCTTTTCGATGGCCTAACTTTCGTTGTAGACTGATCAACACTCTCGAAGGGACTGTCCAAATCTTTATATACAACCTCCCAATAATTTAACTTATGATGCCAAAATTGTTCACCTCCCTTCTCAATCCATCGATTCCATAATGAAATATATGTTTCTATTCCTTTTTTTTTATTTTGTCAATTTCTAAAGGTCTTTTTTATTGTAGATTTAATAACCTAGGTTGCCCCACCAACAATTTTGCGCTAACATATGGATTGAACGCCACAGATGAATAGGAGATGACCAAGCTTCATCCCGAAATGATGCCCTCCATTGCATGACTGGAATGTTATATATGAGCTGAAATTTAAAAATCTAGCATTTTTTTATACCGATGATTTTTGCATTTCCATCCAAAAGGTGGGGTTTCACAAAACTCTTGAAATCATAAAGTTCATCAATTAGATAAGGGACATAGAAATTTTTATCTTCACATGTCCTATACGTATCCATAATTTTCGAGAGTGAAAATATATCCTTGGACATTAGCTTTACTGATAACCTTCCATAAGTTCCATCTATGTGTTCATGGGTGTGTCCAATCGGGAGGAATCCAACTTCAACTATCTCGAACACTCTCCTTGTTGTTCAAAGAGATAAAAATGCAAATACAAAGTAGTTTTTGTTATCGCTTAAACAATTGTCCATTTGCAACAATAATATGGGTGGTAGTTTTCTATTTGGTATGCATTGATTAGTACCATCAACGCACAATATATCTTGTTGCATTACATCTTGTTTGTATATCACACACTTTTCATATGACTTTGATTGCAATAGAGCATCATGCAATTGGTGCTTAGATGTTCTGCCTTTGTAGAGAAAATCACCATATTTATCAACCACTGGTTCTTCAAGACTCTTCAAGCATTTAGCAAGGTATGTAACAGTGAAATTCGATCCCATCTCTAAAAATGAGAGGCTGAAATGGCCAAAACCCCCAGTATTGTGCCCATGAGTCAACATTCCAGTCAATGATATGGGAATATTCATAACATTACTAAAATATTTTTCCTTCTTACCCATCCTTGGAATAGAAGTCTTTAACTTATCCATTTTGTCATGAGCAATACTCAGCAAAGTCTTTGGATTTTTTTGTGAAGCTAATCTGTGAGAATAATATACTTGGCGACAACTTGCGATATATTTATTATGAGCTTCCTGATTTTCTCGCAACCTTTCCACCTCAGTTGGATCAGTGGTCCCCTTAAGCCTATCTTGTATTGTAATGCACTCAATACACCTTGCAAAGGAGTTTGATTTCGAAATTTTAATATCTCGAAAATATTCTCTCATCACCTTGCTAAAGGAGGATTGCAATACTAGAGGCAAACCAATACTTTCGATTTTTTCATTTTCCATTTTTTGCAGCAAAACATGGGATATATTAGATGGAAATAATTTCAAGGTTGTCCTTGTTCCATCTTCACTTAATCATGTAAGATGTGGAGATTTGTCTGAATTCTCTTCTACAATTTTATTAATAGTAGCTACCAGTGCAACAGTGTTCGCCCTAGATTTTTCCAAGCCACTATTACCATGAACAACTCTCACATCACCATGTAAGAACATGCTTTTATAATTGTAGAAAGTGCTCCTTTTTATCCCATGGCATTTATACCATGCATTTTGACAGACGTCTATTGTCTCTAATCTCATTGTAAACATGCTTCTTTTTCTGTCATCTCCTTCTTTGGCCACATGAGCATTTGATCACATAGAATTTATAACATACTATGTTCTGAATTTCCATTCATACTATGCAATTTATTCACACATTCAACTATCGATTGAAGTGAAATTTTTGATATACAAAGATTTGAGCAACAATGTTCAGTGACAATTTTTGAAAGGAATGCACCCTAATCAATTCCAATCATGTAAGGTACTAAGCTTGAATTTCTTTCAGAAATTTTAGTTCCATCTTGCTGCTTTACAAAATTGTATGGCCTTGTTACATTACCTTTAACATATGTATATTCACAATGGGGAGTACCTAGAAGGACCATCTGTAAATGACATTCTGCTATGAATATTAAAATGATGTATTAAATTAAGCAGTAAATTATTAATTAGTTAATTGAAGGGACGTAACCCTTCTTTAAGCCCGCTCAAACCTTATTAAAGGCGAGCTCTTGTAATACATTAATCATGTTATCAATTCAATAATATATCTTTTATTCAATATGGATCTCGTGTCCTAGGTTTTCTGCTGCATTTGGTATCAGAGCCAGTTTGGCTACTTCGGTACTGCTCAAGGATCGTGAAGAGTTCTCCGGGATCCTCGACTGCGCATCTCTCCACAAGCTTCCATTTTCTCACCCCCTCCTTCCACCCACGCCCCTCCTTCCTTCCACCCATGCCCCTTCCTTCCACCCTCACACCAGCTCCCACTCCATTCCATTCGGCCCCTGCGCTAACGCCCCTCCTTCCACCGCCACCATGACACCACTCTACTCTCCAATTCCTCCCTCTGCAAACACTTCCATCGCGTCCAACCATCCTTGCTTCCGCCCTCTCCCTCCAACACTCCACGTCCCATCCACATCCACCTTCCTTCACCTCATCCACCCTCCACCTAGTCTGCCCTCCTCTTCCCTTCTGCACTTACTCCACCTCGTCCGCCCTTCGCCTCCATATGCAACCAACCGTCGTGGCTCCTCCATCTCCCTCCTCTTCGTCTCTCCTCCTCGTCCCCTTTGCTCACACCTCCTGCTCGCCCTTTGCTCCCTCACTGCCGCCTCCCCACCATCACTTCCCGCCATCCCCAACTACCTGCATACATTCAAACAAAAAAAAATTAATAATAAATTTTTTATTATTATATATTTTTTTTCGTACATAATAAATTATTATAATTTAAATAATAATTATTGTATTATTATTTTTAATATATATAATAAATTATTATTATAATTTAATAATACTTATTGTATTATTATTTTATCCCAAACCCTAACTCTTATCCTTACTCCAAGATTGATTCCAAATATTCACCTCCCCACACCAGGTCAAGAACCATGGCCGAGTTACAAGACCGATTAGAAAAATTAGAAAAAGACCAAATTAGAGATTTAAAAATCATCAAAGGTCTAAACTCCAGAATGGACGAACTTGAGAAAGTGTTTCGAGAAGATTTAAAGGAAGAAATAAAAAATTCCAATGCAAAGCTGAAAAATGAAATCGGAGTGGAAGTCGTTTCAGTTTTAGAAAAAAGGCTAGACGATAAATTGTATGAGATGAAGGAAAAACAAGACCAACTGAGCAACACGTTAAACAAGTTCATGGAAAGGATGGGACAGAATGAGACAAATGATCATGGCAAACCAAAATACGACTTAGATATGTCGAGTGCTTCAACCAACAATTTTGGATCACCACACAACAAGACAAGAGGCAATCATTATCAACATTATGTAGTGTATCCCCCCAAAGCAAAAATAGAAATGTCAAAGTTCAGTGGGAATGACGAACAATGCATTGCGTGGTTAAATAAAGCAGAGGAATACTTCGATATCTATAACATCACAACAGATGAAGAAAAAGTGAAGTATGCATCTATGCACCTTGAAGGATATGCCTACAACTAGTATATGTGGTGGAAAGGTGACCAATTCACATACACATGGAATTTGTTTAAAGATGATTTCCTAAAAAGGTTTCAAGGAATCAACGAAGATGAATTTTTCTCAAAGCTTACCAGGTTACAGCAAAAAGGAAACGTCGAAGAATTCACACACCAATGGGAATCACTTGCTACTAGAGTATTTGGGCTATCAGAAAAACAATGACCATAAACTTTCTTGGGCGGACTAAAACCATACATACAAAAAGAGTAAAAAATGCATGACATACCGAATGTCGAAGCAGCAAGACGAAAAGCAAAAGCAGCCGAGGCCAAATTTGACAGTTTCCAATCAAATAAAGGGAAGTCATACTTACAAAGAAACATCCAGTCGACTCCAGAGGACGATACAAACAAATACATCCCTCCACCTAGAAGGGACGACAGGAAGAGCCTCGAGAATCAATGAATGAGGGAAGGAAAATGTTGACTATGTGGAGACAAATGGAATCCTAAACATAGGTGTCGCCCCAAGGACAGCTCAAAGAAATTATATACTTGTGAAGTCGAGGAGAATAGTGAATCAGAAGAAGAAGAAGAGTCAGAAGATGAAGAGGAGGCGACCACAAATATGGCATCCGAAAACGACGAGACCCCAAAAATCTCCCTAGTAGCCATGATAGGCATTAGACAACCACAGACTCTCAAGTTAAACGGGCATATAAAAAATGAAAATGTTACAGTGCTAGTAGACACCGGAAGCACTCACAACTTTCTTGATATAAGAGTTGCAAAAGAACTCAAGTTGTTCGTACATCCAGTTCCATACATGAAGGTGATGGTTGAAGATGGCAAGAAGATCGAAAAAGTTGGAAAGTGCCACAAGGTGAGACTTCAAATACAATACTTCGAACTGGAATCAGAAATCTACACCTTACCATTGGGAGGAGTAGACATCGTTTTCGGAGTCCAATGGTTACAAACACTGGGAACATATTCCGCCAATCACCAAAAACATTTCATCAAGTTTAAATGGCAAGGGAAAATTTTTAAGCTACATGGTTTTCAACCACCAGACACACAAGTAGTTTCATCTCAGCATATGGAAAATCTCATTTGAAAAGGAGCATTAGCATACATAATCCAATGCCATCAACTAGAAGGAAAAGAGGAGGAACCAAATGAATTCAAAAAGGAAATCCAAATTTTACTCCAGAAACATGAGCACATATTTCAAGACTTACCCATGCAGCTACCACCAGAAAGGAGTATAGAACACATAATCGAGGTTAAACCTGGATCAAATCCTATCAAGGTTAAACCCTATAGGTATCCCCACCACCACAAAACGGAAAGAGAAAGGTTGGTTCAAGGCCTACTGAATTGTGGTGTCATCACCAAGAGTAGAAGCCCTTATGCAACTCCAGTCATGTTAGTACAGAAGAAGGATGGATCGTTTATATTATGTATAGATTATAGAGGATTAAACAAAATAACGATTAAGAACAACTTTCCAATCCCTTTCATCGATGATATGTTGGATGAACTTCATGACGCAAAATATTTTTCAACACTCGATTTAAGGTCAGGATACTATCAAATCAGGATCAGATTAGAAGATATCGCAAAGACTGCTTTCCAAACTCATGAAGGACATTATGAATTCAATGTAATGCCTTTTGGGTTAACTAATTCCCTCGCCACGTTCCAAGCAACTATGAATGAACTATTTCAGCCATACCTAAGGAAATTTGTGTTAGTATTCTTCGATGACATCCTTATATATAGCAAAACATGGAAGGAACATTTGCGCATCTGGAAAAGGTTCTAGCTCTTCTGAAGGAAAACCAATTCTATGCAAAAAAATAAAAATGCACATTCGGGAAGCAAGAAGTGGAGTATCTCGATCATATAATCTCAAAGGAGGGAGTTAAGGTGGACCCAAGGAAGATCCAAGCGATGAAGGAGTGGCCCGAACCAAGGAATGTTTCAAAATTGCGAGGATTTTTGGGATTAACAGGTTACTATCAAAGATTCATCAGGAACTATGCACACGTCACTGCTCCACTAACAAATCTCCTAAAAAGAAATTATTTTCAATGGGATGATGAATCAAGAAGATGCTTTGAAACATTGAAACAAATTATGTCTTCAACTCCCGTTTTGGCAACACCTGATTTTGCAAAACCATTCATAATTGAATGTGATGCTTCAGGGTTTGGGATAGGAGCTGTGCTAATGCAAGAAGGTCATCCGATCGCTTTTGAAAGCAGGAAGTTAAACAAAATAGAATACCTACAGTCTACATACAACAAAGAAATGCTTTCCATCATGCATGCATTAACTAAATGGCGACAATACCTTTTGGGAAGTAAATTCCTAATCCGAATAGATCATAATAGTCTACAACACTTATTACAGCAGAAGACATTAACAACCAAACAATAAAAGTGGATCGAGAAAATATCTACCTTCAATATGGAGATCCTACATAAAAGGGGGAAGTACAATGTAGTAGCTGATGCTCTATCAAGGAAAGATGAAGAGGTACAAGTCTAGGCCATATCCATGGTGATCCTAGAATTTTTGGATGAAATTCGCAAGGAATATGCCAAGAATTCAGAGGTTTGCTCCATAATTAACAACATAATTCAGTATCCGAAGTTTGAATGGAAGAATGACCTCTTATGGTACAAAGGATGTATTTACTTAAGTTCCAACTCCAGTTTTAAAACCAAGGCGCTTAAAGAGTCACATGACTTCCCAGCCGCTGGACATGTAGGATTTTTTAAAACCTACTATAATGCAAGGCGGTCATTCTTTTGGAAGGGTATGAATGCCGACATTCACAAGTATGTGGTAGAATATGACATTTGTCAAAGGAATAAAACTGAGAATATATCAAGTCCGGGGTTACTCCATCCGTTACATATCCCAAATCAGAAATGGGAGGAAATTTCAATGGATTTCATTGAAGGTCTACCCATATCAGATGGAAAAGATAAAATATTAGTTGTGGTAGATAGGTTAACCAAATATGCACATTTTGTGGGAGTGAAGAAAATTGATTCAGCTAAAGAAATAGCCGAAGCTTTTTGTAAAAATGTCTACAAGTTACATGGTTTTCCCAAGATTATCGTAAGTGATAGGGATGCCAAGTTTAAAGGGAAATTTTGGAGAGAGTTTTGCAAGCAAATTGGGACATCACTTAACATGAGTTCAGCTATCATCCCCAAATAGATGGACAGATAGAAGTCGTCAATAAATGCTTAGAAACCTACCTCCATTGCTTTGTAACTGATAAGCAAAATAAATGGTTCCAATGGCTACATCTTGTGGAATGGTGGTATAATTCTACTTATCATACATCTGCAAGGATGACACCATTTCAAGCCCTATATGGATATGAACCCCCAAAGTGGAAGGATTTCATTACCAACCAAGCTAGGGTCGCATCAGTAAATGACCATTTAGAAGAAAACCAAAAGGTTGTCCAAGTACTTAAAGAGAATCTGAATACTGCCAGGAATAGAATGAGACAACAAGAAGATCGACACCGAACAGAACGAGAATTTGAAGTTGGAGATTGGGTATTTGTAAGACTACAACCCTATAAGCAATTATCACTTAAACAAGGTGGAAAGAATAAATTGGCTCCACGTTTTTATGGCCCATATCAAATCAATAAGAAGATTAGTCAGGTGGCATATGCCTTGGAATTGCCAACTATAAGTCGCATCCACAATGTTTTTCACGTTTCATGCTTGAAAAGGATGATAGGTCAACACCAGAAGGCACACACAATACTTCCCTTGTTATATGAAGAAGGAAGAATAATATTCGAGCCAGAATCTATCATTGCTACTAGAGAGAAAAGATTAAGAACACGGGTCATAAAAGAGTACCTCATAAAATGGAAAAATATTCCCGAAGAAGATGTAACCTGGGAATCAGAACAATTTCGACAGCTACATCCCTCATTACTATTGCTTTGAGGACAAAGCTCCTTAAAAGGGAGTGGCAATGCTATGAATATTAAAATGATGTATTAAATTAAGCATTAAATTATTAACTAGTTAATTGAAGGGACGTAACCCTTCATTAAGCCCGCTCAAACCTTATTAAAGGCGAGCTCTTGTAATACATTAATCATCTTATCAATTCAATAATATATCTTTTATTCAATATGGATCTCGTGTCCTAGGTTTTCTGCTGCACATTCTTCAAAAATATTCCAAATGTTGACTATGTCTGCGTCTATGTTATTTTTTAGTCTAACATCCAAAGGAACAGCATTGAGGTCAAGCAAATTGTTTGCAGACCATCTTACAAAATATCCTTCAAATACACCACAATCCTCGCAATTGCAGAAGACTTTATGAACTAAAATACCAAACTCACCAACATCTAGTGGTTTGAATTGTACAATGTCTCCTTCAAAAACACTTGACACTATTCCCCGAGCAACATAATGTGGATTTAAAGAACATTGATGTATCAAATTAACTTTCTCTCCCATAAACTTGATATTGTGATTTTGTCTTAATACTTTCAAAGTAGTTTCAGATTGATTATTGTTGAAATTGCTTTCAACAGAAATCAATTTTTTTGTATTAAAATCTATGATTCTTTTAATCGGACATACAACAAAACCTCCATTGCTTAACCTGGAAAACATGGCATACAATAAAACACCACTTCATCCACCAAAATACCAAAGGATAAGTCACCCAAAAACGTCCCCCCAACAAAATCAGTCCCAATCACATTTGTTACAAAACCTATGGAAATACAATCCTTGCATTCTGAACACTTGTGTAACAACTTAAATTTTGTCATTATAAAACAAGATTTATTCTTAGTTGTTATGATATGTGCTACACTCGTCGAAGTAGAATATGGTATATCATTCACCTCATTCTTGTGAAGAGTAGATCCAATGTGGCTAACAATATTAGATGCAGGCCATTGAATATAACCACCAACTGCCACTGACAATGTATCTGCACTTTCTGATGGATAGGGAAATTGAATACCTGCATTTAAATTCTTGGTAACATTTACAATGATACACCCATCATGAATGCTAATATTATGCAATATTTTTCTTTCTGGAAAAGAGATTCCTTCAACAACTTTCAATCCATTCAAAAGGAGTTCCACACATTATTGAGAACCAAAATCCATTTCAAAAGCGATTTCTGCAATATAAAATAACATGACACATTGTGGAGAACCAAAATCCATTTTAGAAGCGATTTATGAAATATAAAATGATAGGGGCACATTAAAAATAATATTTATTTTAAACAAAGAATAATTTTTTCCACTAGTATATATTATCAAATAAGTCAATTCTCTACAATGTAATAGAATTATTGTATGCTATCATTCTCCATAAGACGATAAATTAGAAAATGTTCCTCACTATGAAGAAAACGTTCAGAGTTCTAGTAACAACAATCTCATGTAGACTTACCATGCTATTAGTTTTTTAGAAGGAATAAATTTCAGAAGGAGTAGAACATCCTTCCTAATTGGATACAATGTAATTGTTGATTAGAATAAATCCATGAGATAAGGATGTGCCTTTGAATGCTCAAACTTTAATCTATTTTTTTCATTGGAAGGCACTCAAAGCGATGATAGATGAATGAGTGACTAATTCTTTGAGGAAGGATCGGTTGTTCCTTCTTAAAATGATCCCTTGGACCATAGAGGTTGGAAATATTTATTGAGATAATATATTATTAGTAATATTTAAATATTATACATGAATTTGTTTTACGTATTTGAATTATGAATTATATTAGGAGGTATCAATAAAGGATAGGAATCCTTAGCCCTCTAACACGCACATTTCTGAATGGAGTGCACGAGCTTTGAGGCTCTTTCTTATGACCATCTACTTTCCCCAACCCCAAAATGGAAACCCTTGAGAAAGGATCAACCTCTCTTTCTGAGGTAAGAATATTTTCTAAAACCGTTCATACATATAAAAGGATCAACCGTTGATTTTCCGTCCTATCCCCGTGCTCCTCGCCAAGGTTGACACTCTTTAAATTATTTACATCTTCACATAAATAATTTTTGTTATTCAGAATTACCAAAACTCCACAATCGACCTACTTTTTTTTAACATAAGCAGGGTAATTAGGTTGGTATTCAAAAGGATGTGCACAACCATTCATTACAAAAATGAGATTCTGGGAGAAGAAATAGATTTCACAGTGGAGATTAAGTAAATTCCCAGTATGGATCTGTAATAGTTTCTGATTCACTTCCTAGTATTTGTAACTACAAGGGAGGTATAAACCCTTACAAACTGGAAATTTAACAAGATGTAGAAAAACATTCAAAATTTCAAAAAAGGAGGTACGAACTCATCGAAGGAGGGAGCTCTTCTAACCATAATTTTGCTGCTGAACATAGTTTTCCTCAACAATTTTCATGTCCACGGAGGGGGATTCCTGGAAGTGGTTTCACTGTGACATCCTAGCCATCTTCAAAATTTCTTTTTTTATAATATCTACTGTCCCCACCAGTTTAATCAAATTGAGTTCCAAATCATCAATTCTCAAGTCCTGACAGGTTAACCGTTGAGAAATATACCTCATGTCATCAGCTGACTCTCTGTGCACTTTGATACCCAATAAAAATGCCTCATAATACTTTTGCAAGTGTTGTTTGAAGTCCTCCACATTGGAATTTAGGAATGTGATTCCGTCTACAAGGCCCTCCATTGAACTAAGAGCAGAGGTCTGAGAATGGGCCGAACCGTCTGATAAGGGGTTAAACCATACTATTTCCCTAACAAATAAACCAAAAAATCTGAAGGACTGGAATCCGAGCTCAGTGGATGGGATAAAATGTCCTGTCGAACAATGAAGGAGAGGTTTTTAAATCCGTAAAGAAACCCAGGAGGCAAAAGGTTCGCAAAGAGGTCTGAATTGCTTAGAGGGTTCGACATACTTACAGCATTAGGGCCACTTAAAAAGAGAACAAGAGCCTCATTAAATGTAGGAGCATGTATACTTCCGATGAAGGGACATGCGCCACTTAAAAAGGAGACAAAATCCTCATTAGATGTAGGAGCGTGGATACTGCCTCCGAAGGGACGAGCGCGGTTGTTGCCATAAATTTTATAATTCGAGTGGGGAGATTAACCCCTTGTTTGGCTTCTTCGTCAACTTGCTTGTTGTTTACCCTAAGTATGTGAAAATAGAGTACCTTGAGGGAGGAGGTTATCTGATTGATCCTCCTATGCATTATATTACATATGGAATTACCTTTAGGTGTCCCTTTCCGCATTTTTTGGATGACGTGTTTGGACTCTCCAAAAACCTTGATTGTGTCGATGTTGAGAGATGAGATAATTTCCATGGAATAGTAGAGTGCTAACCATTCTACTTTGTTGTTTGTTTTCTTTCTTGTCAGCATCTACTTCCAACGCCCCAAAATAGAACAACTTGAGGAAAGAGTGGCCGCTCTTTCTCTGAGAAAATTTCCACTTTTAAGCAAATTGTTTAAGAGAAAAATCCTACTAAATTTGTGCTTAGGGTACCGATATCCTATGAAATTTGAAGGAAAGTTCGCTGCAAATTGTGTTTAAAGTGCCGATGTATACTTTTAACACTTTAAAAAAGAACCACTGAGGGAAGGAGCAGAATCTCTTTCTCCTCAGCATCTACTTCCAACACCCCAACATAGAACAATTTGATGAAAGAGCGTTTTATCTTTCTCTGAGAAATTTTCCACTCGCTAGCAAAATATTTGAAGTAAAATTGCTATGAATTTTGTTGTCAAAATGTTGATATCTACATTCCCCGCCCCAAAATAGAACCCCTGGATGAATTGACAGATCCTCTTTCTCCTCAGTATCTATTTTCAACACCCCAAAATAGCACATATTGAGGAAGGAGTGGTCGCCTCTTTCTCTGAGAAAATTTCCACTTTCCAGAAAACTTGTTTAAAACAAAGTTCCTATCAAATTTGTGATTAAGGTACCGTTTAATTTCCTCACACCTTAAAAATAACACCTAGACGAAGGAGTAGATGCTCTTTCTCCCCAGTGTATACTTCCATTAGCCCAAAATAAAAGAACATGAGGAAAGAGCGGCCTCTCTTTCTTTGAGAAAATTTCCACTTTCCAACAAACTGTTTCAAGCAAAGTCCTAGAAAATTTATGTTTAATGTACCAATATCTACTTTCCCCGCCCCTAAAAAAGAATGCCTGCATAAAGGAACAAACACTCCTTCTCCTCACCAGATTCTTTCAAAACCCCAAAATAGAACAACTTGAAGAAAGAGCGACCATCTTTCTCTTAGAATATTTCCACTTGCCAGCAAACTGTTTAAAGCAAAGTTCCTATCAAATTTGTGATTAAGGTACTATCTACTTTCCTCACCCCTTAAAAATAACCAATGGAGGAAGGAGCAGATGCTCCTTCTCCCCAACATATACTTTTATTAGCCCAAAATAGAAGAACATGAGGAAATAGTGGCTTCTCTTTCTCTGAGAAAATTTCCACTTTCCATCTAACTGTTTCAAGCAAAGTCCTATGAAATTTATGAACAATAGAACTATGCTGTCAATTCATGTATATCCAAAATGGTTAAAACTAGAAGAATATTGAGCACAAGAAGGGTCGGCCCACCCTTCATTTATGAGAGAAATGTAAAAATATTTAATCTACGAAGGCTAGGCCGACAATTCTCGACTCCGACTTCGGCTGTAAATAGTAGGGATCCGGACATCAGCTAAGCTATAAATATAAAAAAATGTTTGTCCTGACTTTCATTTTTCGACAAGAAGGATCGACCACCCCTTCGTTTAGTGGATAATCGTGAACACCTATATCCAGAAATTCCTTATATCCAGAATGGCGAACATAAGAAGGATCGACCGACCCTTCTTGCAGTCTAGAACTATTATGAAATGAATATTGGGTAGAAGAAGGGTTGGCCACCCCTTCATTTATGAGGGAATTGTAAAAATATTGAACCTATGAAGGCTTGGCCATCAATTCATGTATATCCAAAATGGTGAACACTGGAATAATCCTGAGCACAAGAAGGGTCGACTGACCCTTCATTTATGAGAGAAATGTAAAAATATTTAATCTATGAAGTCTAGGCCAACAATTCCCGACTTCCAACTTCTCTTGTAAATAGTAGGGATCCAGACATCATCTAAGTTATAACATATAAAAAATGTCTGTCTCGACTTTCGTTTTCCAACAAGAAGTATCGACAGCCCGACCCTTCGTTTAGTGGATAATTGTGAACACCTATATACAGAAATTCCCTATATCCAAAATGACGAAAAATAAAAGGATTGACCGACCCTTATTGTAGTCTAGAACTATTATGAAATGAATACTGGGAAGAAGAAGGGTCAGCTGCCCCTTCATTTATGAGGGAATTGTAAAAATATTGAACCTATGAAGGCTAGGACGTCAATTCATGTATATCCAGAATGGTGAACACTGGAAGAATACTGAGCACAAGAAGGGTCATTCGACCCTTCATTTACGAGAGAAATGTAAAACTATTTAATCTATGAAGGCTAGGTCGGCAATTTCCGACTTCCGACTTCTCCTATAAATAGTAGGGATTTGGACATCAGCTAAGTTATAACATATAAAAAAATTTGTGTTACGACTTCTATTTTCCGATAAGAAGGATCGTCTGCCCCTTCGTTTAGTAGATAATTGTGAACACCTATATCCAGCAATTCACCTATGTCCAGAATGGTGAATGCAAGAAGGATCGACCAACCCTTATTGGAGTCTAGAACTATTATGAAAAAATTACTGGGCAGAAGAAGGGTCAGTCGCCCCTTCATTTATGAGGGAATTGTAAAAACAGAACAACTTGAAGAAAGAGAAGCCGCTATTTCTCTGAGAATATTTCCACTTTCCAGCAAACTGTGCGAATCAATGTTCCTATGAAATTTGTGTTAAGAGTGCCGATATCTACTTTCCCCACTCCTAGAAAAATCCCTGGAGGAAGGAGTAGACGCTCTTTCTTCTCAGCATCTACTTCCAACAACCCAAAATATAACAACCTGAGGAAAGAGCGACCTCTTTTTCTTTGACAAAATTTCGACTTGCCAACAAATTCTTTGAAGCAAAATTTCTATAAATTTTGTTGTTAAAATGTCGATATCTAGTTTCCCAGGGTGACATGTGGAATGCTCAGATTGTGACATGTGGCATATTTGATTTTTAAAATTATTTTAAAGATTATATAAACGAATATTAAGGATATTCAATAGTACCATTTCAATATAAACATATGGATTTAATTTATATAAATTTTTGGAATAGGTATCAGGCATCAAATTTGAAGGAATCACTAGTAGATTTGAACCCAAAATCTGACGAGCAAATCCGACGACCTCCGACGAAATGGACTGTGTCGTCGGATTTTTCTTTGAAAATTACTTTTTTTTTGTTTTTTTTTATAAATTTCGATAGATGACCATCGGATATCCGATGTCCTTTTGAATATACGATGAGGCTGGTAGGCTATCCGACGGCTATGCTAATATCCGACGCCTATTCGGATATCCGACGTTTTGGATGTTGGATAACCGACTTCATTTTGAACCCAAAGAGGTTGGATATCCGACGGATGTTTTCCCAACGGTCACAATATTAGTGTCGTAAGATATCCGACATAGGTTTGACTTTTTGACTTTTACGATTTATAAATAGCAAACCATTCCGACATGTTTGCCATACCAGTGACGGTTTGCGGATGTTTTTTTTGTTCGGCAGACTGTTTTTCATTGTTTTTGTTATTCAAGTGAGCAAAGTACTTTGGAGCTTCATTTTCTAAGATCGATAATCTTCATTTAAGCTCTTTACGAGAAAATGTCAACTACGAATATTCTTGATCTGGACGAACAAAATCGACAATTGCTTGCTAGATTGTGGGAAGGAATTGAAAGAAGGGGTGATGGTAAATGCTATTGTCCATGTAATCAATGCAGAGGATTTAAGAGGAGAAGAATTTTTATCACAACAACCACAAAACATTGTAGGGAGCATGGGCACACTGAGGGGGGACATGAATACCATCTATTTGTAAGTTTGCATTATATATGTTTTTATTTTGATTGCTTTTGTAAATTTATGTATTATTATAATATTTCTTATTTTTGACCAACAGTACAATTGGTCATTGTTCTTTGTAACTTTTATCTATAGATTGTTTCATGTAATTATAAAGGAAATACATCCTACGGCATATTGTCCGGATCAGCAAGTGCTTCCAGAACAAGTACAGGAGGAACATGGAGCTATGAATATTAATGGAAAACAAGTTAATGATCACATTGAAGAAGATGATCATATTGATAACATAGTTGAAGATGATGTTACAAATACTTTGATCCATGATTCATTTAATGTTGGAATGGATGATGATGATGATCATGAAAATGATGAACATTTTGATGATATTCATGATATACCTCTTCTTGACAATGCATACTAACTCCTTTATGATAGCTCCAAGACAAATCTTCTCTCTGCTATATTGTTGGTAATGAACTTGAAGGTTATGAATGGTCTTTCAAACATATCAGTCACATGGATGTTAAGGTATGTAATATATTCCATCACAAAATATATATGATTGTCATGTATTTTATTGTTAATTCATATATAAGTCAAATTACTACGGATGAAATTTGTTTCATTTATATTATTTCTATATTATATTAACTAGATTTTTATTTTTATTTGTTGTAACATGATAGGTGAATATTTGTTACCACCTTCAAATATTTTACCTCGCACATATCAAGATTCATCTACCATCATGAAAGAAATTGGAATGCAGTATGAAGCAATTCATGCATGCCCCGATGATCATGTTCTTTATTACAACCAGCATGAATTTGCAACAGAATGTCCTGAATGTCATATCAGTAGATATCGCACAGATCAAGTAACTAAAAAGGTGCCTCGCAAGGTTCTACGTTATATTCCCATTATTCCCTGTTTGCAACGACTGTTCAGTTGCAAAAACATAGCGCAGTTTATGGATTACCATGCACGGAACAGAAGTCAAGACGACATTATTCGGATGCCTGCAAATGGGTCTTCATTTAGAGATATGGAGGAAAAATGGCCTCACTTTAAAGATGAACCTCGTAATCTTAGGATTTCTTTGGCAGCAGATGGTGTCAATCCTTTTGCAGAGATGAGATCTGTTTACTCGGTGTGGCCTATTTTTGTTATCAACAACAACATTCCTCCATGGTTAACAATAAAGAAGGACCACATAATGTTGTCGATGATTATTCCAGGTACGAACACTGCAGTTTTTTTTTATTGCAGTGGTATATTCTCATTTTTTGTTTGTTGTCTCATAATGTTATATATATATTTAAAGTTTTTCTATTGTGAAATATGGTTTATATATCTAAACGGTACATCTCATAATCAGAATATTTATTTTATATGCTCAAATCAATCAGGTAAGTACCAAGTCAAAGATATGAATGTATATATCGAACCTCTTATTGATGAGCTACTGAAGTTATGAAATGGCATCACTATGTATGACTTATCTAGACCAATACGACAAAGGCAATTCCAATTCCATGCAATGCTTGTATGGACAATACATGATGCCCCAGGGTTAACCCATTTCTGTGGTATGTAATTATAAGTTCCACTTTAGTTGCATTTAATTTTACGAACTACTAGTTAATATAATACGCATGCATGTTTTTCTAAATAATCCAGTCATTTTTTATATAATTATAATAGACATTAATATTGATATTCCATCTTTTTATTTAGGTCTTCAGACAAAGGGGAAATTTGCATGTCCAGTTTGTGGTCCTAATATCAAATCTCGTCGTTCAAAAAGCTTAGGAAAGGAGGTGTTTGATGAGTATAGGCACTTCCTCTCTAAGAATCACAGGTATCGAACTACCGAAAAACATCTTTTCAATGGCAAGCAAGAGATTGCATTAAAACCAAAGAGAATGACACCTCAGCTATGGAAGTTGCAATATAATAGAAATCGTCAAGGTATATATAATCAATCATTGTATATGATCATATTGTATTTTATTATATTGTGTGTTGTTTAGTGTAATTGACCTTGATTTAATATTTAATTTCATCGTTTTCGTTCATGTGATCATCATGAAGGCATTAATGGGCTTCCACGAGGAATGAAAAGTTATCCTAGACAATTTTGTAGGTTTCCCTATTATGAGCACCTACAAATTTCTCATCTATTTGATACAATGCATATGGGAAAGAATTTGACTGAAACATTATGGCGAATATTGGATGGAAGGAGTGACAAAGAAAAAATTGTCAAAATATGCAAAGACATTCAAGATAACAACCATGTAATGAGAGACGTCATTCAATTTCATAGCAACGGAGAGCAAATTAATATAAACTCACTTCCATGGATGTTAATGGACCAACAAAGTAATGTTGTAAAAGAAGTCATTCGAAAAATTAAATTTCCCACCGGATTTTGTGCGAACATGAAGAATATCATAACAAAGAAAGGTGATTTCGCGAGGGTGAAAACGCACGATTGGCATGTCTTGATGAAGGTAATAATTAATATGGTATGCATTTAATAATTATTTTTTTTCTTTTTCTAGTACTCTTTTTCGATATACTGAAACTATTTGGATATTATTGTTACAGTATGTTCTACCTCTCTCTATGCCGGACAACTTTGACAACAATGTCAAGCAAATAATATATAGTCTCGGGAAATACATGAGGCAAGTGGTGATTTTTCCATGTGCTTACTGTTTGTTTAATTCAACATAGAACTTATTCTTAATTTGATTTTCATTCTCTACTTCATGTTACGTAATATAATGACTTTTTTCTTTAATCTCTTGATTGGCCAGTTGTCATGTCACTTGTAGATGGTTGTCATCTAAAGAATTCCATAAAGAATACATAAAGTATTGGGGGAGATAAATTCCTCGTCTCATGTGTGAAATGCAAAATCATCTACCTTCAGCATTTTTCAATGCACGGGAACACTACCTCATACACCAATTTGAGGATATTGAACTGTGTGGACCTGTGCACTCAACGTCCATGTGGATGGTTGAGAGGCACTTGAAATTTATGAAGGGTTTGGTCAGACAACGAGCATATGTTGAGGGTTCTATGATGGAGGGATATATGGTATACCAAAACATGTTGTACATTAGTGAATATCTTCCTATATTGGCATCAAAGCTCAATTTACGTCGCATTTGTGATCCAGACTCCAAAAATGATTTCGAAGGGGAGTACCTGAAGGGGAAAGGTAGATTGAGGAAGGTGAAAGGTAATATAACACATTTCACTAGTGATTTTTATGTTTATATATCATACATATATATTCTATTTTTTTATTTAATATTTTGCATCATTTTATATTGTAATTATATACTTTTTAAGGTGACTAATATACATTTTCATTGAATTTTAATTTTATTGTCATCAAACAGTTGGTCGAGAGTGGGATGCGATTCATTTATACATTGCAAACAATCTTGACTGGATGAAGGTATGGATCACAAAATGTGAACAATCTGGTCATGGAATATCATGGGAAGGTGTGGCTTCATTGGTTAAAGCTGCACATCGCAATCGAGACACCAATGTAACACAAAGGGAAATCGATTTAGCAAGAGGTTTAAAATATAAGCAGGTAAGCATATTAATCAACGGCACTATTTATTTATTTCTTTAAATATTGTCGTTGTACATCACGCTAGTTATTTTCCTTTTATGGCATTATAATAAACATGCACTACTTTATCATAAATATGGTGTGATCATTATGTAATCTTTTCCTGTATCGCTTGTTGTACTAGGTAAAACACCATAAGGCTATGTGGTGCAATGGATGTATATATCGCATCAAAAAGTTGGATGAAACAAAGAAAACATCTTATTGTGGGATATCTGCAGTCTTTGAGGTGACCAATGTTTCTTCTAGAAGTGACAGACATCCAGAACTATCTAAAAATCGATACTATGGGTATCTGGAAGACATTCTTCAGTGTAACTTTAACTCCTTCAAGGTACTTCTGTTCGTTGTCAAATGCTACAGGTGTAGATTGAATCAACGTGATCCCGATAGAACAATTATTGAACATGATAATGGTTTTACCATGGTAAATACAAGGTTGTGTGAGCCAAGAACGGAGCCCTATGTTCTTTTAACCCAATGTGAATAGGTATTTTACTCTCAGGTTCCAAGTAGAGCGGGTTGGTCATTTGCTGTGAGACACGATCCAAGGGGAAGGCCGGTAAAGTATAACGTTGATGAAGGTAATGATCATCGTCATCATCGATTGTCTTCATCGTCATCATCGTCATCATCAATCGTCATCATCATCATCGTCGTCGTCATCATCATCGATCGTCTTCATCATCATCATCATCATCGATCGTCTTCGTCATCATCATCGATTGTCTTCATCATCATCGATCATCTTCATCATCATCATCATCGTCATCATCATCATGATGATCTTCATCATTCTCATCATCATCATCATCAGCAACATCATGTTTATCATCGTCGTCACGGCCACCATCATCATCATCATCATTGTGATCAGCATCATCGTCATCATCCTCACCATCATCATCATCATCTTCCTCATCATCATCAGCAATATCTTCATCGATCATCTTCATCGTCATCATCGTCATCATCGATCGTCATCATCATTATCATCATCGTCATCATCATTGTCATCATCGATCGTCTTCATCATAATCGTCATCATCATCGATCGTCTTCATCATCATCATTCGTCTTCATCATCATCGGCATATTCATCATCATCATCATCATCATCATGATCTTCATCATTCTCATCATCATCAGCAGCAGCAGCATGTTTATCCTCGTCATCACAGCCACCACCATCATCATCATCATCAATGTGATCAGCATCATCGTCATCATCCTCACCATCATCATCATCATCATCATCCTCACCATCATCATCATCATCATCTTCCTCATCATCATCAGCAATATCTTCATCATCATCATCGTCATCATCGATCGTCTTCATCGCCATCATCGATCGTCAACATCATCATCATCGTCGTCATCATCATCAATCGTCTTCATCATCATCGTCATCATCATCGATCATCTTCATCATCATCGATCGTCTTCATCATCATCATCATCTTCATCATCGTCATCATCATCATGATGATCTTCATCATTCTCATCATCATCATCAGCAGCAGCATCATGTTTATCGTCGTCGTCACGGCCACCATCATCATCATCATCACCATTGTGATCAGCATCATCGTCATCATCCTCACCATCATCATCATCATCATCTTCCTCATCATCATCAACAATATCTTCATCATCATCATCGTCATCATCGTCATCATCATCATCATTGATCATCATCATTGTCGTCGTCGTCGTCATCATCATCATCATCATCGATCGTCTTCATCATCATCGTCATCATCATCAATCGTCTTCATCATCATCGATCATCTTCATCATCATCGTCATCATCATCATGATGATCTTCATCATTCTCATCATCATCATCATCATCAGCATCATGTTTATTGTCGTCATCATGGCCACCATCATCATCATCATCATTGTGATCAGGATCATCGTCATCATCCTCACCATCATCTTCATCATCATCTTCCTCATCATCATCAGCAATATCTTCATCATCATCATCGTCATCATCGATCATCTTCATCGACATCATCATCATCGATCGTCATCATCATCATCATCGATCGTCATCATCATCATCATCATCATCGTCATCATCATCATCATCATCGATCGTCTTCATCATCATCGTCATCATCATCGATCGTCTTCATCATCATCGATCATCTTCATCATCATCGTCATATTCATCATCGTCATCATCATCATCATGATCTTCATCATTCACATCATCATCATCATCAGCAGCATCATGTTTATCATTGTCGTCACGGCCACCATCATCATCATCATCATTGTGATCAGCATCATCATCATCATCATCTTCCTCATCATCATTAGCAATATCTTCATCATCATCGTCATCATCATCGTCATCATCGATCGTCTTCATCGTCATCATCGATCGCCATCATCATCATCGTCATCGTCGTCATCATCGATCGTCTTCATCATCATCGTCATCATCATCGATCGTCTTCATCATCATCATCGTCATCTTCATCATCGTCGTCATCATCATGATGATCTTCATCATTCTCATCATCATCAACAGCATCATGTTTATCGTCGTCGTCATGGCCACCATCATCATCATCATCATTGTGATCAACATCATCGTCATCATCCTCACCATCATCATCATCAGCAGCAGCAGCAGCAATATCTTCATCATCGTTGTCATCATCGATCGTCTTCATCGTCATCATCGTCATCATCATCATCGTCGTCGTCATCATCGTCATCATCGATCGTCTTCATCATCATCGTCATCATCATCGTCATCATCGATCGTCTTCATCATCATCGTCATCTTCATCATCGTCATCATCATCAAGATCTTCATCATGATCATCATCGTTATATGATATCCAACGCAGCTATTACCTAGAAAAACCAATGGTGTTTGTCGTCGGTGATTTAGCGATCTCGTCGGATTCTTTTGAAGTCAGAAGTCTGATATTAGACACATGCATTGACGGTGTGGGAGGGTTTCAAGACTCGAATGAATGACACTCACCATTGTAGCATCATAAACCATACCTATAAATTAAATAATGTGATACATGGGGCCAACGTTGAAATTTTTTAAATATGTGTTGGCTTGGACTGAAATTTGGCATGGTTAGACTAGATGCATGCATTTATGGTGTGGGAGGGTTTCTAGACTCAAAAATGACTGACACCAACCATTAATGGAGCATTAAAAACCATGTAATGATACTCAACAAGGAGTAATTTGATCATCATGGTTTCACTCTGAAATAACTTATTCTTTCGTGGACTCGCTAGTACCATTGCTTATGGACCCTCACAAGGAAATCCTCTTAGGTCGTTGATTGTGTTGGGATAAATCATCACTAACTTGTTTGATGGACCTAATGGTCCCATGATAAACACTCATAGCATGTAAACTATAGAGGACATACAAAAAATGGTTGATTCTCTCACCCAATTAGTTAGCAAAATGGAAACCAAGAATCACTTCTCATTTTCCGACCCTTCCAATAGTATGACGCCTCATTTTTCTGAAGTAATTCTAAACAAGTTTGGCGGGTCAGATCCAATTGGTTGGTTCGATCGATCAAATGAAGCACTAACTTTCCATTAATGTAATATTTTATTACCTAATGAAATTCATTATAGGAGTCATCAAAGTTCATTTGTTTTTTCATAAAAATTAATTGATTATTTTTTAAGCAATTCCTTATTAGTGGTCTTAAAGAGGAAATTAAATCCCACTTAGAGGTGAACCACCCTACTACTTGGTTGGAGGACAATAATATTTATTGTCATGCCTGTGTTATATCCTATGCTCAGTCCAAAATCCCCAACTTTATTTCATTTCCTTTCCCCAACTATGGTGGCTCTTCAACAACCTCTTCCACCTTTCAAGGTCCATAAGTTGGCATAGGACAAAATGGAGGAACATCAACTTAAGGTTCTATGCTACAATTGTAATGAAAGATATTCTCTTGAGCATAGATGTAAGGAACATCAATTATTTGTGGACATATTTGAGGACATTTATGATGACGAACTTGATGGAAGAACTCAAAAGGAGTCCCCTCCCATCATTGAGGAAGTTTTTCTTCCTAACCCTGTGAAGAACCCTATATCTCCCTTAATTATTTGACTAGTATTTATTTCTCCTCATTAATGTTCAAATGGGTGATTACTTCCGGAAAACTAACATGTTTTCCATTGAAACAGGTGGGCGTGATATTATTCTCGGTGTGAATGGATAATAAGATTATGTCATATCACCATGGATTTATTGGAATTACAAATGAGAGAGCATGATCATAGCATCTCATTGCTTCATCGACGTATCCTCCCATCCAATGTGTGATCATATTGTCATACTTTTGAACATAATAATATATGAAATTAAAAATATTGTATCGTTGTTTTAAGCCCCTTATATATAACAATTAAAAAAAACATTATATATAACAAAAAAAACAATTAAAATGAAAAAAATGAAAATATAATAAATAGAATTAAAACATTAATAAAAAACATTACAACATAAATATATAACAATGGTTTTTTAATTTGTTATTAATTAAATATATATATAACAATTAAATTTTAATTGTTATATATATTTAATTAAAAACAAATTAAAATAACCAAAACACAAACATTACATAACATATATATTGAACAAATATAAAAGTTGGCGGCCATATGCATTTCACAAACCTGCGATTTGGATTTGGAGTGACCTCGACTGACCTCGATTTGGAGTGACATGCGATTTGGAGTGACCTTGATTTGGAGTGACCCTCGATTTGGAGTTGTGCCTCTGCGATTTGGACCTGCGCCTCTGCGATTTGGACCTGCTATCGATTTGGGTTGGACTGTTCGATTGTGGCCAGAGAGGCGGTTTGTGATTGTGGCAGGGGAGAGGGAGTGGCCCAATGACCAAGCAGTGGGAGTGACCCAACAAGCAAGCATTGGGAGAGGTGGTTTGGAGTCCAAGAAAATAAACTATAAGAGCTGGAAATGCCTCCCATGTCCGTGAGTACTAAGCCCTAAATTGTTTTGATTTGACAAATTTATAAATTTGGTAGCAAATCACTGTGATTTCATTGCTAATTCGATCTTCTAAGAGGGTTTCATTGCTAATTCAATCTACATTGGGGTATTTTTATCTTATTGCGTCGACTATTTTTTTTAGTTTGATGGGTGAATGGGGGGGGGCGGGGGCTATTACTAATGACCCCGATAAAGCAGAGTTACCAAGCTCTCACTATGACTGAGTACCTGTATTCACACAGGCTTGAGTTAAGTTTTCCATTATTGCATTCAAGCACCAATCTGAGCTAACAACAAATAATCCCAATATCAAGAAGCACAACCTTGCTATCATTTCCAAACTCTGCCGTTAATGCTACCAACCATCGATTCTCTTTAGTATCATCAGCTAGAAAGACAAAAAATTGTACCACAAACAAGCACCAAAATACTTTCCTATTCAGTCCATCTTTTGCAGCTAATAAATTAGTCCCTGCAACATGATCCAAGACATTTAATGTAGTCTTGAGATGTTCCTTCAGATGAGCACAAAATACCCTTGCAAGGGAAACTGAGTGTTGTTGTGTGAATGCTTTGCAAACTGCAACCATGTGCACAGCTATAGACATCCCTTTTGAAGATAGCAGAATACTTGGAAGAGTCAAGAACCTCATAAGGGCTTCAATGCCCTTTTACTCAACAAATATTCTACAATTTTCAAGATTTTCCATTGCCAGATGCACAAACACCATGGCATGTGAAATGATTAATTTTAGAAAGTGTTCATTACTCATATTTTCAAGAGACAATCCACTAGTTCCAACCCCATCATTATGCTTATCTTCAGAATCAGTATCCATAGGAACATAACTATCCAAACTGTCTTTGGCCTCTACTCTAAGCTTATGGGCCTTGCTGGGGCATACGTTGTTGATCCCTGGTGGCTGTCAACTATTGCAGAAAAGGTTTATTGAAAAATATATCTGATTATAAGGAAGGTCTAAACCAGCATTACTGATGCTAGTTATTAGTTCTGTTTAACTTGTTCATTACTTTATTAATGCTGTTGTTATTTATTGTCCTTGTCTACTTCAACTTTAACATAGGGACCTTTGGGAGTGTTAAAGTTGAAAGAGATGAAAATTATGTTTAAATTTATATTACCTTGTCACAACTGTTCTATTTTGTTTCTAGCATTGATTTAGGAATTTATTTATGCATTAAAGTATAAATATTTTAATTTTCTGCTCCAAACCCTAACCTAACCCAATTTTCAACTCATATAACAAGCTGTAACCTCTCCTGAGCAGACCTCAGTCCCAAAACAGTCCCCAAGTAGTAATTTTTGTAAACTAAAATCACCATACTTTGAAATTTCCTCAAGTCTCGGCATGGAAGCAGCCTCCATCTCCGATTTTGAAATGAATGCCTCGGCCTCCACCAAATTAAATGAATGCCACAAAAATTTGTTGTGAATTGGAGGGATGTTAAGTTAACCAACCAAACCGTGAATGCAAAAAGCAAGACTTAAGGCCACCCACATGTAGTTTTGAAGGTTCCCTGTTTTATTAGTGAAGTGGCAGTGAATCCAGATATGACTTGGAGTTTTTTTCATGGGGCCTGTCAAGGCTCCATAGAGTAGTGCAAGATCAGGTTTTCTCTATATATCTCTGATAGCCATTTCTTCATAGATAAATCCTACTTGGGGGATAGGAAAAACAATATGGGTGAGTTCAATTTGCTCTTATATCTTTTGAAATTTGTTGCAGAATTGGGTCTCACCCAGATTCAAGTCATACGGTCTACGTGTTAAATAACTCAGCAACAAATTAAAGATCAATCTGGTATGGATGTCAACCAAATCATCATCCTCTTTAAATTGCCCTGTCTCTATAAATTAGATTGCCCTGATATGCGAAGGATTAGGTTGATAACTATACTACGGCTAAAAATTGCCCTATCTATAAATTGACATATCCTTCCATGTAGATTATAAAAATTGCAATTAGGTCAAGTTCTCCTTACATGGTTTGGATAAAATTGAAAGCTTCAATTTTCATACAATTAGAAAAGTTTGGACAGTGTAGAATGTGAGGAATGAGAATGTATCAATCATGCCACCATATGAGTTTTGAAAGTAATATTAATTGGCCCCATCCCATTATGAAGTGGAACCATGTGAGATAGATCCTATAACACCATTAGCATCATGATATAAGCAAAATCGAAGTTCCGTTTTCCGTCGAGGCTGCTTGAAGATGATAATTTCCAGAAAGTGGCCCCAGGGTACAAAGTAACGTAACATTTGACGGATTGGAAACGTATATATATAAAAGGAACATAATTATATAGGCCTAAAATTGCGGTTGGTGCCATTGCGGTCAAATTTAAATCAATTTGTAAGCCACCTAGACGGAAAACGGAACTTCAATTTTGCTTACCCATTTTTGTTGTTCTGGTTTAGGAAGTATTTCAGGCTATTATGGTTTGTTTTAAAGTCTTCATCTTCTTAAAATTGGCTTTCATTGTATCATTGATCAGGGTTAGTAAATTCATAAAAGGTAAGCATGCATCATCATACTTCAGACTTCAATCAAACCATCATGACTTGGATTGTGGCAATTTTAGTCTTCAACTAGGGTAGTACTGTACCAGCTTTAACACTTAGAATATAGTAGCTTGGGGGAATTCATGTCAAGGTACTCAATGCAAGTTAAAGGGGAAATGATTAGTATTGCTCATGATGTAAAAGGAAAGGATGTATTGCTCATGATTATGATACTCTTGTATTTATAGTCATAAAAAAACAAGTTGTGGTATAGCTTCCCCAGTTGTAGTCACTGTTTTTTTATTAAGCTCATGAATATTTATATGCAGTTTATTGTTTCTACTATCCCTGTGTTTTTGTGAAGAATGATTGAAGAATGTTATAAGTGTTCGTAGAGAATTATGAACATGGATATGTACAATTCCTTATATTTATTATCACTTTGTTTTATGTGATGAATTCATTTGCATGACTTGAGTATATCTGAAGCTCTCCTTGAGGTCCCATGAATGAACTTGAACACTTGTTGCATTCATTTAATTTGAAAGAGTAGTTATAGTTTGAAAGAACTCTCTCCTTACCTTAGCTAGCATTCATTGAAAGGAATGGCTTATTTTATTCATATGCATTTGCATGGTTTGAGTCAGTCATCACACCACGAGTTTCACTTCCATCACCCAATTGAGTAATACAAACACTAAAATTTACACCCCCTAACTAAACACACCATAACCTCACTAGAGGAAAGCAAAAGAATTTGGTAGTTAGGTAGGACACCGGGGATAGGCATCCAAATAATTCCCCCTTTTCATTATCATCTGAGACATAGTTGTTGTCCTCTAGGGAACCAAAATCCTCTAGTATTTGTTGACACAGTCATACACCAGTTTGTGGAGGGGCCTCCTGTTGTTTCAGGGGTTAAACCGCTGCGAGATCGAGAATCGGACGGACTATGTGGAATGCCGCACTCCACTTAGCCCTAAGGCAACATCGATTATTGTCTTCCTTATATTCTCCAACCACCATACTTGTGATACAAGGGTGATAAGGCAGAAGTGCTGAAAACCTTTTCCGACGTGTCATGAACGAGGTGGCTTAGTGACTTTTCTACTAGGGCTCTTTTACCCAGGATCCCTTTCGGTAGAGGGATATCGGTAGAGGGATCTCTCACTTCATATTGTTCGACTTGGATTTCATCACCTTGCGAAGGATACGATTTGTCGAGGTCTCCAGCTTCTAGTTAGGAAGTTTGCTTGCATTTTCACCTTTTTAGAGGGTCTTTTTCTTTTTAGTGCTACTTGTTGGCATTCTGGCCACTTTTGTTTTAGCTCGCTTACTATGACGTCGGTCCCAGTATAGTTTTTTGAGCTTGTTTTTTTGGCCTGCGAGCCTTGTCTTTTCATAGCTCCCCTTCTGCACGCTCGGTTGCTTTAGGGTTTTTGAGTTCATACACGGTAGTTACCAATACTTATTTGATGATGTGTGATGTCCTCTTCTCCTAGGTCTTCGAGATGGTTGAGTTAGATGGTCTTCTGAAGGGACTGAACACCCCTTCATGGAGCCACTAACGCTTGAACGTAGGAGTAGTCTAGAGGACCATGTGATCACATCACCCATGTGGACTTTTTCGTTTACTGTGATGATGGTCTTTCAAGTTATATGGAACAATGGTGCATTTGAGAGAGAGATAAATGGTTGTACTCCACCTTGGTCGATTGTCTTATGGTCCTTTCATTTTGTCGATAATATTTTTGTGGTACCTTGCCTTTTACCTTTTGGTTGTTTTACTGATATTGGGATATCATGTGATTTGTACCACCTTTTATGTTTTAGGTCTTGTGGGTACTATGGTAGTTTGTCCACATTTGAGGTACACCCACTTTCTCCAAATTGTTATGTGTCTTTATACCCACTTCGTACCACCCTCCTGACCTTAGTTTGGAAGATTGCATGCTATCATACCTTTTGGTGGTACTATTTGAGTTTCAAGAGGTAGTTACAAGGAGTTATTGCATATATGAGGTAGTTACAAGGAGATATTGCATATATGAGGTAGTTACAAGGAGATATTGCATATATTGATTTGGACCACCTTTCATGTTTTTGGTCTTGTGGTTATAACTATGGTAGTTTGTCCACATTTGAGGTAGTGTACACCCCCTTAGTCCCAATTGTGAGTCTTTATACCCATTCTTTTTTTTTTACTTGTACCTTATTCGTTGGTCTTTGTACTGAGCCTTTTTACTGTCACTGAATTTCTTTGATTGACCATACCATAGCCCAGTCATCTCTCTCTCTCTGGTTTGTACTAACCCTAACATAGGGTCACTTGGTTCCTAGAGTTGACTGGCCTCTAAGAGGCACAGTCTTTTCTAAAAGTAACTCTTCTGAGTATATTACAGGAAACGTCTACACTAAGGTAATCAAATATGTGGTAAATAGTTTTCATTAAGTAGCCAGGACGTTTAGCATTAGAGGAGATCCTGTAATGTTTATGTGTAGTGTTTCATGTGTGCTACATGTGTGTTACATGTGTGATGTAGCATTAAATCAAATAGTAAAAAACAACTCATAAATATTGCATGACTTTCTACTCTTAAGAAAGATAAATTGGTCGTCTTCCAATCATCACTTGAATGCCTACATGTTGACAAAGAGAATGAGGATCAAGTAAAATTATAAAAGGCGATACACGTCAACTTTTAAGAGGCGCTATGCCTTGCGGTCGAATCTAAACTTTTTCCAATGGTGCAGGTAGAACCAAACAGGTATTTGTCTGATCTGTCTTCCTCGAGCGAGGAGAGTTTAGGAAGGCTAGAGGAAAGTGAGACATCCAGTAGGTCTAGAAGAATTGTATCAACTAGATGTCAAAAAACAAAAAGAAGATTCCATAGATGCAATGAATTTTTTCACGGTCAAGGGGGGGCATGTTCCTATGGTGATGAGACAAAAGACGACGAAGAGGTGCCCTTGAGGTACAGACATTTAGTGAAAAAATGGGTACCGAAGGATCTTCCTCCACCGAACACTGATTTTTGTGTGAACGAGAGGGGATATCGAATTGCACCGTCGTCGATACATGGTTTTGGGTTGTTTTCCATGGATTGCATCTTGGTCGGTTATGGGACATGTACAGAATTGATGGAGTATGTTGGACCCATATACAACTACTACGATTGGATGCGCCTTGTCCGATATACAAAAAGTATGCATAGATATGGATTGTCAACAAACTATTTACAATTGAAAGACAAAAATCAAAATAAAGGAGGAATGTTGTACATGGACGGAAGGCCAAAGGCCACAGGGAATATTGTGGGGTTTATAAATAGTACACAACCAGGGTCTACAATTAAGCAACCAAACTGTGAATTTGAGGGGCATGAAGGAAACCGTGTTTTTGTAGTTGCTATTAAAGCAATATCTGTAGGGGACGAGTTGCTTATTAATTACCCTATCAACCGAGTAGATATAAAAAAGGTTACTATATAACATTTTACCCAACCTTTTAGTAATAAATTAAACATCATAAGGATTTTTTGTTAGTTTATTTCATTTAAATTTCCCATATTTACTTCGCAGGCCAGTGATCGGGATAAACCCCTACCAACAAATGGTCGGAGGAAAACTTCTTCCTCGACGGAGCAGGTATACATCTTTCTAATAGTACAAATATAATAAGAGAAAAGAGTTTTTATTTTCTTTGTTTTTCCATTATTAATAACTTGGTTTGTTTTATATAATGAAATTTATATTTGATGCAGAACGTTGATCGGGAAATACACCCATCGAATGTTGATCAGACGACAACACCCTCGGGGCAACAGGTAGACCTGATTTGAATTGTACAATTAAAATATGTCAAAATGTTTTAGCATTATATTAATTTTTCAATGAATATTTTGGTTTTGTTTACGTAATTTTCTAGTCTATGTTTTTGGTGCAGGCCGGTTCCATACGGTCGGCCACACCAGGGTCCGCGCAACGGGTATACATCTTTGTAATATTAAAAATATAATATGAATAATAATTGTTTTGATGTGTTTTCTCATGAATAGTTTTGGAATCGTTTAGGTGACTTTCACTATGTTTTTTTATTACGGTGTTGTTAGGGGCAGCTCCCAGATATTAGCAGATCGGGGCAAGTCGCCTATGACCATTGATCCAATGAGTGGATCGTGATCCTCGAGGTCTCAGGTATAATTCATTTCAATTGTACCAATATAATACGTAGCATAATGTTAATTTTGTTATGTATTTTTCGTGTGATATACTGGTTTCATTATGATAATGTAAAACGTGTTGTAATTTTACGAATCTATCATGATAGATGTATTATATACGTTAATATAAAATTTGGAATATATCGGTAGAGAACTCAGTAGTGCTTTATATATGTTTGTTGCAGCCCACTAGTGAATCGCAGTATGAATCAGCATCGCAAGATTTTTCGTTAGACCCTGAAGTGGCAGAGGTGCTTCACGATTGCGAAAAAATTGGTGAAGCCGCACACGCGCTAAATATGGCAGAGAAATTGTTCAATAGATATACTGCGGAAATCCTTTCTCTAGAAATCCAGGTTCTGCAAACAAGCACAATTAAAGAAAGGATTGCATTGTTGCAACATAAATCTAATAACTTGCGAGTAAGTTGAGGAATCTTGAATCATAGAATAATTCGTTTAAATCTGTATAATGTTCTCTTTTATATGATAGTATTGAACATATAAGATGTGGTGTGTATTTACAGAATTATAAGGGACCACACAATATTGGTCAAGGTGGTGTTGGCCCCAGCGAGGCTAGTGGAGATACTTCGCATCACGACCAAACGACTCCACGTAGTTCGAATCCTTCACCATTGTTGTCGACTGAACATTCAGCAACACGTTCTAAAACACCACAGACCCCCGTTGTAAGCGCAACAGCCGCTACTGACCAACACACAACGGATCCTCCACAAGAAGGGGTCGACACCGAGTCCCCTATCAATTTTGATGTCAAACAAGCTACATTTCCAGGATCTTCCCGTGTCAAAAGCACAGGAACACTGGAGACAACATTTTTGGTGGACGAAGATCTCGTCCCAATAAAGATACCGACGATCATAGGTAATTAATCATAGTTGATCAGGTTAATTAGTGTTTATAATTTCATTGTAATATACCGATAAAATGTTTTTTATCAACTAATTATGATCATGGCATGATCGTTGTGCAGGAAACAATGTTTTCTATAAACATATGAATGACTTTTGCTTGGAGATCTTCGGGCCCACCATCCGATCAAGGTGGGATAGACAACCGAAACATTTAAAATATGAACTCACTAATCGGTTGGTTGGCCTGTTCGGGGAGAAAACCTTCAGTCATGCCAATGTCTTGAAAAAGGCTTGTCAACATGTGAAGGTTGTCCGAGACCAATATAGGACACACCTCGAAAGAAACCATAGGTATGAGCACCCACCAATGATTCTAGCAATGGAGTGGAGAGCTCTAGTGGAAGATGGAAAGGAGAAGGCTCTGAGAAGAGAAGGCAAGCTAACACCAGGCACAGGGAGGTATGCAATACTTTCCGCAATGTAATTCTAAACCTTATTATCCTTGATTTCTATATCGAACTTGGAACATCTAACGTATTTCAACACTTGAATAGGCTACCAGACACATCAAAGACCACAAAGGCAAGACTAGAAAAAGTAGGTGAGCATAAGCTTGGCCCTGGTGGTTATTCAAATTTGGCGGCATGGTTTGTAATTTTCGAGAAACCAACAATGAATACAAATAATAAATTGAAAATTATTTTTTGTTTTATTGCACCGTAAAATGTTAATTAACGACGATAAGCAAATATGTAGGCCGATTGATTCAATGAAGTACCCACAGAGGAAGACATGAAGCTTGGCTTCCAGGAAGGCTTTGGAGTTGTTGTTGAACGTAGAAGAAGCTTATCAGGGCAAAAACAGTCTTGTGGTACCAATCCATCCGGTGCACAGGTATATAGAATCTATATAGTTTAATGAAGATTTGTCACTTGTGGAATATTTTCATTCCAAATACTTGATGTAAAATATTGACTCTATTTTTAACAGGAAAGTAATGATCCCATTAGTGTCGAGGAGGGACAACAACAAATCGATGATCAAGCTTCAAATCCCGGAAATGAATTTATTCATATGCTACAATTTTATGTATAGCATTGCAAATGGTAACCATTAATTGTAGTTCACCGTATTTCAACTGCAGAGCATGTAGAGCGTGAAACTGTACAGGTTGAGACTGGACAAGAACATCAACAACATGATTTGGTCACACCTAGTAAAAAAACACCTCCGTAATGAATTTTTTTAAATTAAAAACTTGTCATTACAATAGAAAAATATAACGATGTAACATTTTCACATCGTTGCAGCAAATCCGAATCCCTTGCCGCAAAATTCAGGTCTAGAACAAAAATCAGCTAGGATATTGCAAACATCACCAAAAGCGTCTACTAAAGAACTAAGAACTGGAAGAGAAAGTCCATATGATGTAGATGGTCCTCTCATAGATTATATACCACTGATCAAGAGAAGAAAAACTTATAAAAATAAGGATGGGAAAAACAGCGTCTAAATATTTTTGATAATAATATATCGTCCACTATTTTTGGTCTAATGAATGAATGAATGGTTTAATGAATGTTCTTATGTTTTAATGATTCAGTGTAGTAAACTGTTACCTTCATTGAATTTCAACTTTTATTGAATGAATGTGTTGACTGAATGATTAATGAATGGTGTATTGAATGTTATCTTTTATTGAATGAATGTGTTGATCGACTGAAACGATGGTTTAGTGAATGTTAGCATTTATTGAATGAATAATGGATGAAAGTTCATGATGAAATATGGATGAATTTGCACATTTTTTTTTCAAGTACATGCATTGGGTATGGGGAATTGAGAGTGATGTGGAGGGGGGGGTCATAAGAGCTTCCACCTTCACGTGGTTGGCCCTATTCAGTAGAGAATATGAAATTATTCTTGAAACAGAGAGGAGCTCAATGAATGGATACGATGCTGGATTTCTACAACCCACTGGCGTGTTGTCTAAATTTTGACAATTTCTTGGAGCTTGTTGTGATTTTTGGTTGCTCCTCATAACCAATTTCCAGTTTCCACAACATCAAAGGTTGAGTAAATGATGCACTGGAATCAATATCCTTAACCTTCTCTTTAATTTCCTTGGAATCAATATCCTTAACCTCACATTAAACCCTTCCAAATTGGTATATTTACCATTCAAGGCTGGCTTCTTCTGAAGCATGATATTTGCAACTAAGCTAGCATACACCAACAACAATTAGAGACATGCTGCTTGTTGTGAATGTTCATCTTTTTTTTTAGGAATTCAACTTGACCATAATGGCTCCTCCTACGCTAGGGAATTAAAGTCAACAACAAATTAAAGAAAACATATAGTTTGCATCGAAAAAATAATAGGGTACGAACTGAACTAAGGAGATCCGAACCTGCGACCTATGTCTAGTCCCAAGGCTACCACCTTCAAGCTTGAAGTGCAGCTGGCAAGGGCAACCACCTTCAAGCTCGATTCATTATGCATGCATTTCACAATGGGATATGGCGGGCTACCACATTCGACCTTGATTCATTGTGTATGCATTTCACTATGCAATCGTCTTAGATTCTCATTGATTTTTCCCTCTATTAGTTTATCAATTCGGTATGACCCACACCCGCCGTCCGAGGAGTGTTTCCACGATCTTGAGTTCCATCCTGACAACGGTGACGATTCATTCTATATTTACGTTTCCCTTAAGCTGCAATATGGCAAACTCATAGTTCACTATCAATATTTCTTTGACCGTCAGCTTTGTCAGCCAAACCTTAATAGTGAACTATGAGTTTGTCATTTGTAGTCGAAGGGAAACATAATACCATGAATCGTCAACCGTTTCTAGGCTGAAACTGAAGACCGCAGAAACACTCATTGGATGGCGGACATGGGTCATACTGAATTGATCAACTAATTGATGGAAAACGCAATGGGAATTTGAGACGATTGCATAGTGAAATGCATGCAGAATAAATGAAGAGTGGGTCTCGAGAGAAATGGTTTTGGGACGTCGTATGAGAGGAAATGGAAATGGGAATTGATTGATAAGGTCAAGCTTGAAGGTGGTATCCTTGAGACTAGACATAGGTCGGAGGTTCAAATCTCGTCTAAATATTTTTGACAACAATATATCGTCCACAATTTTTGGCCTAATTAATGAATGAATGGTTTAATGAATTTTCTAATGTTTTAATGATTCAGTGTAGTAAACTGTTACCTTTATTGAATTTCAGCTTTTATTGAATGAATGTGTTGACTTAATGATTAATGAATGGTTTATTGAATGTTATCTTTTATTGAATGAATGTGTGTATCAACAGAAACAATGGTTTAGTGAATGTTAGCATTTATTGAATGAATAATGGATGAAAGTTCATGATAAAATATGGATGAATTTGGACATATTTGTTTTTTTCGAGTGCATGCATTGGGTATGGGGAATTGAGAGTGATGTGAGGGGGGGGATGGGCCATAAGAGCTTCCGCCTTCACGTGGTTGGCCCTGTTTAGTAGAGAATATGAAATTATTCTCGAAACAGAGAGGAGCTCAATGAATGGCTACGATGCTGGCTTTCTACAACCCACATGCATGTCGTTTAAATTTTGACAATTTCTTGGAGCTTGTTGTGATTTTTGGTTGCTCCTCATAACCAATTTCGAGTTTCCATAACTTCAAAGGTTGAGTAAATGATGCACTGGAATCAATATCCTTAACCTTCTCTTTAATTTCCTTGAAATCAATATCCAGCTTAACCTCAAATAAATATAAGTGAACAAAAGAAAATGCAAGAAAGAGATTAAACTTGCAAAATATAACACTTGTATTAATAAATTCAAAAAGAGAGAGTAATGTTCATGGGCCTCTTGGAGAGGATGAGCTCCTTTGAGCAAAGCTTCAATACAATACCAATCTTTGACAAAACAATATACATCCTTCTAGCGCTATAAATAGTTTCTTAATAACTACCAAAACCCTAACTACATGCAATCTCAAAATTAATGACTACCAACCACCTACTGGTTCTTATTTAATAAAAATGAGCCTTTTACATTAAGTAACTACCCATTAACTATCTAATGAGCCTTATTCAAAGAATATGATCTCATACATGAATATACAGACTCCTCAGTATACCAAATTAGAGAAGTTAGTTAAGAGTACCTTGACACAATGGAAGCACACTACCATCTCTTTGTGACGAATATGCCACAATGTTACATAACTTCCCAGACCTTTTATTCTGCTACATGGAAATCCTGTAGTCCATAAAGTAAGTTCCATAGACACTATCACTTGAGACTTAGAGTACAGTCTTGTGTGCCACCTTAATAGGAACCCACTAGCCTGTAGGTCCACTTGAATAATGATTGACTCCGCCACTTAATACAATGACTCTAATACAATGGCTTTATTACAACGGCTCTATTCCCTTAGGCTACTCCACTGCTAATACAATGGGAAGAGCATGATGGGGTTCTCAGTTATATATATATGTAATTATTCTACATATTTCCACAATAGAGATAGAATATATTGATTTCCTGTATTATTTTATTTTTTTTAAATGTATTGGGTAGTCGGTTAACCGACGACCTAATAACGACGATCGTAGCGTAATATCCGACGGTGTTGCAATACTACCGATGGCTCGGAACGTCGGATCCATTTTTTTTTCTATGTTGTCCACGTCGCTTGACCGACGACCTATCCGACGATTGCATGGTGATATCCTACGATTGTGCTATACTTCCGACGGCTCGGAACGTCGAAACTGTCTTTTTTTTTTGGCAAACACATCGCTTAATCGATGACTTTGCCGATGCATAATCGATGGGGAAAGGATGGCATCCGACAAATATTGCAAGTTGACACTGTCGCTTATCCGACTTCCTGTGAAGCTGGAGGAAGTCGGTTAACCGACGAGGTATGGTAATTGAATATCCAACGTCTTGAACTATGTCGGATTTTAGCCGATATCCCACCGATGATAAAAAAAGACTGGAATTGTCGGATAATCGACCATAGGTTGTAGCAAATTCAACTTTTTCGCCATCGGATTTTGGGTCAAAAAAACTTAGTGAATGACCTTAATTTCAGGTTGAAGGGTATATATTCATACCACCCTTCTTGCATGAAGGGATTTAATTAAAAAAATTATACTTCAATTGACAATAATAAATTAACTCAACGTTTCATTAAAAAAAATTACAAATAAAATATTACTAGATATGAGTCATACATTACATATTTCCCTGCATACACTTAAAGAAAGTCAGGTCTAACAATGCCATGCCACCCGGCTTAATAAGGAACATCGAACAAACTGTTCAACTGAAATTATCAGTGAGTTTTGTATCTAACAAACTATTCAATGTTTGATTGTGAATTATCATGGAGTTCTGTATCTGATTCATACTGTGGAAAATTTGCTTTCTTAGCTAATCCTTCAACCTCCTAGTGATCAAAGGATTTACTTTTATTCTGTTGGCTTCTTTGTGATATGATGTGTGGATCGTAGTTAATAGTTGAAGCCTTCTTGAAATTCATCATCTGCAACAACCTCTCTACAACTAGAAGAGAATTTCTATTCTTTATAACGAAAGGACCAACCTTCAAAGGAAACTTTATATCATAGGATTTCTTGAAACTCAAAAAATGTTCATTCTCAACAATGAGTTTTTTTGTTTTGTTTTATGAACTCTAAAGCAAAGATCCTCAGTGTCAAAAAG
Organism: Larix kaempferi; assembly: GCA_027924585.1. NCBI lineage: Eukaryota > Viridiplantae > Streptophyta > Pinopsida > Pinales > Pinaceae > Larix > Larix kaempferi. Next base: position 4,462,395 of record BSBM01001120.1, read on the forward strand.
GCGGGTAAAATATATGGCTCTTTGATAAAACCATAGAGCCTAATAACAATATGTTGTTTCAACATGAACCAATCACCTACAACTTTCTCTAGGATAAACTGCAATAGGTATTTCATCTCTGGCAAAACTCTAGGCAATATTTCTTCAAAAATTACTCTATATATCTTTGACATCACAAGATTCATGAAATTGAACATATTGTTTTCAATTTCAGCTGAAAAACCTGCTTCTGGAAAATTTAGACTTTCTTCACTTGAAAATAAAAACATCTTCATCAAGTATGATTGGAACCTAAAGTGCTTCATAGTGTGGAAATTCACCAACTAAGAATGGATATTATCAGCAAGGAATTCATAAAATTTAAGACATAGATACTAACTAGACTCAATTTCAGGTGAATATGAACTCAATATAAATAGTAGACTCAATTGGACTTCAGTGACAACTTGGTCATTATCTAACCCTATAAATTGACTGATTAATGAAAGGACTAGTTGTGAATTTTCATCAAAGAAGGTAATATCTAATGGAAAATGTGTACTATCAATTGAAATGTCAGTTTTGAGAGTTTTTGACAAAAAGGCTTGCTTAACTTCAGGGGTGGAATGTCTATACAGGTCAATCAATTTTTCCATGGCGAATTCTTCAAAGTTTTGGGAAAAGGATGAAGGTATTTATAAATATTTCTTAATCACTGAGGAATTGATAGGACATAGGATTTTCATTCATTTTGAATTCATGACGACTCTTTCAACTTGGGAATAATTTTGGGCACACCAGAAAACAAAGTTTTGGAAACCTAGGGTTTGTTCTGGACAAAAGTGAATAAAATGAAACTTATGATTGTTATGTACGTTTATACCCTGCTTCTGCAAATCTCCCAGCCTATTTTTAATCTCATTAACTGTGTTTCTAGTCATAATCGTGTCAAACACGTCCCCATCCCTATATTCAATAACTTCCTCTAATTTTGCACATTCCAACTTTGAACCCCTACTTCACTCTGATTTTCCATTGAAATAAGTGTCTAAAATATCTATAAGAGTCTTGAAATCCTACCTGTAAATACGTGAGATGGACAAGAGGTATGCTCTATCATGTTCCAACCACACGTGACACATCCAAACTGTTCAATGCCAAATGACAAGTGTCGTTTATCTTGTGCACTTTGTCTTTTATAACCCCCCAAAGTGGTTTTGCAACCCTAGAAGGTGGTTTCCTTTACCGCTTTTTCAACCAGCAAAATGGAACTGTATTGACACGTGCTAGGTGGTTTTAGATTTCACAACCACCCACCACTTCCTTTGTTCGCACAAGTTGGTGATGTGAAATCCTTGTGATCCGTTGATCTTATTGTCGATCGATGGATGACCATTGATCTCTTTCTCGCTTTAACATTAAGTTAACGGTCATTTTGGTAACTTTATTATGTGTTAAATCCCCCGCTTCTTTCTCCAGTGAAAACTGTATCCACGGTCGATCTTGTTGATGCTTCGATATGAACCATTGATCCATGAACCTCTTACAAAAACCACCCTTTTACTGATTTCAAAACATTTTCTTTTTATTATCACAATTGCCTGAAATATATTCCATTTGAAAATTTGCATTTATTCTTCCGAGTATTCCTCATTTCTTCATTTTCATGTGAGAACATAATGTAAAGCACATCTCATATTATTTTAATCATGTTTATCCAAATCTCTTCTTCACTTTAGCACCAAAAATATTAGTGTCAACTGTTATTTTGGTCAGTTAGATGTTTTATGACTGGAAAGATTAGAAGTACTAGTGTTTGGGTCATTTCCTGTAGTTTAGATTATATGATTGGTCTGTAAGGAGTATTGGTATGAACTCAATAGTATGTGTAATTTTGGTTTAGTGTTCTGGTTAGACATTATTATGATACATCTCATGTTTAAGGTCAAAGAGCCAAGAAGTGAAGGTGAACAACAGAGTTTTGGTCTGTTTTGCTCATATGTAATTTGATCCTTGTATATAATACAAAATTTCCTTACAAAAAAAAAATCTACTCTACTTCAGGCACTTTTCAAGAATCTGGGAAACACAATGGTGTATAGGAGCAGAAGTTTAAGAAAATTACTTTCTGAGCTACACGACTTAGTGTTAAATTTTATGTGAAAGATCTTCATCATGTTTATAAAAAATTAATATATAAAGTTGCAGCGAAAATAATAATTAGCCCCATCTCAAATATTCGCTTAGAATATATTTCAATAGCCTGGAACCTGCGTGGACTTTGAAGTAGACCGAGCCTAGAATGAGAACCTGTGTGGAAGCGTGCAACTGGAGTCTGGACCACTGCGTGGAACTATTACCCGAGCTTCGACTGCTGCACCAGAGCTTTCTTGTTATTGCGGGGGAACTGGAACCCAAACCCTCGAAAATTATATTTCGTAAGGACTGCCTGGAACTACTGCTAATATTTTGGATGTCAGGTAAATATGATGGTGGCTAAACAATTCCTGTGAAAACTTGATGCATCACCCAAAATAAAGACAAAATTTACCTTTATTTCAAATCCCAACTTATATTTTCCTTTGAAAAAAAATAAAAATTTCTCAGTCGGAATCAGAAATGTCGATTTTCTTTGCTAAATTTTATGACTCCAACTTCCCGATGCCGACTACGGTAGTTGGGAATTGGGCAAAAAATTGATCACTTTATTTTAAAAATATAGTATCCTGACTCCGCCATTCCAATCCCAACTTTCCAAATTCGATTTATTTTGAAAAACTTCGGCTTTAATATTGTGCATTTGATCTTGTCAAATCAATGGTCACGTTTTAATTTTGCTGAAAGTGCGAATTTTTGAAAATAAAATTATTTTCCTGAGGATCTTGGAGCACTATGACAATCTTAGTATTTTTATACTTTTCCTCTGGAGTTAACTGGGGTGCATATTTTTATATTCCCCTTCTCACACATCCACATAGAGAAACTCAAAAGTCCCAGATACTTTTGGATTAATTTGCAAAGAAGGAAAAAGCATATCTATTGTCACCTTCCAAAGAGTTTTACAACAATACAAGAAGGTCTGTTGGAGGAGCCTAGGTCGGTTGCTCGACTAGGTCCTCTGGTTGAACACTTCAGAGAACATGTCGAACCGTCGTGTCGACCACCACATGTCGATTCAGTTAGTCACATCGATTAGTGAACCGACGGGTCGTTATGTAACCATTTGTAAACTATATATATATGTTGGAGAGCCAGATACAGGCGACACCGAGACATTGTATTGTATTGTACTTGGTCCTGTGTAATAGAATACTTGTTGAATCTGCTACTGTTGGCTTGGTTTTGCAACCAAGCTTAGTGCAATGGGAACCTGCTAACTAGTAGCAGCGGTTTCAATATTAAGCAAAAACAATAAACTAAATCTAAACTAAACTAAACTAGCATGTGCATTTTTGAATTAAAAAACAAGAACAAGAAACATAAGGAATAATTTTTGTATTGAAAATGGGGGCAAGCAAGTGCTTACAATAACAATACCTCCAAGTGATGAAGGTTGTTGAGTAGCTCCAATGGTGAGCAGCTCCAATCTCCAATGGGTCCTTTCTCCAAGGTTGCTACAATGGCCAAAAACTCAAGGGAGATTTTGGCAACATGAGGATAGGAATATGGATGGATGTGAAATGAGGAGCCCCTACCACCTTTTTATAGGTTTTGGTGGTGGGGAATACCATTTGTGGTTTTGTGGAAACCAATGGTATTGACCAACATGGTTTAGGTACTTTTCCCTCCTTTTTCCTTTTTTGAATAAAATTAATATTTTTATTCCCTTTTTAATATTTTGGGAATTTTGGACCCTTTTTGAGGGTTTTTTATGCTTTTTTAGGAAAAATAATCTTTTTTGAGTGGGAAAAGGGGTGTACTAAGGTCTTTTGGTGACCTTTTGTTGGCTTCAGAGGCTCAGATGGTGGAAAAGTGGACAAATGGGTCATGTGAATAAGGAAATGAGCTAGTGAGCACTTTTTAGGTGTTAACAGCTACCATTACTTATCTTGTGTTCCTATCTATATACTTGCTTGTTTATTATATATCATGTATCAGTGGTAACTATGCAATCCACTTAACTACAACATTGGTTCAGTTTCCAGTGATACATGCATAGCAATAAGCATGAATAAATGATAACAGAACATGAGATAAATGAATTGGGGGAGAAAAAGAAAGAATTTAATTATAGACAAAGTAAAACAAACCAAAAAAGAGAATGCTAAAACAAATATGCTTGACCGAACCGACACAAATCTGACCAACAATACATCAACTAAACTATGATCATCACTAATCAATTGTTTGTAACAAGACATAATGTCGATTGAAGCATGATGAGTTATTTTCTTCACATGAGTGATACAATCCATAATTTACCATTAGCATCGTCAGGATCACTGCCATGCTAGTGTACAAACCATTTTCAAGGAATCAATTGGAGTGATACATGTACGATTACTCCAGCAAAATCTGCAGTCACTATAGATGATATCTATGACCACCATCCTGCCATACTGTGATAATTATCATTCCCCATTCATTCCATCCCAGTCAGTCCATCAACTCATTGGAAACTCACTATATATAGGCTAACCATGCCCCATATCGCAGCAAACTTAAATATTCGGGAAAGCCATGGAATTTTTCTTTACTACATATGTTCTTTGTCCTTTGTTGTTTTATCAAAAATGCTTGAGTCTTATGATCGCTCCCCAGTTCTCCTCGTGATATATGAGCATTTGTACATTGGCTCCCTGACAAATCCTCACCACACCATGATATATGGGCATTTCGAGCACTCTCGAATTCCCAAGACCAGGATTTGTCATTATGTTCCTGGGCACCAATCAGGTTTCCATCACTCCTCTTTCAATAACGGATTGGTATGCAAGTTGGAGCGGATGTAGGAATATTAGCAGTCCCAGTAACTCTTTTCTTTGATGCTTTCTTCTCTAAGATAACATGAGTTCTTGTGGTTTTCAACGTTAGGATTGCAGCAGTCGTCAAATGTTGTTTTAGTACCATACCATGTTGTCAGCTTCTTCTACTTGCATGGACACGTTTCCAGACTTGATGACCCATTTTCAGCGAAGGGAGTAGCCGATACCAGCTCATAGTCATCAAATGTCTACACTTAGTTACGACACAAACCATAGTGAAGTTCATCTGTTCATCCAGCTCCAGTTATTTTTTTATTTCTTCGGGATGAATAAAGGTCTTGTTCGTGGGGGGATGTTGAAGGAGCCTAGGTCGGCCGCCCGACTAGGTCCTCCGTTCGACCACTTAGGAGAACATGTCGAACCGTCGTGTCAATCACCACATGTCGATTCAGTTAGCCACATCAGTTAGTGAACCAAGGGGTCGTTATTTAACCATCTTAAACTATATATATAGGCTGGAGAGCCCGATACAGGCGGCACCGAGACATTGTATTGTATTGTACTTGGTCCTAAGTAATAGAAGACTTGTTGACTCTGCTACCATTACTTATCTTGTGTTCCTATTTATATACTTGCTTTTTTATTATATATCATGTATCACTGGTAACTATGCAATCCACTTAACTACAACAAGGTGCTATAAAACTGTTTAAATATAGACTTTTTTGTGCTTGAAGTATGAAACATTTGGATTTTCAATTATTTGATGGATAATTGCTATTATAGGACAATGTAATCAATGAAATCCCTTTGAGGGGCATTAAAATATTAAAATGTTATGTTTTCTTTCTTTTCAAACAGTTCTTAGAATATTGATTGTTTGATCTAAGAGTTAAGAGTTAGGAGATTAATTCAGTATTAATTTACTTATAGAACCATAATGAATTTATTATATAATTAGTATTGTGCTTTAAATTTGAATAGTCAAACATACATATTATAGAATCAAATAACAAAGAAATCACAACATTACAATTAACATAATATAAAATAATATTGCACTATATTTAAGAAACCAAATCACAAGCCCAACAAATAGTTACTAATCTTATAGTCATTTGAATATTGAGAATTCATAATGCAATATTTCAATAGAAGTATCCATTTGTTACAAATTGGATTTCAAATAGTCTTTCTTCCTGAACCAACAGCTCATGTGCAAACTATGAAACTAGTCATGCTTTACTTCTTAGCCTTTGTAGCAAAGCGAGAAGTGGAAGAAATAAGTAATCCTACAAATTACAATAAGGAAGAAGTTGGAAGAAGTTTAACCAAAGCGTTCTACTTGCAAGGCCAAAGTGTTTTACTACTTATAGAAATATATTTAAATGCCCAAGGAATATACACAAATATTATATCCATTAATATATCTACATTTTTTAGAAATAGATTTAAATGCCCAAGGAATATACATAAATCTTATATCCATTAATATATCTAGAATTTTTAGGGTAATATTTTGATAGAATCTTCCTCTACTTTTAAAGTATATTTTCTTGCTATGAGTAATTCTATGCTATCCTCTTATCTAAAACTCTCTCCATCTTCGCATTTCTCTTAAAAAACAATTTTATGGTCAGAGAGAGGTAATGAAACCCTGAAATGTATTTTTTTATGGATTTTTAGGTACAACCTCAATAACATGCAATGTGTTAAGAATCAAACATAGGTGTAGTTGTGGTAAATTTTCAATAATTTACCACTAGATCGTAGCCCAGCCCACATATATTACTTAACACTCAATACTATGAATAATTCTAAATGAATATGATTTGTGCAATATGATGATATAATTCCATTCACTCTAATCTATTAGTAAAGCGGTCTCAATCTTACATAAGTTATTCCAAACTTGATCTCAAACATGTTGTTATATGTGAATTCATTTTTTCAATAAACAAAAACCTCAAATTTCATATTCTTGCAGGAAAAATTTGTACAAACACGAGAGATAATTATATTTCCAGAAAGATATACATGAAATATTTGATACCGATTACCCACTGAATTAGAACCTGGGTTTGATATGTAACCCTTTTTGTAAACTGAAGTTTACAATTATAGATTTTACTCAGCAATTCAACTCTTCATTGTTCAAAGAGATTTGACTGTAGATTTGAGTTTGGGAGGATGAAGTACAAATTGCACCAATGAGGACACTTGTCAGTGATACTCAAACAAAGGTTATGTCAAATCCCAATTCAATGTGGCATCAAATTGTCTTTCAACGTTTCGAGGATTATGAAGACTTAGTTTTGTGACAGATGTAATAAGTAGTTATAAAATTCCTATTTCCAACCAAATAGTTAAGCAATCACTTAGATATCAGCTCTCTAATTGGGGTTGGAACCCATGAGAGTGAGATCTGTTTGAATGAGCAATTTCAAGAGTAATGAAAAATTTGCAGAGTTAAGAAAATACTTTTCTAAGCATAGATTCTCATGTTGTTATTTTGTAGTCTGTATTTCCTTTCCTTGTGTGAATGTTATTCCCGTTATCTATTTCCATTGTGTTGTTTATGTGAGTAGAGATTCTCTTGATGTTATCTATTGTCTGTTGTGAATGAGATTATGTTGAGTCACAATTCATATTGATATGCTATGATTCATAAGATTCAAGTATTCACAAAAAAATTCTTCTAAAGTTACTATTGGATTCATAAAAGAACACATACAACAAAATAGTGCAAATTGATTATGTTAAAGTTACATTATATATATATATATATATATATATTCATCTGATAACATCGATAAATTTCATAAAGGTTGTCAGTCGAATTGGACAGCCAGATAAATCAGTTAAACTATCATTTATCCCAATTATACAAACTGATGAAGGGAAGACCCTTTGCAAAATAGGTCAGTCTGATATTATCCTTCCATTCTTCTATTGTCCCTATAAAAGTACAACCCTTACAAAATACCTTTCTATACAAAATCAATAGAGGGGCCTTGGAAAATATGAAAAAATCCCTCCCCTAAACTAACAAAAACCGAAAATCTAAAAACAAACAAGTAAACCTAATAGAAAACAAAAAAATAAAAGTTATCCTAGAAATATAAAGAGACCGTTGTGGGTGGGCCGCGTGGTTCCTTAGTCAAGATCCATTTATTTTGGCCCTGAGGGAGGCTTTTCAGCTGGAGGGGACTGTCCAAAACCTACCGAATTCGTTGGGCTCCTCTCGGCATCACGTTGAGCTCAGGTGGATTTGTGATGTTCGTCAAGGAGCCTTCACATCCGTTCGATCAGTTCATCATTGTTATTTTTGAACTTGTTGTCAATGGTATCCTCGATTCTCTTCTCCATTGACTCCAAGTCATCTTTATTTCATTTACCCTCCAGTTTATGTCAAAGCTCTGCTATCTGCTTTTCTAACTGCTCTAGTCTTCATCTGTATGCATCAATGCCACTAGTCCTTCCAACAGGGTCGTGACTACTACCTTCTACCATTATATAAAAAGGAGATAGGTCCGAAGAACTGTTTTAACAAAGCTTCTCATACGAGAGCTCGTTGCCACTAAGCATAGCACTGGTCGGAATCCAGTTCCTTCCCTTTTCTGAAACTTCAACAACCAAACGATGAGGAGGGCTAGTGGAGGGAAAAACCGCCGAATATAGAGCTAATTTAGACAGCAGTTTCAGAAAACACCAAGGAACAAGGGTAGATCCGATTTAAATGAGTGAAAATGAACAAAAAACCTGAACACGGATCGGAAGAAATATACACACTGTCGAAATTAAATATAAAATTACTTGAAAGAGGGTTATATGGCATTACGAGTTAGAGACCTTACCCTAACTGACCTTTGGATTAACTAATGGGACAAATTGACTGCTAGGGTTCACTGATATAATCAAGGGTTGAAAGAGGGTTATATGACATAACGAGTCAGAGACCTTACCCGAGACCTTACCCTCACTAACCTTTGGATTAACTAATGGGACAAATTGACTACTAGGGTTCACAAATATTAATAATATATATTAGTTATATATATATATATATATTTATAATAGTTAATATATTATATATATATATTATCATAATTGTATATATAATATATATATATATATATTAATATGGTATAGAATATTGTATGTATAATATATATTAATATTTTATATATAATAGTAATATATAAAAAATGATATATATTATATATACAATCAAGGGTAGGGTCCCATTTCACTTTGAAGGGCTATGAGATATTGAACCCTATGCTGAAATGTAAAAATAAATCATTCTTTTTATTTGAAAATGTAATAGTACATCAAAATTTCATTGTCACTTTTACAAATTTTTTAATATAGTGACAATATTTGCATTATTCCTCTCTATAAACTTTAATAAGCAATTTTATATGAATATGGGATATTTAAATTTAACCCAAGAATCCATATAGAATAAATTTAAAAAACATAAAGACAAAAAAGCTAACAATCTGAAGAAATTAGTTGTTTGATCAATTATACCAATTCTAGACATTGTTTGTAGATGGGTTTGTAGAAGATCTAGTGTAACATGGGAAAAAGTCGATGAAGAAGAGGGAGAGATGACCATAAGAGATAAGAGAAGTCTAAACAACAAGGTCAATATTCCAAGATGGCATTGAGATGAAACATAATTAGTAAAATAAGGAGAGATAACATGCCGTAGGAATAACATCTAAGGTTGGTGTTAATTTTTTACATGGCCCATTTCATATTATCTACATAATTCTATCGTTCAAGGTTTGGAAATTGCAAAAAATGGTAGTGAGATGTACAATCTGGGAAGTGTGATTTTTTGTTGGTTCATTAGTGTGGGTCATTCGAGACTTTGCCTCCATAGACTAGTCACATAATGCATTACAAATTTCAAACAATTGGTTTTGGAAAGTTAAAACCCTACATCTAACTTTGTTCTCCACATAAAAAATGCTACACATATTTGAAAATCCAATCCATAGTTCAAAATTTGGCACATACCTATAAATTCACAGTAACCCAATAATATAAGGAGCCCACTGGACAAATCACACATGCAAATGTTGCAGAATATGTTTGTAAGGATCCCGTTTGTAGGGCCCCTCTTGTAGGGTCCTTCCGTGCTTAACCTGAAACTTAACAAACTAATACAAAACATATTAGATAACATAATCACTAGAGAAATAAATAAATTAATTGAATAACTTAGCAAATATAGACAAAACCATAACCTATCGACCATAGGTCATGACCGTTGTCGAAGGATAAGTTGTCGTTAATCCACTCCAACTTGTGCATTGTCGTCTGCGTCTTCCGTATTATCCCTCCAACAAAGCTCGATTAACCATTGGCGAAGCAACCGTTAGCTTCACCACCCAACCATAGGCTCATGCTTTCAGCCGCATGGCCAACCCCGAGCTTTGGGTCGTAGAGCTCACACACACCATTCAAGAAACTCCTAAATGGGTTTCCCCCCCACAAGAATTTATAGCCAAACCCCAATAGCAACAAGAAACTCACTTTTTCAAGATTACGATAACCATCCAAAAACTGGGTCCCCTACCCATTCCCAAGGCCTTCCTTAAATAGGAAAATCCCTTGTGACACTTGTCACTTCATGCAAAATACTCAATTTCTTAATATTTTCAAAGTAATTTGTCTCACAAAACCAAGTGTCAAGTCTTCTAGAAGATTGCACCTACTTTCCTAGTTTTTCTCAAGTTTGTCTCTAAGATGCTCACTCTAACTTCTATTATTGTGGGTGCATGTGTGCTAACTAATAACCCAAGCCTAGGATTCCATTTTTCTCCTAATATAATTATTTATATTATTTTTAATACTAAAATGTATTTTCATGAGCAAGTGTTCTAAATGCAATTTTATATGGTTTTTATGCATAAAGTTTACCGATTCATCCCTTCTAGGACCTAGGTGCCACATCGTTGGGCCTATCTGTCCTTTATGCTCATCTTTCAACATGGTACCACTCCCTCGGGTCCATTTATCCGTCGTATCCATTTCTCGGCAAGGTACCACATCGTCGGATCCTTGTGTCCATCCTTTTTGTTTCTCGGCAAGGTACCACACCGTCGGGTCCTTCTGCTGATATCTTTTCATTTGACTTGCGGGAAATTCATGTAGGGATTTAGGATCCGTTACCTTCAATCCTCTGTATACACGCTATTGGGGACTAATGGAACTTCGGAGTAAGTCCTTTCTTACTGCACGCCCCACAACTCGTACGTGACCAACTCCGTCATGGTCCACTTCACACGACTTCACGCGACCCCGAGTAAGCGGATAAGGGATTTTGAACTCGGCTGTGGGATCCATTGGAAGTCGACATTGTCGTCACCCTTTCATGTGTGATTTATTTGTACTCTACAACCCCTTTATTTCCTTTGTGTGTCCGTCGGTGAACTGTTTCACCTGCCGCTACACACATTCTCAAAAACACATATTAATAGTCCTGTCCTCATTCATCATAATCATTTTATACACGCTAATCGTTAAGCAATTTAAAGTTTACTCATAATATCTTGTTAATCAGTAAAGCATTAAGTCACATGTGTTTCTTTCGTTTACATCACATAATTCATCATACAGCTAGTCAATACACAACATATTATTTTTCAGATTAGATAATTATTCACTTTCATATCTGTCATACAATTCATTATTTTCATTCATCAACTGTCATCATGTACATACTCAGTTGTTCTTCAATTATTCAGAAATGTATACTCAAAGGGTTAACTTGTGGAAGTTTCAATCAATTGGGTCACTCGACATGTGCCCTCAAGGTCTACAACCGTCTAGGGGCACTACATACACCCCTCCTTATATAGAACTTCGTCCCGAAGTTAAATTCTGTTCTTGTACTTTCGATATTTAGGCTTTACTTTAATTTCCTATTTTCATCTTCTTGTCATTCTCTTCTATTTTTCTGAACAATCAAGGCCATAAGAACTAGTGGTTCTAATCATTATTTTTCTAGATCTTCTAGTATGGTTCCTATATTTCCTCAGGAACTCAATCGTAATTTCGTATAATATCAATCCAATAATACATTCAATAATTGTTAGTCCCAACTTGATTTCCTATATCTCTTATTCATTCACGAGGGTCTACGATGTCCAAATTAGTTAGAAGCTATATTGCATTGATAGTCACCCAATAGTTTATCAAATCATCATTCAACAAAAAAAATCCAAGTAAAGTTCAAATCTATTTGGTTATCCTCCCTCCAAGACGAGAAGGTAAACATCATAAAATAATCGGCAAGGTAAAATCACATTTTTAACAATCAGGAGAGACCCTCAAATAGTCCCAAAACCAAATTCCATAAGACTACTCCCAAATACCTCAAAATGTTTTAATAATGTTTGGTTCTCAATAAGATAGGATTCAAGTCGTCGAAATTTAGTAACTTAGTCGAACTGATTGAAAATTAACCTTTAGTCCTTTCATTAGTAACATCATGTCCAAGTCAATGAGCTTGTCACATCCTTACCTCTTTTCGTCATTTATGTTTTCATAGGACTACTTCGACAAACTCTTCAAGTCGTACTATGTGTGTTTTCTCAACCTCATAGAGTTCCATCTCGGGCTAGTCATATTTTCATCAAGGGTTGACTATGTCCTCGATTTTGTTGCATTACATTTAGTTCATTGTGTTGATCATCTCCATACACCGTTTTACTAAAATCGTCTTCGTTTGGTCCTTCGGTGGGATTTCCAAGTTTCATCTTATGTGTCTATATAGTCTCATCGAGTCTTTTCTTAAGGTCTAGTCGTCTTTTCATATTGTTTCGTCATGTCATGAGGTTAACATAATTGCGTTCAACTCATCGTTTTGATACTTCATTTTCCAAAACTCGTCATTGTTTTACTCTTTGAGTACTCAATGGAAGTTTCAAAAAGAAAGAATCTTCAATAATTCTAGAAAGGTTGGCATTTATATCTACATATATGAAGGTCTTGACTCAACCATGATTTTCTAAACTTCTATCAGTGTCGATTACACCTCCCAAGAAAATTGCCAGTCTTAGGATATATATGCTAATATATAAACATGCATCAAAACTGCATTTCTTTAGTGTGACACAATTTTTCTTTTAATAGGTCACCTCAAATTTTGTACTAGTTATTTTTCGACCACAAGAGATACCACTTCTAATCATACTCAATACCCTTGGTATACTAGTTGGGATATGGGAGAGGTAAAATTTTGTTTTCGTATCTTATAGCCATATGATCAATATACATTCATGCATCAGTATTTTCCCTTTTTATTACAACAATCCTAAATATAATGCCTTGAATATATAAGATGTAATACCAATAGTACAATCCCCTTGCATCCTCAGATATATAGCCATAATTTTCAATTTTTGCAAAGCATAATTATCATGTCTTAACTACATGAAATATAATCTAATGCATTATATATATATATATATATATATATATATACAACTACAAAGCTAATGCTAAAAATATGATGCACATGCATTCTACTCAATCATAAAACATATGCCTTTACTTGAATAATTTAAATATCACAACTACCAAGTTGAACTTGAATTCCTTGATCTTAATACTATCATTGCTTAAGCTAATTAATCTACAACTATCCAGTTCCCATAGATAGGTAGGCTCAATTAACGTTGTGCCTATAAGTAAATACTTAGGTTTAAATGCACTTTAGTAGGGCATATATCTTCTCCTACTAATATCGTATATTCATGAATGACTCTTCTTCTTTATCCTAAAAAGTAGCAAACATGGAGTTTGTAGTTGAATGATAATCCATGTCATTGAGTGTAGACATAACTGTACTTCTTTACCATTATTTATTGATTATTTCTACTGATAAATAATCTAACTTTATATTCTTTCCCATTTCATTGGAATGTATACAAAATTTATGAACATACCCAATAAGAAAAAAAAACTTAAGAAACTTTTCCTATATCAAATTAATTCAACCACAAAGTTACACCTATTAGAATAACCCAAATCCTTGCTAACTATTTTCATTATATATTTTCCATTTTGTCATGCTTAAATATATATCCTACATTGCTCTTCCGTAGAATTAAAATATATCAATGACCTTCTCGATTAAGTCAAAGCACTAGATATATAATTCAAAGTTTTATAACATATAGGCAAAATACATTGTGACTATGAAATATAAAGGATTATATATATATATTCAATTAACAAATTATAATACTTATACTTTAATGTATTTTACTAAATTCAATACTTTTAAATTTAAAAAAAAAAAAAAAATTATTATATAAGTATATTTCCATAAGTCAATATATTTATATGTATATTTTCAATAACCAAACGCTAACTATAACCACACGCTATTTACACCCATTAGCATGGTTTATTTATTAGTATATATATAATGTAGGACTCGTCAATGTAGTATTCTTCAAATTTTTTATTTTTTATTTTTGAATAATCATCTATATATAATTCTTCTTTTTCATAATTCATCATATTTATATAATTAGCCATAACATAATTGTGTTCTATGACAATAAGATGAATTCTAAATTTGATGTATGATTACATAATAAAACATCTATTTTCCCATCATTTCTATAATAATAAAATAAATTCTAATTAATGCCTAAATATAAAATTAGATGTATAAAATATAAAATGAAATCTTCTACTTTCACAAGCAAAGTAATGAAGTGAATTCTATTCAATGCCTAAAATATGAAATCTCCATTTAGTCAACCATTTTCATAACAAATGAATAAATTCTATTGAATACATAAAAACATAATGAAATATCCCTTTTCAACACCAATTTCATAATAATAATAATAATAAAATGAATACTATCTAATATCTAAATACATAATGAATTATCTATCTTCACCACTATTTCTTTTCATAACGATAATAAAAGAAAAAATGGATGCTATTTAATACCTAAATGCATAATGAATTATCTATCTTCACCACTATTTCCTAATAAATAAATGGATTCTAATTAACGAATAATACAAAATGATATATCTAGTCTCCCTTCATAAATACATAATGCAATATTCATTTTCACCACGAATTTCATAACAAAATAAAATAGATGCTATTTAATACCTAAATGCTTGCATATGGATTATCTATCTTCACCACCGTTTTCTTAATAAATAAATAAATGGCTTCTAATTAATGCATAACACAAAATGATATATCTAGTAGAGTAATTTTTGGTAAAAGTATGGGTTTATTTCTCATCTTTCCATATCTTATATTAACCGTCACACCATATTCCCAACTTCCAAGTCCACCTTCAAAACATTCTCACCAAGCTCAAAGGGAAGACCACCGATAACAAAGTATGCATAATGTAATATCTATTTTCACCACGCATTTCATAATAAAATAATGGATGCTATTTAATTCATAGATACATAATGGATTATCTATTTTCACTATCATAAACGGATTCTATAGCATAATATATCAATTAAAAATTTAAGTTTTAAGTTTTTATTTTATAAACTAACATCTATTTTTTAATTACTTTTCACAATATTTTATTTTATGAGCAGACATGGATTTTTTTAAATACTTTCTATAATTTTACTTTTTTTTACATTTTAATTAATGGCAGACAATAAAAACAAAAATACAATGCGAAATTCCAGAATTAAAATGCCTCCATTCAATCTCTCAGTCGATTGAGCCGAAGAGATGGGTGATAAAATTAAACGATTGACAGAGATAAAATTAACTACAGGATTCACCAAGAACAAGGGACTCTTTAGTCGCACAGCATTTGGAACGGGGTTGACTCAGTAATAAGAGATCCTACCATAACCTGGAGCTTTCGACTCGCTTCAACATTAGAATGAGAGTAACTCTTTAATAAAAGATTTTTTGCTAAATAATTACAAGAATATAATACAGTAAAATAAATGGATTCAGTATAAGCGTGAATCAATTCGATCGCTTCAGAAATAGAATGACATCGACTCTGTAAATAAGGATTTTCGCCAAACAAATTACAAAGAATATAATACTGTAAAAAATTAAGGGATTCATCATAATCATGAATCAATTTGATCGATTTAGAAATAGAATGAAATCACCTCTGTAACTAAGGATTTTTGCCGAACAAATTATAGGGAATATAATACTGTAAAAATTAAAGGTTTCATCATAATCGTGAATCAATTTGATCGATTTAGAAATAGAATGAAATCAACTATGTAACTAAGGATTTTTGCCGAACAATTTATAAGGAATATAGAATACAATCAGAAAAGAACAAGAATCATTTTACAGAAATAATCAATGGTCTGATTATTCTGTAACACGAATAAGGTTCAACCCTGGATCGCTTATTGCTTAAGCGACAGTGGTAATTAAAAAAAAAAATCCTCACGACAAAATCTGAATCCAAACTCTGAATCGATTATTGCTGAATCCGCAGAGATAGATCGTTAGCCAGGTTCACGGTATAGTTTAACAATCTAACAGTAAATACTTAATACATTTTTTTTTGTGTACATAATTTAAATTTTCAGAAGTATAAACAGACACAAACTTTTACCTTCAGATCTCCTAATTATTTTTTAGATAAAAGAATCTCGATTTGCCAATGCCAATATACATTTCCAGAAATATGAATAGACATAGAAAATTTACTTTCAAATCTCTAATTTTTTTCTAGATAGAAAGATTACAATTTATCGATACCAATATGCGTTTCCAGAAATATAAATGGAACATAATTTTTGTTTTCTTTACTTTCAGATTTCCTATCATATTCTCAAATACATAACTTCGATTTGTAAGCACAATTATACATTTCCAGAAGTGAGCCAAACGCAGAATTTTACATTCAATCTCAAATGCAACTTAATGAAAAAAAATGAATCTTAAATTACATAGAACTTGTATGAGCAGAAGCTCCCACAGTTGAGGTAGATCCAAGGAGAATGCAGCTTCGGTCTCGCCGTTGTCTTACACGATTTCCGATGGACACCTCAGTTAGCCTCCCTACTACTCTGGAGATACTCTTCTTCTTTCCGGACCCCTTTTTTTTTAACCATGGGAACATCAACCTCCCAAGGGTATATCCAACAGCCTGCAAGCCAGATATACCTGAAACTTGTGACTCCTGAACAATATAAGTCCGGTGCCCTCAAAGCTCGATCGGCTCTGATACCAAATGTAGTGCCCCTCCTGTAGTGTCCTTTCGTGCTTAACCTAAAACTTAACAGACTAATACAAAACAGATTAGATAGCATAATCACTAGAGAAATAAATAAATTAACTGAATAACTTAGCAAATATAGACAAAACCATAACCTGTCGACCATAGGTCGTGACCGTTGTCGAAGGAGAAGTTGGCGTTAATCCGATCTAGCTTGTGCATTATGATCCGCGTCTTCCGTAGGATCCCTCTAGCAAAGCTCGATTAACCATTGGCGAAGCAACCGTTAGCTTATCCCCCCAACCATAGGCTCATGCTTTCAGAACCCCTGAGCTTCGGGTCGTAGAGCTCACACACACCATTCAAGAAACTCTTCAATGGGTTCCCCCCCCACAATAATTTCTAACCAAACCTCAATAGCAGCAAGCCACTCACTTTTTCAAGATTACTATAACCATCCAAAAACTGGGTCCCCTACCCATTCCCAAGGCCTTCCTTAAACAGGAAAATCCCTTGCGACACTTGTCACTTCATGCAAAATACTCAATTTATTAATATTTTCAAAGTCATTTGTCTCACAAAACCAAGTGTCAAGTTTTCTAGAAGATTGCACCTACTTTCCTAGTTTGTCTCAAGTTTGTCTCTAAGATGCTGACTCTAACTTCTATTATTGTGGGTGCATGTGTGCTAACTAATGAACTCAGTCTAGGATTCCATTTTGCTCCTAATATAATTATTTCTAATATTTTAAATACTAAAAAGTATTTACAAGTGCAAATGCCTAAAAATAATTATTTCTATTATTTTTAATACAAAAATGTATTTTCACGAGCAAGTGTTCTAAATGCAATTTTATATGTTTTTTATGCATAAAGTTTATCAATTCATCCCTTCTAGGACCTAGGTGCCACCTCGTTGGGCCCATATGTCCTTTATGCTCATCTTTCGACATGGTACCCTAACGGGTCCATTTATCTGTCGTATCCATTTCTCGGCAAGGTACCACATCGTCGGGTCCTTGCGTCCATCCTTTCCGTTTCTTAGCAAGGTACCACATCATCGGGTCCTTCTATCGATATCTTTTCATTTGACTTGCGGGAACTTCATGTAGGGATTTAGGATCCGTTACCTTCAATTCTCTTTCTACACACTATTGGAGACTAATGGCGCTAAGGAGTAAGTCCGTTCTTACTGCGCGCCCCCACAACTCGTATGTGACCAACTCCGTCATGGTCCACTTCGCACAACTTCACGCGACCCCGAGTAAGCGGATAAGGGCTTTTGAACTCGATCATGAAATCTGTTGGAAGTTGACACCCTCGTCGCCCTTCCGTGTGTAATTTATTCGTACTCTACAACCCCTTTATTTTCTTTGAGTGTCCTTCAGTGAACCATTTCACCTGCCGCTACACACATTCTCAAAAACACATATTAATAGGCATGTCCTCATTCATCATAATCATTTTATACACACTAATCGTTAAGCAATTTACAATTTACTAATAATATCTTGTTAATCAGTAAAGCATTACGTCACATGTATTTCTTTCATTTACATCACATAATTCATCATACAACTAGTCAATACACAACATGTTATTTTTCAGATTAGATAATTATTCATTTTCATAGTTGTCATACAATTCATTATTTTCATTCATTAGCTATCATCACGTACATACTTAGTTGTTCTTCAATTATTCATAAATGTATACTCAAAGGCTTAGCTTGTGGAAGTTTCAATCAGTTGGGTCACTCGACAAGTGCCCTCAAGGTCTAGAACCGTCTAGGGGCACTACACCATTGGACGAATCACAAATGCATAGTGAAGAAAGTCAGGTGGAAACGAGAATGGGGACGAATTACCCAGATAAACTCTGTTTCAAGTTTCACCCCTACGTAGTTGAAGTATTGGGAACGGCTGCATCCAATTTCTCAAAAAAGTGATAAAATTTGCATCATTCCACTCTATAGCTTTTAATAAGCAATTTCTAACCCAAATAAACCAAGAACCCATATAGAGGAAATTTTATAAACATACAAAATACCCGACAATATGAGAAAAAAATTTGAAAAAAATTTATAACCATGGAGATTGAATTGACAAGTAATCAAACTTCTAATAAAAGATCAAGGTTTCAGATGGAAATGAAATACAATCTATGCAATGTCCAATGAATATAGAGATCGATAAATACAAAAGAGAGAGTGAATCTAAAAAATATGTTCATGAATACAAAAACTATTATCTTGAATCACTTCAATAACAAACTTCACTCCTTTGAAGCCCTTTGACAACTTGAAAGTGGATGACAAAGTGCAAAGGTATTTGGAAAATGACTGCCACAAATTACCAATTGGGAATTGGTCGTCCCTTAAGTACTCTAATGTTATTTCAACATTAGTAATCTTTTAAGATTTATCCAGATCTCAAGTTGTCTACCATTGCATCACCAATTATGATTCCTTATAAATAATCAAACTATGCAACATAATCTCTCTTCTGAGTTAATAGATTGGATTTGTACTCATCCTTCTTATACATATCACCATTCCCATCCCATGGATGAGGTAAACCAAGACTAATGCAAGACTTTTCTGTATAAATACCTTTGAATCTAATAATCTCTTCAGCCAGTGCTTTAGCTTTGTCTTGAGTTCTGGACATCAAGACTTCCTTGGTAATCATTTGGTTGGCTATATTTGTCATATGAGTCTTGTTTTCAACCTACAAGTTCTCCAATTGCTTCTTAGTTATATTAGTATTCAAGAAATTTATTATTTCAACATCCTACTCAATCATTTTTGTAAGATTCTTTTCAACATTTTTTATTTCCTTTTGACATGTTTCATACATCTCTAACTCATCTTGTATAAGATCAAAATAATCCCATCTATCTAGCATTCCAGCTGATATTTTGTCCCAAAGGGTCTTTCTAGTTCTTCTCAACAACTCCACCCTGGACATCTAGTTGCATCTTGGTAATTTTAATTTTTAATTCATTTATCTCTGACTCTTGATCATCAATACCTTTGCACTTTGTTGTTCACTTTCAAGTTCACGAGAAATGGTCAAGAGTTACTCAAACTAAAGCTAAAGGCTCTTAAAGGGTAACCATAAAATATTAAGCTAAATCATGCTCTTAGAGTAGTATAAATACTAGGAGAGGAAAATTTTCATCTTCATCATCCAAAATTGAAGAGCTCGGATGGAAGAGTAGAGGGTCAAATTTAAGGGAAAGATGAAGTTAAGAAGGCCGAAATTCTAGTGGAAGATAAAATCTTGCAATGATTTATACTTGTTTTTTTTTTTTTAGGTCATCTTGGAATTTTTAGTATATCTTTGTTTATGGGATTTTCAGATCGTGAAATGTTTATGGGATGGATACATGTCGAGACTTGTGAGTGCCTATGGTAAATATTTCAGATGTTGATTTTCTATAGTTCCGAAGATATGACCTCAGAAAGTTAGGGTTTTTTAATAACCTTCAAAAATGTCAATTTGGAATTTTACTTATAAGTTTTGATCCAGAATGTCTCAGATAGTACCCTTTGTAGGAGATGCAAAATAGATCTTTAAGAACATATGGTTTAAATTTCAGATCTTGGTTCACTATATTTTTTGAAGATATGAACTTGGGAATACAGGGCTTTTAAATGACTCAAAAATCATCTTTAAACAAGTTAGTTTGGTATTTTCACTATAAATTTTGATCCATGACATTCCAGAGACTGACCCTTAGAGGAGATGTTGTAGAGATATTGAAGAATATGTGGTAAAAATTTCATATCTTTATTCATTACATGTTAAGAGTTATACTTGTTGAATGTTAGGGTTTGTGACAATGAAAGAGACAATGAAAATTTAAGAGAAGAAGGTTGAAAAAATCTTGCTTAACTTTCTCATACGGTATCAGAATCACAAACTTGTTGGCACATTGGATCAACATACTTAATTATGATCTTGGTAATTATATTGGCACATTCTATGATGATCTTGGCATAGATATTATTGGTGATTGTATTGAAATATTCCATGGTAATGTTATTGGCATGAGATCCCTCTAAGCTTTTGGAATGTACTATGAGATCTATGATGTAAGGGTTTGAAGGTGCAAATAGATGAAGTCTATTGGTGATTATTTTTGGGATTTGATTACACTCTTTGGAGGCATCTTTCTGGTCTTTCTATACATTTGAAGTATATCTTGGAAGAAGTTGCTGGCATTATTGGAGGATAGATTTGAGGCATATACAGGTTGACATTGTGACAGAGATAGTTTTTGTCGCATTGTGACAGAGAGGATGATTGTGTCATTGTGACGAACATGGATTGTGATAGTGACATCAATACAATTATTGTGACAATGATAGATATAGGTATAGGGACAGTGATACAGGTACAAGGACATAGATATAGGTATAGGTTGATGGAGACAGTGATA
Source organism: Larix kaempferi (assembly GCA_027924585.1). Lineage (NCBI taxonomy): Eukaryota > Viridiplantae > Streptophyta > Pinopsida > Pinales > Pinaceae > Larix > Larix kaempferi. The sequence continues at coordinate 4,483,973 of BSBM01001120.1, forward strand.
CAATGGAAGTGGAATATTGTTCTTCTTATTCATATGAGGGTGGCAGGATGGGGCAACGATAGGAGATTGAAGTCTCCTTTAGGTTGGTGCTTGTGATCTCAGGGAATTGAGGCTTCCTTCAAGTTGGCGCTACTAAAACTATTGAGTTGGATTTTACTGAGGATTGGAGTCCTATCTATAGGTTGGAAATTATGAAAACCGAGGGGTTGTAGCCTCCTTCTAGTTGGAGCTTGTAAACCGTGGAGTTGGAGCTTCCTTCAAGTTGGAGCCTATAAATTAGGGGGTTGGAGCCTCCTTCCAGTTTGTGCAGGTAAATCAGGGAGTTGGAGCTTCCTTCAATTTGGAGCTTGTAAAATAGTGGGTTGGTGCCTCCTTCCAGTTGATGTTAGGGTGCTTCCTATGAATGCAATCTTGTTATTCTTATATAAGAAAATCATTATGTGGTTTTCTCTTTTATGGGTTCGGATCCACGTTAAATATCTTGTGCATTGTGTATGATGTTATGTGTTGGTTTTATGTGATGGTGAATGACATTGTTAATGGTTAATGTTACATGTTGTACTTAAGGTTAAAAGTGTCAAAAAGTGCTAAATACTAATTCACCCCGCCTATTAGTATAATTTTCCAATAGTCAATTGGTATTAGAGTAAATTCCTTCAAAAGAGTCTGATAGTTGGAACGAATATCTCTAGAACACATGGATGATCATGAAATTATCTACTCTGTAGATGGGGTTTGACTATTCTATGGATCAAATTTTTATCACTGGATTATAAGAATAGGACTCCATTTACATGCAGAAGGTTTTGATATTTGGAAACATGTTGTAAATGGTTACATCGCTCCAAAAAGACCACAAAAAAATGCAACCATGAAGGAGCTAAGAAATAATAATGCAATGGAAATGGATATCATCTTGCATGGAATATATGATCATGTGAAAGATAAAGTTGGAAAGTGTTCATCAAATGAAGAGATTTGGGACAAGGTACAAAATATCTGCACAAAGGGACCCCATTTTTAGCATTATTTTTGTCCCAAGTACCTAAGAAGATCAGGTAAATAGTTCATGAGGTTTGGAGTCCAAAGAAGGCTTAAAAAGTATAAGGGAAGTAAGCTTACCTTAGGGAGCCTACAAAGTTATGCCAATAGTCCCAAGCGCTTAAAATATTATGAAGAGGCGCTAAAGCATCAACTACACAGGACCCTAGCTGATGACCAGGGCGCTATGCAGCGGGTGTTGGTTTATCCAACAATACTGAGAGGTGGGGGGGCAAAGCAATATTGCATTTTCAAACCTTTTATAAAAAAATAGTATTAAGAACAAGTTAAATAATCATAAGTAACATGAATAAGATAATTAACAATTTGAACCCACATATTTATCATGTAAACCTCAAAGGTAAAACCAACAAAACTTTCTTATTAATAATTTAATCTTATACAAAATTGTTTTACAAGAACCAACTTGATGGAGAACTTAATCTCCTAGATTCTTTCGTCACTACAGAAAGGATGCACCTAAACCCCTAGTTTTCTACCTGCTCAGCAAACAAGGATGCCCCAACACCCTAATTCTCCAGTCACGACTGGAAGGAGGAAATGACCCCCTTAGCAGGCCTCAACTTGCCCAAAGCATCACCCAACCACCCTCTAATTTATAATAGTTTTAACTTCATTTTTTCAGATCTTCAATGGCAGCTCGAGCTTTTGTAATGCTTCATCTATCTCACCGGCCTCTTTCTTGCTTCTGATATGAAATTACCAACAAAACTTCAGAGACACCTCTAGTCCTCTTCATACATTTGACTTGTATGGTTTATAATTTTCAAAGAAATTTATTGTTTGAAACATTGTGTTTTTTTAGGAAAATCATGCCTCTTCATAGAAAATATTGTATCCTTTTAATGGCATCAATTCATCAATGATTCATAGTCTTTCAATCTCTTTTTAATTAATAAGGAATTACTATTTTGTAGAGTTAACCAATTTTGGCATTCTCCAAAGTTGGCAATTTGGCCAATTTTTTCTCCAAATATACCATTTTCAAACCTCCGTTCAACAGAATGGATGTCAAACCAGCGGCCAACTAAGATTTACCAATATTTCACGTCCGATCATTTTAATTAAACCTTGAGCATCTTTCAACAGCGAAGTGATTCAAAACCGTTGGATCTTCGTCAATCCACATCAAGAATGGAGTTCAACATGCGCTTAGCTAGATTTCATAAATATTTCGCATCACATCCTGAGCTTTAAAGTATGAACCAATTAACCCAGCGAAATTTTCCGGTACCATTGGATCGCCCCATCCAAGATCGACGGTGGACTTGAAAAGTTTATGAGCCCAATTAAAAGTGGATTTTGGGTCACATTCTTGGGTTGAACTTCGTGCATGTTAACCTAGTGAAATGTATGTGATATGTTGGATTTGATTCCTCCGAGATCGATGGTGTTCTTTGCAAGTCAACTTCATGGGCTTCATGATTGCACGCAGGGGATTCAAATGCATGGAGAGGCTTCAAATGACCAAGGGAGGAGATGGAAAAGGCACTAAACAATTGAACAAATCACACCAAAAGTTGCAAACTTGTAAAACCATGGCGGAATAATGATGCAGACCCACCCAGAAGAAAATCGATGGTGGAAAGGGGTTTCGGCACTAGAAAGTGCACGGTGGTTAAACTTGGAAAGGTGGAGCAGAAATTAAACCGCTTACCACGTGGCAAGCATAGGTGGAGTCTGCTATGAAAAGTGGTAAAATTTAAATCGCTCATCGCAAGTTCCGAAACCACCTAAGCATATGTTATATAAAAGGTTTATTCGAAGTTTGAAAAATGCATTTGTTGATTATTGCATGGAGGAAAAGAAGCCGCGGAAAACACATCTTTTGTGTTCGTCAACAAGAACATAAGTCAACAAGCTCACTTCACAAGTAGCTCGAAACCCTCACTTTTCAAAGTTTGTTTCCCAAATTAAGAAAATTGAAGACCTTGTTTCGTTCAATGAAAGTTTAGATGAAATTGCAGAGCTTGTAGTTAACATGGAAAGGGATATTTTCAAACCTGTTTTGTTTGTGTGTAGTATTTCGCAGTCTAAAGAGAAATTAATGGAGTTTAAGTCACATGGAAATGATGTATTTAATGTTTTTGGTTCTTTTATGTATTATTTTTGTGTTGAACAAACCCTACACTTCCTCGAATTTGTTGGTTGGTGTGTGGCGAATTATTCGCAAGACAAAAGGGTAATCATTAATGTAAATACAACCAAAATTCTATACTGAGTCAATGCACATACTGTCTATGAGGTTCTAGGTTTACCTAAAACATTTCCCAAAAGCCCTGAGTCGTTTAACGAAGAAAATTTGGTAATTTTTTATAGAAATTGTAGTCCAGAAGAAAAAGGGAAGTTTTTATTACAAGTCTTCAAAGATGGTCAATCGCATGAAAACCTATCATTCCCTTTGAGTATTGATGTCTTTCAGCGAGATATCGAGTTAGTTTTTTCCTTGTTGAGTCAAATTTTAGGTCTAGATAGTGATAAGTCAATCACGAAAGTTATGTTAGGTTTCCTTCTGCAAGTCATTTCACGCGAGTCACAGTCGAGTCCAGTGTGTTGTTTTAATTTTGATGAATTCCTAGCTGAAGCAATTCATGTCCAGTTGGTGAATTTCCACGAGTTGAAGCATTTCAGATATTTTTGAATTGAAGTTTCTAAATTGAAGCTTCTTAGTACCATATTTTCTCATGACGTTCCTAAACATATCAATATGTTTGAGCTCACCAATACAATCATGGCAAAAGTTTACAGAATTATTTTTAATGTTGAATTTGTTAAGTTTAGCCTAATTTCACAAGCAAGATCACTGAAAGAAACACAATCACAAGATAGACAAAGATTTACCCTGTGAAACCCTCATGGGGTAGAAAACCCAGCAAAGCTTTCCTCATTATAGATAATCAACCAATACAAGATGTAGTACCCAAACAAGAGCTCCTTCTCCTCCTATGCAGGCCTCTCTCTCTACTATGCGCCAATCACAAGTGAGCGAATGAATGAGATAAATGAGGGACACACCTCCTCTATTTATACTCATGTTCTAACTGACTTTTCACCCTAATGAGGCCGACCTCTCCTAAGAGAGTCTAATAACCCTCAAACAACTAACTCAGGGCCGACCTCACATGGGAGATCTAATAACCCTAGTTACCACACTCTCTCGGAGGAATAAACATCTCCGGATATACAATAGGGTCTCTTCGGAGGAATGAAACATCTACGGAGTAATAAAGGACAAATATAATATTCTTAGAAGTTAAAATATTTCAAAACTCCCCCTTAACGAGAAGGATATTATAACAACGTCTGCAGGAGCATGGAGTCATCAACTACATAATACATGATACATCTATAAATCATTGGAAGCTTTCTTCATACATCATCAGTAACTCAAACAGTTACTGGAACATCTTCAATATCTTCAATACTGGAACATCAACATCTTCAATATTGAGTCTTCGTCTTCTGCAACACTCGAACAGCTACAGTATCATCATCTAGATCTCTTGATCAATAGCCTTATTGTCTGGATCTTTAGATCATCATCATCATTAGGATCTCTCGATCAACAGCCTCATCGTCTGGATCTTCAGATCATCATCATCATTAGGATCTCTCAATCAACAGCCTCATCGTCCGTATCTTCAGATCATCATCATCATCAGGATAGCAGCATACCCTGCAACACACATGATCCAATTACAGGATGATCAATCCCTCTCACTTTGGGACATAAGTCCAAGGATGATAAAATCCTAACACGTACATTTTGAACCAAATGTTCAGGGATGATGCAATCATATCACGTACATTTTGAGCCAAGGGTTCTGGGATGATGCAATCCCCTCACGTACATTTTGAACCAAGGGTTCCGAGATGATGCAATCCCCTCATGTACATTTTGAACCAAGGGTTCGGGGATGACGCAATCCCCTCACGTACATTTTGAACCAAGGGTTCCGGGATGACGCAATCCCCTCACATACATTTTGAACCAAACGGTCAAGGACGATGCAGTCCTATCACGTACATTTTGAACCAAGCGTTTAGGGATGATGCAGTCCCATCACGTACATTTTGAACCAAGCATCCAGGGATGATGCAATCCCATCATGTACATTTTGAACCAAGCGTCCAGGGATGATGCAGTCCTATCATGTACATTTTGAACCAAGCGTTCAGGGACGATGCAGTCCTATCATGTACATTTTGAACCAAGCGTTCAGGGACAATGTAGTCCTATCACGTACATTTTGAACCAAGCGTTCAGGGACGATGCAGTGCTATCACGTCCACTAGGGACCACACAATGACCTTATTGTCGAAACAGGTAGCCTCATCATTGACCTCAACGTTGAAATAGGTAACCTCATCAATGATACATGTATCCACATCAATACAAGTATCATCATCACATCATCGATACAGTATTCTCATCAATACAAGTATCCTCATCACATCATCGATACAATATCCTCATCAATACAGGTATCCTTATTATTGACCTTATCGTCAATATAGGCAATCTCATCATCGATACAGGTATCCACATTGATACCAGTACCCAAATATCACCATCGACCATATCACTCCCCCTTTCGAGGAGGGTCCTTTTGAACTACACCAAGCTTGTCTCGGAAATACTCAAACTTTACTCGAGATAGAGGTTTGGTCAATACATCAGCAACTTGTTCGTCAGTGCTCACATACTCGAGCTTGATAGCTCATTTCTTCACCATATCCCGTATATAGAAATATCGGATCTCTATGTGCTTTGAATTATCATGGAACATTGGATTCTATGTCATCTTGATACAACTCTGGTTGTCACACAGGATCATAGTGGGATCCATCTCTAAGTCAAACAATCCTGATAACAACTTCCAAATCCATATAGCTTCACAACTACCAGAGCAAGCAACTATATATTCTGCTTCAGCTGTGCTGAGAGCCACACTAGACTGCTTCCTACTAAACCACGAGATCATGGTAGATCCCAGACAATAACATCCGCCCGATGTACTTTTCCTGTCTAATACACTTCCAACCCAATCAACATCTATGTAACCATACAATCTGAAATCATTATATTCAAGATAATATAGACCAAGTCTATTGTACCCTTTAGGTACCTCATTACATGCTTTGTAGCTATTAAGTGAACACGTCTAGGTTCCACTAGATACTGACTCAAGGTGTTCACAGCAAAGCATATATCTGGCCTAGTATTCGTCAGATACATCAATGACCCAATAATCTGTCTGTACAGAGTTACATCCACTAACTCTGATGAGTCATCCGCTAATAGATTCAAGTTGGAATACATGGGAGTGGCCATGGATTTACATTCCAACATATCAAATCTTTTCAAGATTTACACAACATACTTTCCCTGGTTGAGAAATATTCCTACTGAGCCTTGCCATACTTCTAGTCCTAGGAAGTAATGCATCAAACCGAGATCTTTCATCTCAAACTCTGCAGAGAGTTTCTTCTTGCACTCAACAATCTATTTCTCATTCCCGGTCAGAAATAGATCATCCACATACAGCAAAAATATGATGGGTTCATCATCCATAACCTTGAGATAAAGGTTAGGATTAACTTTACTCTTGGTAAATCCAAAGCTTGTCAAGAAACTGTCAATTATTCCATACCAAGCTCTGGGAGCTTGCTTCAACCCATACAAAGCGTTCTTCAGTTTGCATACGTGGGTTCTTCTATCTTCAACCTCAAATCCTTGTGGTTGTTCTATGTACACTTCTTCCTCAATCACACCATTCAAGAAGGATGTCTTTACATCCATCTGATGTAATTTCTATTTCATCATGGATGCAAGTGCCATGATAGTTCTAATAGAAGTGTACCTTGCAACTGGTGCAAATGTTTCTTCATAGTCAATTCCCTCTTTTTGAGAGAATCCCCTGGCTACAAACCTTGCCTTATATTTTTCAATGCTACCATATGCAGCATGCTTTATTTTGTATATCCATTTGGAGGATACCACACTCTTATCCTTTGGTTTGGGAACAACATCCCAAACATCATTCTTCATTATTGACTGGTAGTCCTCCGTCATTGCCTCTACCCACTCTTTCTTATGAACTACCTCTTCATAACTAGTAGGTTCTTGATCTACAAGATCACACATCGAAGCCACATAGTTGGAGAATGGATTTGGTTTCTTGCTCACTCTAGTGGAGCCTTCAGGAGCTCCATACTTTTCTACTCCTAATATAATATCTCTAGCCCATGCTGGATTCCTTTTTCTTGATATGTTTGTGATGGGGGGTTCTTGTGGTTCTAACATGTCATGGTCTTCAAGTGTTTCCCTTTCAGGGGTTGGTGCAGTGTCTATAATTCTGGGAGGTGCATCTTCTTCATATACTTCTTCATACTGGCACTTCCTATATCTCTTGAGAGCTGCTTCTTCATCAAATGTCACATCCCTACTAATTTCCATATGATGCAATCCTGGGATGTATATCCTGAATGCTTTGGATGTTTCACAATACCCAACAAATATTCCCTTCTTTCCAGAAGGGTCCAACTTAGTTCTCTTTTCTTTTGGTATGTGAATATATACAGGACACCCAAATATCTTGAGGTGGCTTACCTCAGGTTTCTTCCATGTGAACACTTCTTCTGGAGTCTTAAATTCAAGGGCACTATGAGATAGTCTATTCTGCACATAGACTGTTGTCCTGGCTGCTTCAGCCCATAGATACATAGGTAGGTCTTGATCATGTATCATTGTCTTCACTGCTTGCATAATGGTTCTATTCTTTCTCTCTGCAACACCATTTTGTTGAGGATTGTAGGGAGTGGTTAGTTCCCTCTTGATTCCAGCTTCTTTACAAAAGACTTCAAAATCCTTTGAAGTCTATTCTCCACCATTATTAGTCCTGAGTATTTTGATTTTCTTTTATGAATGATTTTCTATCAAGGCTTTGAACTCCTTGTACTTTTCAAAGACTTCATTCTTTCCTTTTAAGAAATATATCCAAGTCTTTCTTGAATAGTCATCAATACATGTAAGGTAGTATTCATATCCACTCAAGGATGTGGAGAGCATTGGACCACATACATCTAAATGGATCAATTCCAAAGTACTTTTAGTCTTTGTTTCACTCTTTGGAAATGGGTTCTTGATATTTTTACCTTTTGCACATCCTTTGCAAGTTCCTTCATGTTCAATCTTTAAATATGGAAATCATGTCACTACTTTACTCACATAGGGTAGTGCTTTGTAGCTGATATGAGCAAGCCTTCTATGCCATAGCTCACTTGGACTAGTAGCTTCATGAACAAGGGAAGCTTTTGGATGACCCTTGAGTTTATATAGACCTCCTTCCTCTTCACCAATGACAATTGCATCCTTAATAGATTTTCCTTTGGACCACATGAGTACTTGTCCATCTATGAATGCAACGGTATAACCTTTCTTATCTAATGCTGAGATAGAAAGCAAGTTCTTCTTTAAACCTGGTACATATAAAACTTCCTTCATCTTCATGGGGGCTCCAAAATCAAGCTTGTAGCTTGCTTTACCAATTCCCTTTATGGGATATTGATAATCATCTCCTAAAGATACTTTCTGTGGGGAAGTATTCTCTTCAAGTTTTGAGAGAGTTTTCTTTTGACTTGTCATGTGCTTTGAAGCACCACTATCAATAAGCCATGTATCTTCTCCAGGTGTTACAGACCCAAAGAGTGCAGAGTATAGAACATACTCTTCTGCATCTTCTTCTTCTATTCTAGCTCTTTTCTTTTGAGGCCTTTCCTCCTCTTCCTCTTCTTCACTATCATCTTCTACTAGATGTGCTTGATGTCTTTTATGATGAAAGCATGTCTTTTTCTTTGAGGGACACTCCCTATAAATGTATCCTATTTTTTGACAATTGTAACATTGGAATGAGGAGAAATCTCTTCCTGACTTAGCTCCTCTTTTCTTTTGAAACCTTTGTGGAGGTTGGGACTCCTTGTGGTTTCCTTTCTTGAAGTTGGGTTGGCTTCTTCTTCTTTTGGTATGGGTGGCTAAAGCTTTATCATCTTCTTGGAGTAAGGCTTCTCTATTGGCTACCCTAGCTTCTTCTTGAATGCAATCCTCCCATACCACATCAAACTTCATACTTTCTTTTCTGGCATACATGGTTTGGATGAATGACTCCCAAGGCCTAGTGAGACCATTTAGAGCAGTCATGACTAGTTAATCCTCATCAAGGGTATCTCCAATAGCATCTAGTTGTTCCTTGAACTGGGAAACCCTTGAGAAATAGTCTTGAATAAATTCTCCTTTATTCATCTTGATGCTCTTCAATTGAGCTCTTAGGTTCATCTTCCTATTGATGTTATTTCCCTCATACATTCTGGAAATAACATCATACAGTTCCTTTGGGGTCTTCTTGGATGCCACTTGGGGAATCAGCTATTCCTTGATAGAATCATCAATGATTCTATTTTCCCTAATTAAGTCCTTCTTATACTTCTCTTTGGCTTCATCTTCCGCAGGTTCTGCAACCTCATCTTTGATATATTGGACAAGATCATTCTCTTCAAGAATGAGACCAATCCTATATTTCCATGCCCGAAAATTCTCTATACCCTCTATCTTGTCTTCAAGCTTAGTGCTTGGAACCATCTTATCCAGGGGGTCACAGAGATTGAAGTTTCTCAAGAGATAGAATAACACTTACTAGGAGATGTGCTTGATTGAATTGAGAATACTAGTGTGTTCTGCTTCTGGAAACTTCAACTTTTCACCTTCCAGATCTACAATAGAATATCTGGTTTTCTGGTCTTCACTTTTCTGGTTTACTGGTGCACAGGTTCGCATCTTTTCTGGTTCACTGCTGCACAGGTGCGCACTTTTTCTAGTTTTCTGGTTTTTTCTGGTCCAGAAGTCAAACTAGGGTTTGAATTTCCCAGAGTTCTACCCACTCAAAAAGTTCAATCTAGGGCTCAAAACTTTGATTTTGAGGAGGGTTATTCAGCCATGCAATCAGATTCCAAAAATTCCAACTTTTGTAGAAACCCTAATTTTCACCGGAGGAGGAGAGAGAGGTATTTTCACCTTGTGAAAGATGTCCTATTCAGGCTAGCTCTGATCCCATGTTAAGTTTAGCCTAATTGCACAGGAAAGATCACCGAAAGAAACACAATCACAAGATAGACGAATATTTACCCTGGGAAACCCTCATGGGGTAGAAAAACCAGCAAAGCTTTCCTCAATATAGATAATCAACCAATACAAGATGCAGTACCCAAACAAGAGCTCCTTCTCCTCCTATGTAGACCTCTCTCTCTCTCTTATGCGTCAATCACAAGTGAGTGAATGAATGAGATAAATGAGGAACAAACCTCCTCTATTTATACTCATGTTCTCACTGACTTTTCACCCTAATGGGGCCGACCTCTCCTAAGAGAGTCTAATAACCCTCAAGCAGCTAACTCAGGGATGACCTCACATGGGATATCTAATAACCCTAGTTACCACACTCTCTCAAAGGAATAAACATCTCCAGATATACAATAGGGTCTCTTCGGAGGAATGAAACATCTATGGAATAATAAAGTACAAATATAATATTCTTAGAAGTTACAATATTTCAACAAAATTTGCCCGAGTGTTAGAAGAAATGAAAGAAATGCTGCAGCCTACAACGGAAGGCCAAACATGTGGTTGGTTCTTGTATAAATAACATATTATAATTAGAGTGTATGGTTTTACTGAAGCACCATATATGTTTCCATCCTTTTTAACACTAAGGGTTTTTGCCTTAGAATTTATTAGACAAAGGTTGCATTCAGAAGAAGAACATTTCCATGTTTTCAAAAAATCATCAAATGTGAAATTCCCTCTTAAAGTTGGTCCATTCATCATTCAGACTAAGGGAGCCCTATCTATAGTAGAAAAATTATTGAATATCATGGATTTCCAAGAGGCTGAAAGGATTAATTATAATCCTGATCAAATTATATCGCAAAGGAGACAATAAAATAAAAACGAGGCTTTTGATCATCAAACAGTTGAAGGATTAAAAGAAAAGGAAAATTTATTCAAATTTGAACAAGATAAGAAAGAAGTGAATATGAAACAAACAAGCAATTTGGAAATGCTGGTTCAGACACCAACTAAATCTGATATCACCAATAAGAGAACTATTTCATAAGTTGATAGTATGGAATTCGTTGAAGTTTCAAGCAAGAAATCAAAAGTGGAACAACAAAAGGAAATTATTAGTATGGAGGAACGATATTTAATTGTTCCAGAAAAAACTACTTTGATTTCACAACCATCTGTAAATATGCAACAATATTCTTTTTCAGAAATAAAGGAATCTGGAAGTAACTATCAGTATAAGTCCATATTCGATTTCCTTTCACAACATGCAGAAAAGAAGAAGCAGTCTTTGGAATAAACTCAAAAATTGTTCCCTCAAGTAAGAAAGTTGGTAGAACAAAAATTTTCCCTTCTTACAGTTAAGGATCCAGAAAGAAACACTATAAGGTTTGCAATGGTGAACGATGAGAAAGTTTCTGAAATGGAAGTTAAGCTTGATGAGATTAATATACCCGATAAGTTTTAATTGCATAGACAAACAGGAGATGTCCTGTATTCTGATTTATTACAATCCATTAAAAAAATTCTAAATTGCAGTCCATGATAACAAAGTTGAAGAGTCAATTGAGGCAAGAGAAGGCAAAAAACAAAGAAAATTTGATCCAAATTAAAAGACTACAAATGGACCTTTTGACTGTGGGAGCCGAGCCAAGGAACAGTCAATGTACCAAAAGGCTCCTTGATGAAAAATAAAATACGATTCAAATGCTCAAGAAGAAATTGAAGGTGCCAAATAATCAACATGTGCAATCTCCAGAGTTGACAACATTACAACAAGAAAATGTATCCATACATTAAGAAATGATGGATCACAAAGGTAAAATGTTAAAGTTACAATCTGAAAAGCATGCTTGGGAAAAAGAAAGGATTGTATTGTTGTCACAAATTTTAGTGTTAAATACCAATCAGATTGAAACTGTGCAAGTGCCAAAGAAGCCAAGGGATCAAGCTCTATGTACGAATGAAGGAAAAATGGAAAAGTACTCCACAAAGGAACTGACTAGTTCTATGTCACAAATTACTCTAAAATATGTAGATATAGAAGAGTTGAAAGCGGAAAACTAGAAGTTAAAACAAGAAGTAATTCAAAATTCTAAAGAAAAGAAAAACACTTTGAGTGATAGAAAAACAGTTGCAAAAGATATTTGATGAATTAAAAGATAGATTGAAAGGTAAGCTTCCATTAAAAGGATCTAAACACCTTATATGGGATGAGATATCAGTGGAAGTCACCAAATTCTAGTCACATTTGAATTCTATGGAAGATAAATTTGCTATAGCAAACCTAGCTCTCCAGAGGTGTAAAGTGGCAAATGAGACATTATGCAAAAGGCCTTCAGAAACAACTCAAAATATAGTCATATTTTTAAACACTCTAACTCAATTAGATATGAAGAGTTTTGGAATCAAATACAAACCATCAAACATCATTTGGGCAAGAAGAATTATTGGAAAGCATGATCTTGTTGAAGAAGTACAAGACAAAGCGCAACAGATGGTCCTTGAAGTTCAAAATATTAAGAAATTATTTCTAGGGATTTTTAAAAATGGTCTACCTTCTTTTTGGAGTGATGATGGAAAATTAATGACTCAAGAAAATTATCACAGTTTGATAGTACAAGTGCGTATGGATCATTCGAAATTTCAAGGTTTGGTCAAAGGATTAACTAGAAAGATAGTAATTGATAAATTGACCGATGATTTTGAAAATATATTTGAACAATTTCTAATGATTAAGAAGTATCTTCCAGTTGTCTGTTACACAACATGCATAGAATTGGAGGTGATGGTGAAAGAAATGATGGATTATGAAATCCCAAATCAAGAGCAATGGAAAATTGTTGAAAAATTTGGGAAAATAAAATACAGGTTATATCAAGAATGAATATACATGTGTCTTAATTTGAAATGAAGTAGCGGATCCTTTGTTAATTTCCCAAGTGTTACATCAGCCCAAATCAAAGCAACACTATACTAGCTTTGTCGACAACAAAACAAATGTTCCTGAAGTTTAAATATTTCTTTGAAATTTCTATTTTTAGCAAAGAATCAGTTAGGGTTTATTCAAAGAACATTTTGTATAAATTTTGATTTTACAAAGTAATCAGGGTTGGATCCAAGAAAAAAAAAATACAGTGATGTAATATTTTTTGAAGACTTTAATGAAGAGCAGAAATACAAGCCTATTGGAAACAAAGATTCATATGTTATCACTTTCTTCAGTTTGTTAATTTCTCTTTTGTGAATGTGTTTCATGTTACACCATCTTATCGCTTTGCCTCATATTTGACTGAACTAGGTGAGTTAGAATTCATTGTATATTCTATGATTCACACATTTAAATATTGTCAATGTTCTTTCTTCCAAATTAATGCAAAATTCATCCTAGTTAGATGCTTTTTTTCCCAGAATAAAAAGAGCCTCTTTCTATTCATATTATGAATCAAATAAAGATGCTTTTTTTCCCAGAATAAAAAGAGCCTCTTTCTATTCATATTATGAATCAAATAAAGTACACATATTCTTTTCCATAAAATTCAATGATCATGATAATCATTTGTTACATGTGAAACATACTTGTCTCCCAAATGGCCACTATTCCACATGTTACACAGGTTTTTATCCCATAATAACCCTATTTGTCATCTTCTATCCACATCAACATTTAGCATTCCATATCTGTTAGGAACCTATGTCAACCCTTCTCTTTACTATGTTAGTATATTGTTGTTGGACGCATATGCTTTGTAAATCGTCCCGTAGTATTTGTTGATCCATAGTTTATATTAGCCCATAGTATTGACCCATAGTATTGGACGCATATGCTTTGTAAGTCGTCCCATAGTATTATATGTCCCATGGTTTTGACTCATAGTATTGGGCATAGACTTAGTATATAAGTGTGTGTTGAGGTCATTGAAGGCACCGTGAAGTTAATTGTATTGAGCTTGCTCAAAGGAGGTTGCCCCCTCGAAGTGGCCTGTGATCAATATAAAAGCGATTCTGTTCTATTATTTCTAATATCTCATGTATTTGCATTAATTAATTATTGCAGGTACATCACATCTGGTATCAGAGCACTTTCCTTGGCACAAGTGGGAATTTTTTTTTTTTTTGGGCGGCAACTTTCAGATCAATTTCTGAAACTTTCTGCACAAAATCAGAAGAAACCGATTGCATATCTGAATTCCTCTTTCAAAAATACGCAGTTTCAAAAAAAAAATCATCTCATTTGGAGTTCTAAAAGTGGAGATATCGCAGATTTAAAATCAGCAATCTTTCAGAATTTCAGTGACGGCCGCGGAAATTGCGGCGAGAAAATCTTTTGACTGAGTGCCCAGATTTCTATTCCGCTTTCATGGGTAGAAGCAGAGTGGTTGTTCCAGTTCCAGAAACATGTTATAATAGCGATTCTGAGCAATATTGATCCGGTTTTTGAACATTGGGTGGAATTTCTGCCCAAATTTTTTATGTTGCAGGTTCGGATCTGGGAATAATCCCTATCCGCTTAACTGTGGGAAGTACTTGGGCATAAGCCCTAAAACTCATTGTGAGGAGTACCACAGGAACCCCGAAGTAGCTGGCCATTGAGAGGACCTGCCAAGCGAAAAGGGCAACGACCCCTACCTGATTGACTAGTTCCCACCCGTGAGGTAAACCAAGAGCTGTCGTTTGTGGCAAAGCGGTTATCAGTTTTACCTGAGCCGTGGAGTGAGGGGTACTGCCCCAATACGCAAGCCGTCAGACAACATTGGTGGCCGAGTGAAAACCCTGAACTATTAGGAAGCCGCACATACCTGGGGTCCATATCTACTTTCAGCTGAACTATTGTCGATCACTGCTGCGCCGTTTCAGATCCATTTTGCAAGCCGTTCCAGATCCAGCCGTTCGGCGTTGTTCTAGATTCCTTCCGAGCCGTAGCCGCTCCAGTCTAAAAAAAAAAAAAAAAAAAAACTGGTTATGGTTGTCACCCGTGCAGGAGCACACACCATGGAGGAAGCACTTACAGCCATCCAAACCAAACTCCAAGATCTTAATGAAAAATTTCTCAACCTCCATCTTCAACATTCAGCCATGAACAATACCAGACAGCCAGAATCTTTTGCAACCACCGGGTTCTCTTCTTCTAGCAATTTTCGTGGGCCGAAGCTTGATTTTCCTCGCTTCAATGGTACTGATCCGACTGGATGGATATACCGAGCAGAACAATATTTCAATCTCCATAATACTATTGATGTTCAAAAAGTTCCACTTGCATCCTTTCATTTGGAACAAGAAGCCCTTCAATGGTACCGTTGGTATATTAACGCTCATCCCGAGCCAAATTGGACAGATTTTTGCCAACTCATTTTGTCACGATTTGGTCCTAGTGCTTTTGACGACTTCACAGGAGCACTCACTAAACTTCACCAAACTGGCACAGTGAGAGAGTATCAGACAGAATTTGAGAAACTAGCCAATCACATAGAAGGATTGTCTGATGAATTCTACAGGAGTTGTTTTATCAGTGGTCTCAAGGATGAAATCCGCTCAGAGGTCAAAATGTTTTGTCCCAACACTATGATGGAAGTCCTAGGGTTGGCTAAGCTGGCCGAGGACAAGATCGCAGCTCAACAACGCTCCAAACCCACCTTTGTTCCCTTCAGAAATATGCGTTCCCAACGACCTCCCATTACGCCTGCTCCTCAACCAACTCCTATCAAGCATTTGTCTGAAATAGAAATGCAGGCACGTCGAGAAAAAGGGCTTTGCTATAATTGTGATGAGAAATTCACTCGGGGACATAGATGTGTTCAACAAAAGCTCTATCTCTTGGATGTGGATTCTCCGCCTGCCTTAGAACTTGGTGAAGAAGCTACAGATACAGTAGATGATCAGGTCGACATTCAACACCCACCTGTTGACACCCCATATCAGGACGACCCACCCGAGATCTCTCTCCATGCTGTAACCGACGTCACCACCCCACAAACAATGCGGGTCAGGGGATACTTCAAGAAGCTCCCTCTTACCATACTCATTGATTCTGGTAGCACTCATAACTTCATTAACCCACGGATTGCCAAACAGGCAGATTGTTTTGTCCATCCTTGCTCCAACTTTGAAGTCATGGTTTCCAATGGGGGCACCTTACCTTGCAAGGGGAAGTGTCACAATGTGCGTATCTCTATGCAAGATTATAACCTACGCTCTGACATGTTTGCCTTGTCCTTAGGTGGATGTGATGTGGTTTTGGGCGTTCAATGGTTACGCATACTTGGCCCCATCTTATGGGATTTTGCTAAACTTTGGATGCAGTTTAAAGTCAATGGGGAACAACACAAATTTATGGGCTTACAACCAAGGTCTCTTAGCATCATTAGTTCACATCGCCTGGAAAAAATCCTTAAGAAGAATTCACATGGTGTCATCGCTCAGCTCAATTCCATTCAGATGCAACCATCAACAGTCTCCACTACTTCCTTGGATAGATATGTAGGTATCTTTGCTGAACCAATGCGCTTGCTGCCTTCAAGAGACCTTTCCGGTCATAATGTATCCACATCTACCTCTCAGCAAGCAATGATGGCTATTTTGCATGTAGTACAGAAGTGGAAGCCATCCCTATTAGGGAATTATTTCTGCATCAAGACTGATCTCCCGAGTCTGGAAAATTTTCTGGAACAATGGGTCTCCTCCCCAACACACCTGCAATGGGTTATCCAACTCATGGGTTATCCCTATGTGATCACTTACAAGAAGGGTAAGGACAATATGGTGGAAGATGCTCCTTCTCGCACAATTGATGACCCAGTTTCTCTTACAGCTCTTTCTCTGCTTGTTCCAAATTGGTTACAATATGTTCAACAGGGTTATCTCTTCTATGAACTCCATGCTTCTCCATCAACAGGGCACTCTGGGTTCTGTAAAATGTATGACCGGGAACAATGTAACCTCTTTTGGCCAGGACTCAAAATGACAATTCAACAAATGGTGGCTGACGATGATACTTTCCAAGTCAACAAGGGGAAAACGACACTCCTTTCGGGATTGCTCAAACCCTTGCCCATCCCTACACAGCTTTGGCCAACTATTTCTATGGATTTCCTAGCAGCACTCTGGTGGTACAATACCACATCTCAAAGGACACCATATGAAGCAGTCTATGGAAAAACACCGCCAGTTCTTCTTCCATACACCCTAAGCAGCTCCCCAGTTCAGGCAATTGACTCGGTTCTTCGAAACCGCGATCAGATTCTTCTCATTTTGCAGGACAATCTTCACATGGCCAGAATTCGCTTGAAACAGCAAGACGATCAGCACCGTTCTGAGCGCATCTTCCACGCAGCTGACAGGGTTCTTCTTCATCTACATCCTTCCAAGCAATCCTCCTTGACACTCCAAAGGCGTCAGTGGCCCGAAATGCAAACTGAGGATGCTACCGGGAAACCACTCCTTCAGATTCTGCAGCAATTTCTCCAACCAAAGCTTTGAGGACAAAGCTTTTTCTAAGGGAGAGGGGATGTTAGGAACCTATGTCAACCCTTCTTTTTACTATGTTAGTATATTGTTGTTGGACGCATATGCTTTGTAAGTCGTCCCGTAGTATTTGTTGATCCATAGTTTATATTAGCCCATAGTATTGGACGCATATGCTTTGTAAGTCGTCCCATAGTATTATATGTCCCATGGTTTTGACTCATAGTATTGGGCATAGACTTAGTATATAAGTGTGTGTTGAGGTCATTGAAGGCACCGTGAAGTTAATTGTATTGAGCTTGCTCAAAGGAGGTTGCCCCCTCGAAGTGGCCCGTGATCAATATAAAAGCGATTCTGTTCTATTATTTCTAATATCTCGTGTATTTGCATTAATTAATTATTGCAGGTACATCACAATATCACAATCAATAAACCAAAAACTATCTATCTATGCAATTTAGCTAATATTATACTGTATTATACAACTAATTTAAGTAATGTATCAAAATGATATTGTCCAAAAAAGCCTTCACTACTTAGTATATATTTATGTCGTTTCATCCAACACCTATTGTTTGTGAAAAAGGCATATATCAACCCTTCCTTCATCCATAATGAGACCAATTTTTTATAGCCTGCATGCCTGCATACTATAGATCCTGCTCAGATGTTTATAACATATATATTCAAAAGTAAATGCATGTCCTATGAATACAACCAAGGATATGTTCTGTAAGAATACCCGAATGTTTTGTGCCCAAAATCCAATCTCTGCCAACAACAATCTAGAAACCATTTCCAGTTTTCCAGGAAAGCCATTGCTGAAGAAAAGGCATGGTTTCCACTAATCCCATCCAGATAATAGAGCTTTGATATTTTACCTTCTTCACCAATCGAATCCAACTAACCACCATATTTGGATAAATATATTTGTCCCGAGTGAGATTTCTTGACTTCCGACTTCCGACTTCTGATTTTTGACTTCTAACTTCTAACTTCTGACTTTCAACTTTCGACTTCCGACAAGAAGGATCGGTTGCCCCTTCGTTTAGTAGAGAATTGTGAACACCTATATCCAACAATTCACCTGTATCCATAATGTTGAACACAAGAAGGATCGACCGACCCTTCTTGCAGTCTAGAACTATTATGAACGGAATACTGGGCACAACAAGGGTCGACCGCCCCTTCATTTATGAGGGAATTGTAAAAATATTCAGCCTACGAAGGTTAGGCCATCAATTCATGTATATGTGGAATGGTGAACACTGGAAGAATACCGAGCACGAGAAGGGTCGGCTAACCCTTCATTTACAAGAGAAATGTAAAAATATTTAATCTATGAAGGTTAGGTCGACAATTCCTGACTTCTGACTTCCGTAGTAAATAGTAGGGATTGAGACATTGGCTAAGTTATAACATATAAAAAATATTTATCCCTAAATCCGACATCTGACTTCCCATAAGAAGGATCAGTCGCCCCTTCATTTAGTAGATAATTGTGAACACCTATATCTAGCAATTCACCTGTATCCAGAATGATGAACACAAGAACGATTGACCGACCCTTCGTGCAGTCTAGAACTATTATGAAAATAATACTAGGAAGAAGAAGGGTCGATTGCTCTTTCATTTATGAGGAAATTGTAAAAATATTCAACCTACGAAGGCTAGGTCGTCTATTCATGTATATCCAGAATGGTGAACACTGGAAAATTACTGAGCAACACTGGAAAATTATTGAGCACAAGAAGGGTCAGCCAACCCTTCATTTATGAGAGAGATGTAAAAATATTTAATCTACGAATGATGGGACGAAAATTCTCACCTTCCGAATTCCACAGTAAATAGTAGCGATCGGGACATTGGCGAAGTTATAAAATAATAAAAAATATTTATCCTGACTTCCGACTTGCGACAAGAAGGATCGAACGCCCCTTCATTGAGTAGATAATTGTGAACACCTATATCCAACGATTCACTTGCATCCAAAATGGTGATCACAATAAGGATTGACCGACCCTTTTTGCAATCTAGAACTATTATGAAAAGAATACTGAGGAGAAGAAGGGTCAGTTGCCCCTTCATTTATAAAGTAATTGTAAAAATATTAAACCAACGAAGGCTAGGACGTCAATTCATGTATATCTAGAATGGTGAACACTGGAAAAATAATGAGTAAAAGAAGGGTCGGCCGACCCTTCATTTAAGAGAGAAATGTAAAAATATTTAATCTACAAATAATGGGACGACAATTCTCGACTCCCGACTTCCACAGTAAATAGTAGGGATCGGTAGATTGGCTAAGTTATAACATATAAAAAATATTTAACCTGACTTCCGACTTCCGACAAGAAGGATCAGTCGCCCCTTCGTTTAATACATAACTTTGAACACCAATATCTAGAAATTCACCTATATCCAGAATGGTGAACACAAGAAGGATTGAACGACCCTTCTTGCAGTCTAGAACTATTATGAAAATAATACTAGGCATAAGAAGGGTTGGCCTCCCTTTCATTTATGAGGGAATTGTAAAAATATTCAACCTACGAAGGCTAGGCCATCAATTCCTGTATATACAAAATGGTGAACACTGGAAAAATAGTGAGCACAAGAAGGGTCGACTGACCCTTCATTTAAGAGATAACTGTAAAAATATTTAATCTACAAAGGATGGGACGACAATTCCCAACTTCGACTTCCGCAGTAAATAATAAGGATCATGACATTGACTAATTTGTAACATATAAACAATATTTATCCCAAGTTGCGGTAAGAACGATTGGTCGCCCCTTCATTGAGTAGATAATTGTGAACACCTATATCCAGTAATTCATCTGTATCCAGAGTGGTGAACACAAGAAGGATTGACTGACCCTTCTTGCTGTCTAGAACTATTATGAAAATAATACTAGGCAAAAGAAGGGTCAACCGCCCACTCATTTATGAGGGAATTGTAAAAAAATTCAACCTATGAAGGCTAGGCCATCAATTCATGTATATCTATAATGGTGAACACTGGAAGAATACTGAGCACAAGAAGGGTCGGCTAAACCTTGTTTCTAACATTGGAACAAGGTTTTGTTCTTGGGGAAGAAAAAACCACTGATAATTTTGTTGATTTTCCTACTATTTGGATACATGGAGATTCATGCCTTGGTGAATAGGAAAATTCCTAATTTTAGAGTAGGAGATTGTTGTTCTATCTCTGGAAAGTTGTGTTGTTGATTCTAAAATGAAGATGTTGTCTTTCTCAAGGACAAGTATGTTGTTTCTATTGGAGAGGAGCATCTAGGAAGTGTCCTAATTAAGATTTTGAAGGAGCAAAGGAAAACCATAATATAGAAAAATGTAGGGTTGAAACTTCGCCTATGGGCCAAATTTAAGGAGTTTGAAATTTTATAAAGGTGAATTTTTGTATGGAAGAGTTTAAAAAAAATATTAGTTAGCCAATCATTCTCTTAAAAGAAAAAAAGAAAAAATATTTAACCCAACCATATTGATAAGAAACATAAGAAAAAAACACTTCTGCCCTTTGAAATTCTTACTAAAGTCAGCATTAGCCCCCTTCCTTTTAGGAATGATGGTTTTGGAAGGCATTTCTCCCTTTATCCATCATGGAAAATGAGTTTTATGGTTAGATTAGCTCTGCTTTTGTGGTTTGAAGGATTTTTTAAAGCACAAGTCTCCAACATTTCATGAAGCATTGATGGTCGGGGTATAATTTCATCCTTATATATTGTGTGGATTTCATAGCATCCCACCGACCTAAAGATGCATGCAAAAAAATGAGTTTTATTGGAATTTTATAACATTGGCATTGGAGGGTTAATTTGGATAGTTTCCTTATAAAATAGGGATCTGAAAAATATTTACCCACAGAGGTAAGTGGCATATATATGATGGCCCCTAGTCAGTTAGTCTCCCGACCAATGGAATGGCCCCATCTCGTAACGAAGGTCGCCCTCACATAAGGTTGAAATAAAGAAAGAAGTTAGAGGAATGGGATTCTCCATAACGAACCAGGTCTTGATGAAAGTGACATTGGCAGATCTAGATTAGAGATTGAAGAAGGATATTGAGATTGCTTCTACAGGAAATTGAGTTGGTTAAAATATATCTTTCCCTGCAAACAATTTAGAAACTAGAAATCCACAATTCCAACCCCAAGAAAATTTAAAAAAATTAGGTTTCAGGTACTTGTATTTTCTTACCTACATTCTTTTGTAGAGAAGTGAAGGGATTCATTCATACTAGGATTTATGCTACTATAATTCTGTTGGACCCCCAACAAATTCCCCTTGATTTTGCATAAATCAAGGGCCCTCCATGTAAATTTTGTATAAAGGCTCTCTTTTGATCTTGTCTTGTTTGAGTTTGTTAGATGGTTTGATGGTCTCCTTTTCCTTTAATATGATAATGACTTTGTGACTTTATGTTTTTGTACTAAAGTGATTAGTGAAAATTCATAATTCCATTGCATCTTTTAACTGATTTTTTTTGTCGATAAATGATCAGTTTGTCATTGGAGTATTTTTGCCTTTGGGTGGTTAAACAACATTTGCATGCCCTTACACAAGCTTATCCAAGTTGATTATATGCGCTAGTTTGAATAAATTGATTTATCTTAATCTTACGACTCTCTTGCCAAATTTATGGCCTTCACGTTATCAACGACTGAAACAAGCATCTTTGCGGATCGATTTAAATGATTAAAATGCTTACTTTTGATACAAGAGGTGCTTTGAAGATTTAAGGTGAGTTAATTGTCTTCCAATTAAATGAATCATTAATTTTATTGATGTTTTTTTTCTTTGTAATGGTTTTCCTCCAAAATTGTGATTATGATAAAAAAAATTCATTACTAACATCGCTTACAATTCCGACTATAATATGTTGGAATAATATTAATTTCCTTGTTGGGATATGTGTTGTACCTTAAAATTAGTCCTACTAATTAATAATTTATTTAACATTTATAAGGAGAACCTATTTTGTTTTATAAAACATTAGGATGATTTTATTTTAATAATTGAAGTCACTTTATAACCCTTTAATCTTCCTTATGGATTTAATGAAGTTATCCTATTTTCATATTTATTATTTATATTTATTAATTCTATACAATTGGAACTTTATCAAATTCCTTAAGTTAAGGTACTTTTGGGTAAAGTTAATCTTATTTAAAAAGGAATGTATCTCTTAAGCAATGTGCACTATAGTTCTATCCCTACCTCAAAATTAGATATCTTAATAAATATAGATATTTCATTATGATTTTGAGAAATTTGTAAACCACATTTTTATGATAATATGCTTATGAGTCTTGCGCATCGGACAATTTCTAAAATGTAAAGTTTTGTTTGTTGTAATTATTTTGTCTTCTCCATTTTATAAGATGATAATGCATATAAAAGGAAAGGGTTTTTTAATATTTAGTGAGCTTTTGTTGGCCTTTTATTTTAACATGGATTACGACATAAGTGGAAGGGAATGTTGAGTTTTCCCAAATGATATTATTCCGAGCATTGTGGAGTGGATAAGCTCCATTAAAATGAGATTATTCTGAGGATTGTGGGGCCATGTGTTTTTCAAGAGATAAGTTAAAAGAGGAGTTGGACCAGATTCATACCATTAAATTCCTACAAATAAAATACCACATATCATCAGCAGCATTCTATTTGATGGATTCAAATTTGATAATCATATTTCAAAATATATTGAACATAAAGAACGTTGATTTCTCTCCTTTCTATGAGAATTTCTAATTGTGAGATTCTTACGAATTGTTCTGGAAATTCGTATCATGGTTGATTAGAGTTTTCATACATATATACACAACTCCTTTACAATAATCTTCCGTGTTTATATCTTGTATTTATACTTGGTTGTAATGTGTAGACAATCTTTATAACACTCGATCACTACAATATTGGTATCTGATTCAACGCAATGTTTTAATCATGTTATGGTAACTTGTCTTATTTTAATTTGATTTTTAACATTAGATTGTATTGATTTACTAATTTGAATGCCTTTGTTTGGCATATGTATTCTTTGCAGTAATCATTTTCACATTCTGAATTGTCAACATTTTTGCTTGTTCTTTGACATTTGCATATTACGTCTTAACAGTAGTTGGTATTGTTGTTCCTTGAATGTGTGAATGTAATTTTTTAAAATTAAGGTTATGATTCAGTTTTGATGATTGTTCTTGAACTATTTTATACCTTGAGTTATTTAAATTTCAATAGAACAACAAACAATAGTTATTAAATTGCTCATGCACAGGATAGGATAGCTCTAGTAGATAGAATTAACATTTAAATTTTTTTACAGTTTCGTTTCATATTGGAAAGCTATAGGTTAACAACGACTAAAATCGTTTTCAATTTTAGCAGCTGTTAAAACTGTTTGTTTTCAGCTATTGAAATCTGCATCGTAGATTAGTTATGCATTTCATATTAGTTACATTACATCTTCGGGATTTTAATTGCATTTTCAGAATTCATACCACTAAATTGTGAGACTCTCTTGTTGAGATAAAATCTGCATAAAGGCAGCGGGGCCTTTGTTCCCGCGAGAGTTGGCTACTTTAAAACACACCGGGGGTTGTTTTAAGCATCTTGTGTGGGCTATCTCTCCTTGTTGGCCTCATGACAGAAAATCTGGCCAACATATTCTTACTACTTAGGCACTACAAGTTTTGAACTATCTAGATGTTGACTAAGCACTTGGGCTACTGCAACCTCTCATTCATAGATACTCGATGATATAACTGTTATTAGATATGAGATATCCTCATTGCTATTGATGGGTATGGCTTAATGTTATACCTAAAATTTCCACACCATGTGTAAGTGAGGGTTTGCATGTTTCACCACCATAGAAAACATAATTTTTATGCCTCCTAAAGGGTGTTAGGACCCTTCATGAACATATTGGTCCCTTCCCTAATCTACTTGGAAGTAAATCCAATCATGAAAGAGTCGAAACCTCACCTAATCAACCCCTAAATTCATCTCTTAATGATATTTTCGCACCCTACCAGTTCATCAAGGAGTGAAAATCTCATATTTTTTCACTCTTCTCAATTATGAAGGCACAAAAATTATAACATTTTCGCGTTTTGCTCAGTTTTAGGGGTGCGGAAATCTCAGTTTAGGCTTATCCCTTTGATTTTGGATCTTGAATGTCATGGAGATTTTCTTGGGATGAAGTACCGCTTCGAATCGCATCTCACATTCCCTCCTTGGAATGGTTTAGATCCTTGATCCACATCTCCCTCACTTAGATCCATCATCTTATCTAAGTGGTTGGCCTCTTAAAAACTATAAGAAGAGATCCATCCATGAGCTTGAGGAGGTGATCTTGGAAACATAAAACTTATGATCCTAAGAGTCTTGCAAGGGTGGTGAAGCAGAGCTTGGAGGATGATCATGCTGCAACAAAGTCAGGTATAATCCATTTTGATGTACATGTCTTCATGGATTTCTCATCAATGATAACTTGGCATATTCTCCCATATTATGTCCCGTGTTATTTAATATGTGATATGTTGTAGATTAGATATAGCTTAATACATCTACTTGCTTGGAAGTTTTTTTCCTTTGTCTTTTTTTACAGGTTCAACCTTGGAGAAAGCACAAGGATAACCTACAGGTTGGAGGTAATTCTTACTTCTTCCCTTCTTCTTTCATGGTTAATAGCTTATGTATTGTGCTAGATCTAGGAGAATAGATCGCCATTTGTTTTTTTTTTGTCATGGATTAAGTATATAGGGGCTTAGTTATGTCCATGAGAGAGTTTAACTATCTGTAGGATGAATTCTCTAGTACAGAAATTGGGGACTCCATTAGAGAGTCATTTTCCCTAGATTTTTCCTAACCTTTGAATTTGGATCTTTTCTCCTCAAGAATAGTTGATTCTGCTTATTTCCCTGATTCTGCTTATTTCCCTGCTCTATCTTTCACTGATAGATTGTGTGAGTCCTAGACCTAATCTACCATTGGATTTAAACATGAACCATTTCCAACTTTCTGCTGCCAGAATATATTGGCGCCCCTGCTTCATCCTACAGAGCAAAAATATCCATATTTTAGCACCCTGACAGTGTACTGAAGCACATAAATTCCTAAATTTCGCTCTATGTCGGTCAGCAAGGGAGAACAAATTCCCTGTTTTATGAAGAAATTGAGTTGGTTTGCTTGGTTTCTATTTGACTCTTGTTGTCAGTCACTTATTGCCACCTTCTGCTATTGGATTGTGAGTGTGATCCAACACTCTTATTATTTGGATGGTGTATGCTCTCTAGAAAACATTTGAGACTTCCTTTGAGTATATGTTTTTTGTGCATTTTTGGGGAATTTTTGCATTATATTTGATCGAAATAGACATCAAATTATATGTGATCGATTGATGGGGGGGCCATGAATCGTATATCCTATTGTCCCTTTGACTCATATTAATTTTGTTTTTTAACCTTTTGAGATCTTTTGTGTGGTTTGGATTGCTTTGATTGGATTTGAAAAACTTTGGGACATCCTTGTCTTTCATATTTATTGGGTTTTATATTTTGTTTCCTTTACATTCTAAGCTATCTATTAATGATTGGAAAGGTTTGATCCTTTGTTTCCATTTTAGTTCAAAGGGAAGCTTCATTTGGTCTCTCTTTTGCTAGATTCACAAGTTTGAAAACAAAAGATATTCTTCTTGCATTATTATGATCATTTGATATTTTTGATCTTGCATGCATAAGAAGAGGATAAGGTTGTTTCAAATTTGTGCGCATTTGAGTTGCAAAAATTTAGTGAGTGTTTTTCTTTATGTGACATTTGGTTGGAAACATTCTCAGAATTGTTCTTTCCTAGAGCTTAGATGTGTATTTTTCATTTTTTGAAAAGATAGGAAACAAATTAGAATTTTTGCATTTGGTGTTGATAGAAAAATCTCTTTTTGTACTTTAGGATAGATTGGGGTGCATAATTTTTGAATTTTTTACTTCTTTTTATCATTTTTAAAAAGCTAAAATTGTATTTGCATAGGGTTGTGCATTTGGGGAAAATAACTATTTCTCTCTCCTTCTTAAGTAGGACTTCATCGAAAGAAGACTTACATACTCATTCATTGCATGGTTTTGAGTCGATTCATCACATCATTGTCCACTTAAATGCATAAGATAAAATCAAGTGCTAGTTAATTTAAAATCTTGTAGCAACTTGAGTGATAGGTTAGAGACGTTTTCTAGCATCTTTAAGCCTAGGAGTTGTCATTATTTGTCTGCACTGCATCCCAGGGACTGTGTGGTTCTCCTAGGAATAACTATACACAAAAAAAACAATAGAGACACATTAGTTTACCTCGGGAAAACTCGAAGTAGGGAAAAAAAACCCAACAAGCCTTTCTTACTCAGAGATTGAATGCATAATACAAGTACAAAAAATATAAGAGTTATGAATATCACAAAGAGAAGAGATTCCAAAATAAGGAGCTCCAAAATGTCTTCTACAACCCAAAATCGAACTTTCCCTTGCTTGAGCGAACTTGCTTGAGGTAGTAGAAAATGAGGAGGACGACCCCTTCTATTTATACATGATTTTTAGGTATTTTTCTAACTGGAATGACTTGTCTCTTTTGCTAATCCAACTTCTCTTTTACAATAATAATATATACATTTTATTTATTTTTTCTTTTGTAGGTTAGCTCAATCCAGTGAGGATACCTCACATAGCTACAACAACAACAACACTCCCTTTAATCTAGAGAGGTATCATCACACTGGAACACATCTGAGCATCATCTAATCGTCACCGCTTGTCTCATATATCTCGTCATCATAAGAAAGGTCAACATAGTCCATATAGGACAATCATCCCACACAGGGATACATGCATACTCTACACAAGAGTCTTCTCCACACAGGAGAACATTCCACACAGGAACATGAGTTCATATAGAACTCATCTCAGTCTACATATGACTACCTGTCCAAATAGGACTAAGAGCTCATCTCATACAGGACCGTCTGTCCACACTGGACTAAGCTCATCTTGGTATACATAGGACCATAGGTCCACACTGGCCTAAGCTCATCTCGGTCTACACAAGACCGCTTGTCCACACTAGACTAAGCTCATCTCGGTATACACTTGACTGTCTATCCACACTTCACTAAGCTCATCTCAATATACACAGGACCGCCTGTCCACACTGAACTAAGCTCATCTTAGTCTACACAGGACCGCATGTCCACACTGAACTAAGCTCATATCGGTCTACACGGGATCACCTGTCCACATTGGACTAAATTCTCAGCACTCCCTCTCACTGAGGGAAGCATTCTCTAATACTCCAATCCATTCATGAAAGTATACAAACTTCACTCTGGAAAGGGGCTTGGTGATAATGTTGGCTATTATCACCTCTAAGAAAACCCCCACAGTCGAAATCTCAATCCTTCCCACTAACTTTTTACTCCAAAAGAAGAAGCAAAAACTCCCAAAAAATGGCTAAGCATTAACAAATTCCAACTGGATGAGCAAGCCACGATAAGAAAAATGATAAAAAGGAGGTCTTCCTCTCTTAAGTGACTGAATGGTTGAGATTTAAGATAGAGGTAGATCTATGGTAAGGAAGAGAAATCAATGACAGAGAATGAAGGATATGGGGGATGATAGACAGTGTTGGCTTCCCCCGAAGGCGCCAAAGGAAAAAAGAGAGGGAATGGATCTACGGTCGTAGAACCATTTCGCAGAAGTTCTGACTTTTCAACTACCACATTGCGAAAGTCAGAGGAGCAATTTTCTTGAAGCTGTGCACAGGGGTTTCGACTTTCCGACTCCTGCATTTCAGATTTTGGATTGTGGAATTCGAAGGAGCAATTTTCTTAAGGTTGAATTTGGAGTTTCGACTTCCAACGCCCACATTGCGGATTGGAGAAGTCGGAAGCGAGATTTTTTCGAAACCAAAAATTTGGGTTTCTAAATTCCAACTCCCACATTGCGGATTGCGGAAGTTGGAGATGTGATTTTTTTGAAGCCTTGAATTTGGGTTTCCAAATTCTTACTCCCACATTGCAGATTGCAGAAGTTGGAGATGTGATTTTTTCGAAACCTTGAATTTGGGTTTCCAAATTCTTAGTCCCACATTGCGGATTGTAGAAGTCGTAGATGT
Source organism: Larix kaempferi (assembly GCA_027924585.1). NCBI lineage: Eukaryota > Viridiplantae > Streptophyta > Pinopsida > Pinales > Pinaceae > Larix > Larix kaempferi. Next base: position 4,512,789 of record BSBM01001120.1, read on the forward strand.
GATTTTTTCGAAACCGTGAATTTGGGTTTCCGACTTCTGACTCCCACGTTTCGAATTGTGGATTGCGAATGTCAGAGGTGAAATTAGATGAATTCCACTCGGCAACGCCGAATTTAGACTCCCACATTGCGGCTTGTGGATGGTAGATGTTGTAGGTGAAATTTTATGAAGTCTGCTCAGCAGCACCGACTTCCAACTCCTGCAGTGTGGCTTGTGGATTGGGACTGGCGAATTGTGGCTTGCGGACTGAAGTTGGATTTTCAGAATAAATTACAGCTAGGTAAAAATGCATAATTTAGCAGGGAAAAGACTCGATGTTCTGTGACTGGGAGTCGATCTCAAGGAAAAAGAAAGGCATGATACGTCAACCCCTACAAATCATCCTAAAATGGCTCAATCTAAAGGACAACAAGCAGTTCGACAACTCACGTTTTGCACTAGCAGCACAGTGAAGTTTCCCAATGGCGCATCTCTAGATCAAGAAGAAGTTGGTCTGAGCAGCTCGAAGTGAAGAAGGAAGACGGCCTCATCACTTACGATTTATTATTATTTTAAATATATAGTCCATAAGACCAATAGTTAATATGATTTATTACAAACAATTGTAGTTGTGAATTTAATAAACAACCACATATGGCTGAGTAGTCAAGAAGGTTTTGATTTTTGTAAGCCTATAAAGGCAGGTTTTTAATAAGACTGAAGGGTTTGGATTTTGAGATAAGAAAAATATGAGTATGTAATGAAACCCATCCTTTGATTAATGCGAAGACTTAATTTTGGAGCAGAAATTCCTGGAATGAGTGTTTTGATGTCTGTAATTCCTATGCATGTTTTCCTTGCCGGTATTTTCCTTTGATTGTCTTCTTATGCAGTGTTTAAATCAAGATTACATGGTCTAAAATTTGTCTATCATTTGATGCTTCATATACATATGATTAGATACTCCACTCTTTATTTTTGAAATTGCAAGTTAGAATTCATTAAAAAATGCTCTAACTCTGTGATGGATTTTGTTTCCCTTTCTGCTACCATCTGCTAATATCCTTTTGACATGAAAAAAATTCATTTATCTTGCCTCTGCTTCTAAAATTATAGTCCAAATCAGTCATCTATGATAGAAATCCATACAATTTTGACTCCATGGCCTGTGATATACCTATTCTCAACCCAACCAACTAAAAAACCCTAATACCTTTATCTGAAGGTCTAGCCACCACTATTAACACACAACCAGCCCATTCAAGTGATATTTTGTGTGTTGAAAGATTCGTGAGAGAGAGAGCCATCTTTGTGTTTGGAAAGGCTATTTTCCATCTACAAGAGTGTAGTTGAAATAGTTACCTCGGTGATCCCCTCTGTTGCAACCTGGAAGAATCCTGAGTGATAACATCTGGCGACTCCACTGGGGAATCGAATTTCTTTACCCCAGAAAAAGAATTACAAGGAATCAAAATAGATCTCTGAGGGAAAACAAAAGATCAGATACATAAAGGTTGTGATATTTTCCCTGGCGACTCCAATATTCAAATTTTCAGTCCCACAAGAGACACTTGGTGATTTTCTTGAAAGAATTTTGGCTTCCCAAAGGATATCTACCAGAATTCAGCTGGATCCTGAACCAGCACAGTTTGTATCAGATCCAGAAAATATCATCCAAAAAGTGAAGAAAGAAAAAATAGGTATTCCCCCATTAACTAGATATTTTTCTTTTCCTAAAGAAGGGGCCTAGGCTATAGATATTGTCTCTTTTGATTTAAAGTTTGATAATTTCTTATTTAGGTCTAAATCTGAGAAATATCTAAAAGAAACCATGTTTGATCAGAAAAGGTTCCAAACCCACTGTTTAAGTTCTTTGTGGGAGAGTCTACAAGTCCAAGAAGAAAGCAGTGACCTATTCCTCTTCACTAAAGCAACCAGTAAAAACACCAAGGTCCTGATCACCCCTCCTGCTACTTCAAGTCACACCATTTTAATACCTAGATTTACTTCTAAACCTATTTCAAATACTCCTCCTGGTTCCAAGCAAACCCTAAGAGCAATGGCTGCCAGATTTTCCCCTTTATCCCTCCCTGCCAACCGCCATGATCTACCTGTGGGATATGCCCAATGCCTCATGAGATATAATGGGGAAGGGTATGGTACTGCACAACAAAACGTGGACCATTTTACTGAATTCATAGATCTTGAAGAGATAGATGAAGATGATGTCAATATTATGTTATTTGCCCAAATGTTTTCAGGGGAAGTAAAGAAATGGTTCAAAACCCTTCCAAATGGAGGTATTGCTACCTATGATAGGTTGGACCAAGCTTTCCAAATCCTCACTCAATATGAAAACATGAAGAAAACTAATGTTGATATTGTCCAATAATTTTCATCCAGGTTCATGAAAATGTACAATTCTATCCCTATGGACATCAAACCCCTTGTGGGTGCATCCAAACTTCACTATGCTAATTGTTTTGACAGTGACTTTTCTCTCATGTTAAGTGAAAGGAGATATGCTACCTTACCTGATATGTTGAAATATTTCATAGAAGTAGAAGCTAATATGATGGCCTCGGGTAAAATAAAGCACTGAAATGAAATTGAGAAAAAGAGATTCAATGAGGCATGCCAGTCTTCCACTTCCCAATCTATTGACACCAGGTTTGAGCAGATGATAAAAAATATGGAAAAACTTGTGGATGGCATCTCCCTTCATAACATGTCTCCCACCAGAGAAAACCCTGAGCCTCAAGCTCGAAATACCAATTATAGAATCCCTCCTGCCCCACAGGGAAGACTAAGAGAGCCAAGGGACCCTAGAAATGCAGAAAATCAGCCAATTAGACCACCTTTTGCTGAAAACTTGATAGAAGAAGAAGAGGAAGATGGACAACATGAAGATCAGATCCACCTCTTTGATCAGATGCAGCCCCAATTCTATTTGACTAAATAAGAACATGATCAATCATCTCTGCATTTAGATAGCAGCCTAGAAGAGTCAGAGTCTGAACAATATCAAAGAGGTTTCCAAAATGCAATTTTTGAATTTCAGAGACAACATAATTTGAGGAATAGAAAGGTAACAAGAGACCAAGGAAAGGATACTGTTGATCCATCTACTTCTCAGCAACAAAAAAAGAAACCCCTAGAAAGGGTGATCCAAAGCCTGTTATCTCTAATAAAAAAACTGAAAAGGGAGCCGAAGCTCCTAAAAGAATCCCAGAAGGGAAAGATGAAAGTAATGTGAAAACAATGGGAAAACCCCATTTTTCTTTCAGTTTAGAAAGTGAAATCTCTAAGATAAAGATCTCAATCCCCTTCAATGAAGTGTTAAAAAATAAAGAATATAAGAATCAAATTCTGAAAATGGTGAAGGGAGAGGAAGCAAAGCATCCAGACACTCTTAATTTACATGATGATAATCCCACCCTTCTGTTTGGACCCCATGCTGAAAGTCCTCAAGAAGATGATGTTCCCCCATTTTATATCAGTATGAATATACATGATCATATACTACATAATGTTATGTTAGATTCTGGGGCCTCACATAATCTCATGCCAAAATCAGTGGAAGAAAGTCTAGGATTAGAAATCACCAGACCTTAGAAAATATTTATTCTCATTTAATTATAGAAGAGTACAGTGCATGGGGCTGATCAAAGGCATGGTTGTATCACTGACACAAATCCCTCAGAAGAATGTTGTAATGGACATAGTAGTGGCAGAGATCCCACCCAAATTTGGGATGTTATTATCAAGATTCTGGGCATCTAAACTGAAGGGAACACTACAGATGGACATGTCATATGCCACCATCCCTATTTTTGGAGAAAAAAAAAGACTATATAGAGAACAGATATTGTCTTATGTAGTAAGCAGTAAAATTAAGCCTGAAAATCATCCCATATTTGTTGTAGACACCAAGATAGGCTCTTCAATTTTCTACTATGACCTTGGCTTAGGACAATGAGAACTAAAAATTACTAATCCCCTTGAACCAAATGATAGATTTAATAGCAAGAAAGATATACAGTGTATCGACAGCTCTGCAAGTGGAAAAGACAGTGATCAACAAGTAGAAAAGGGCAGTGATGAGAAGTTGGAAATGGAATTAGAAGCTACATCCACAGCCCAAAAAGAATGTCTCTGGACTATGAGATTTGATGGGGCTATAAACAAGGAAGGAGTTGGGGAAGGAGTATGGATCACCCCCCCAGATGAAGGAAATAAATGCTCCAGGTTTCATTCCTTTAAACTAATGTTTGAATGCTCAAACAATTTAGCAGAGTATGAAGCTTTACTATTAGGGTTGAATGCACTTAAGGATCTGAAATCTAAAAAAATAAAAGTCTATGGAGATGCAGAATTGGTATTCCAGCAAGTCAATGGGGTCTATGAGACCAAACACCCGAAAATGAGGGATTATAGGAATGTTGTTTGGGATATGTTTGATAACTTCTTTTCATAACACAATATTTCCTTCATACCTAGAGAGAAAAACACAACATCAGATACCTTGGCCAGCTTTGCTAGCAGATTCCAATTCCTTGTTTATCCCACTAGAACCAAAAAACCTAAAGTTGTTCTGAACCACATTGAAGTAGAATATGAAACATTGGGGATGATGAGGAACCTAATATTGTCAAGCTATATAAATCCCTAACCCTAGGTACCAAAGATGATTATGTTGACTTAATGAGAAAATTTTCTGATGTTTTTGCATGGTGTTATGAAGACTTAAAAGAATATGATACATCTATCATACAGCACACCATATAAGTAAAGACAGGTGAAAAACCATTCAAGCAGAAGCTAAGAAGGATAAACCCTATGCTACTCACCCTTATAGAAAAGGAAGTGAAGAGACTATATGAAGCCAAAATCATAGTCTCATTAAGATTCTCAAGGTGGGTAGCCAACATAGTTCCAGTAAGAAAGAAAAATGGAGAAATAAGACTGTGTATAGACTTTAGAAATATGAAAAAAGTGTCCCTAAAAGACAACTATGCCCTGCCCAAAATGGATCATATTTTGCAGAAAGTTGTAGGGGAAGCAAGAATTTCCCTGATGGATGGATTTTCAGGGTACAATCAGGTAAAAGTGCTACCAAAAGATTAGGAGAAAACAATATTTACCACACCTCGGGGAACTTTCATGTATGCTAAAAGGCCTTTTGGTCTACTGAATGCGGGAGCCATATTTCATAGAGCTATGGACATAGCTTTTGCAGAAGAAAGAGATAAGTTTGTGGTTATATATATGGATGATACTACTATGTATTCCAAATTTGAAGCAGAACATTTGAAACATTTACGCCAAGTATTTGTAAAATGTAGAAAGTTTGGGATTTATTTGAAACCCAAGAAGTCAAACTTTCCCATGCAAGAAGGTAATTTGTTGGGTCATATAATATCTAAAGATGGAATTAAATTTGACCCAGACAGAGCTGACACCATACAGAAAATTGATCTCCACAAGTGTAAAAAGGAGGTCCAATCTTTCCTTGGCAGAGTAAAAATTTTAAGAAGATTTACCCCAACTTTGCAGGAATCATGAAATAAATTATGAACATGCTTAAAAAGGATAATCAGATCAGGTGGACTGTTGAAGCCAAGCAAGCATTTGGAGACATAAAGAAGGCAATAGTTGAAGCACCAGTGCTAATTAGTCCTGATTTTGAAAAAGATTTTCTTATGTTTTCTTTTGCCTCAGAGCATTCTATAGCTTGGGTACTCCTACGGAAAAATTGGGAAGGGGCTGAGCAACCCATAGCCTTCTTCAGCAGATCCCTCAGACATGCTGAGCTCAAGTACAATATCATGGAAAAACAGGCCTACGCCATGATCAAAACCTTAAAGGATTTCATAGTTTATGTTTTACATTCTCATATTGTTGCTTTTGTTCCTAATGTTGCTATAAAGGGCATATTGACACAACCCAATCCAGAAGGTGGAAGGGAAAAATGGATAGATGTACTATTGGAGTACGACATGGAAATCAATCCTACAGAACTCGTCAAAGGGAAGGGACTGTCTAGACTCATGGCCAAAGAAAATTGGGATTCACTAAGTGTGAACTTGGTCTCACACATGCTAGAGACTAGTACTTAAGACCCACTGTTGCAGGTATCAGAAAAATTCTCATCATCTGCTTGGTACTCTAATATTATATATGTTTTGCAGAACTTACAAGCACCCTGAGATGAATAAGAGCAAAGCTAGATTAAAAAAAATGAAGGCTGCAAAGTTTTGCATACTAAATGGAGGCCTTCATTGGAAGGAATCTGGAGGTATTCTATTGAGTTGTATGTTGGAATATGAAGCCAGAATGACCATAAGAGAATTTCACAAGGGTGTCTGTGGGGGACGTCATTACTAGAAGGCCACTGTCAACAAGATTCTCAGAGCAGGATTTTATTGGCCCACTATGTTCAAAGAGGCATATAAAGAGGTAGCTACTTGCCATGAATGCCATATATTTGAAGGAAAAAGGAAGATCCTACCTTTTCCTTTAAAACCAATATCTGTAGAAGCCCCTTTCCAGCAGTGGGGACTGGATTTCATTGGTGAAATCATTCCCAACTCCTATGGACAACACAGGTGGATATTGACTACCACATATTACTTTACCAAATGGATTAAAGTAGTACCAACCAGATAGGCCACTGACAAAGTCATCATCAAATATTTGGAGGAAAATATCATGTCCAGGTTTGGTTGTCCTATTTAAATAATCATTGATAACGCTCAAGCCTTCAAATCCAAGAAAATGGTCAAATTCTGCAATGAATTTCACATAAAATTGGGTCATTCTACTACTTACTACCCCTAGGGAAATGGATTGTCCAGGTCATTGAACAAAATCCTAGTAAGGAACATCAAGAAGTTGCTTCAAGAAAATAAAAGGGCTTGGCATACCAAGTTAACCTTCGCTCTGTGGGCTGATAGAATCACCTCCAAGAGATCCATTGGAACTTATCCTTTCAAATTGGTGTATGGAATAGAGGTGATATTTCCCAATTAACTCACTGGGACTGCAATGAGACTACTACATGAACAAGAAGAGGAACCAAACCCTAAGTTAAGGAGATCCAATCAGCTGATTGAGATAAAGGAAACCAAGGACGGGGTACATGCAGAATCTATGTTGTCTAAAGAGAAGGTCAAGAATACTTTTGACAAAAGAACCAAGGTTGATAATTTCCAAGTGGGAGATTTGGTGCTGAAATAGGATGCTAGAAGAGAAGAACAAGCACAAAATTTTGATAATCTCTGGAAGGGTCCTCATACAGTTGCTACTTACCAAGGAAATAATGCTTTCATTTTGCAAGACAAGGATGGTGAACTAGTAGGAAAAAGACCCGTCAATGGGTGGTTCCTAAAACCCTATATCCAATGAAAAAATGAGTCTATCAACTCACTGTCATTGTATATTACCATTTTTTGAGTTTGAGCCAGCTATTTTTCAATTCTATTTGCATTCATTCAAAAAAAAAAAGAGGTCACTAGTCTATTGTTCTTGCTACCTAACAGGGACTCAGGATAGCATTCCCAGTTGGAGTCGTTGTTATCACCTCTAATAAAACCCCCACAGGGAAAGGAAAGGGCACCCCCTACCAAAATATCAAGCCTTCCCACTAACTGTTTACTCCAAAATAAGCAAAACCTCCCAAAAAATGGCTAAGTATTATCAACTTCCAACTGGATGAGAAAGCCACAATAAGAAAAATGATAGAAAGGAGGTCTTCCACTCTTAAGAGATTGAATGGTCGAGATTGGAGATAGAGCTAGATGTATGGTGGGGAAGAGAAATCAATGGTAGAGACCGAAGGAGATGGGGGATGATCGACTGTGTCGTCTTTCCCTGAAGGCGCCAAAGGAAAAAAGAGAGGGAATGGATCTACGACTGTAGAGCGATTTTGCAGAAATTCTGACTTTCCGACTACCGTGTTGCGGATTGCGGATTGCGAAAATCGAAGGAGCAATTTTCTCGAAGTTGTGCACAAGGGTTCCAACTTTTTGATTCCTGCATTTTGGATTGCAGATTGCGGAAGTTGGAGGAGCAATTTTTTCAAGGTTGAAATTGGGGTTCTAACTTCTGACTCCCGCATTGTGGATTGCAGAAGTCGGAGGTGCAATTTTTTCGAAACAGTGAATTTGGGTTTCCGACTTCCGACTCCCGCATTACGGATTGCAGAAGTTGGAGATGTGATTTTTTCAAAGTCATGAATTTGGGTTTCCGACTTCTGACTCCCACATTACGGATTAGAGAAGTCGGAGATGTGATTTTTTCAAAACCATGAATTTGGGTTTCCAACTTTCGACTGCCGCATTTCAGACTGTGGATTGTGGATGTCGGAGGTGAAATTTGATGAAGTCCACTCAGCAGCGCCGACTTCCGACTCCTGCATTGTGTCTTGCATATTTCAGATGTCGGAGGTGAAATTTGATGAATTCCTCTAGGCAACGCGTACTTCTAAATCCCGCATTGAGGCTTGCGGATTGTGGCTTGCGGATTGTGGACTGAAGTTGGCTTTTCAGAATAAATTACAATTGTGTTAAAATGTAGAATTTGGCAGGGAAAAGACTCAATGTTCCGCGAATGGGGGTCTATCTGAAGGAAAACGAAAGGCACAGTACATCAACTCCTACAAATCATCCTGAAATGGCTCAATCTAAAGGACAATAAGCAGTTCGACAACCCGAGTTTTGCACTAGCAGCACACTGAAGTTTCCCATCGACGCATCTCTAGATCAAGAAGCAGTTGGTACAAGCAGCTCGGAGTGAAGAAGGAATACGGCCTCATCACTTCCAGTTTATTATTATTTTAAATAAATAGTCCATAAGACCAGTATTTAATCTGATTTGTGACAAACAGTTGTAGTTGAGAATTTAATAAACAGCCACATATGGCTGAAGTAGTTGAGAAGGATTTTATTTTTGTAATCCTATAAAGGAAGGTTTTGAATAAGACCAAAGGGTTGGGATTTTGAGATAAGAAACCTCTGAGTATGTAATGAAACCCATCCTTTGATTAATGCAAAGACTTAATTTTGGAGCAGAAATTCCTAAAATGAGTGTTTTGATGTCTGTAATTCCTGTGCACGTTTTCCTTGCTGGTATTTTCCATTGATTGTCTTCTTTTGAAGTGTTTAAATCAATATTACATGGTATGAAATTTGTCTATCATATGATGCTTCAGATACATATTATTAGATACTCCACTCTTTCTTTCTGAAATTGCAAGTTAGAATTCATTCAGAAATTCTCTAACTCTGTGATGGATTTTGTTTCCCTTTCTGCTACCATATGCTAATCTCCTTTTGACGTGAAAAAACTTCATTTATCTTGCCTTTGATTCTAAAATTATAGTCCAAATCAGTCATTTGTGACAGAAATATATAAAAGTTTGACTCCATGCCCTGTTATATACCTATCCTAAACCCAACCAACTAAAAAAACCCTAATACCTTTATCTGAAGATCTAGCCACCACTATTAATACACAACCACCCATTCAAGTGATATTTTGTGTGCTGAAAAGTTGTGAGAGAGAGAGCCCTCTCTGTGTTTGGAAAGGCTAGTTTCCATCCACGAGATTGTAGTTGAAATAGTTACCTCAATGATCCCTTCTTCCGCAACATGGAAGAATCCTCAGTGATAACATCGGAAACCGGATCATTAGTAGGAATATATGGGAGCTGAACCGCTCCTCTCTGTACCATGTCTCTAATATAGTGGTAACTGATCTTCACATGCTTCGATCTGTCATGAGATACATGATTCACTGAAAGCTTTACACAACTTTGATTATCATAGTGAATCACAGTTGGCTCAAGTGCATGTCCATACAATCTTGCAAAGAGCTTACGAATCCATACAACTTCTCGAGCTGCAAAACTCAGTGTAATATACCTATCCGCAGGGATACTCAGTTCTACTAAGGGTTGCTTCCTACCACACTAGAAAATCACTGCAAAACCCAAACTGAAGAAACACTCATAGGTGATCTTCCTATCCACAACACTTCCTTCCCAATCATAATTTGAGTATCCATGCAATCCCATATCACAACTGGAGTCATATTTCATTCCATATCCCACAGTGCCACATAAGTACCTCAGCACATGCTTCGCAACAATCCAATGTACCTGTCTCGATTCACACATAAACTAACTTAGAGCACTCACTACAAAGCATATGTATGGTCTAGTGTTAACTAGATACATCAATGAACCGATCAACTATATGTACATAGTGGGATCTATCAGGTATGACTCAGAAATTGAGTCACTGAAATTATTTAGGTTTTTGTCCATGGGTGTGGCCATGGACTTGCAGTCCATCATACCAAATATCCTCAAGATATCAATGGTATACTTTCCTTAGTTTGGGAATATCTCGTTATGTCTCTGCCACACCTCTAAACCCAAGTAGTGCATCGAACCAAGGTGCTTCATCTCGAACTTAGAGGCTATCATCTTATTGCACCACACGATAAGCTTCACGACTCTAGTGAGAAACATGTCATCAACATAAAGTACTAATATCAATGGTATACCATCATCAACCTTGTATTAAAGTTTGGAATATATCTCACCCTTAGTGAATCCCAATCTCACCAAGTATCCATCAATCCCGACATACCGTGCTCGTGGTGTTTTCTTGAGTCCATACAGGGCCTTCTTTTGTCTACACACATGGGATTCCTTCCCATGAATCTTGAAACCCTATGTCTACTCAATGTAGACTTCTTCCTCAATTACACCATTGGGGAAGGAATTTTTCACATCCATTTGATGTAACTTCCATCCCATAGTTGAAGCCAGATTTATGATCGACCTAATTGTCATGTATCACGCAATGGGAGAAAAAATATCGTCATAATCGACCCCCTATTTCCGGGAGAATCCTCTAGCATCAAATCTCACTTTGTGCTCCTCAATGATCCCATATACTGCATACTTAATATTATAGGTCCACTTGGAAGTTACCATTGACTTCCCTTCATGTCTCGGCACAACTTTGCACATGTCATTCTTCATGATGGATTGATATTCTTCCATCATGGCATCTTTCCAAACCTGTTGGTTGGAAGCCTCCTCATAGATAGAAGGATTATAATCAATGATGTGGGACATCAGTGCTACATATAATGAATATATCTAAGGTCTCTTGATCTTCTCTACATCCTCTAGAGTCTGACGAGTTCAGACATGCCTCTTCCGGGCAACAACAATATCTCTAGGTACGTCTGTCAGCTCTATTGGATCAACATGATCAATAGGATATACATGATCAACTAGATATGTGGGCTCCCTCTGAACTACTTAAGAGGGAGGGGGATATGAGTCCATATCATTTGGAGATTCTTGCTCCTCATTGTCCATGGATGATCTTCTATCCCTTATGAAGGAATCCTTCTCTTCGAAGGAGAAATCCCTGCTAACCTCAATATGTCTCTAACTTAGGATGTAGATTCTTTACACCGTCAAGGATTCATTGTACCCAACTAATGTACCCTTATTTCCTGAAGGTTCTATCTTCGTTCTCTTTTCTTTGGGTACATGAATGTATAATGGACAACCAAATATCTGCAAGTGACCAACTTCTATCTTAACACATGTGAATTCCTCTTATGGAGTCATGTTACTCAACATCTTATGAAGGCCTTTGTTCTAGATGTATATTGTGGTACTTGAGTCTTCTACCCATAGTAACATAGGTAGGTTTTGATTGTGAATCATGTCCTTGACAACCTTAACTATCGACCTATTCTTCCTTTCTGCAACTCCATTCTATTGATGGTTGTAAGGGACACTATACTCCCTCTTGATTCATACTTCCTTACAAAAATCAATAAACTCTAAGGAAGTGTATTCCCATCCATTATAATACCTTAGAACCTTTATCCTTTTCCCGGATAATTTCTCAACCCATGCCTTGAATTCTTTGAACTTGTTTAGAATTTATTTGGATTCCTTGGACTTCAAGAAGTAAATCCATGTCTTTAGGGAGTAGTCATCGATGAAGGTCACATAATACCAAAATCCTCCCAAAGAAGCAACTGACATAGGTCCACATAAGTCTGAGTGTACCAACTCTAATATTCCTTTGACCCTGGTATCACTATTTGGAAAATATCCACTGGCATTCTTTCCAAATGGACATCCTCTGCAAATGCCATCATTCTGAACTTGTAGTTCGGGAAGGCCTGTAACCATATTCCTTAGAGGAGGAAGAGCTCTATAGTGTAGGTGAGCAAGTCTTCTAGACCATATATCACTCAAATTGACAGAGTCATGAATTGGAGCCTATACTGGCCATATCATCAATATGTATAAGATTTCTTCACAAACACCAATCACATGAGCTAAATCAATAATGGAGTTCTTGTTCCATGTAAGAACCTTTCCATCTAAGAAGGAAACTTTGTAACCCTAAGAACCTTTCCATCTAAGAAGGAAACTTTGTAACCCTCGTCTTCTAGAGCAGCGATGGATATCAGGTTTCTTTCCATTCCTAGTACATAAAGTACTTCTCCCAAATGCAAATCATCACTAGAATCTAGCTGGAAGGAAGTGGCCCCATTTCCTTTCACAGTATATATGGAATCATCTCCAAGTACAACTCTTAGGTGTGATTCTTTCTCATCTATATTTGAGAGAAACTCCTTATAACCTGTCTGATGTTTACAAGCACCATTCTCTAATACCAAGTATCATTACTGGTAGGAACAGTACCTAAGAGAGATGAGATGAAGAATAATTTTTTTGCATTCCTTGATTTCTTTGGTGGAGTCTCTTAATCAACATCAGTTGTAGAGGCAAGTTCCTTTTTCTTCTTTGATTTACATTGACTTTTGTAGTGACCAACATTTTTGCAATTGAATCATTGGATTTGTGAAAGATCTTTCTTTTTCTTTTGTTCCAGAACTAGACTTGTTCTTCTACCTTTGTATTTTCTACCAAAGGTCTTCTTTCCTCTTTTCTTAGTGTGATTAATAAGAGCTTGATTTTATTCATGAGAGGCATTAGATTTGCCTCTAGCCACAAGTATGGTCTCTTCTTGTGTACAATCTTCCCACAATCATTCAAACTTGGGTAGATTAGATATTTCAGTTACACTTTGAATGAATGGTTCCCAAGGCTTAGGGAGGCCATTCAGAGTCATCATGACTAGTTCTCTATCTACAATAATTTCTCCCATATTGCCTAATTGATCCTTGATTTCTATGATCTTCATGAAATAAGATGCAAAAGAATCTTATTTGTATGCCTTGACATTTGAGAGTTGTTGTCCAAAGGCAAGATCCCTATTGAAATTTGTGTTCTCAAACAACTTCATCAAGGTATCAAACATGGATTTAGTTTTCTTCTTTTGAGATATCAAGACACTCTTAAAAGGTTTTCCCTGACCACATGTAATTAGTCCTGGAGATCTGATAGGTTGAGCGGTAAGATCGTAAATAAGTCCTGGGATGCTCTTTAGAGTTCTTGCGGGAAGTATGACACTCTTTAAAGGTTTTGTGGTGGTGGTCACATGTAATTAGTCCTGGACATCTGATAGGTTGAGTGGTAAGCTCGTAAATAAATTCTTGGGATGCTCTTTAGAGTTATTGTGGGAAGTAAGACACTCTTTTAAGGTTTTGTGGCAGGCAACATGTAAAAGATCCTATAGTCTAAGCTAGGTTTTGTTAACGCACGTAATAAGTCCTGGGATCCACAATATGGCCAGTGATGATGAAGACCTATAGGTGGTGGGCCTACATCCAGCATGAAAAAGGGTTGGCTCTGTAGAACTTCCTATGATGAGCAGAATTCAGAGATAGCCCAGTGATCGAGATGTCGAGTACAGTAACAGTGATGATGATGATGCTCCGTGATCCAGTGATGATGATCCAGCTCCAGAATTGAAGACTTGCACCAATATGTTTTGATGACCTATGTCTAGAGAATACCTTCCTAGTTAAGAGGGAGTGTTGATGTATTTGCAACTTTGGAAGATATTCACTTGTATATTACATTTGTACTTTATTGTATATCCAATAGAGATGTATTATTCGTCTGATTGGAAGTGTCGTCATTTGTATTTGCAAGTGTCGCAAGTTACATTGTAAGTGTTGTCATTTGTATTGATGGGTTATTAGACCACCGGTGTGGGGTCAGCCCTAGTTAGGTCATGTGGTTGGGTTATTAGACTTGAGTAGCAAGTCGGACCCAGTGAGTTATTGGTAAGCCAAGTCAGTGTATAAATAGAGAGGTTGTGTCTCTCATTCTCTCATTCACTCACTTCGCATTAGTGAGAGAGAGGAGGAGTGAGCACAAGTGGAGGAGGAGTATGCTGCTGAAGATATCTATCTCTTGGGTTTGATCATGGTGATCCTTGTATTGGTGCTTATTCTATCTCTGAGGAAGTTGTGGGTTTTTTCACCTTCTTGGTTTTCCCCAGTGAAATGTTTTGTGTCTCTTGTCTCTTGTCTCTTATGCTTGATATGCTATACATGGTGTTCTTTCAGTTAAGATCCTATATCTATTGAATCAAATGATCTTTCTTCTTTTGTGATATCAATACTTTGTGTAATCTGTGCATTCTCCGACTTCTATTTGGTGGGACATTGACTTCTTCTTTGTCATCACTTGTGGGACTATCACACCTGCTATTTGTCGGTTGTGGAATTTTAACATGTATGATCTTCAACCATTGTACCCTTTTAGGAATTTGTGCGCATTCCACTAACTAAAAGCATCTTCTGATTGGATATGCTTGCACGCTTTCAGGATTGTCCAACCAATAATTGTTTGCGCACTTCCAATTATTAACCAAGCAGTGGTTAGGCTCACTTGCTCGCTTGTACCATTTGTTCAACCAACTCCTTGGCTGGTTGAGCACATGTATCATTGTCCAACCAACTTGATCGATTTGCTAACATGAGAGAGTATGACTTGGTGGACTTGATTTCTGTGCAAAGACCACATGATGTTTCTTCATATGTACTTATTCAAACTCATCATGTATGATGTATCCTTGATACACAACATCATACATATTCATAATGGATGCAATATCTAGATATACGTTTTCAGACTGGCATCCATGTCTGTCACCTTGTGCGTATGCTTATGGTATTCTTCTTCAGACATTTTCATTTCTAAATATACTCCAAAGTTGCATATATGTCACCTTCACTATTTGTGCATATACTTTTGGTGTTCATGCTTTTTTCATCATGTGCATAAAATTTTGGTGTTCATGGGTAGGGTTAGTGGGATTAGGAGAGAAAAAGAGAGAGGGGTTTATGGGTAGGGTGAGTAGGAGAGAGAGAGAGAGAGGAGGGGGTGGTTATGGGGAGGGAGAGTAGGAGGGGGGTTAGGGGTTATGAGAGTGTGTGAGAGAGAGAGGTTGGGAGGGTTTTAGGGGTTTGGGGGGAGAGAGGGAGCTGGGGGTTAGGTGGGGGTTAGGTGGAGGTTGAGGAGTATGGGAGAGCGAGAGAGCGAGAGAGAGAGAAGAGGGGATTAGTGGTAGGGGGAGGAGTAGGTGTGTGTGTGTGTGTGTGTGTGTGTGTGTGTGTGTGTGAGAGAGAGAGAGAGAGAGAGAGAGAAGAGGGGATTAGTGGTAGGTAGAGGAGTAGGTGTGTGTGTGTGTGTGTGTGTGAGTGAGAGAGAGAGAGAGAGAGAGAGAGAACCATTGGGTGGTGGTGTGTTAGGGGGTTGGGGGAGAGAGAGAGAGAGGGGTGGGGGTTAGGTCTAGGTGGAAGAGTAGGGGAGTGAGAGAGAGTGAGATAAGGGGTTAGTAAGATTTAGGGGGAAGGGGGTAGGGGTTTGGGGAGTAGGGTGGAGGGAAACGAGGGTATAGGTGAGGAGTGTGGGTGTTGAGGTTAGATAGAAAGAGAGATTACGGAGTGGTAAGGGGTTATAGGTAGAGAGGGAGGGAGGTAGTTAAGGGGTTAGAGGTAGAAACATAGGGGGTGTTAGGATATTGGGGGTAAGTGGATCAAGGGAGAAAGAGAGTGAGATAAGGGGTTAGTAAGGATTAGGGAGAGGAGGAAAGGGGGGGGCGAGTGTTAGGGGCTTAGGGGGAGAGATAGCAGTAGGTGGATGGTGTGGGTGATTAGGGGTAGGGGGTGTTAGGGAGTTGGAGGGGGGTGTTGGGGGGGGTGTTATGGGGCTCGAGGGGTGCTAGGGAGTAGGGTGGGAGTAGGAGAGGGGGTGTGGGTGATTAGGGGTAGGGGTGTTAGGTAGTTGGAGAGGGGGTTTTATGAGGTTAGGGAGGGTGTGTTAGGGATTTTGAGAGGGGGTGTTAGGGGGTTGGGGAGGGGTGTTAGGGGGGCTTAGGGACCCAATTTAAGGAATAAAATATGATTTACAAAATGTGTACATGATTCTGTTCTCTAAAACGCGTACGTGTTTTGGTTCTATAAAACGCGTATGCATTTTACAGAACCAAAACAGATAGGCATTTTAGAGAACCAAAATGCATACACGTTTTGTTCTCCTATCCTTCATGGCATCCCACTTGGATTCCTTGGACTTACCCATTCCTATGTTTAATAAACACATACATGTTCTTGAATTCTACAACAAGAACGTGTTTTGCAAAACATCCTTTTCATCTAAAAGGGCCCCCATCTTTGTGCGAGGACCCATGCTCTTCTTTAAAGTATTTGAATGATGAACACTGCTCAAACCATTTCTTGTAAACTATCAATTTTTAAATTTATAAAATGTATTCTTTATTATGGATGATGATCCAATTATAGTGACCATCATCTGTCAACCATAGTGGTTATCATTGGCATATAAAGAGGGAATTAAATGAACTTAATTTGTTCCAGTATAATAATATAATGAAAGAGTTACAAATTTCTTGAAGAATAAGAAATAGGTTAAAGAATTCAAAAATCGGTTAGAGAATTACAAATTGGTTGAAGAATTGATAAATTGGTTGGAGAATTACCTCTTTGATTAGAAGTTGTTGTTTCAATCTTCTCTAAGACTGTGATCATGATCGTGTTTTGTTTATTTTTCCAATCGATGCTACCATGTTTGACGTTGTGAGAGAAATGGATGCTCACGAGCCTATTTTGGGTGTGTATACCATGACCTACAAAATGCACAAAGATTTTTGTCTACAAAATGGGCACGCATTTTTGGTCCACAAAATGCGCACACATTTTTGGTCACAAATTGGGTACACGTTTCCTTTTCCCAGCCTATAAGTCAACTAGTCTGTCAGGCTCAAGCTCCTCTAGTTCTAGCACCAAGGAACACATATGCATTTTTTTTTTGCAAAGCGGAAGCATGTTTTGCAAAACTACAATTGCATCGAAAGGGTCTCTCAACTTCATGTGAGCTTCCAGATGCAGATAAGAAATGTTTAATCTTGTAATGTTTTTTGTATATCAATGAAAATATGAGAAAGCATGTTTCCATTGCAATATGGAGAAGATGACGAAGTGCAGATGCGGAGTATTAGAGCACAAAAAAAAGATTGAAGATGAAAATGATGAAAGAACAAATGATGTGTTCATGTCGGAGAAGCAATTGAAGCTCAAATAGAGTTGATACAAGAGACCAGATTAGATGAAGAACAACATAAACAAGTAGATATGTATCTAGTGAGTCCAAATATTATTGCAACAAGAGTGTTTGTAGTACAAGAAGAACATAATGAGGACATTGTTGGCTTAAACTGACCCAAAGGTTTCCAATTAGACCCAGGTTCTTTGCGGTTCTCCCTTTGACCAACAAAACCCCTTCGCACCGACCCTTTCAGCAACAACCTGCGAGCAAGTTGAGGTCTCACCCGAGGTGTATCTTATGGGGTACTGCGGAATCAAGTTTCCATAGTAAATGATGAGTTGTTTATATGAACAAGCTACGCAGCGCATGATAGAAGGAGTGCACTATGGGGCAAAGTGATGCGGTACGCGGCAGGATGTACGCTGCGAGCAATACTGCGCGGTGGAGGCAACACTACGGGCCTCACTAAGGGTTTCTTACTATTGTGAATCTTCTACTGGAACTGCGAATTATCCACACTTATCCTCTACTTGGAAGATCTCAGAAACGTTAAGGCACTGAAATGAATATCACTCATCCATTCATTCAGGCACTTGCGGGTTATCTTCCTAGCATTCATTCTAGAACTTGGATTATTAC
The DNA here is from genome assembly GCA_027924585.1 of Larix kaempferi. Taxonomy (NCBI): domain Eukaryota; kingdom Viridiplantae; phylum Streptophyta; class Pinopsida; order Pinales; family Pinaceae; genus Larix; species Larix kaempferi. Next base: position 4,530,937 of record BSBM01001120.1, read on the forward strand.
AACGTGAACTGAAATGATAGACATGACTAACTATGCTGCATTCCTTCACTCTATTTAAGAAAGTAATTAAACTTAAATGATTGATTCATGATCTTAACATAGAATTGAAATGTTTGCCATTCATCTACTTCTATGGAACCTGGCATATCATTCCCAAACTTCTCCTATCTGTAAATGCATATCAAAGTTCTCATATTACAACATGCAAGGAAACATTCAAGCATTCATTCTACAGAAAATACAGACAGTCATTCATTCATAAACATCATCACATAACACAGGATTTAATGTGGTTCACTTCCCCGAGTGGAAATCTACGTCCACAAAAACAGTTGGTAATATATTTATGTCAAAAGATATGGGGCAACCGTTCTTAGTCTGCGCACTCAGCTGCAGACTCTCCTTTCTCTCGGCTAGTTCTCTGCGCACACAGCTGCAGAGCCTTTACAATATTCTCAGCTTAGAGAGATTTTACTATACAAAAAGGTTATCTCAAGATTACTCTAATCCCCTATCAACTAACCAACCCCCATCCCATACAAAAGTGTCTTTTTAAATAGATCATGCCCGAAGGTCATGTATGTACAATGTCGAAGACCTAAAACCCAAAACCCTAAGGGTTTCCAAAACTGAGCCGATTTTCCAAATCGGCTTGCTGGCTCTTGGTAGCGTCTGCTTGATCATGGCAGATCTCCACATCCTCATCCTGTCACTATCATCCTTCCTATCACACGCATGCCTATAGGCTGCTTCTGTCGAACCGTTTCTCTCTAACGGTTTTACCTTCTAAGTGTGCCAAACATCGCTTTCCTTAATAACCCACGCATGGCCACCTTCCTTTTTTGCCTACGTCCACCGCTTGGCAATCCTGGAATATCTTTCCAAAAATGGCTTCTACTGGTCGAGCCGGTAGCTACACTTGATACTTGTCCAGCACACCGCTTTGCTGGCTCCACGTGGCCTCCTAACTCTACAGCACTACTTTGGCGCAGTACTGGTCTTCGCATCATGGCCAAAACTTCGCTGCTGCGCGCAACTTTACAGTCTGGTCAAAAGTTGGATGCTACGCGCAACTTCGCAGCATCCTCAATGCTTAGCCAAAATTGTGTTTCTGAGCTGCGCTCAGCTCAGCTTTCCCTGCTTGCCTCAAAAAGGTGCTTCCACAACTTTATCTCAACCTGGGCCCAACATGCCCCTAACACTTACATGTGGCTCATCCCCGAGCCACTGATTGTTTTAGCTATATGACTTTGCACTGCGACCGGTGGAATGAACTTGGCCGTGAACTCGTCATATGTACTGCACAACTGCACCACTGCTTCTCTTGTATCCTCCTCAACCTGTTTAATTGTATCAAGCAGTGTTGGAGTTATTTCTTGTCCAATTTGGTCTTGTACCTGCTCCTGGTTATCGCACGGTTCTACTAACTTATCTTCAATCTGCTGCGATACCGCCATGGCATTCTCCAGGAGCTGCTGCGACTGATTATCCATCTCAGTCTCTTTTTGTCATAATTCCTGTACTTCTTTCTTTAAGCTGAATATCTCCTTGTATCTCGGCATCCTTTCTCTGGGTGGTAGAGCTTTAACCTCTACGTTCAACTTGTCTAGCACGGTCTGTTTTTCTTGTACCGCAGTTTTGACCTGTAGCAACCCTTGATCCTCTTCAAGGGTCGTGATTGCTTGTGAAACCTTATCCAAAATCGATTGGCACTTAGCCATCTCACTTGTAATGCTCTTCGAGGCGGTGCTCACTGCTTTCTCTCTGACTTGCTATTCAGTTAATGGCACCTGCTTATTCAGCTTATCCTTCAATGTGGAAATATCGGCCTCATAATAAATCTCTTTATCCTTATCTTTGATCCTTAGAACTATGTCTGTAGGATCATCCTGGATTTATATGTCTTTAATATCCTTCGCCACATTGGATATGGTAGTCTCCAAATTTTGTTGGCGGTCCAGTTCGTTCCGTAGCTGTATTTCTGCCTACAGCTGAATTTTCCTGTTTGCTCCGGTGAGCTCTGCTTGTGACTTCATCGATTCAACCGTCCGTTCATGCATCTCCTCAACGATCTGCGTGTGGATGAAGTGAAATCCTGGTAATGGGATTTTGGCTAAGTCGAGCTCTACCCTCTCGACTCCCTTTGTGTCCAAGACAACTTGTTCTACCATTGGCAATGCAACAGCCAATGGGTCCAGATGGACAATTCTAGTCTTTGACGGCAGCGTTATTACTAGCTATTGGCTTCCTTGCTGCGAGGTCCCTACTAACCTCCTTTCAGCCCCTGCTTCGTGCGGCAAAATAAGGCTTTTCTGGACATCGTCCATTTTCTTCATTAGGCCTTGCATTGCGATCCGCGTCTTGTGCAGGTCATCCTGGATGACCATGTCCTTCTTTTATTTAGCCGCCATAAGCTCCTTCATCTGCTCTGAGACTGTTTCGGCTATCATCTCGTAGTCATCATCATTAAGGATTGCCTCCGATTGAATCTTTGTCGCCTTCACCTTTTTCCTCAACCTTGGCTTCTCCGAAGTCTCAGGTTCTTTTCTCTTCCCTGTTTCTTCAATGATTGGGCATGAGAGCGGGATCGGCTCATCTTCTGCTGAGTCCGTCTCTACATCCATAACCTCTACGCAGAACTCTGGTGGCCAATCTTTCATGAGGTCCTCAATATCCTGCTCATACATGATGTACTTCCCTGGGAACCACTCTGGTTTCCTCGTTTGTGCTTTCGGTGATATGAAGATACATTTCATATCCACCTCAAAGTCGATGATGCGGATATACTTCGCCGTGACCTACTTTATAATGCGGGGTGTCTTCATGATTGCGTCGCGCAGCTGAATATAGTACTGGTAAAAGACTTCTGCTGTCACATGCTGGCGCTCTACATTTGTGCTTGCCTAGAGGTTGACGAACTTAAAACCTCTAGGATCCTTGGTGTCCATAATGACGCCTGCATAATCTCGCAGCTCCTTCCATCCACACAAAGCAATCAGGACGATGAGCCAAGTGAAATGGAACTAGCCGCCATTCACCTGTGTGTCGTTGAGTTCTTCAAGGAACTCATTCAATAGAAACTGACACCAATTAAAGTTGTTGCCTTCGGCCGTTGTAGCACCAAGGAGTATTGCGCCCGCAGGCACCTCCAAAGGCCTAGCTGTTTTGAGTATCTTGCCTACGAGCAACTGCGTTACAAATCTTGTTGCTCTGTCCTCTATATCTTCTGTCGGGAAACCTCTTTTTGCCTTCACCACTGGATGGGTTTTCTTCATCTTCTCAACAGCCTCTTTTTCTTTGCTCTTCCCCTGGAAGAATTGCTTAGGATCCTTACCGTGCTTGCTTAGCTCGGTGATGCGGTGGATCAAATCAATGTTAATATCAATGTTTCTGTCCATCCACATATAACCTTGGTGGATTCGCGCCATGAGTGTGCGAACCACGATATTAAGTTATGGAGAATGGTCAAAATGTGGCAATCTCAGCAAGTTCAGTAGCCCTGACTGAACGACAGGTGCTAACCAACTGTCAGCTACCAAGTTCAGAGTTCCCTTGGCATCCTTTTTCCAGCACATATACTGTTCTGGTTGAAAATTTGGGTATTTGGGAACATCTGGCTCGTCTTTCTTCATTCCCAAGAGGTCATAATCCTCCCATTTACAATTTGCTATCTTTCCCAGCAGATTCTTAGCAACGTTTGCATGCTTTGAGATAGGTGACAGTAGGATGTCGTATCTCACATTTTTGGACAATTTAAACACAGGGGCATTCAGTGCCTGTGGGGAGATATATTCAGGTGTCATCTTCAAGGGTTCTGTCTGAAAGACTGGTGATTTCTGTGCCGAGGAGCCCATCTTTATGATGTTGGATCGAGGTGCAATTATGACTTTTCCTTTATCTTTTGCTTTTTCCTGCATCGTCGAATTACTTCTTGGTGATCTGCGGGATCCTTCACCTTGTTCTATGGCGACCTTCTTAACTGGAGTTTTCATTAACTGTTGAATCCCTCCATGCTGAAAGATCCTCAGTGCTTCTTTAATGGTCAGTTCTTCGTCTCTATAGGCAGGTTCGAACATTCACTAATGAGGTAGCGGCTAAGGCAAATAGAATACAGATGGCTACTAGCTTAGAGAGGTTAATCACAAGAAAATTCTAAGTGCTTGGTAACACCCGCAAGTCTCCCAACAATGTTATTTATAAGGGCAACAGACCCTCTCCCGCGCCCTTCAGCGGCTAGATAAGCAATTAATGTGGTGTCCGTTGGCGAATTTGAGCGGATCCTTCGGTCTTTTTTGTCCTCAGTGTGCTCAGAACGGCTATCTTCTCTTTAAATGTTGAAGCGGTTGTTGCAACGATCATCTAATGGATATTTTTCTGAAAAGCCATGCAACGGCTATTTTTGTCTGAGTGTTGTGTTGAACTACGTGGCAAGCCATCTGCAACCCTGCGCGGCTACTTCGCAGTGCCAAAAATTTCAAACTGCGCGGCTTCCACTATACATATATATTTTTCTTCTTTTCTTCTTCATTTTTTTTTCCCTTCCGCGCAGCTTCAACAGTGTTGTGCGGTGCATAGATCATTCTTCTTATCATACCTTCTTCCTTTTATCATACATGTACAGACTCCTTTACATTTCTAGTGTCCACTTTCAACTATACTTGACACTTAGAACTTCCTTCCTTTGTTCATTATTCAGGGTTCTGCGAAGCAGTGCTATCATGGTATAGCTTTAGCCTGCTTCCATTTATCAAAGTTGGCAAGGTATCACCAGCTAAATTGGCTAACTGGACTACACCAGTGTTAATGACATGTATCATAGTATATGGGCCAAGCCAATGCATCTTAAATTTACCAGGGAATTTCATGAATTTGCTATCATACAGGAGAACTAGATCACCTACCTGAAAACACTTGTTCTTTATATGGCGATCATGCCATGCTTTCTCATGGTCCTTCTGAGCTTGCTGGTGGAATCCTACAATGAAGCGATCTTCCTCCAAGCCCAGTAAGTGTAGTAATCTTTCTTCTAGAGCTTCGAAATCTGCCATCCCTGTGAATGCAGCAATTCTCAAACTAGGGACAATATATTCCATAGGCATTATAGCCTCTTGCCCATAAACCAACCGAAAGGGTGTCTATCCTGTCAATTTCTTGCATGTGGTCCCGTATGCCCATAGCACAGATGAGATGCGGAGGTCCCAATCATTTCTATTTACATTGCACACCTTAGTGAGTGCGTTCTCCAATATTTTATTGAAAGCCTCTACAGTACCATTCGCCTGTGGATGATATGGAGTATTGCGCTGATGACGAATGTGGAATTCCTCTGTAAGCGCCTCAATCATCTTGTTCAAAAAGTGAGTACCTTGGTCACTCATCAAAATATTCGGACAGCCAAATCTGGTGAGTATTTCTTCAAAAATAAACTGCGCTGCAGTCCTTAACTGGTTTTGCTTTTGCCCATCTGGTGAGGTAATCCGTAGTAGTAATAATATACCTTGCACCCATTCTTTTTCCTGGTGGGTTTATAGGACTCACAAAGTCTATTTCCCATTTTTCAAATGGATGCAGTGTCAACTGTGGATTCAATGGCATCTCATCTTGGCGTGATGGTTTACCTGTCCTTTGACAGACATCACAGTTCCTGCAATGTTCTTTGGCATCATTATGGAGCATAGGCCACCATAGCCCTGCACGCAATATCTTCTGTGCAGTAGCCCTCCCTTCATAGTGACCTCCTGTGATTCCTGAGCGTGCGTCGGCTAGAATAAATAGCTTCTCATGATCGAGTACGCACCTGGGCAGGACTTTATCCGGCCCCAGTTTGTATAACTGTCCTGCAATTTTAGTGAAGTCCGCGGTGAGCACCACTAACTGTTTTTTTCTGCTAGACCGAGAATTCCTGGGGTTCCAGCCCTGTGGTTAGGAAGTCAATGATATCCTTGTAATAATCATTGGCAACATGTATACTAAATAACTGCGCATCAGGCAGACTGTCTTCAATATTCGTCGGCTCCTCTCCTGACTCGATCCTTGACAGATGATCAGGTCCCAAGTTCAGTCTACCTGGCTTGGCAATAATTTCAAAGTCATATTCCTGCAACAGTAGTAGCCATCGGCATATGCATCCCCCTAACACTGGCTTGTTGACCAAATATTTCAATGCAGAATGGTCAGTAAACATAAGGAAGTGTGATCCCAGCAAGTAGTGTCTAATTTATGTAGGGCATATACCATCGCAAGGCCTTCCCTCTCAGTAGTAGTATAGTTCTTCTCTGCTGTTAAAAGCTTTCTTCTAGAAATTGCAATAGGATGGGCAATCCCTCCCTCTCCTGGCAGAGCTAACACGATCCCCAAGGCAATACATGATGCGTCAACATGGACATAGAATGGCTTCGTCCAGTCTAGAAAGACTAGAATAGGCGCAATGACCATCTTTTCTTTTAATGTGTCAAAACCCTGTTCACATTATGCGTTCCAAATGAACGGTGCGTCTTTCTTCAGTAGCTTTTCCATTGCTGTGGTTATCTGTGCATAACCCTTTATAAATTTCCTGTAATATCCAGTATGGCCTAATGTAGATTGCAACATCTTGACTGAATTTGGTGTTGGTAAGTTTGCAATAACTACAATCTTCGCAGGGTCTACCATCAATCCTTACTTACAGACAATGTGGCCAAGTAAAATTCCATAGGGCACACAGAAAATACACTTTTTCAAATTCAAGGATATTTGATGTTGTCGACACTTCTCGAGCATCACGCGGAGATTCGCGCAATGACTTTTCAATAGACCAAATACAATCCAATCATCAAAATATGCTTCTAAAAACTTGTGCATAAAATCTTTAAATGCTGCGACGACAACTCTAAAGAATATGGCAGGTGCGTTCTTCAAACCAAAAGGCATAACGGTGTACTGGAATACCCCCATTCTGTAGCAAATGTCGTCTTATGCCTATCCGCAGGATCTATCCTGATCTAATGGTAACCAGAGAAACCATCAGTGAAATAATATGCCTCATTTCCTCCAACATTATCAAGCACTTCATCTGTGAATGGAGTAGGAAATGGGTCGTGCATGGAAGCATCATTCAGCTTTCTGAGATCCACACAAATCCTGATCTCACCTTTTGCTTTCTTGTCTTGAAAAACCATGGGGCTAATCCATTCGAATTCTTCGACTAGTTCAATGATTCCTGCTTCTAGCATCTTATCTAGCTCTGCGCAGACTTTTTCCTTATAGCGCGGATTCAATCTGTATGGCCTCTGCTTGACAGGCTTAGCACCTTGCTTTAAAGGTATTTTCATGACCCATAGGTCTCCCAAAATTCCTTTCATCTCTGTAAATTTTGTTGGAAACAGTTCCTGATACTCATGTAAGGTATCTGCGATCTCTGCAATAGTCTAATTGTCCCAATAATCTCCTATTGATGCGAACTTCAGCTCTTTGTCTGTGCCAATATTCACTTTTTGTGTTTTTACTGGTCCAGTCATATCTAGGATTTCCAACGGAGGTCCTTCTACCTCATGCACGCCTTCTGACTTTGGTATATCTATGTTGTGTGGGTCCTCCTCATCGTCTTCATTTGTATCATTGGTATCTTTAGCTAAGTTGTAACACTCGATCAAGTGCTCTTCATGTTCCTTCCATTCTGACTGTAGGTGCGCAGGAACGCACTCTATCCCAAAAAACTCCTGCAATGTTATGTTTTGATGAGGACAGTCATCCTAGAATATGCAATTCTTGATTAGCTGTAATGCTTCATGGATTAATGGATTCTTGTCTTCAAAACTGAAGTCCTTCCGGAAGTTCGCAGTGAGCAGCTCCCAATCAGTGAGTTCACTGCGCAACTCTAGGTCTAGGTACCATTTCGCGGGGATACCCGCATCCAATGTATGTACAAATAAATGTACCCATTCTGTAAGTGGTCTTTCCACCCATGCCTTTGAACAGATTTCAATGTGTTGACTAGGGTCTGTCTGTCCATTATACTTTTCAAAGGGTAAAGAAACCTTTTCAGCGAACCGGATCTGCATCTTAGTTTCGCATTGATCCCAAGTGGTCAATGTTTTCTTATGTGCATTCCACCATCTGGCAGGTGTATCGCACAATGCTATATCTAAAGCTGGTAGTCTATGCTCATATGGTATAGCTGCAGTATATTCCCTTATGAAACTGTAAACATTAGCAGAACCATCATATGTGGGAATAGGACTCACCTCTTTTCCAATCCAGTGCAGTGATTTCGTAACCTGCGCACATCTTCTTGCTGATACTTCATGCATGCGGATTTGCCAATTCTCCAGTCCTGTATCTGAGTGAGAGATACAAGAAGTGTCACATCGCCAGCTGCGCATACCATCCGTAGTAGGATTAATGTAGTCCTCCTTGTTCGCAGTCAGCTGGTATAGTCGATCTAAATCTTGAGCTTAGGATTCCTCCTGAATCGGCTCACTGTATCTATCACCATCTTTAAGATCCAATGGTGCGATGACCCTAAGATGCTTCCCTTCAAAGATCATCTTCTTTGTCTTCAAGTTTATGATAGCCAAGTTATCCATAGCCCAATAAATTCCCAATATTGCTGGAAAAGGTTGACTATCATCCACAATTTCAATAACCTCAAAGTCTGCATGACTCTGTACTCCGTCGATGTCAACTACTACATTAGCTAAGTGGCCAAAAGGTATGACCTTCTCCTAATTAGCCATTCGTAACTGGATAGGTGACCAGAGCAACTTTGGTTCACCCATCTGCTGCCATGTCTGCTTAGTCAAGACATTCACTTTTGATCCCAAATCAAGGATGACTTCATCCATTTCAAAATCTCCTATCTGCGCAGTAAGCCTCATCTCTCGGCTTGTTCTTTTGTGCTTCCTTATATGATGTACAGCACTATCTGGAGTCTCTGTTGCAATATGAGGTTCATACTGGCTGATGAGCTTCTAGAGCTCTACTATGGTTTTTTCGCTTTTAAGTAACTTCATGCAGCTTCGCAAGAACTGCGCAACAGAAGTACAGACATCTGTCGCAGCGCTTGTTTTGTCATACGGAGCCGGCATGTCTTCAACATGCGGTGTTTCATTGTAAAACGGGATCCTTGATGACTTATCTGTTGGTTCTCTAAAGGTATCCCGCGCGTCAATGAAGATCTCCTTGTTCTTTTGTAAGTTAAGAGGGGGTGCTTTTCCTGGAGCTTTCCTTATCCATACTGTTTCAAGGGGATCCTTCTTCGTATGTGCTTCCCCTGATGTTGAAGCTTCCGCTCCTCTATCGCGGCCTGTCTCAGTGCCACTACGCGTGACCACATTAATGCTCGGATCCACTGGTCTATTCTCTACTGCGATCCACTGGACGTTTGGATTCGGAGCCTCTGTTCGTCTTCTCTTCTGCATTTCCACCTCTAATACTGGGCAATCTTCAATAACATGCTCAAACGATTTACAATAATTGCACGTAGTGCATGGGTTAACACAATCTCTAGACACGTGCCCAGGTTGGCCACAATTATAAAAAATGACTTGGCCACGGCCTCTTCCCTGTGTCGGACTAGCATTTCTTCCTCTATCGCGGTATCCACCACCACGACCTCTGTATCCTCCTTTCATATTGTGCATTTTCTTGTTTTGGCTGGGCATCTTCTTGTATGCGGTACAAGCCAGCGCCTCGCATTTAGTCCATATCTCTTTTTCTTTCATTCATTAATTCATATGTGTGGCAGTTGAATTCATCATGTCCAACTGATTTACAGAAGTTGCAGTATAAATTCTTAGGAGTTTTCACATATTTCTAGAAAAGGTAACAGTCTTCAGGTCTATATCATGTGGTTCTGCAAATTTCACACCATGGGGCCTGATTCTGATTTAATGGGTTAGGCGCGCCACTGTTAATATAGTCGCGGAATAGAGGGCAATGCTCGCAGTCATGACATTTTCCTTTACAACTTGTACACTAGACCTCTTATCTAGGTTCATATCATTGTTCTTTACCATTGTTCATACTTTGTAGTTCAAGTGTCAGGGTGGTCAGTTGGTTCTGGATCTGAGACATCCCAGAACTAGTATCACCAATCGGTGAAGCTTCCAGCTTCATTGCAATTTCCAAGGCCTCTGCCTAGGATAGAACCTTCTGCTGCATCAATGGTAATTTGATATGAGGTAACAGCGCAGCAATGAACCATTCTTTATGTTGTTCTGGTGGTATAACAAAACTTACGTGGTCTGGTAAGGTCTTAAATTTTTTATCAAATTCCCAGACCGTTTCAGTTGGTCTCTGCTTTATTTCTTTCAGCTTAGTTATACACTAAGACTCAGACTTAGGTTTCTTGAACTCTACCACCAGCGCGACTTTAATTTCTGCCAGGGTTCTCGGCTGTACGGTAGAGTATTTCATAAACCAATGTAGCGCTCTATCCCTAAAAGTGGTGATGAGCTGTGCTTTCTTCACGGCATCGTCCTGGATTTGTCTTACACTCCATACGGCTTCACAAAGGAACCAATGCTGGTCAGGGTCTTCTAGGCCAGTTCCTCTAAATATTGGCAGTTTCGTATCAGTGTTTGCCATTGTGCTACTAGGTGGTGGAGCGTCGGGATTAGTGCACGGCTGCTATAAAGGGATCTGCGCAGTAAATACAAATGGGACTATCGGGAGATATGGACTAGGCTGAGTCTTCTGTGGGGTGGGATGCATAGCGGGTGGGTTCTGCGATAAGGGTGGCACGGTTTGTGCAGCCGGTGGATTCTCAGGGGTAAATGGTTGTGCAACTTCGCTATCAAGATCACATGGGATCTCAGTATCTATATGAAGCTTAGGGCCTTCCGGATTCTTATTAATTTTATATCTCTTACCACTTCTAAGAGTATGTGTCTCTTCGTCAGAATCAATATATGTACTATTTATCATGACAAACTTCAAGAATATTACTGCATTCTTAGAACACCTTTCTCAGCTAACAACATCTTAATGTATAAACTGAGATTGTTCAGAAACTTACCTTGGAATCCTTCAAAAAAGTGTGCTTCTACTTGGCTGTAGAATTTGAGTGTGTCTACAACAAATTCTGTTACAAAGCCTTCTAGCATATGATCGACCCACTAATCAACTTTGCGTGACAACGGGATGTCTAACGCTTTAAGCTGCGCTGTGAGCTCGGGAGTCCACTCTATAGGAACTCCTCCTTGGAAACGATTTTTCTTCTCTGCAAGTCGCAAGATCCACGCATGCAGCTCATTTGGAAACGATGCCCAAAAGATCTCGTGAATGTCATCCAACAGATATCCATCTGACCACTGTGTGTCGCTTAGACGTGGATGTCTATTTTCTTGTCTGTTAAAATCGCTTATGGTCTTATCCCACCAAGCTTGGATTTCTGTCTTTTCAGGATGCCAATAGTCAGATCCTTCAGGGAACTGATATTCTTCTTCACACATCGTGATTGCAACTCATCATGGATTCTAGCCCGGCAATGGAACCATTTGTTGGCTTAAACTGACCCAAAGGTTTCCAATTAGACCCAGGTTCTTTGTGGTTCTCCCTTTGACCAACAAAACCCCTTCGCACCGGCCCTTTCGGAAACAACCTGTGAGCAGGTTGAGGTCTCACCCGAGATGTATCTTATGGGTTACTGCGGAATCAGGTTTCCACAGTAAATGATGAGTTGTTTATATGAACAAGCTGCGCAGCGCAGGACAAAAGGAGTGCACTGCGGGGCAAAGTGATGCGGTACGCGGCAGGATCTACGCTGTGAGCAGTACTGCATAGTGGAGGAAACACTGCGGGCCTCACTAAGAGTTTCTTACTGCTACGAATCTTCTACTGGATCTGTGAATTATCCACACTTATCCTCTATTCGAAAGATCTCGGAAACGTTAAGGCACTAAAATGAATATCACTCATCCATTCATTCAGGCACCTACGGGTTATCTTCCTAGCATTCATTCTAGAACTTGGATTATTACAAGGTGAACTGAAATGATAGACATGACTAACTATGCTGCGTTCCTTCACTGTGTTTAAGAAAGTAATTAAACTTAAATGACTGATTCACGATCTTAACATAGAATTGAAATGTTTGCCATTCATCTGCTTCCGTGGAACCTAACATATCATTCCCAAACTTCTCCTATCTGTAAATTCATATCAAAGTTCTCATATTACAGCATGCAAGGAAACATTCAAGCATTCATTCTACAGAAAATACAGACAGTCATTCATTCATAAACATCATCACATAACACAGGATTTAGCGTGGTTCACTTCCCCGGATGGAAAGCTACGTCCACAAGAATGGTTGGTAATATATTTCTTTCAAAATGGATGAGGCAACTGTTCTTAGTCTACGCACTCAGCTGCAGACTCTCCTTTCTCTCGGCTAGGTCTCTGTGCACACAGCTGCAGAGCCTTTACAATATTCTCAACTCAGATAGATTTTACAATACAAAAAGGTTATCTCAAGATTACTCTAATCCCCAATCAACTAACCAACCCCTATCCCATACAAAAGTGTCTTCTTAAATAGATCATGCCCGAAGGTCATGTCTGTACAATGTCGAATACCTAAAACGCAAAACCCTAAGGGTTTCCAAAACTGTGCCGATTTTCCAAACCGGCTTGCTGGCTCCTGGTAGCGTCTGCTTGATCATGGTGGATCTCCACGTCCTCATCCTGTCGCTATCGACCTTCTTGTCGCACGCGTTCCTACAGGCTGCTTCTGCCGAACCGTTTCTCTCTAACGATTTTACCTTCTAAGCGTGCCAAACGTCGCTTTCCTTAACAACCCACGCATGGCCGCCTTCCTGTTTTGCCTACATCCGCCGCTCGGAAATCCTAGAATATCTTTCCAAAAATGGCTTCTACCAGTCGAGCTGGTAGCTACACTTGATACTTGTCCAGCACACCGCTTTGTTGGCTCCACGTGGCCTCGTAACTCCGCAGCACTGCTTCGGCGCAGTACTGGTCTTCGCATCACGACCAAAACTTCGCTGCTGCACGCAACTCCGCAGTTTGGTCAAAAGTTGGATACTGTGCGCAACTTTGCAGCATCCTCAATACTTAGCCAAAATTGTGTTTCTGAGTTGCGCTCAGCTCAGCTTTCCCTACTTTCCTCAAAAAGATGCTTCCACAACTTTATCTCAACCTGGGCCCAACAGAGATGCTTGAGCATCAAAGCAATAGTATTTTTTGATGAGATAATGGTGATGGTGTAAAAGACAAAGGATGGGGGGATAATAAGCACTATGAAAGGGAGGAATGTGAGGTAATAAGCAACATTAGGTTTGAGTTGTAGCGAGTTGGGGTGATGTTGGTAAAGGTGAACCATGTAAAGAAGATGAAAAAACTAAGCAAAAACGTGAGGAGTTGCTTATAATTATTTTTTATAAGTTGTGCATTTGTGCATAACAAAAGGGAATTAGAAGGATATAGAGTGGAGAAGAAGGAATGATGAATGACATAGAGTGTGGTTGAGAAGGAAGAATAAAAGAAATAAAAAGCAAAGGTATTCAACAATTGTTGTTTTATCAATAACATTGTAAGAAATATGTTCACATTTTCCAACCAAGAGAGTTTGATGTAGGAGTATCTCTAGGGTTGAAAATCCTACACACCAAAAAAAACTTTCATATTTTTTTGTTTTAGTCTATGTTTTTACCTAATTTTTAGCAACAAGGGTTTAGTATTTTGATCAATGTGTTCTCATCTCTTAGATTCAATGTCTAAATTAGGATATATGTTATAGATAGTGCTTTCATCTACATGTCTACCAAATTTTATAAAAATATATTAAGATTAAATACTGTACCCCACCAAATTTCATAAAAATATATTAAGATTAAATACTATACCTCCACCAAATTTCATAAAAATATATTAAGATTAAACACTGTACATCCATATGTCTAGAGCCAATGTGTAAAAACTTCATGATTCATGTGGTATGTGGTAATAAGCGTTTAGTATTTTGACTTGCCTCTAATAAATAGTTAGATTTAGAATTTGATTATTTTATTTGTTGCAAAGCACATCTTCCTCTAAATGCATACGAAATTTCATCAAAATATATGGATTTTCGAAATTTCATCAAAATATATGGATTTTAAGGCATGTACATAGAACAGTACATAAAACTAGATAGTGCACCTTCAATTTTTCTAAGTCATGTACATAGAACAGTACATAAAATTTCTTAGTGAAATGAGTGATTTTTGTATATGAATATGGTATTTATCTAAACAAATGTTTAGATTTCCCCAAGAAATGAAACAATGAAACGACGTGGCACGAGAAGTCATCCCTTATAGTTTAAATATTTGAGTTAGATGTAATGAGGGTCTTTGGCTCTCCATTGCATTTGTATTTTGTAGTTGCTAGTGGTTTGCTAATTGCTCATAAACTTTGTGAATGTACTCAAGAAGCAATGACCCTACTTGCTCATAAACTCTCATAAACTCTGTGAATGTACTCAAGAAGTAATGACCATTGATTAGATAAATTTTGCAAAAGTTCTTGAAGAACGTCTTATGATTTTTTATAAACATTTGTGTGGAATGTCCCTCTGAATTTGTGAGTATTTTATTAGAGATTCTCAAACTTTATTTATTTTAGGATAGTGTAAATATATATATATTTATTAAATATATATATATATATTTAATATTTTTGTATATATATATATATATAGAATCACTTCATTTTTACGTAGTTTTATTTTTGCTTGTGAAATGTTTTTGGCGTGAGTTGTTAATCTATTTTCTTACCATCAATCAAATGAACTCATAACCAATTAAAAACAGTTTTAAATTTAAAAATAGTAAAGTTTGTATCTAAAGAGATTTGATTCCTATTAACCTTTGGTAGATACAAAGATAAGAAGGATCTATACTTATTTAATATGTAAAAATGCATAGTATATTTAATTGATTTTTTGGTAGTCATTTCAAATACAAAAATTCTAATTATTAAAAAAGAATATTAAAAATAACTGGCAACTGATACATGAATAATTTTTAGCTGATACATTGATATATGATTACAACTATACATAGAGAACAAATATCATAGCACTTAACTTGTGGCCTATACAGACCACATGTTAAATAATTATGCCAAATAAATAATAACAAAAATATTATTCATTAACTACTTTCAAGGATTGAAATCATCCATATTACAATCCCCCAAACCAGAACTGGTTGACTCCGTGGGAGAATTGACAAAAGAAGGCTTTATGGGTTCTGGTAACATTGCGGAACGACTTGAAAGCATCAAAATAGCTGTAGACATCTGTGGACGAACTGATGAGTCATCTTGCGTACATAGAAGGGCGACATGAATGCATCTCGAGGCTTCCTCCACATCGCATGTTTCAATTATTGATGGATCAATCATCTCTTCAATATTTTGCTGTGTGTATGATCTCCACGCCTGCATAATCAGAACAGAAACACTAACCGTCATTATGATAAAATATATACATTGGAGAGATGCATAAAATGGGCCTTAATTTAGTGTTATGATAAATTAGTACTGAAGTCGATAGATTAATTTTTCTATCTTAAATAAATTAGCAGTGTACCCCTGATACCCTTAATAGGTGAGCAGTGAATCGCCTGATACTCCCTAGACGGCGGTTTATAGATGAATTAAACAACATGATCTGGATAAGCTGAGCGGGAAATACACCGGAAATTCTCACCCATTCTAAAAGCATCTGCCTTTCAGGTGACAAATTAAAATCCATGTTCTTCCTTCCCGTGACAAGCTCCAGGAGAAGAACGCCAAAGCCATAGACGTCAAATTTTACAGATAAATGCCCCTTTGCAACATAATCTGGTGCAATATACCCGCTGCATATACAAATTAGGATGTTTAAGTTAGAGTCGAAGCTTAAACATTAATGTAAACCGCAAAACAGAGATGTCTTAAAGTAAAAATTACAGTACTGTCGATCCTCTTAATATCAAATCCCTAATTGTTACAAGATTTTGACATAGTATTGAAATATTACCTAGTTCTACACACTCGTGAGATGCAAGTCTCATCTTCGCTGCATATACAAATTACGATGTTTATAAACTAAATCAGCATAGTGTAGAACGTATGCATTCCGAATTGTTGAAAACTTTTGACCGTGTGTGAGAGTGATGATTGTATTGAAATCTTACTAAATTACAGCAACTCCTGGGCCGATGTGAGTCTCATCATGAAGAACTTTTGCTAAGCCGAAATCTACTATCCTAGGATTCAGTTCCAGGTCCAACAAAATGTTGCTTGGTTTAATATTCCCATGGATAATTCGCAGTTGAGAATCCTCGTGAAGATAAAGAAGCCCACGAACTATTCCCACTATGATGTGGTAACGCGTCTCCCAGTCGAGTTGTAAGCGTTTGTACGGATCTGTCGCACGATACTCTTTAATTAGCATTGAACACAATATGTTGAAACATTGTTATTTTTTTAGCTTCCTACATAATAAATGGAAGTTACTCACCGAATAAGATGTTATCAAGGCTACTATTCGGTAAGTACTCATAGACGAGCATTATTTCTGCTCCCTCTGAGCAATACCCAAGTAGATTTACAATATTTCGGTGATGAATTTTGGCCAGAATATTAATTTCATTCAGAAATTCTTCCTTTCTGAATATAGAGAGTTTCTTCACAGCTACTTTTCGTCCATCTTTAGTAATTCCCTAAGAGACGCAAGCAAACAAATGATCACCATAAAGATTTTGTCAAGTAATTAAGCCTAATTGCTTTCCTACTATATATTTGTATCGAGGCCAGCAACCTACAACGGTCAATGCTGTTGTGAGATCAGCACTTTGCCGAGTAAAATACTTTAGGTTCTACAGCTAGTAAAAGCTTTCTTGGCTTATGTTACCTTGTATACAGGGCCAACTCTACCCTCTCCAAGTTTGTTATCATCATGAAAATTTTGTGTAGCATCTATCAATGTTTTCATCTTAAACATCACGATTTGCTGATCGATGAGTGTATCTTCGTCAACTTGCCCACAACCTATACAATAAAGAAAACATAGCTACATCAAAAAAATAGCAAGCAAAATTTAATAATGTTTGACTTGGCTCTTGCAATTATCATTTCGTAGGTTTATTGAGGAAAATCTGTGAAAATTATGTTGTAGCATGCATAACTACTATTATAATGTAATTGTGATGGTTCAACAATATCATATTTCTATAAATAGCTAAAGTTTTTTATTGAGATATACATTCTCTACCCCTCTTGATTTAAACCTAAAATCTTTAACACCTATTGATTTAAAGCTAAAATCTTTAACACCTGGGTTACCAACATATGCAAACTAGCACACCTAGATAACTGACTCAATCTTTACAGACTGAATTTCTGATGCAATCTTATACCTCGAAGGGCAAGTTGCAGAGCATACTCTTCGACTCAACTTACAAGCAAAGCTCAACACATGAGCGACTCGAAAACACGGTGCATCGTATTGAGTATGAGCATAGCAGCTTCTTATCATATGCATCTCGAGCTCTGGGCTTGCTGTGTATATGATCAGATGCCTAGTTTAGTCAAGATGCAATTTAAAGAACCAGCCCAATAAATAACCCGACATTGCCCAAACAGGGTATTCTGCTACAAACCATTAAAGCCAGAAAGAATAGCTACCTGACCGTCCTACCAGCCACACCTTCGTGTTCCCATCGAAATATGGGAGCTTTCAAACTTCTATCAGTTTCAAGCAGGCATATGATCACCAGGAGAAGCGAACCCGGAGCACCTAAAATTTTGAGTATTTTGTTTGAAGACTTTGGGGAGGTGTCTTAGGCACCGTGGGGAGGTGTTTTAGGCACAGTTTTTGCTGGTGCTTCCGAAGAGGGTGGGGGCATGGTCCAATTTCACTGGGCCATTTAACTGTGCAGCTTTGTCTAAAACCCTGAGCTCCCCTGAGCTCCTTGCGTTCTAGCATAAGCAATTAAAATGGAATTGATTGTGTGGGACATACAAGTTGTGCAGTTGCCGGTGTACATATCTCTGCAGCACTGGACCAGACCGTAAATCTTTCGAGACATGGAAGTTCTAGTTATTCCCGAAGCATATCCAGATCCAGAATCTGCTTCAGCTGACAAATTGCCGAATAGCTTCTCAAGAGCCGATTGAAAGACCTCAGTGCTGGGGACAATATGTGGTTTCTATGTACGATTAAATCCAGTAGCTGTCCACATTTGTCCGAAGAAAGTATAGTTTTTATAACGTAAGAAGCAGAAATCCAACCAAACTGTGCATATACACAATTTGTCGAACGATCGTGTGCCTTTCCCCATGAGATTTGCATTCTTTTGACAAAGAAGCCCCCAAGACACTTTCAAAGACAACCAATTCATCGCAGGCGGTACAAAATTTATGTACAAGATCTTTGAATCGTGAAGGTAAATGAGTCTGGAAGAAGGGATGCGAGCAAGGGATGCGAGCAGATTAGCCGTTGAGAATGTTGTTCATTGAGGCAAGTCCTAGGCATCGAGCTGCAGAGCATTTAATATTGCAGCTCAGTGTTTAGGGTCAGTTGGATTTGGAGAATCTTCAGATTCAATGGACCCTAAGCTCACTGAGATGCAGCATTAAATGCTCTGCGGCTCAATCCTTAGGGCTCGTCGTTCATTGAAGCCTGTCAATTTATAAATTGATAACTGTGCTACTCTTGAGTGTCAACTGATGCATAATCTACATCATCTAAAACTACTGAAACGTGGTGAGAAGTTGAGATCTAGGTTTTGAGCATCTCATGCCTTGATCGAATTGATCTATTTGCTTATCTCTTTGAGTTAAGTCCTTAATTAAGTTTGGTCTGCAAGGAATTTATAAACGTTCTACCTACATTTTCTCTAACATCAAATAAGAAGCAGGAAACACCAAAATTTGCATTCTCTCTAACATCAAAGAAAAGCAGGGCATACCAAAATTGGGACTCGGCTTATTGAATAGTGTTTTGGCTAGCGTTATCAGCTTGCCTAATCCACCCATGCCCACGGCCACACTACGCGGGACCTTAACTTTCTCATTCTTCCGCTGCTGCAATGACACAGTGATTTCAAAATCTTCTACATTTTCTTGAGGACCTGTTGGATATGTGACCACATTCAAACCGCCTTTTTCAAGCACGTGTTGCACGACAGTATCCAACAGCTTCCCCTCGTCACTGTAAATTCACAATACAACAAACAAAACATTAGGGGCATATTGATATCAGTTGGATTAATAATACGAGCAGGGAGAGAATTTAAGAGTTCCAACCCATTGTAGGTTTGGAGTTCAAGACCAATCATGTACGAGATGTCAGAAAGGGCTTTTCTCCATTTTTCAAGTGTTTCGCGGTCGTATCTGCCGTTCTGTTCATGATTACACAGAGCTTGAACATACCGTCCCGTCCATCGAAGCTCGGAAGGCTTTACTTTATAAAAAACGGGAATTTTAGTATCCCCAGGTTTGTTCAAAATAAGGAGCAGCTCATCTAGACACCATGTTGAGTCCGCATATCCAGGTGAGAAAATGAGGATATGGACCGAGGCGGTTCTGAGGGCGCGTTCAATTTGAAGAGATAACAACTTTCCCACCTGCAATTCATCTCTGTGTAGGAAAGGTTGCAATCCATGTGAAAGAAGACGATAGTAAAGATGGCCAGCGAAGGTGTTTTTAACATCTGGGCAGTGATTGATGAACACATTGTAATTAGTGGACGTCGAGGTGGAATCGACTGAGGAATAAGCGGTGGATGTTTGCAGGTGTGGCATTGAAAACAAATTCAAACCAGAAGTGAATAACAGATGGAAAGAGTAGGTAGATGAAAATAATTTGGTCCTCCCAAACTGAAATCTATATTACTTCATAACACTCAATCTACTCTCCAAAACGACATGGTAATGAAAACCGGCACACGGTGGTAATCAGTGCAAGCTGGATTCAGATAGGAGTAAATCTGCCACAGGTCCCTGCTTTTTCTTTCATTACATTAATTTGAACGCTTAAAAGGGATTCCTTCCTCCCGAGCAGGGCTCAACCGCTCGTAGTTTAACATGCGTTTGAACGCGTTGGCCTACAGTGAGAGGGTTTGGTGTCATTTCGGTCAAGCCTGGTCACTTAAGTTCCGAGGAAAAAATCCACGGTTCTCCTGATGTGATGAAATTTCCTGAAGGTGAAGAGGCCTTTATTCGCTCAACCTGTTACTATTCGCTTGAGTAGTTACTAGCTGTTAAAACTATCAAATCATTCCCCGGAAGTCAGAATTACCTGCATGCTGTCAATATATTTCCCCTCAGATTTGGGAGAATCTCTCGTTCTATAGCTCTAATTATATTCAGATTAGGGCTATTTCAACTAACCTCGAATTATCAAATTATCAGGTCAGGTAATGTCCTAGCAGTTTATCCCAGTCATCCATTCTCTTCGGTAAATTCTATATCGCAGCATTTGGTATTTCTGATTCTTGAACTTTTGATGGAAAGGAAATATGTAAATAAGTAATTATCAACAGTGACTTAATTGACCTAATTTGTATGAAGTATTTTTATTAGATATTATTCAGTATTTGTTTTATGCTTATATTAATTAGTTTAATGTTCATATAAATTATTTATAACACTTAATTTGTGATTTATTTCATTGACCACAAGTTAAACAGCTGTATTAGTTATTAAATATACTGACATTGAAAAATGAACCAAAACAGCAAAGTAAAAAGACATATAAAAATTAGTATTCAAATATTAAGAAAAATAGAAAAAAGAGAAAAGTCTATCTTCCTGACTATCACCTTCCTGAGACATCCAGAAGTAGGTATTAAAATAATGAAAAAAATCGAGCCGTAAGATAAGAAGAGAAAAGTCTATCACCTTGTCATTTTCCAAGAAGGGAAAAGTCTGTCACCTGTCTTCATCATTTTATTTTCCTGGACATTGAATTTAGTAGTAGGTAGCGAAATAATGAGAAAAATCGAGCGGTGAAACAAGAAGAGAAAATGCTTCACCTCCCTTATCATCTTCCAGGAAGAGAAAGAGAAAAGTCTTATCATCTTCCAGGAAGAGAAAGAGAAAGGCGTGAGCTAAATTGTCTCACCTTCTTTACAATTTCGCTCTTTTATAAATTTGGTTGGACAGGCCAAACGATCCAAACGCGTAAGTATCGAAGTTGATGGGAGTGGGGACTCGTACAACAAGTGGTAGACGTTTTTTTGTCTCTTCTCCGTATCATATCTTTTTCGCAAGTGGCAGACGTTTTTTTGTTTCTTCTCCGCATCATATCTTTTTCGCTGTAAAAATTACTCAGGGCTATCCAACTTTGTTACATGACAATGGATTTTTAAAATATTTTCTTACACTAGCTTGTTAATCCCCGGGAATCAAGCTATATTTTTTTACATTACCTTGTTATTCCCGGGGAATCAAGGTATTCTAGGTCCCACAGAAATGGACTTCATAACACGGTATTCTATGCCCCACAGAAATGGACTTCGGAACTTATGAGCCCCACCCCATCATAAGCACAAATAAACGAACATGGATTTTTTTTCAGAAGTAGAATAACTGGCGCACCTCCGGCCAAGGCGGGTAGGATAAAAGACAACCAAAATGCCTCTTTTTCTGGTGATTTTGGGATAAAAATCGGTTAAAATTTTAGCTAGAAGTTACTATTTTTGTAATTTCAGTGGTTGGGATTGCTTGCTCTACATAAAATGCCTAATTTTAAAACTATTTAAATGATCAAAATTGTAATCTGAACACTCCAAATTGAGATTTTGACAATAATTACTTTACTAGATTTAGGCTAATCAAAACGTTTTAGTTACACCAATGAGACAAATGATGTGGGTTCGAACCACCACAGACGACCCGAACCACCCCGACTATTACCCCAGACGACCCCAACCACCCCCGCCTATTAGCAGGACCCCAGACGACCATGGATTTAACCAGCGTTGGGTTCACCTCCACTCCTGTTCAATTATTCTTCAACAGTGGGTACCAGCTGCCTGACCTGGCCCGTTTGCTCAGCAAATCGTGACGGCAACTTTGACGTTATAATGACAGGAATTCGGGATAGATTCAACATTGCCTATAATAGTTTTACCAAGCGACTGGAATGTTCATGTTTAGCAGTATTTAGCACCTCTCCTATGCATTAATTCCTTGCAATAAAGTCGGATGCCGCTGCATGTTGAAACGTATAGGAGGCTCTGACTACTCTACAGGGTCCCACACCCCGAAATGTAGGGACTCGTCTCGAGCTCGATACGACGGGACGGTAACGGAGCCTTTAGAAGTTGTCGACACCGTCGTTTCTTTCCTTCTAAGAATTTCGTGGCAGGTTCCTTTTTTCCCTTGTTTTGTATTTTTACTTTTTCCCTTCTGTCCACACCAGGGTTGGAATTTTCCGTTGTTTTGTATTTTTCCGTTCTCCCCTTCGTACACAGTAGGAGTATTCATATTTGGACAGTTTTTAGTAGAAAATTATTTCACCATTCTCTTTATTACTAAATTTAAATTTTGATGGGTGGATTAGGTAATTTCTATTATTACTAGTATTAAAAGAAATAAAAATAAAAATAAAAATGAATGACTTATGAAACATTATAGATCTGAATCAAAATAAATTAAAACAAGTGAAATTAGCCGCAAAGCTGCTTATACCTACCGTTTAAAAATAGTTTAATATAATAATTTAGAAATATTTTAATTTAATAGGTGTACATAGTCCAAAGTTAAAGTTAAAACTAAAATAGTTCTAAGAAGTTAAATCTTATCACAACTTATTATTTATGCATAGTCTCTAGACTCACTTCAACTCATTACCACCTGCCTTTATTCTCGCAATCCAAGGCTTGAAAATTGTGAATCATGGAATCAATGCAGATAACTTTAATTATTGAAAGCATTATAAAGTTTGAGGTTCTGTATTTTTCTCAATTATATTTTTGGAATTTTAATATTGTAATTTTATAGTGTTAGAAAATTTATTTTTAATTATAAAAATAGATTTAGATTTAACATTTTCAATATTGTTATTTAATAAGTACAATTTGAAAAGAATATAATATATAATATGAAAAGAATATAATATTTAATTTTCGGAACTTAAGATTTTTATTTTGCATTTTATCTTATCATTTAAATAGTAAACATTTAAAAAAAATATTAAATTATTTTTTAGGTGAAAATATTGCATAAATGCAAAAGAATACAAATAAGTAATTTTAATTTATTTTGTGATCACTTATTTTAGTTTTATTTTATTTAAATTTATTTTTTCTATAGAGATAAATGTTTTCAAAAATATTTTTTATATAGATTTCTCTTTTTATTATATAAAAATTTGGATTTATTTTACGTCCACATAGATTAATAACAAACATTTTAAAAAAATAGGAATTTATTTTAAGTCTACAAAAATCATTAAGATACATCTCAAAATACTTTAATAGTTTTTTAGTATATAAAAGAAAATCATGTTTACATTAGTCACTTTTTTAAGCTTTAGTTTCACTAATATGCATAGACAACCTATAAAAAGGAAATTAAACCTAAAGTTTAAAATCATTACGAATGTTGTTACAAAATAATAATATGTTTTTTAGAAATGAAATAAACAATATATTTTTATATTTAAAAAATCAAATATAATATTTTTTATAAAAAATAAATGTAAATAAAAATATATAATTTATATTAAATTGATAATTTATTTATATACATGTTTTTATAATTTTAGCTTTTTAAAATTCAATATTTTTTATATATATTTAAAAAAAAACTAACATAGCTAAGTTCTACATGTCAAAACATCTAAATTATCTAGCGCAACTATAATTTTAGCTTTGTAAAAGGGTTTGATCTGTCTGCCAGCAACCGATAGGCCGAAGTCGTGAGAAATGAATCTTGGAATCTTTCAAAAGCGCGTCCAAATTCAAGTGATGAAATGAGTCTTGGAACCTTTTTAAAGCGCGTACAAATTAAAGAAATGAAAGAAAAAGAAGGGACCGGTGGGCGGTGGCGTGTGGCGTATGGAGTCTTCGTAAGTTACTGGGAGCTTGCACCAATTTCCATAAATCTTTTCAAAACGTGCAAATTAAGTAAAGTAATGAAAGAAAAAGAATGGACGGTGGCAACTTCTATCGGGCTGCCGCTTGAACCGATTTCCATGTGTGTTGGTCCTCATCGCCATGTCGTTTTGGACACTAGTTCGAGTAGAGGGATAAGATTTCAATCTTGTGTGTTGGTCCTTATCGCCATGTGTTGGTCCTCATCGCCATGTCGTTTTGGACACTAGTTCGAGTAAAGGAATAAGATTTCAATCTTGAAGACCAAAATTCTTTCATTACTTGCTCTGTCAATCGGTGCTTCAATGGCAGAACTACAAACATCCACCGCTTGTTACTCAGTCGGTTCAGCCTCCACCTCCACTAATTTATACCCATACCAGGTGTTCATCAGTCACCGTGGCCCCGATGTCAAAAACACTTTGGCTAGCCATCTTTACTATCGTCTTCGTTCACATGGACTGCAACCTTTCCTAGACAGAGTGGATTTGCAGGTGGGAGAGTTGCTATCTCTTCAAATTGAGCGCGCCATCAGAATCGCCTCTGTCCACATCGTCATTTTCTCACCCGGATATGCAGATTCAAGATGGTGTCTCGATGAACTGCTTCTTATATTGAACAAGTCTGGTGATACTATAGTTCCCATTTTTTATCAGGTGAAACCATCCGACCTTCGATGGACGGGACGATATGTTCAAGCCCTGAGTAATCAGGAACAGAAAGGAAGATACGACCGCCAAACCATTGAAAAATGGAGAAAAGCCCTTTTTGATGTCTCTTACATAAATGGTTTTGAACTCGAGGTCTACAAAGGGTTGGAACTCTATGTCTCCCTCTCCTTATTATTCATCTAGCTGGAATTGATATGGACCTAACGTTTTGTTTGCTTTATGTGAATTTACAGTGACGAGGGGCAACTGCTGGATAATGTCGTGCAATGGGTGCTTGAAAAGGTGAGAGAAAAAGGCTTGAATGTGGTGAGATATACAACCGG
This sequence comes from Larix kaempferi, assembly GCA_027924585.1. Classification (NCBI taxonomy): domain Eukaryota; kingdom Viridiplantae; phylum Streptophyta; class Pinopsida; order Pinales; family Pinaceae; genus Larix; species Larix kaempferi. The sequence continues at coordinate 4,556,004 of BSBM01001120.1, forward strand.
TCCACAACAAAAGGTAAAAGATTTTGAAATCAGCGTGTCATTAAGTGGGAAAGTTAAGGTCCTGTGTAGTGTGGACGTGGGCGGATTAGCCAAGCTGACAACGCTAGCCAAAACACTCTTCAATAAGCTGAGTTACAATTTTGGTAAGTTCTGCTTTTTATTTGATATTAGAGAGAATGCAGGTAGGTCTTTAAATTCATTGAGACTAAGGTTATTAAGGACGCAAATAGACCACGTCCATCAATGCATAGAGATGTTAAAAACCTATCTCTCAACTTCTTCCCAGGCTTTTAGTATTAGATGATCGAAACCCATCTCTCATGTGATTACTATTAGTAACCTGTGTTACGAGAAACGTGATGTTGGTGTCTAAGTTTCTGAGACGAAACGCCGTGGAAACGAAGACGGTACGGAACTGCCGTCTTCTACAGTCGTTCTCGCTTCTACAACTAGAAAACTGTTTCTTAGTCGCCAAAATTGAATTACCATTAAATGCTATACAGCTGTGGTAATTTGGAAAGGAAGTTTGCTTATGCAGCGTGCAACCCTGAGTGTTGTTTGAACTTTGACATGTTAATTTGCCAGATAGTTTGTTGCATACATTGAAGCAAAGATAACTAGGGGGATAACTGGGTAGAGTGGCTAGCCTGAGCGTGGAATTTGACCTGGAAGCTTGAATATTGCTAGGTTTTCATACAAATGCCAGCAGCTATGATATTTTTTTTTTTTTTTAAATTCATGTTTCTACAATGTTCATCCCATGTTTCATATTGATTTTGGGCTAATTTATTATTTTGCATTGCCCTCTTATAGTGGCCTTATTTTACTGTTCTCTCTCATGACGGGCTTATCGCTCTTGCTTTGCATTGCTAGCTAACAGTGGGCGGCATATCCCCTGTTTCACATACCTCTCTGACTGTGTACTCAACCCTTTTCACATTTCTCACTCGCACTGGTCTCGTCAAATAACAACCCCTGCAAACTATTTCTGTCGAAAAATTCTAATCCCCTCAAACTGAGAGTTTCTTCTCTTAAAAAAACTACACCCTCTTATCGTCTTCTCATAATTCCACCAGTATCCTGTGTTGGAGATGAGCACATCTCCATTAGACCAAGTATGCCACATATAATCCAGGGCATCGACTTTCATTAGACCAAATTTGCCACATATAATCCAGGGCATCGACTTTCAGCGTGATTCAAACCTCAGGAGGAGCTCCTCTCGGCGGGCGGCCGTGGAAAACCAGAAATGGTACTCTATGGGCCTGTAATACTCTATTACTGTATAATATAACCTTCAAATCTGAAGGACATAAATCCGTTGTGATTTGTGAAATGTGGAAAACCAGTACTCTATGGGCCTGTAATACTCTATTACTGTACAATTATAATCTTCAAATCTGAGGACAGAAATCCGTTGTGATTTGTGATGGGGTTTCCGTTGACACAATTCTTAAGCTAAAATTAATTATTTTATTTTTCCTATATTATAGATTATATAGTTAAAAGGTAAATTAATAACAAGTAAACAATAAACTGATTACGATAGTTTCGAGGACTAATAAGAAATGTCAAATAGATGTTCGAAATTTCTTTGGCTAGCATGCAAATCAGAGACTCCCACTGATTCCTTCCAATGGAATCCCCCACAAACATCACTCAACTTTGCCGAATGCTCTCAAGGTGTTATAGAGCCCACTGGTTTCTGATATCATATTCTTCTCAAACATTCATGAGATGAAAACACCTTAGAGAGCAAAAACAGGCCTCAATGAACAACATTTGATGAATTTTATAGAACAGAGGTATACAAATAATTGATGTGCTCATTGCTTTTAAAACGATCTGCTGCTTTTATTTTTTATTCATAAGAATTAAGATCATGCATGAAATTGATCCGTAAACCTACATTTATATACATACGATATGCAAAACCTAAATTCTCTAAATTTAATGTGAATGGACTAACCTAACCTATGCATGCTAGTAATAGATTGGACTGCTAATAATAAAACTAAACTTCTAACATTATCTGAGGAGAGTAATTACCCTTTTCTAACAATATTGCCAATCATTGTTTTGCTAGCATGGCCTCATTCACCTTCGGGATTCAAAGATCTTGTAGATGAATTTTGTAGCGCCTGCGATGGATTGCTTGTATCTTTGAAAGTGTCCGGGGGATTCTTTGTTAAAATAATCACAAATCTTATTGGGAAAACACAAGCGTTCGAAAAAATTGTGGCAATGCCAAAGGGGCTACACTTTGGTTGGATTCCTGAAAACTATTCCTGAAGCAGATTCTGTAACTGGATATGCTTTCGGAATAACTAGAGAATCTTTATCTCGAACGATTTAAGGTATGGTTCAGCACTGGAGAGATATGTACCACAACTGCAAAACATTTATGTCCAACACAATTAATTGAATTGAGCTCAGGGTTTTAGGCAAAGCTACATTGTTAAATGAGCTCAGAGTTTTAGGCAAAGTTATATAGTATTATCCATATGTGTTATAAATCGACCAACCATCATAGAAACAAAGAAAGAGTTGATTGATTGCTCCACCCCTGTTGGGGTTGTTGAATGGATGTTGCTTTATCTGCCTGCGAAAACAATGGATCTCGCTTATCTGCGTGTGAAAGTATGATATGTTGAATCATCACAGTTACAATAGTCATGCAAGCGGAAGCAGTCATCATTTTCACACATATTCTTCAATAGACCTACGAAATGCTAATTGCCAGAATCAAGTTAGTCATCATTAAATTTTTGTTGCTATATTTTCTGATGTAGCTATGTGTTTTGTTGTCTAGTTCATGGGCAAGTCGAGGAAGGCACACTAATCAGTCGAGATCGGCAACTAGTGACGGGGCAAGTCGAGGAAGGCACACTAACAAGTAAAGATTGGAAAATAGGTATCTTTAAGAGGAAAACATTGGTAACTGCTACAAAAGAATTCCATCATGATAACAAAATTGGGGAGGGCGGATTTGGCACTGTATACAAGGTAACATAAGCCGAGAAAGCTTTTAGTAGCTTTTAGAATCTAAAATAGTACTAGGCAAATTGTTGATCTCAGAATAGCACTTATTGTTGTAGGTTGTTAGCTTGGAAACAAATATATAGTAGAAAGGCAATTAGGTTTAATTACTTTACAAAACCTTTATGGTGATCATTTGTTTGCGTCTCTCAGGGAACTACTCAAGATGGACAAGAAATAGCTGTGAAGAAACTCAGTTATGGGTCTCAGCAGGGATTGCGTGAATTTCTGAATGAAGTTGAACTTATGCATAAAATTCAGCATCGAAATATTGTAAATCTACTTGGCTATTGCTCAGAGGGATCAGAACCAATGCTGGTCTATGAGTACTTACCGAATAATAGTCTTGATAAAATCTTATTCGGTGAGTAAACTTCTATATATTATGTGTGAAGCTAAAAAATAACAACGTTTCATATTGTGTTCAAGAATACTAATTAATTGGTATCCTGTGTATGCATGGAGACAGATCCTTCCAAACGCGTACAGCTCGACTGGGAGAAGCGTTACAATATCATAGTCGGAATAGTTCGTGGGCTTCTTTATCTCCACGAGGATTCTCAACGGCGAATTATCCATCGGGATATTAAACCAAGCAACATTTTGTTGGACCAGAAACTAAATCCTAAGATAGCAGATTTTGGCTTAGCAAGAAGTCTTGGTCATGAAACTCACATCATCTCAAGAGTGTCTGGAACCTAGTAAGATTTCAATAAAATCATCACTCTCACACACTATAAGAAGTTTTTAACATTTAGGGATGCATATATTTTACTTTATGCTGAATTATTTCAGGAGGATTGGCAATATTGCAATTTTTACTATACTACATCTTTGTTTCGCAGTTTAGTACATTATCATTTAAACTTTCTTTTTCAACGATTAGGACTACAGTTTACTTTGCAAGTCATCTCTAATTTAAACATTGTAATTTGTATATGCAGCGAAGATCAGATTCACATCACCCGCAAAGATGAGACTTACGTCTCCACAGCACTTTGTGGAACTGTGTAAGATTTCGATACAATCGTCACTCTCACACACGGTCAAAGGCTTTTAACGATTAGGGTCGAAGGCTTTTAACATTTAGGGATGCATACGTTTTACTCTATGCACACGAGTTTGTGGAACTGTGTAGGATTTCGATACAATCATCGCTCTCACACACGGTCAAAGGCTTTTAACGTTTAGGGAGCCCTACGATTTACTTTATAATACTGCCTCTCCTCCTCCTTGTGTCTTAATAATCCGAATTGGGTGGTTAATTAAGCTCTTTATCTACCAAATCATTTGCCATCGTAGTCAGCTATTTGCCATCGTAGTTTGCTTCCGATCTCCTAACATCTGGTGTTGGTGTTCTGGCCTCTATGCTGATTTGGTTTCAATAGAATTGACTGTATCTTTAACATTGTAATTCGTATATGCAGCGGGTATGTGGCACCAGAGTATGCTATGCGAGGGCTTTTATCTGTAAAAGCTGACGTCTATAGCTTTGGCGTTCTTCTCCTTGAGCTTGTCACAGGAAGAAGGAGCCTGGATATTAATTTGTCAAGTGAAAGGCAGATTCGTGCGAAATGGGTGAGATCTGTTTCCGGTGTATTTCCCATAGCAAATATACGTTATCTAGACATGTTAATTAATAGTTCCTCTATAAACCGCTTAGGGTAGTTTCATGTCGTAATGGTCATCTATTTTTTGATAAAAATTTTACTCTATTGACTTGAATACCAATTTAACATAACGCTAAATTAAGTCTATCTTTGCATTTGAGTACAGTGTCTATATTTTATCATAACGACGGTCTGTTCTGATTGTGCAGGCGTGGAGATCATACAGTCAGCAAAATATTGAACAGATAATTGATCCATCCATAATTGAAACATGTGATGTGGAGCAAGCCTCGAGATGCATTCAGGTTGCTCTTTTGTGTACGCAAGCCGACGCCTCACATCGTCCCTCGATGTATAAAGTGATGATTATGCTTTCAAGTCGTTCTGAAATGTTACCCGAACCCAAAAAGTCTGTTTTTTACAAATTTCACACGGAGCCCCCCAGTTATGGTTTGGATTCTCTATTCACCAGTTATTACCTTGAAAGGTATTAATTTGGTTGATGTTATCAATTTTTTTTTATCTATAATCAAAACATTGGAATTCATAATTTTTCAATTAAAATGTTTTTTTAAAATCTGATTTATTTTGAATATAATTGGAAGTGTACATAATGACGTCCGCCTCGTTTTTCTCTTCCAGGGGGCGGCGGCGGGCGGACGTCATGGAAGTCTGACATGACCGTAGGCACGCAGGCATGCGCTATAAATGGGCGATATGGCTAAGCGCTCCAACGCATTGAACAATGATGTGATGTTGGCGTGCACTAAATAATAATGACCGTAGGCACACCCGCATGCGCTATAAATGGGCGATATGGCTAAGCGCTCCAAAGCGTTGAACGATGATGTGATGTTGACGTGCATTAAATAATAACGCGTCATGGAAATGGCAAGTGGATGATGTAACACACAAACTTGCCAGCGTTTTTCATGTTCCTACCACACAAACTTGCAGTGGATATAGTCTGCCTTTTAGTTGCAGGAGGATAGAGTCTAACGCCAAGCAATCAAGCTCAGAACTGACATATTTTATGGTCCCGGCCATACCAATCTTTCGGGCCAGAGAAGCACGAATTAACACATAATCTATCAGATGGGAATAGTCAACCGGGCATACCAATTTTCTCGGTCATCAGGTGTTCCATGGCCTGGCCGGAACACCTCCACTGCTTTCCATCCGACCTCTTGCATCGCAATTCGTCTGGCACAGGCTCCATCATTAAACACTACAAACCCCCAACTGATGCCCAAAAAAACACAATTTATCCACCGAAAATCCCCTTGCAGAGCTCAGATCACCACAATTAACGACCAATGCAAAAAACAGTCACCGCATGCCATACAGAATGCGTCCTCCATCTCGTATTTCTCTGCCGTGCGACCCCTGTAACACAACCGGAGAAAAGGTTAGTGATCCTATATATGTATTACTCCTTCCTTTGATTTTTTTCTCTGATTTTGGTGGTTGAATTAAATCTCGTGAGCCGTTGGTTTGGTGCTTTTTTCCATTTTCTTCAGTGTGGGCTAAAGAAGGGAGGCTCGGGCTCTCTTCCTGGGTGGTCGTCTGTTCGTGGGTGCTGCTATGTGGGAGATACTGTTGATGCTCCTCTGTTCGTGGGTGACAGCTTGTGGGTGCTCCTCTGTTCGTCGGTGCTGCTTTGGATCTACCTTGGTTCGCGTTTGCTGCCAGCAAAGAAAGAGGACTGCGGAGGGGCGGTTTCACTGGGAACAATCTTCGTGCCGCTGGGCCTATTGAAGGTCGTGCATTTGGGAGAGGTCGGGGGCTCATCAGGACTGTATGTGCTTTTCTTTTTCTATCAAATACCTTTTATGCAGATTGAATGTGGGTACAAACTCTTTGACTATATAAATATGAAGTTCGAGCCCGCAGTCCTGAGTGTTTACTATTTTTTAATCTTTTAGCAGGCAGATAGGCCTGAGGTTGAAGAGCAGCCACCGGCTAAGAAGCGACTTTGTTCTGCTGTAGTCAAGGTTAGTTTACAACTTTGCTGATTGATCTGTCATTTTGTTTTTATACATTGAAATTCAGATAGTGTAAACATTGTATTTGTTTACTTTGCCCGAAACAACTTGATTTCTGTCTATGTTCTACAGGTCAAGGATGGTGAAATTGTTGAGGATATAAAGGAGAAAGATAATATCAAGGAGCAAGAGCGAGGAGCATAAGAGAAAATTAAACAAATTCAAGCAAATGGGAGACGCTTGAATATACACCCTTGTCCTCGGAAGGAAAGTTTTTTATATTTTTATTTTTTTTATGAATCCAAATTCAATCTGCAATTTCCAGTGTCAGGTGCATTTATTTTCATCTTTCAGTCTTTAATATGAAACAAAAATAGAAGGTTGGATGACCAACTCGTAGAAGAATAATTTATTATCATGGTTGTTGATTAGGAGGGGGCTATTTGTCTTCATAGCTTATAAAAGGAAGAAGAATTCGATTGTAGAAGGGTGCCGGTCTATGCATACCAGACAAGGATTGTATTCCCTTTTCTGTAAATGTTTTCTCTTGTTAACTGTGCTTTTCTAAGGGACTGAGATTGGAGACGCTGCCATCAATTGGATCAAGATAGATGGATGGTGAAATTTTCTCTACAGAAACAGTGAAATGTTCTTCTTATAAGAATTCTGTAAATTATGTTACGAATGTTTTCAGTGCATGAAATATAGTGGTCTTTTCTTTCAACCGTTCATTGTTTCATCTGTACTTCTCAAATAGATTCAGATTATTGTTGACGGTCATACCATTGTTTAGTTTCAGACTCTTGTTGAAGGTCATACCACTGTTTAGTTTTTAAATTGTCATTTAGCATGTGTTTTATTATTATTTATATTAGTTGTGATTGCATGCGATGAAAGTAATTGTTCAGTCACCTATTATGAATGGAATTTGTAGTGTTATTAACTACTTTCAAATTAGAATTTATAATATATGACTGTGTGTAGGCTTAAAAAATGTTTTTTTCATATGTTTTCAAATTGTCATATATTCTATCTGTGATCGCAATTTGAGTTGATATCCTAACTATTTTACTCTCCCATAAAATATAATGAAGAGTTAAATGTGTTCAATTGGGGTCTCCCACTTGGTTGTCGTTTGGGAGCACATGTGGTGATGAGACGTTGAGGTACAGAAAACCAGCGTAGAAAATTTCATCAAATTCCGAATCCATACAGTTGTTTATTAAATTATCCACTGAATGTTCTTTTTCATTCATAGGAATATGATTTAAGTAGAAACTTATTATGTGAAGATACCAATATATCAATTAATAAAGAAAATGATGGTCGAGTAAATTAACATCATAATTTTAGATAATTTAAAAAGAGATAATAAATTCATATAACATAAAGAAGATAATGAGAATTATTTATTTTAACACATAATATTTAATGCTATGCTGTTAAAGGTCATGCCAATGATGATTTGAGAGATGGAGGTCATGACAATGATGATTTGAGAGATTACTAAAGTCATCATGCCCTAAAACATTCCCTACATTATCTACTTGGCTTATTCAAGAATTGGGGTAGATAGATGATGGTTTATCTTAGCTTGTTTTTAAACACATAATATTGTGTTGTTTCCTATTGCAAGTTCCATCCATGACCTACTTAGCTTATTCAAAAATTGGGGTAGATAGATGATGGTTTATTTCAGCTTGTTTTTAAATACATAATATTGTGTTGTTTCCTATTGCAAGTTGTTTTTAAATACATAATATTATATTGTTTCCTATTGCAAGTTGTGATATGTAGCAATCTCATCATAGCCTCTAAACGATGACAAGCATGCTATAGTCTATGACATCCTATATTATGTTTATCATGGAAACTTAATATATGGTTTTTGGATTAATGAAGAAAATTCATTCTCCATGTCATTTTGTAACTTGTTGCATGCCTATCACAACCTAACTCAGAAACAAATTAATTATTATTTTTATGTAATATTATATTTTTATTTTATAGAATATAATTAATAATAATGGAATTATAAAGATAAATGTATAGGTTGCAAGATTTTTGTGGGCATATTCTATAATAACACTATTTTAAATTAATAATATAATAAGATTTTGTAAACTATAAACAACCCTATCTAATTTTTAAAAAACAATAAAATAATTTTTTTAAATAATAAATTTTAAAAACAAGATAATTATTAAATAACTTTGTTTATTATCTTAACATATTAATAAACTTATGTTATATATTAACATATTAATTAAAAAAAGAAACCCTAAACCTAACTTCCTAGAACAACTCTTATCTATTGCATTTCATAATTAAATATTAATAACCTTGATTTAGCAGCTCTTCACAACTTGACGAATCGTTCTGAAGATGAATTCGGTTTTGGATTCGAAACGTTGATGGTAATGATGACTATTGTGGATCCTCCGAAACACACACTTGAAGATAAATGTATATAAATGTATATGATCAATATAAATAAAAAATATATTTATTATTACTCGTGAGTTTAGAACAATTGGTGAATGGGTGTTCTATTAAGGCACTCCTTGCACAAGGTCATCGATTCGAATCCCCATCTTACTCATACGTCATGGTTCAGGAATCTGTGGTAGCGAGATTGGATTCGTGTAACGCGAGTACCATCCCAACCTCCAATTGTCGATTCCACTATATATATATTTATATTATTTTGTAAAGTACTAGTAAAAATAATAAAATAATAAATATAAATGTGTATAAACAATATAAAAAAATCTTATATATTTTCTTTAATATCTCCCCTTACCTCCATCTTCATTATGAGGGTGAGGTTGGGGTTGGGGATGGGGATGGGTGGAAATATTAGTAAATGATAAATTCAACAATAGTATATGTGTAACAATAATGAAATTATAAAGATAAAGATAAATATAAATAAAAACAAATTATGCTTAAATATATGAATATATAAAAGGAGGGTCTTATCTATTGAAGGTTAAGTTAATATACAATTATTACACATATAACTAGGGGTTTCTTTCTTAGAGGGTGTGGCTTTGACACTGAAATTGATTAGGGTATACATATATTCGTAAATTAAGTAGCCAAACCAATCCACAAAGGGGGTCCATGTTAGGGTTCTACCCTAACCCCCTACTTTATCAATGTTTAAGACCATAAGACCCATTAGTTAGTTAGTTAGTGGGTAATTTCTTAATGTAAAAGGGCCTTCCTTATTGAATAAAGACCCCTAGGTGTCAACGTCGGTCCAACAATGGGAATCGGTTCGACGTCATGAGAACAGAAAACATTCATCCTTTGGTTTGACTCTATTGTCTTTCAATATAGTCAATGAAATGTTGGTCATGCATTGCTGTTATATTTTTTATCTTATTGTATATGGGTCTTGGATTCTTGGTCATATTTGATTACCCACCTAAATATTTATATTTTATTGTAACCCTTGAAGGTTTTTTCAAAATTGAAAAAAGAAACCAATACATCTACATTCTATGAGGATGCATTATTTCCCAAGTTCCTAGTGGACTTAGTCAGGCTGTGAATTCTAATTGTAATATACACTTTTCACTTTATTTTTTCTTTTCTTATTGCACATGAATTCATAGGGTTCTTGATAGGAATTTAATTGTTCATGTACCTAAAGTTCAATTTAGGTAATGGTGCATGAGAATTCTGATCATATGACAAAATCAATTTCAAAAACCTTTAGTGTGAAGGGTAATTTAGTCATGAGCATAGTTTGGCATGCTAACCATCACTCCAAATGAGATCCAAACGATACTCTACATGAATAATGATATGAGACCTCTAATCGGCACTTGAGATGATTTTGAAGCATGCAATGTTGCCTTGATGGTTGCAACTCTTACAAAGTATAAATAAATTCTCCAACAAACCATTTAGAACTAAAACAAACTCCTTATTGAGCTTGAGGTTTGGGATCCTAAAGATACCCTTTGTGTTAAGTTCATTTTTATCTTGATTCCACACAACAAAATATAGCTAGAAATCTTCCCCATTTCTTCATTGGATCATGTCTTTCAACTATCTTCCAATATTTATGCTATATGACTCAAGCTAACTATACCACCAACAATTTACATCCATAAGGATGGACTACCACAAGCTACAAAGTACATGAGACCACCTTACCAAATGGTGGCAACATTAATCTCTAGATTATACAAAGAAAGGATGCCACAGAATTCTGGGAATCCTTGTTGCCCCTATTGCATCAAGTGACTTCGTTGGGTGTCATTTTAAATTGGGGAGTCATTCTATATTCCAATATGAATTAAGCCATCTCTTCTATAAGGAATACATCCTTGGGGAAACTCTCATAAATTTACATATTTTAGACATTATATGCACAACAAATATATTTCTAGGAATCGGGTGGAGGTGGTTACCAAAAAAAGAAGCAATTCATATCTATTATAAGATATTGTGAGACCATAAGTATGTCAGTAGCTATGTAAAAAATTGTGAAGAGTTCTTAAAGATATTGTATAAAATCATTCATAGTCAACCAACAAAATGTATGTCAGACAAATCATTGGAGGCACCGACTGCTCTAGGAGATTGGTATGTGACAGATAAAGGAACATAGGAGTAAATATATGGTGGCACACAACCTCCTCACATTTCCCCCCTCCTTCAAAGTATACTACACATTAAAATCCCAAGGAAGATACAAAGACACAATAAACCCTACTTGGAGAATAGGAAGAATTTTCCAAGAGATATGCGGAAAAATAGAGCAAAAGGAAAGTGAATATGAAGGTTGCAAAAGAGCATAGAATGAAGAAAGAATCGGAAAAGAAAAGAATGGAAAACGCTATAGAAAAACAAACAAATAAATAAGAAGAATAGGTGAGAAGAAAGGAAGAGAAAGAGAGAATACAAAGTGAAGAAGAAGAAGTGTATCCCTCATAGAGCTTGGTTTGGGATTATTCACCCCATTAAAGGAAGAAGCGATTGCTTCATTAGAATCTTTTGTTTATGATGAAAAGAGGAAGCAAATTGTGAAACAAACAGAATTGAAACTGAAGCTCACAGAATTGAAACTCAAGCAAGAAGCTTATCATAATTTAAAGCATGTGCATTTTCCATGCAAGAGGAGCTAGTTCAAGCACAAGATCATATGTATGGCCATCTTCTGAACTGTAAAACTACCAATCTTAGCTAGATGACATTCTGATAAGTACAAGGGTCCATTAATGCATTTTAGGAGTTGTGCAGTTGAGTTTAGAAGAAATGATCGAGTGGAAAAAATGGAAGAAGGAAGGTGTATTATTTTTGGAAATATGATATCTCTCTATCTAGTGAAGGTGTATGATTTTTGGAAATAATGGTCATATATATTGGGTTGTCTAGGATAGCTTCTTAACATTTTGGACACAACACCTTACAAAATTGATACTTGTCCATGACATAGGGTTTATATATTTCATTCTTCACTTTGGATAGCATCTTCCATAGTTCCTTTTATAATATTTCAGCCCCAAGATAATCCCCTAATACCACAAATTTTAGGAAAGGACAACCTACTGACAGAATTGTCTAGCTCCCACAACAACATGAGCCGATGAATACTTAACAAAAATGGTATGAAATTGTTCTACCATGACTACCATGAGTATTTTTCTACGTATGGATCATTGAAATTGCCTTGTAGACTTGTTGAATAATGCACCTTTCTTCAAACATAAGATTGAGATTTGGGATATATAAAGAGTTCCAAGGCGCGAGTCTTCATAAGGTGTTTGATTTGAGGCTCACTTCAAGAAAATATTAGCAATAGTTATGCATTTCTCAAATGTGTGAAGGGGTGCATTTATTATTTTTGTTCTATGTGCAATCATGTTAAGATTCATATCAGATTCCACAAGACTACTATATTGTATCTTCAATGGAGTTGGTGAATCATATTTTCATTTTAAAACCAACATAAGTGCATAGTCTAACCCAGTGCACCTTTCACTTGCAAGGTAACATGTGGTGTTGGGGTGTCAAATTTATTATAGTGTATCTAGTCTCCCCTTTCAATGCCAAAGTTACCACAAAGGTTGCAATTGGAAAGGGCTATCTTGAATTATACCAGCAAAAGAGAAGTCCCCGAACTATGGCATTGATGTCAATAACTAGCATTAGGATTACTCTCATCAATACCCTTATCAATAGTATCAATACCATGCATCAATAGATTGATTTTAGGCCTACAAGATACATATTATAGCAATATAATATCTATTAGAGGATTGTCATATGATATACCAGTAATATAGTGACTTAGGGTATGTCGAAAGAGGTCTTGTGACAACCAACAGTGGCTAAATTTGCATCAACATAGAACCATAAAATATCATAGTGTAAACTATAGTATATGGAGACAAAACAATTGGGTACTAACCGATTTGGGAGGCATCGCAACCTCTATGGCTTCTCGACCTCCTCAAAGGCCTCCTTGACCTCCTTTGTGACTTCTTGAACCTCCTCGACAACCTCCTTGACCTCCTTTGTGACTTCATGAACCTCCTCGACCTCCTATTCGACCTACTCGACCTCCTTGAACTCCTTTGTTAAACCCTAAACCTCTTCGACCTCCTATTCGACCTCCTTGAACTCCTTTGTTAAACCTTAAACCTCCTCGACCTCCTATTCGACCTACTCGACCTCCTTGAACTCCTTTGTTAAACCTTAAACCTCCTCGACCTCCTCTGCAGCCTCCTCTACGAACTCCTCGACCTCCTTTGCGACCTATGTGGTAACCTCTGCGAAATCCTCCACCTCTTCTGTGAACTCTGTGACTTCCGGTGATCTCTTTGATCTCTTGGAACTCCTTTGCGACCTCCTCGATCTCCTTTGCGACCTACGTGGTAACCTCTGCGATTGTAATGGATTAGGAAACCTCTGAGACCTCCTCTGCGATTAGGAAACAAATATGCAAAAGACAAAAGAATACAATGGCCCAAAAGAATACAATGCCCAATATCTATTAATGCAATATAATAAATATTATAGCAATGTTAATGCTATATAAGATACATATTATAGAAATATAATATCTATTAATGCAATATAATAAATATGTCCCAAAAGAATACAATGACATTTTTTAGAAACAATATGGCGATGGGTTGTAGAGTTGCTCTTGGAATATTTCAAAAGATTAACAAATCCACTCAATTGGGTTGTGTTAACACAATGATTGGTCCCATAGGTATTATATTTATGACCATATAGTCTCTATTTAGGTCTCATTTATGACTTCGTCACTCATAATCAAATTGCCAACTCCTATACTGGCAACTAAGAGCTAAGATTTTGGCACAGAACAAAATTTTGTTTCCATTACATCATGGGTTTATGTGTTATTAATGCTCATATCCAGCATTAAGAGCACCATCCCATGCAACACACTTTTTCATACTTATGACACTTGTCTTTGTTAATGTAGTGTGTGTCTCTTTGGATTATGCAGCGAGGGCATTTGAATTTAATGTATGGATAAATGAAGAAAGGAGATGGTGATGCTAAGGAAATGATAAAAAATGTAAGAGAAGAAAAGAAACAACATTAGTGAAGGCATATCAAAGGAAAGAGAAGAGAGTCAATGACACTAAGAAAGGCCCAATCAAGGCAAGATGATAAGCAAGGGTGTAGTTGGGGAAGCGACCTTGCATATGCAGATATTGATCCCTCTATATTTGTATAAGTTGAGCAACGATTGATCCCGTTGGGATGCAATACATCATAAGTTGGGCCATACTTCAAATGATTACTAGGGGATAATCGATCACATGGAAGGAAACTGAAGGAAGAGGCAAGGCCAAGTAAAGTGACAAAGAGGGGGAAACTACTGACTTGGGAAGGGATGGATGAAAAAGGGAGAACAAGGTCCCATATGGGTTGTGGATTAATTCAAATTGATAAAAGCATGTTAAAACATGGGAATCTTTAGAGTTTATCAAATTTCACCTCAGACAATTGATGGAAATTTAAGGAAAGGGATGGAGGAAAAGGGAAAGTGAGGAAGAGGAAGGGTTTTCCTAAGTGGGTAGTTACCGTTATAATATATATATCGGATATCCAACGACACTTGTCGGATATCCGACGGCATTACCATAGTTATTGTTATAATATATATGTCAGATATCCGATGAGTGTTGTTGGATATTTGACGGCTATAGTCGGATAACCGAAGGGCGTTAGATATTCGACAATGCCAGGTATCAATTAAAAAAAATTGATCAAAATTCGTAATTTTAAAGGTGAAATCCAACGACACAGTCAATTTCGTCGGATTATCTCGTCGGATTTTGGGTTCAAATTTTGTTGTGTATATAACCATACGACAGAGCTTTCTCTTCATCGATAAAACCCCAAGACCTCGTCTTTTAACCAAGACTATCCAATGGGAGTGGTATTAGCAACATCACCAATATGACCCATCATGACCAATCCCTAATCTCTCAAGACTTCCACCATATCCAATGGTAAATGATGTGCACCCAAGCAGCCTATCCATGGATCTGGTCCAATCCTAACCCTATTACCAACTCCAACTCTCCATACCAATCAATCCCCTATAACATCAAATGCCAATATAATTTCCTTCCACATGTTAGAAACATTCCAGATTAACTTGTATCTGGACCGAAACCATTCCTCAATAAAAAGAGGGTAGATGTATTTATGAAAAAACACTTTCACCCATAGTCCCTCCCCTTCAGAATTATCCAAAACCCCTTCGCTGCCAAGGCCTTTGCAAAGTGTATGGGATGTTTCAAGCCCCATCCTCCCGGTTCTTTTGGAAGGGTTAAACTACTCAATGTTGTCTAGTGAAAGACAGGCTCCTATGTATTCTTTTAACCTTTGCCACAAAAAATTGAAACACGTTTTCGTAATCCAGAGTACCAACAGGTACATATGCCATTGACATTACCATTGCTTGCAACTTATTATCTAACATTATTATTTATCATTTATTTGTTTTAAATCTTTCCTTCAAAGCATACATAATATATTATCAAACTTTTTTAATTATATTTAAAGTTTAACATTTCTTTCTTCCCTTTCTTTCTTTAATGCTTTTATATATATATAAGGTATTTAAAGCTATTTTGATAAGTCGTCTCTTTAAAGCTTTTGGTATATGTGATATATTGGTTATATCATAATAAATAAATGAACTATACATAAGCCTAAAAAATGAATTTATACACTTGATTAAGTCACACACTTTGTGTCTCCTATAAATATTTGTGAGACGCTGCCATCAATTGGATCAAGATAGATGGATGGTGAAATTTTCTCTACAGAAACAGTGAAATGTTCTTCTTATAAGAATTCTGTAAATTATGTTACGAATGTTTTCAGTGCATGAAATATAGTGGTCTTTTCTTTCAACCGTTCATTGTTTCATCTGTACTTCTCAAATAGATTCAGATTATTGTTGACGGTCATACCATTGTTTAGTTTCAGACTCTTGTTGAAGGTCATACCACTGTTTAGTTTTTAAATTGTCATTTAGCATGTGTTTTATTATTATTTATATTAGTTGTGATTGCATGCGATGAAAGTAATTGTTTAGTCACCTATTATGAATGGAATTTGTAGTGTTATTAACGACTTCTTTCAAATTAGAATTTATAATATATGACTGTGTGTAGGCTTAAGAAATGTTTTTTTCATATGTTTTCAAATTGTCATATATTCTATCTGTGATCGCAATTTGAGTTGATATCCTAACTATTTTACTCTCCCATAATATAATGAAGAGTTAAATGTGTTCAATTGGGGTCTCCCACTTGGTTGTCGTTTGGGAGCACATGTGGTGATGAGACGTTGAGGTACAGAAAACCAGCGTAGAAAATTTCATCAAATTCCGAATCCATACAGTTGTTTATTAAATTATCCACTGAATGTTCTAGGGTTCACACTGACAAAGGCCTGCAATATGCCCACAATCTCCGTAGAGAAGTTCTTCAAGATTTAATGTAGCTAGTGACCTAGGATTTTCAGTCGCTTAAGCTTCGACCTACTTCATTTTCTAAGCTAAAAATAATAATTAAAAACCCTAAACACTAAAAACTTGTTCACTCGTGGTTCACTAATACAACGATGTCAGAGAAACTTTTTCATAATGGTTGAAAATAAATATACTGTTATTTTAGTTAATTGAAAACAAAAATTATATACTACAATAAACATATATTATTATTAAATAATTTTTTCCAAATTTCATAATGGTATATACTGTTATTTTAGTTAATTGAAAAAAAAAATTATATACTACAATAAACATATACTATTATTAAATATTTTTTTCCAAATTCACAGGCATGTTACAAAAAAATTTCATACATGTTCTGGGCTCTGAACTTTTGCACAATCAATCACTTATTTTCTTTTCCAAATTAAAAATTACTTGTAACGAAAACAAACATCTAGATCGGTTGTATATGATTATGAGAAAAATACATCAGAGTGTATAAACTCATGATTGATAGTGACAAACCACCAAGGTCAAAACAGTTCGTACAAAGCATCTCTAGATGTTATACCGTCCGAAATGATATCAAAGGGACACATGGCTAGTCCAAAAGAAATACATAAACAATCACAAAAATAGATGAAAATATATGCTGCACCAATGAGATAAAAACCAAAATGCGGAAATCAAGTGGCGTGTCAATGAGATAACAAAAAGAAAAGGGTTGCACAAATATCAAGCTAATTGGTCTAAAACTCGAAACAAACTAGCAATTCAAAAATGGAACAATTGGATCTTTTCCTTCGATATGTGAACCATTTACAAAAAATTCATTGTATATCTAATTCCTCAGTCACCTCAAAATCTTGTTCTATGTGGATTTATGATCAAATTGACAATGAGAGAATTGTTTCTCACCTAATTAATTCATCCTCACCTCTATCAACAAATAACTATTACCCACAACTATCAGCAAATAGAACATGTGGCAATGTCAAGGACATTGCCACCTCGTGGCTCTTGTTGTTTGGATTGTCTAAGTTCGGGTGATTTCGAACCTAGATAGTCTTTGATATTACTTAACAATTAAGTTATAATAAATTTTATTATTTTTTAAAATATTAAATATTATTTAATTGTTATTGAAAAATAAAAATATATTAATTTTTAATAGATTTATTATTTTTCAAAATTATATATAACTAATACAACTAGCCACTTAATTTGTTGTTAGTGAACATCCATAAGTTATAAGCTAAGTGCCACAAATAAGTTATTCGTTCTTCTTACTTCTTTCGATTAGGCTATAGATACACCTTTTGTTAAAGAAGTGTGAGTTATCCATGCATCATTTACCACTTATCCATCATAGCTATCAATTATTTTTTATAATTGTTTATTTTGAAATTCTAAAATAAAAACACATATCCATATAACTAGCACAGCCACGAGTAGCTGAATGAAAATAGGCACAATCACTTAGTTTTGTGGAGATAGATTGTTAAGTGAGTTTAACCTAGATAGCTTTTGCTATTAGTTAACAATTAAGTTATAATAAATTTGACCATTTTCAAAAATATTAAATATTATTTAATTGTTATTGTAAAACAAAAATATATTAACTTCTAATAAATTTTAGTTTTGTGGGTATAGATTGTTATAGTTATCCATCTAAACATAAAACAAAAAATTCACTTGAACTCGTGCTATTGTTGTTATCCTTTTTTTAACCACCACTTAACTAAAGCCTATTTAAATCCTAATCAAGATGTATTTAAATATAATAAGATACGAAAACCATGAAATGAATCCCGACTATTCATCCTAACTATAATTTGAATATATTTATTTATCATAAGTGATTTAAGGACTTCTCTTTTCTATGTAGTACATATGTCTTTTCTTTTTTCGTAACATCATTTACTATTTTTTTTAATGTTAATTTACTATTTTTTAAATTCTAAAATTAAAGACAGGTTTGAGGGTTTTTAAGTTAATTAATCAATTTTTAATTTTTAGTATGTAAGATTGTGTAGTATAGACATATTGTATTAAGTAAACTAGTCAATGAAAAGTTACATAAAAAATAAAATATCTATGTATTTTAGAAATATGATAAATATACAAATAAAAATCCATAAAATATAAAGCAATATTTTTTCTTAAAAAAATCTATATTTAAAATATGCAGATAAAGCAGTTTTATTAATTGTTCTACAAGTCTTTGCAATTACATAAGCAATGAATCAATGGTTCATATTTAAAAGCAAGGTTTAAAATGACCTTAAGAATACAGAAACGGGAAATGGATTTGTTTTTGTTTATCAAGCCAAATCAATAGGTTTGCAATTCCAAAAATAAAACTAAAGCAGACAACTCATCCAACACGTAGATCAATAGAGGTAGTCCTGTCAAACTTTTTGAATTGGCAAAAATGCATGCCATCCAAACTCTTTTCTGGTGGTGTTAGAGCATGTGTTCTTGGTTTTTGAGCCTAAGGGGATCTAATGGACAAAAGCTACCCATGGCACATGTATCCCACTCAAAGGCTTCCATAGAACCCCTACAAATGATTGATGTGATCGTACAAGGAATCATTCAAGGCTCTTAAGCCTTTGAAGATTCAACAATATCCCTAAGGAATATGTTTTCATCCCTCGACCATGTTGAAGGCCTTATGACCCATCTCCAATGTGCAAAAACTCTTAATGGCATCTACATCCAACCTTGATGCCAAAGACCTTTGAGAGAGAGTTTGTGTTATGGTTTCCATGTGTTGTTCATGGTTATTGAACAACACCTGGAAACCATGAACAACACCCATTATTGTCCCCTTATGACATTGGATAGACTTCTAGATAGATTCTTGGTGCATAGCTAATGTATTGATGGAATGCAAAGCACCCCTAAAGGTGATTGTTAACCAACATAGCTCATATGAGGAGGTTTTAGGGTGCGTTGATGGTTCTTGAGCTTGAGAAACTCTATTTAGGGATTGAAGATAAATTATAATGCTTCCCTCCCCCCAACTAGTGTCAATGGCCTTAGGATGTTGTTTGCCTACCATGACTATAATTAAGGCCTCGAGACCCATCCACGCTGCATGAAACATATTAATGGCACCCATATCTAGTTCATAGGGAAAAGAACCCCTATCTAGGGCTCATTTTGTTGTGACTAGGGTTTTTTCATGGAACTTGAGATTCAGAAGGTTTAATTAGGGCTCAAATCCCTTATTTACACCCATTAACCATGTGGCATAGTCCAAACCTATTTCAAGTGGACAAAACCTACCCACGACACCTATATCCCATTTGAAGGCTTGCATTTCCTTCCTCGACCATGTTCAAAGGCCCTATGACCCATCCTCGGTGCGCAAAAACTCTTAATGGCATTTATGTCCAACCTTGACTCCAAAGACTGTCGAGAGAGGGTTTGTGTTATGGTTTGCAAGTGTTGTTCATGGTGATTAAGCCTGAGAAGTGGAATTTAGGGCACAAGGCCCATTGTTGACCTCTTATGACATTGGATAGACCTCTAGACACATTCCTACTGCACAAATAACATATTGATGACATGTAGAGCACCGTTGGGGGCGATTGTTAACCAACACAAGTCATATGTGGAGTTTTGAGTGCGCATTGATGGTGCTTGAGCCTAATAAACTTTGTTTATGGATTGAGGATAATGCTTCCCTCCCCGAAGTAATTTCAAGGGCCTTGGGATGGATGTTATTTCTCTACCAAGACTAATGATTATGGCCTCAAGACCCATCCATGGTGCATGAAACATATTAATGACACCCATATCCAATGCCTAGGGGAAAAGACTCCCTATTGAGGGATCATGTTGCTGTGTCTATGGTTTTTTCATGTAATATCCCTCCAAAGGAAAGTGCTTGGGTTCACCTTTTTTTGACCCACGTGGTGTAGTTCACAACTGGTTCCAAACACCTCCAAATGCTTTTGAATTTGGGGAGGAAGGTCTTAATGGGGCATAGGACACATTAACACATCTATCAGAGACCCAAACACTGATATACCCATCAATGGTCTTCAATTTGCAAGGAAAGAAGTTTCGGGAAAGGACTAGTTAATTTGAGAAGTGGAAATCCCCCTAGGTCATCCATTAAATGCTCTTCCAAACACTGTGCGAACTTCACTAATTCTTGGTCTGAGAATTGGATCTATTATAGGACATTAAGGAAAGTATGTGGGCAGCATTATATTTGGTTTTAGGGTCGAATAGGTATCCCAATGAACAACAACTTCTAGAGTCTAGAATTTGTGGTGAAAATGGTGGACAAGGAGTCTCAAATTTAGTCATAAACCATAGTGACACTTCAGGGGTCTACAAACATCATTTGGGCCATCAAATTAACTTCATATACAACTCATAACATGGATAAATATATCATCAAAATTTGATACAAAACATGTACAACATCATTCCAAAATCACTATGCAAATGCTATGGGGAAAATGGCTCGAATCTCATTCTTGATTGGAAATATCACTTGAAGTACATGGTGTTTAGAGTTGTGGCTATCATGATTTGATTATTACATATATATGCAGCAACTAACATGTTCATGAAGTCTAAATAACAATCCTCCACTAACTATATGCAACAAGAAATGCACCCTTGCACATTTACATGACATTGAGAGAAAGATAGTAGAATAGGCATAGAGAAGAATGAGAGAAGATGAAATCGAACGCAGTTGGGGTTTGAACCTGCATCAAAACATCTCCATGAATCTCTGTTGAGAGGTCTAAATGTCCTCTCAATCAACCAACTTGGATGGGAATCTTGCACCCTCCAAATTGGTTCTAAGGCAGGGAGGATAAAAATCCACCGTGCAAGGACAAGCTAAGCTCTCCAATTTTTTCCAAAATTAGAAGTGATCAAAATCTCCTCTCCTTGTTTCTTCTTGTCTTTTATTAACCTCCCAAGGCCTCCATGGCTTGAATTCCCTCCAAGAGTGTAATGTGCCTCTTTTATCCCCTATTATATTTGTGAATGTAAATGTATATTGTAATGGTTTTTGGTGAGCAGCTCAAGGCCAAGGCCCCACCAGGAAACCTTGTAACTTATGTGGTTTAATTCCTAGTTGTAAATTATAACTTAGGAGACTAAAGAAGGTGCCATAAGCACTTAAGTTTGGTTATCAGATACTCCTGAAGAGGGATGAAAGGTAATAAATGTTTCCAAAAACCCAACACTTAACACTATAGTTAATTATTGTTAAGAGCTATTATGTAAAACCAAGACACTCCTATGGATGTCTTGGACATCCTAGTATCGACAGAGGAAGTCAAGTGTTTTTATCATCAAAAAACCTGGTATCTAGTGATTAGCATAAACAAATTATCACAAGATAGACTAAGAAATGGGTTAATACTATCTTGGTTCGGTTAGTGAAACCCCAAGATACATAATAGAAGGGATATTCAAATATATATATATATAGAGAGAGAGAGATAGAGATAGAGATAGAGATAGATATAGATATCTATATAAGTAAGTTGGAATACATTAACTATGGAAATCAAACCTTAAAGAGATAATGAGTGTTAACGCATTCATTAACTCACCACTACCTATTCGAGTAGGTATGGAAGACATGGGAGGACTCTTATTGCTTCCACATAGCAAGTCTGCCTAATTTATAACATAGATCTCCATGTGGAAGGAGGATCTCTCGATCCAGGGCAGACTCTCTAAGAAAGTAGGTGAATGTTAGTGCTTATATAGAATACGATTATGGTGGAGGAAGGAGAGAGGAAAAACTTCCCTACACTATCATTGCTGTGGAGATATCGTGGGAAGGGACAACTCTATAGAGCTTGATCCCTGTAACACTCATCTCATCTATTTAATATATGTTTCCTTTATGTTGGCTGTATCGATTTTGAGAAAATGACAGCATTAGCAGCCTGATTCTGGCACGAATTCATGTTAATTATAATTACATATAGTTATTGGATGGATTTGGAGAAAATGCTTGTATTATATTTTATATTATGTTGAAATTGCGAATACACAGAGTATTATTGAAGGACATTGCAATATTGATCCTAGAGTTTGAATTTATGTTAGAGATATATATCATGTTACACTATGAAATGCACTTGGTATGCGAGAGGACAACGTAAAGCTGATCCTAAAGATTGAAGGACAACACAATGTTGATCCTGGAGTTTGAATTTAAGTTAGATATATATACCATGTTACACTATGAAATGCACAGGGTATGCGGGAGGACAACGTAATGCTGATCCTAGAGATTGAAGGACATCGCAATGCTTATCCTAGAGTTTGATTTTATGTTAGATATACATATATCATGTTGCATTGTGAAAAATGCGGAGTATAGTTAAATGGTGTTGAGATATTGTAACTTCAAAGAATATTATATTTGTACTTTATTATTCCGGAGATGTTTCATTCCTCCGTGAAGATCTTATTGTATATCCGGAGATGTTTATTCCTCCGTCGGAATGTGGTAACTCGGGTTATTAGACTTCCCTAGTGGGGGTCGGCCCTGTATGTGTTATGTGGGTCAAAGGGTTATTAGACCACCCTAGAGGGGTCGGCCCAGTCAGTTGTCGTGGGGTATTTAACCCATTGGTTAAATATGAACCTACGTGTACTTGTGTAAAAGATATGACAGAGTAGTGTATAAATAGAGGAGGTGTGTTCCTCATTTGACACACTCACACACTTGAGAGAGGCGCACTTGTGGAGGAGAGGTCTGCTATGGTGGAGAAGGAGATCATGTCTTAGGTTTTTACCTTTGTATATTGCTGGTCATCTATATTGAGGAAGCTTTACTGGGTTTTCTACCCCATGAGGGTTTCCCAGGATAAATCTGTGTCTCTTGTGTTTATGCTATGCTTGTTGTTTCTTCAGTGATCCTGTATATGCTATTATTGTGAAATGGAATGTAATGCTGCTATTTTCTGTCTTAGCATATTAAATCTTAACATGGTATCAGAGCTAACCTGAAGGAAGGCAATGTATGGCACTTACGACACTTGCTTCTCTTACGACAATTTGAAGGTTAGGGTTTTATATAGCAAAAACCAGTCATCCTGGAACTTTCGCTATAAATCCATTTGTGCGAAGTTTCAGGATTTGAAAAGTTTACAGGTCGTAGAAAACATCCCCAAGTACCTTGTGTCCAAAGGGCACCCTCAGATTCGTTGTACTTTGTGAGTTATGATCAGTACAAGTTAGGGTTTCTGCCTCTTCCAGATCTCAGTCAAAATCAGGTGACCTAGGAAAAAAGGTCATAACCTGGGCTAGGAAGCTCCAAATGAAATTTCGTAAAATGTGACAGGTAGTACACAGACTGTACTATCTCAAGAAAAATTTTCAGAGGCCGAAGCTGAACCAGTGACACGTGGCATGCCGTACAAGTTCGCTCTCCTGTTTTATCCCATAAACAGGTCACGTTGCGACAATTGGCATAACTCTCTCTCAAAGAGTCCAATTGAGGTCAGACCTGTCAGGATGGAAAGACAACAGGACGAGCTATCTCAGGAAAAGTTTTTAGAGGCCGAAATTCTAACAGTGACACGTGGCATGCCGTACAAGTTCGCTCTCCTGTTTTATCCCATAAACAGGTCACGTTGCGACACTTGGCATAACTCTCTCTCAGAGAGTCCAATTGAGGTCATACCTGTCAGGATGGAAAGATAACAGGACGAGCTATCTCAGGAAAAGTTTTCAGAGGCCGAAGTTCAAATAGTGACACGTGGCACGCCGTACAAGTTCGCTCTCCTGTTTTATCCCATAAACAGGTGACGTTGCGACACTTGGCATAACTCTCTCTCAGAGAGTTCAATTGAGGTCAGACCTGTCAGGATGGAAAGATGACAGGTCAGGCTACTGCAAAAAAAAATTTTAGACCCTGTGGAGCAAAAATTTCAGAGTTATAGCAGAAACAATCATGTACATATTTCTGTCAAAACAGAATTATTTTTGGAGCACCTTTATTCATGGCTTCCGGAATTTAGGGTTTCGGAGAAAGTTAGAATTTTTGGAATCGGAATCCATGGCTGAATGCTACTCAGGAAAATCAAAATTTAGAGACCAAGATCGAATTTTTTGGTTGGGTAGAAGACCGGGCTTGATCAAACCCTAGCCCGGGATTTTGATCGGAAAGATGGAAAATTAGGGCTTCAGCAAAAGTTGGAATTTTTTAAGTCTGTAACCACGGCTGGAAGCTCCTCAGAAAAATAAGAGTTTAGAGCCTTGGATCAAACCTTTTTATTGAACAGAAGGGTGGGCTTCATCAAACCCTAGTTCGGGATCTTGTCCAGAAGATCCAGAAGTTTCAAAGGCAATTTTGAGGGGTCAAATTTTGGAGATTTCAAAATTGAAGTATGCTAGTCTGATCAACTCAGCAAGACACATCCTTCCATTCATTCGGAAGTGTGAAAGTCAAAGATTGAATTTTTAGGGTTTCTTTAGCAAACCCTAATCAAGCTCCAGATCAAGTTTCAGGGGGAGGCCTTACGTAAGAAGACTACAAGAAGTCTCGACAGGTATGACTTAAGGAGGTTTAGGTATGTCTTGAAATCTGATTCTTGATTAAGTTCATAATGTGTTTATCTTCATGGTATTTATTAGTACAATCTTGATTAATGTTAGAATTGTCTTATCACCCTAGTAACAATATGAATGCATGAGAATGATCGAAGACATTCATTGATTAGGACTATATTATTGTACTAATGCATTATGGTGTTGTGTGAGGTTGATGTTGTCTGCTAACAAGATACAGGTACATCACAAAAGACAAATCAAGTTCCATGACCATGACATCATGAAGACAAAGACTCATCCATAATCTTTGTTCTACTTACGAGGTATGTATGACTTTGTTATATTATGCTTAACCTATGAGACATGCAGGTTCTAGCTCAGGATCTCTAAATCATTGAAGAGACTGTTTAGGTATGTTGTACATAACTAAGGAGGTATACTAATCCAGGTATGTTTTCCTATGTCATGTTAGAATCTTACCTTGTATTAGGATCCCTTATATAAGTATACTTGGCATGATTAGATATGCTTATTCATAAATTTAGTAATCAAGGGTTTATGCATATTATGTCTTTTATCTTGGTTGATGATTTAACTAACTAGATCAAACAAGAATATGCATGAGTAAAATAAGACTTCCCTGAAACCTTGAATATTATCTATAATCATGACTAGACATTTTCAAGATTATTTAGAACTATAATGTTTTGATAACATTGAGAATATACTAATGAATGTATGTTTGTGTATGAGATCATGAGGATGACACTTGAGCAGGCACAGTGGTACAGAATGAATAGAAGTTCAAAAGACATGCAGAAGATCAAGCGAGAGGCAACCACACAAACATAAAAGATAAGTATTTGAGTTGTTATTTGAAATAGTAAATGATATTGCCTGTAATAGGTTGTATGCATATTTGTATTCCTAGAATGATATGATGCTGAGTGTAAACATTCATAGAGCATTGAACAGTATATTACTAATATGCATATGATTGGTAAGTTGGACAAACATTCCATTGTTGCTTGTCTAGAATGAAACCTCTTTGCTGACATGCTGAGAGCTGTGCACACTCTCGATAGTATGTTCTGGTAGAGATGGAAGGCATCTAGATAGCCACTGTATGCATACAGGATATGGAAAGTGTTGTGCCAAAGTATTGGTCAAAATAGTTGCATAACTATGTAAATGATATCTGTATGCATAATAGGTTATCATGTCAATATGATTTGATGATTATGAAGTATTACTAATCATGTACTTAATTTTGATTTGTAGGAAAGATCATGATGAATGATGAACTCTGAACAAGCGATGGATGTTCAAACAAAAGATTTACAAATCAAACACACTATAGAAGGCTTGTGGCTAGAAGATTCTCTTAGAAAGAGGAAGAGAATCATGATGAGATGTTTGCTCCAAGTGGCTAAATAAGACCATTCTCTTAATGGTGTAATTAAAGAAGAAGTGTGAATCAGGTTCTGTATGGGTTCCCAGGATCGATAATCAATTGATGAGCTTAATGATCACCATGGGTGATGTGGATCTCAACCTTTGCTACAAGGTTGAATATGGTTTCTAGACACAGATAACATGGATGCAAGAAGGAACTCACCACAGAGTTCGAATGATATTGAGGCCCATATCAGTAGACCCATCTAATGAGAGATGGCACAGATAGATATGCAGAAGATCATTCAATGCAGAGTGTGAATGATGTTCAATCACAAAGGGAGAATTGACAGTTTCTTGATAAGCTTGGGCTTTACCAAAAGTAAAGTTGTTCCTAACCTTTAACTTTAGGTTATGGATCATACTATTATTGTATGACGATGATCTCTTTCTGGTAGGGAATGAGAAACAGAAATGAAAATGAAAGATCTCAGATTGATTCATTACTTTCTAGGTCTAGAAGTATGGCAAGGCTCGTAAGGAATCTTTCTCAACTAGGGAAAGTATGCTGAGAAATATTGAGAAGAATTGATGTGTTGGAATGGTCACTCTCATGGATTCCAACTTAAAGCTGTTAGCAGGTGACTCATCAGAGTTAGTGGATATAACTCTGTACAGAAAAATTATTGGGTCATTGATGTATCTAACATATGCTTTGCTGTGAACACCTTGAGTCAGTATCTAGTGGAAACTAGATGTGTTGACCTGATAAGTTGCAAATCATGTGATGCGGTGTAATGTCCCCTTCCATCATTCTCGTGCCAGGAAGGAAACGTTAATCAAATACCGGGCTTATTGGCAGACTTAGCCCCAATAATTTCCACTCATAATTTCATAACAATTAAAAACTTTTGTGTGCAGCTTCAACTCAATAAAACACAGCGGAATAAACATACTAGCAAGCACACAAACAGTAATGCCTAACATATATATATATATGACAGTAGAGGATTATTAAGCATATAAAGACTCAATCTCGTTCCAATGCCATGCCTAAATTCCAAATTAAGATAATTAATTCCTTTCATTAAACATGGACAATTAACATACTGCAGAAGACATAATGCATATAATTTACAATACAGAGATAACACTTATCTTTGAGATGAATCTATCCCAACAACTGGCTATGTGAGAGCAACGTTCCACCCAACCATAGATTTCTATCCACCTTGCTTTCTTTCTGCTGGGAAATCACCCCCGAGCTGGGTTGTGCATCCACTAAGGAGGAACTAGCTGGGCTCACTCACAACTATGGTTTCGGTCATCAGCTATGCTAAGCCAACACACCATTGGGTTTATCAAGCATACAAGAGGATAGAGGAGGGTAACGCTAAGCCAGTGAGCTCAACCACAGAGCTACATGCATCTCAAGTGAACTCAACAGTCAGGCACCCACATTACCTACCACATCCAACACAAGGAAGATTCCCTTCTCTGTTACACAGTCCCTCAGGCAACTCTTCCCTCCAGTGCTCTTCAGGATGGGCATAGAAAGGTCCAGCTGCTAATCCTTGAGATCCTAGCCTTCACTGGGTTTATCAAGCAAACCCAACCTCTGCTCAGTTATTCACACTTGGATTTCTCACAGTTCTGTTATCCAATAACCCAATCCCGTCACTTCATTTCTGGGCTGCAAAAACTGGGTTTTCCTACGGATTTCGAGGTAGCTAATGCTCTCAATTTCGCCCCAAGGTTCATATCTATGGATCCCCCATTGGATTTCACTGTCAAATCCCAAATCTGGGCGTTTTTGGCTTCCCAAAACGTGGGTTCTTGCAAAGTCGCGATTTCTGGTTTTTCTCCCTGCTGGGCATTCGTTTTTGGATGGAAAATGGTGCTGGTAAGTTTCACAATGGAATGGGGATGAGGAAGAAGCAACATCCATGAGGTAGAGTGGCTTGTGGTACAAGAAAACAGAGCCCATACTCTGCCATACGAATTTCTGGGCTGCCCATGCTCCATTGAAGCCATGGACTGAAATCCTCAACCACTTCCTTACAACAGAATTAAATGTCATCAAGGAAAGTCAAATGGGTTCTCAAGGTGACATATGGCAGCCTATGGTTCAATCCCACAACCCCCTCACCACTCCCTAGTGGATACACATGGCCCCTTCTCATTCGTTGCTCCCATAGCCAGTTTTGGTATTTTATTTCAATATTAAATATTTACATCAATTTACAATATCCCATGGCTTAATAGCACGTGGGTAACAAAATATCAAGCGTGTCTAATTTAAATAAAATCCGAGCATAAACTAGCAGGGCCTTGGCCTTGAGCTCCATGCTAGGGAAACATACAACGTGTGTATACAATATTTATTTTAGAAGCCAATATTTTCTAAGGGTCAAAATTGGGGTATTACATGCGGTACCTAAAGGATACAATAGAATTTAATCTATGCTATCTTAGAGATCATGACTTCAGATGGCTACACAGATATTGATTGAGCAGAAAGTGTATCAGATAAGAAGAGCACATCGAGAAGATGTTATTGTCTGGGATCAGTCATGATCTTGTGGTTTAGCAGGAAGTAGTCTAGTGTGGCTCTCAGCACAAGTGGAATATATGACTGCTTGCTCTGCTAGTTGTGAAGTGGTATGGCTTCAGAATTGTTTGACATAAAAATGGACCCAACTGTGATCCTATGTGACAAACAAACTTGTACCAAAATGGCAGAGAATCCAGTATTCCATGATAAGTCAAAGCACATAGAGATCTAACATTTCTATATACAAGATATGGTGCAGAAAAGAATTAAAGTTCGAATTTGTAACAAGTTGACAGTGTACTAACTAAACCTCTACCGATCCATTGTACTAACCAAACCTCTACCTCAAGTAAAGTTTTCTGAGACAAACTTAAAATAGTTCAAAAGGACCCTCCTCGAAAGGGGGAGAGATGTGATCACTTATGATGATATTGCCCGCATCGACAGTAAGGTTGATGATATGGATACCTATATTGGTGATTCCGACAGAGAGGTTGGTGGATGGTTCTTAGACAGGGTCTAAGGTGACAAGGGGATTGGATCATCCCTGGACTTCAGTCCTAAAGAGAGTCGTAGACGTATGTCTTTGAGAATGAAGTCCTTGATGGACATGACAGGATTGCATCATCCTCAAGAGAGCCGTAGACGTATGTCTTCGAGAATGAAGTCCTTGGTGGACATGATAGGATTGCATCATCCTCAAGAGAGCCGTAGACGTATGTCTTCGAGAATGAAGTCCTTGGTGGACATGATAGGATTGCATCATCCTCAAGGAAGTCGTAGACATATGTCTTCGAGAATGAAGTCCTTGGTGGACATTTGGGGATTGAATCATCCCTGGACTTCAGTCCTAAAGTGAGTCGTAGACAGATGTCTCCAAGAAAGAAGAGGGATTGTATCATCCTTGAACACATGTTCTAAAGTGAGCCATAGACAGGTGTCTCCGAGAAAGAAGACGGATTGTATCATCCTTGAACACATGTTCTAAAGTGAGCCGTAGACAGGTGTCTCCGAGAAAGAAGAGGGATTGTATCATCCTTGAACATCTGTTCTAAAGAGAGCCGTAGATGTATATCTCCGATAAATGAAATCCTGAATTAACAGGTAGGGGATTGCATCGTCCCCGGACTAATGTCCCAGAATAGAGCCGTAGACATGATGTCTCCGATAAATGAAATCCTGAATTAACAGGTAGGGAATTGCATCATCCCCGGACTGATGTCCCAGAATAGAGCCGTAGACATGATGCCTCCGATAAATGAAATCCTGAATTAACAGGTAGGGGATTGCATCGTCCCCGGACTGATGTCCCAAAATAGAGCCGTAGACTGGGTCTCCGATAATAAAGTCCTGAATGAACAGGTAGGGGATTGCATCGTCCCCGGATTGAGGTCCCAGAATTGAGCCGTAGACTGGGTCTCCGATAATAAAGTCCTGAATGAACAGGTAGGGGATTGCATCGTCCCCGGACTGAGGTCCCAGAATTGAGCCGTAGACTGGGTCTCCGATAATAAAGTCCTGAATGAACAGGTAGGGGATTGCATCGTCCCTGGACTGAGGTCCCAGAATTGAGCCATAGACCGGGTCTCCGATAATGAAGTCCTGAATGAACAGGTAGGGGATTGCATCGTCCCCGGACTGAGGTCCCAGAATTGAGCCGTAGACTGGGTCTCCGATAATTGAAGATAGGACTGCATCGTCCCTAGAACTCGGTTCAAAATGTACGTGATGGGATTGCATCGTCCCTAGACATGAGACTTTTCTTAAAGTGATAAGGATTGATCATCCTGGAACTTGATCTGGATTGTATCATCCATGGACCTATGTCCTAAAGAGAGCGGGATTGATCATCCTGTAATATGATTGTGTGTGTTGCAGGGTATACTGCTATGTTGATTGATGATAGATGTATACATGCTGTTGATGTTAGATGTATTAGTGAGAATACATGCTAGATGTATACATGCTGTTGATTCATGATAGATGTATACATGCTTTTGATGATAGATGTATTAGTGAGAATACATGTTTTTGATGATAGATGTATTAGTGAGAATACATGCTTTTGATGATAGATGTATTAGTGAGAATACATGCTTTTGATGATAGATGTATCAGTGTGGATACTAATGCAGATGATCCAGATGCTGATGTTGTAGATCGAGATGATCCAGATGCTGATGTTGTAGATCGAGATGATCCAGATGCTGTAGATCGAGACGATCCAGATGCTGTAGATCGAGATGATCCAGATGTTGATGTTGTAGATTGAGATGATCCAGATGTTGTAGGTCGAGATGATCTAGATGTTGTAGATCGAGATGATCCAGATGCTGTAGATCGAGATGATCCAGATGCTGATGCTGTAGATCGTGATGATCCAGATGCTGTAGATTGAGATGATCCAGATGTTGTAGATCGAGATGATCCCGATGTTGATGATCGTGTGATGACGATGCTGCTGATCATGTGATGACGATGCTGTTGATCGTGATGGTCTAGATGACGATACTGATGATCGTGTGATGACGATGCTGATGATCGTGAGGATCCAGATGTTGATGTTGCTGTAGCTGTTTGAATGCTGCAGAAGATAAAGACTCAGTACTGAAGATGTTGATGTTCCAGTATTGAAGATGTTCCAGTAACTGCTTGAGTTACTGATGATGTTGAGAAAGCTTCCAATGATTTATAGATGTATCATGTATGATGTTGATGATTCCTTGCTCGTACAGATGCTGTTATAATATCCTTCTCATTAAGGGGGAGTGTTGAGATATTGTAACTTCAAAGAATATTATATTTGTACTTTATTATTCCGGAGATGTTTCATTCCTCCATGAAGATCTTATTGTATATCCGGAGATGTTTATTCCTCCGTCGGAATGTGGTAACTCGGGTTATTAGACTTCCCTAGTGGGGGTCGGCCCTGTATGTGTTATGTGGGTCAAAGGGTTATTAGACCACCCTAGAGGGGTCGGCCCAGTCAGTTGTCGTGGGGTATTTAACCCATTGGTTAAATACGAGCCTACGTGTACTTGTGTAAAAGATATGATAGAGTAGTGTATAAATAGAGGAGGTGTGTTCCTCATTTGACACACTCACACACTTGAGAGAGGCGCACTTGTGGAGGAGAGGTCTGCTATGGTGGAGAAGGAGATCATGTCTCAGGGTTTTACCTTTGTATATTGCTGGTCATCTATATTGAGGAAGCTTTACTGGGTTTTCTACCCCATGAGGGTTTCCCAGGATAAATCTGTGTCTCTTGTGTTTATGCTATGCTTGTTGTTTCTTCAGTGATCCTGTATATGCTATTATTGTGAAATGGAATGTAATGCTACTATTTTCTGTCTTAGCATATTAAATCTTAACAAATGGTGCATCCTGAAGTTTGTTGTTATGTTATATATATATATATATATATATATGCACATAGTATTATGGAAGGAAATCGTATGATGGATCCTAAATATTGATTTCATGTTATTATGTGTTATATCTGTTACCTTAGTGGATGTGCAGAGCATTTGTGGAAGGACAGCGTAATGCTGGTCTCAAGTTATGTTTTCGGTAATACATTTTATGCCAGCGTTGAATGAATGGAAAGAATACATAGATCCCTAGTTTGAATAGGAATTTATTTAATACCAGTAATGCTGCCAAATGTTGATCCAATATCAGAGCTCTGTTTTGCTAGGACTTTTATGCTAGCATTGATACCAACGGTGATCCAATCTTAGTAGCGCTTGATCCATGTATGCATCCTTTAATTATTCTGATATCTGGTTCATGGAGTGGAGTTCATGCCTCTACCAGTGGAGTATACGATCTCGACCGCCACTGCTTTATCCCTTCTGAGTGAAAACCATTGTGATAAAGTACCGATCGGTTAATGAACTTGATTTATTCCTTTCGACAGATTTAAAATATTTGAATTTTGTTTGTGCGTGTTTTATTTCTCTTACTGTTAAAGGGATCCTCATCCTGACAAATAACTAGATTGTGTAAATAAAGTTGGATAGTTGACCCTTGTATTATTAATATTTTAGTATGAGATGTTCTTACAAGTTCGCTTGATGAATAGAGTATGTCTACATACTTTGAATTATTTGAAAGTGGTGGTTATTCGAGAGGCTTGGGGAAAGTGGAAATTGAATGAAGCAACAATTATGTTGCAGATGTAAACCTCGATTTTGATAAATAATATATGATGCGACTTTTTTGTGGATGTAGCCCATAGATTTGGGTGAACCACGTATACTAGCCTCTTCTTATGGGTTTTGTTGTTGTAAATTAGATGCATCTACTTTCAAGTTCCTGTTTATAACATGAGCAAATTCCGTTGTATGAGTAGCAATGTTTATAATGATAATTTATGCAAGAAGAATCGGCATGAATGAACATGCATGTAATTGAGAAGGCTTGAACATTCTTTTATTGCTAACTGATCGTCATTATGTAGTTGCGGGTATCGCAGGATATGTGTTAGTTGTGGAGCCTGATCTCCCTGATTCAGAGATATTATTATTCAGTCATGTTTGTACCCCAACTTTATATGATATGCAAAAGGACTATACACTCACCCCAACAGGGGTTCGGGGGCGAAGACCCCAAAGGAAATTTTTGTGGTTGTTTTATGATCCCATGGTTTTGGGTAACCCGTGGTATTTTCCCATGGTATCCCCCTTTATAAGAAAGACATTGTAATACGACTAGGGTTGATGTATTAGGTATTATGCATTGTAAATATCTCCGAGATTGTGAAAGAGAGGTTGTGAGATAGTGAAGAGGAAGTGGAGCGGATGTGTTGCAGGTTGTATCCCTTCACTTTGTTAGATGGTATAATAATAAGGACTGTCAATTTCAGGGTGGACGTAGTCTATTTTGGGTGAACCACGATATATCGGTGTCTCTCTTGTAATGTGTTTGTGTAATTTGTATTTGCATCTTGTTTATTGTTATTTCTCTGTGATTCTGTTTTTCGAACAATTGGTATCATAGCCGAAGGTCTATTTGGCAGATAAACCCGCAGGAAACTAGGGGTTCTAGTTCGAGTGGGAGCAATGGCAGAAGAAGGAAAGTTTAAGGTCAAGAAATTTAATGGCCAAAACTACCAGGTATGGAAGATGCAAATGGATGACTATCTGTACCAGAAGGATCTATTCCTGCCGTTGGGAGGAAGAGCAAAGCAGCCGGCGACTATGAATGACGAAGAATGGGAGGTTCTTGACAGAAAGGCACTGGGAACAATATGGTTGTCCCTGGCTTCGTCGGTGGCTTTCAATATCTCAAAAGAAAAGACAACGGAGGATCTGATGAGTGCATTAGGTAAGCTGTATGAAAAACCCTCGGCCTCCAACAAGGTATTTTTAATGAAGCGTTTATTTAATATGAAGATTTTTGAAGGTGGATCTGTTGCTGATCATTTAAATGAATTTAATACGGTTAGAAATCAACTAAGTTCTGTAAGTGTGAACTTTAATGATGAGGTTAGGGCTCTTCTAATCTTTTGTTCATTGCCAGAAAGTCAGAATAGCTTGATCATGGTTGTAAGTAAAGTCTCTGTCTCTGGTTCAAACACCTTGAAATTTGATGATGTTATTCGTGTTATTCTTAGCAAGTAAATGCGAAGAAAAAGCACAGATGAGACATCAGGTAATGCGTTGACCATGGAGAGCAGGGGAAGACAAAGGGAGAGAGGAAAGAGCCAAGGTGATTGCAACAAGTCTAAAAAGGGTAGATCCAAGTCCAGACTAGGAAAGATAGAGTGCTGGAACTGTGGAAAGAAAGGACATCTGAAGAAAGAATGCATATCTCTAAAGAAAAAGGAGATGCACAGCAGGAATCTACCCAAGAAGCAAATGTAGCAGGTGATGTGTTACAAGATACTTTGATTCTTGCATTAGATAATACTAGTGATTATTGGGTAGTATATTCACAGGCTTCATGTCATGCTACACCCCATAGGAAATATTTTCATGATTATGTTCCAGGCGATTTTGGACATGTTTTATTGGGTGATGATGACCCATGTAAAATTGTTGGAATGGGTAAGGTATGGATAAAATTTAAGAATGGAACTGATTGGATGTTGAAAGATGTAAGGCATATTCCTGCTATGAAAATAAATTTGATCTCAGCAGGGCAGTTGGGAGATGGCGGCTGTCTATCTACATTTGGAGAAAAGTGGTGGAAGATCACTAAAGGATCATTGGTGATAGTAAAAAGAGACAGGGTATGTCATGTCCCAAATTTTGCATTGGGTCACAATGGCCTAATCCCATTGTCCATATTCATGAGAGTTTGTCAAATTTATGTTAAGGGTCAAATAATTGCCAAGGAGGAAAATTACTAGTTTCCTAGGTTGGGGGTGGAAGCCTTGGGATTTGAAATAAAGGGCATAATAAATGATGTTTGAAAATTAGAATGTCATACATATTTAATAAAGGAGCTAAATAAATAAATACAAGGGAAAATAAAAGTGGAAATTGATCATGAAGACACATGGAGGATGTGGGACCCACACAAGCTAGATTTGCTATGCCACATGGCATCCTACCCTTGTTATTTTGAATCCATAAGAAGCCCAATGTTCTTGAGACGAGTTGGAAGGTCAATATACTTGGCATGAGTCATGTAAGGTTGAATTAGATTGGAAGAATAACTCCCATGGAAGAGGAAGAGACAATTTGGAGCTAGTGAGACACTTAGAATAGATTCCCTAGCCCTATGAAAACAATGATGAAGATGCTATGACACAAATCAGACCTGAAAGCTGACATCTAACATATATGACATGCCAGGGATAAAAATAGCCTCCAATAGGGCGCTCAAGTGAGTCAGGGTAGCCAAAGAGACACCAATTCGAATTTGGAGAAGGAGAGGGCTAGAATTGGAAGGACAAGTGGCATACTTGGTAATCTATTCCCAAAGTGAGTTGGCATGAATCTCTTGGAAGGAATTCGACCCATGGAGGACATTAGAAGTTTATAAAAGTCATGAACAAAGAAGAATAGCAGCTTTTGATCATGTTTGAGAATTTGCATTTGTGAAGAGAGAGAGCTAGTGGATGACTAGTTTCTTTCCTTACCCAATTTCGAGGGTGAAAGATTCCCATCCAAGTTGGTGTTTGGAAAGGACATTCAGACCTTTCATGGAGCTTTAATGGAGTCTTTATTTGCAGGTTTAAGCTACAAGGTATCTCATGGTTTCTTCTAGTGCAGCTCACTCCTTCAACCATTTCCAATTTTCATTGCATATTCTTGATTCTTGAGGAAGGGAATTTTTGGTGAGCTATTGTACTATTTGGGGAAGATTATAATGCCCCATTTATTTTGTAATATGAATTAAATAATCTTTTCTTCATCTTCAGAAATTTTCAGGTCAACATTCCATGGAAAGTTTCTTCCTCTGATGTATTTATGATTACTGGATTGTAATTTATGAGCTACACAAGTTTCATGTTTAGTACTTAATCATTTGGAGTCATTTTGATCAGTTTAATACCAATTGAAAAAGATTTAATGCCATTTCCCCCAAGGTCGAAACTAGTCTTTTTGCATCTGATTTAAGGAAGTTATAACAAACATTAAAAGTTGAATGGTGATGCATATGAGTTAATGTTGATGTCCTTTATATTTCCCATGCTTCCATTCATAAATTTGAGTTGGATTGAGTGCATTTGGGAAGTCATTTTCATCATCTACCCCTAGGGGATTTGAACCGCAATTTACTTGTAAAACTCCATACATTGACCAGATTTCCAAAGTGAGTTGAAGAAGTCATTTGATGGTTAAAAGACACCTATAAACACCATTTTTATGTATTAACATCATTCATACACCTTCTGGTACAATTTGAGATCATTTGGAGCTATTTGAAGCCATCTACCATTGGGGATTTGAACCTCAAATTGCTAGTTAAATTCCATACTTTGTCCAGAATCTTAAAGGGATTTGTAGAAGTATTTTGGTGGTCATATATCATCCTTGAAAATCATATTCAAGTCCTAATATCATTCATATACCTTCTCAGAATATTTGGGAGCATTGGAGCAAATTGGAGACCTAGATATCAAAACTAGTCAAAGGTCGAACTAGGGAAAAAAATGAAAAATTTGCCATTTTAATAAAATTATTAAAAATGGACATTACAGGGTAGGTATGTTTTATTTATGTCCTCATAATACTAACCATTCTATCTCTTTAGCTTCCATGGGAACATATACAACATTGTGGCATCATAGGCTTGGCCACATGAGTGAGAAGGGGATGCAAATTCTCCACTCAAGGAAGTTGCTGCCAGATTTGAAGCACGTAAGTTTGGAATTCTATGAGAACTGTGTTATGGAAAACATAAGAGAGTT
Organism: Larix kaempferi; assembly: GCA_027924585.1. Classification (NCBI taxonomy): domain Eukaryota; kingdom Viridiplantae; phylum Streptophyta; class Pinopsida; order Pinales; family Pinaceae; genus Larix; species Larix kaempferi. The sequence continues at coordinate 4,593,523 of BSBM01001120.1, forward strand.
AAATTTCTCAGGTTTGGGAAACAGAAGAAGAATGAAAAGTTAGAGCTTGTGCATATAGATGTATGGGGACCAGCTCAGGTACAATCTCTTGGTGGCTCTCATTATTATGTTACATTTATTAATGATGCAACTAGGAAAACTTGGTTTATTGCATTAGACATAAATCTGATATCTTTGCTACTTTTAAGAAGTGGAAATCTTTGGTTGAGAATGAGACATGAAAAAGGTTGAAGTGTTTCCGATTTGATAATGGAGGTGAGTACTCCGGCAAAGACTTTGATAGTTACTGTTCATACCATGGGATTCGTAGAGAGAAGATAGTCCCAGGAACACCACAAGAAAATGGCATGTTAGAAAGGATGAATAGAATGATCATGGAGCGTGCAAGGTGTATGAGATTGCATGCAGGGTTGCCCTTACAATTTTGGGGAGATGTTGTAAATACTGTTGTTTATTTAATAAACAGAGGACCTTCAAGTGCTTTGGATGGTGGTATTCCAAAGGAGGCATGGACAGGTAAAAAGGTAAACTACTCATTTATGAGAAATTTTGGTTGTGAAGCATTTGTCCATATTGATAAAGAAAATAGAACAAAGCTTGAAGCTAAATCCAAGAAATGTACCTTTATTGGATATGGGGTTGATGATTTTGGTTATCGCTTATGGGATTATGACAATCACAAAATCATTAGAAGTAGAGATGTCATATTCAATGAAACGGTCATGTATAAAGATCAGTTGCAGGGAAAGAAACAAGAAAAAGAAAACACAAAGCACACAGTACTTGATGAAATTCAAGAAAATGAAGTTTCAAAGGTGCCAAAAAATCAAGAACAACAGCAAGTACCTGAAACTCCTGCAAGTGTAAGAAGATCTACTAGGTTAAGTAGACTCCCCGAACGATACTCTCCTTCAATGCATTATTTATTGATGACTGATGCTGGTGAACCAGAATGTTTTGAAGAAGCAATGTAGGTGGAAACTAGAAAGAAGTGGGAGCAAGGCATGAATGAGGAGATGGACTCATTGATAGGAAACCAGACTTGGGATTTGGTTCAGTTTCCTGCTGGTAAAAGAGCATTGTAGAACAAATGGATTTATAGGTTGAAGGAAGAAGAGGAGGTAAGAAGTGGTACAAGGCCAGACTTGTTGCAAAGGGGTTTACACAAGAGAAAGGTATAGATTTTGATGAAATATTTTCTCCTATTGTTAAGATGACTTCAATTAGGACTATTTTAAGTCTAGTGGCGGTAGAAGATTTGCATCTTGAACAGTTAGATGTAAAAACACCTTTCTCCATGGGGATTTGGAGGAATAGATATATATGCAGCAACCACAAGTGTATGAGATCAAGGGGAAGGAGAATTCGGTATGTAGGTTGAAGAAGAGCTTGTATGGCTTGAAGCAAGCTCTAAGGCAGTGGTATTTAAAATTTGACATGTTTGTGACAGAACAAGGTTATAGTAGATATCATTCTGACCACTGTGTTTTTTTCAAGAGGCTAGATAATGGAAGTTATATTATCTTGTTATTGTATGTGGATGACATGCTTGTTGCAGGGTCTAACATGCAGGATATAAATGTGTTCAAAAGGAAGTTAGCTAATTCATTTACGATGAAGGATTTGGGTGTTGCAAAGCAAATCCTTGATATGAGAATAACAAGAGATAGGAAAAATCGCAAATTGAGATTGTCTCGGGGTGAGTACATACAAAAGGTGTTGGAGAGGTTCAAAATGTAGAATGCAAAACCAGTTAGTACACCTTTGGCTAGCCATTTCAGTCTAAGTAAAGAAATGAGTCCCAAGACACAGGAAGAGACAGATTACATGTCCAAGGTTCCCTATTCATCAGCAATTGGCAGCTTGATGTATGCCATGGTGTGCACAAGACCAAATATTGCACATGCAGTGGGAGTTGTGAGCAGATATATGAACAATCCAGGTAAAGAACATTGGAAGGAAGTACAGTGGATTCTCAGGTATTTGAGAGGTACTACCACTCAAGCATTATGTTTTGGAGGTTTAGACACTGTTCTACAGGGATATGTTGATGCAGATATGGCAGGTGATAAGGATAGCAGGAGGAGTGCCACAAGGTATGTGTTTACTGTAGGTGGAACAACAGTAAGCCGGAATTTGAAACTGCAAAAGGTTGTTGCACTTTCAACAATGGAAGCAGAGTATGTTGCTGTTACAGAGGCTAGTAAAGAGATGATTTGGTTGTAGAGGTTTATGGAGGAATTTGGTAAGAAGAAAAACGATAGCAGGATGTATAGTGACAGCCAGAGTGCCATTCATCTTGCAAAGAACTCAGCATTCCATTCCAGGACTAAATATATATAGCTCAAGTACCATTTCATTCGCTCTGTTCTGGAAGATGAACTGTTGAAGTTGGAGAAGATACATACTAGTCAGAATCCTGCAGACATGTTTACAAAGGTAGTAACCAGAGAGAAACTGAGTTCCTTCTTGGTTTCAGTTGGCTTTCTAGCGTGAAGGTGAAGATGACAAATTTGTCAAGCCCAAGGTCCAGCAAGTGCAACAGCAGTGGAGTTGTTGTGATCAGTCTCCAAGTGGGAGATTGTTAGTTGTGGAGCCTGATCTCCCATATTCAGAGATATTATTATTCAGCCGTGTTTGTACCCCAACTTTATATGATATGCAAAAGGACTGTACACTCACCCCAACGGGGGTTCGAGGGAGAATCCCCCGAAGGAAATTTTTGGGGTTGTTTTACAGGCCCATGGTTTTGGGTAACCCGTGGTATTTTCCCATGGTATTCCCCTTTATAAGAAAGACATTGTAATACGACTAGGGTTGATGTATTAGGTATTATGCATTTTAAATATCTCTGAGATCGTGAAAGAGAGCCCGCGAGACAGTGAAGAGGAAGTGCAGTGGATGTGCTGCAAGTTGTATCCCTTCACTTTGCTGGATGGTATAATAATAAGGACTAGAAATTTCAGGGTGGACATAGCCCATTTTGGGTGAACCACAATATATTGGTGTCTCTCTTGTAATGTTTTTGTGTAATTTGTATTTGAATCTTGTTTATTGTTATTGCTCTGTGATCCTGTTTTTCTAATAGCTATGGTCTTTAAATACATATTCATCTCATCATGGAGTGGTAAGACTCCTTACCATTTAAAATTCTCGTAAGAGCCTATGTTCAAATTAATGTATGGTTTTATGAAAGTAGATCTTTTAGGAGCTAAGGATTTTGGTTCATTTTGTATATGATAAATCATAGAGTACGGAGTAGACCTTGGTATGATTTTGACCCTTCCATTGGAGATTACTTTTTAGGCACATCAATTGAAGAAGTGTGTTATACCTCTTGGCTAATCTAATACAATGGAAACCATTGTTTTTAGTTACTCGTGGGAATGTTATAATGAGTAATACTTTTAAAATAAGATTTCACTATGAACTTAGAATAATCGTATTGCACTCGCATTCTAGATATATGGTTGCATGAATATTTATTGAAGTAAATGGAATACATGTATGCTAAACTATCTTTGTTAAAACGAACCTTATAAATTTAACGGATACTAGTTAGTGCTTTGTAATTGGAGAAATCATTGTGAAGAATATTTCAAAAAAAAAATCGCTAAAATACTAAATTGGATTATCGGGTATGTTACAAAGAGCTTCATCCCAACTTGAATTAGGGAGAGATTACCATGAGTGCCACTTGTCTAACATTTCCTATCCTTCCTCTTCCATCAATTCGAATGGTGGGAATATTAGCTTCCATAACTCCCCTTGTGCGCCGTCTTGGAGGATATTTTTAGCCTTGACATGTCATATAGGTAAGATGTTAGCAATCAGGTCTGATATTTGCCATAAGTGTCATAGAATCTTCATCATTGTTGTCATAGAAGTTAGGGAATCTAGCTCCAAGTGTCACGATACTTCTAAGATGCCTCTTCCTCTTCTATGGGAGTTACTCTTCCACTCTAATTCGACCCTCCTTGATTCGTGCCATAAATAATGCCTCTCCAACTGCCCCAAGAACGTTAGACTCCACCTTGGATTTGAATGGGTGAGAAGAGGATTCCATGTGGCATGGAGAATATTTCCTTGTGCGGGTCCCATACCACCTATGCGCCCTCATGACTAAGTGCCACCTTATTTTCTGATTATTATTCTTTATTTATCCCCTTTAATTTATATTTGTCAATCTAATTTCCATCTGGGGTCTTATAACTCCGTTATTCCAAGTCTAAATGTTTCCACCCCAACCTAGGGAACTAGTAGATTGGTGGAAATTTTCCTTCATCTGATTTATTTGGATGGGGAAATTACAGTCCTCCCCACCCAAGATTGCTTGTCTTCAAGCAATTCCAAATTGGGATGCGGCGAAATTTGTTCCTCTTCCCATGTGGTATCCTCACTTGGAAAATCTTTCCATTGTACCAAATATTCTCTTATGGTTATGCTCCTCAATTTTATTTCTCTTGTTTTCAAAAAAATTTCTGGAATGAGTATGAGTTGTCCTTCATCATCTAATGGAGGAAGTGTTTCTAAAATAGAAATGGGCTGACCAATAGAATTCTTAAGGCATAAAACATGAAACACATTGTGGATTTTTCTACCTTTCGGAAGTTCTATCTCATAAGCTACCTCCCTAAGCTTTCAAATTATCTTATATGGACCATAACCTTGGTTTAAGCTTTTCTGATCCGTTCCCTTTTAAGGTGGTTTGCTTATATGTCTGCAACCTCAAATAAACTAGATCATTCACTTGAAAAGTTCTTTCCTTCCTATGTTGATCTAGATATTGTTTTTTTTTTACTTTGGGCAACCTACAAATTGTCTTTTAAAAGCTTCAAAATCTCTTGACTTTCCTCAACCGAATATTTAGCTTTTGGATCTCCACTATCACCAAAAATGTGATCAACAAAGGTGAGTGCTTCATAACCATAAAGTGCTTTGAAAGGAGACATGCAAATGGACATATGGAAAGTAGTAGTGTAGCAAAACTCACCCAAATGTTGCCATTTAACCCATGCTTTTTGCTGCTCACCAACATAGTTTCTCAAGTACCCCTACAATCATTGGTTCGCCCTTTTTGTTTGGCCATCATTTTGAGGATGATAGCTTATGCTAAGAGTCAATTGAATTCCCACCAATTTGAAGAGTTCTTTCCAAAAAGCACTCATAAATCTGCTATCCCTGTCACTCACAATGTTTTTGGGAAGTCCATGCAATCTGAAAATATCTCTAAAGAATAGCTCAACTACTTTTGAAATAGTAAAAGATGATGTAATAACAAATAAATGAAAAACTTTGGTGAGTCTATCCACCACAACATAAATACAATCCTTACCAAAATCCTTGGGCAAACATGTGATGAATTCCATGGAGATGCTTTCCCACTTTTGTTCTGGAATAGGAAATGGTTGTAAGAGACCAGAAGGATGGGTTTGTTCAACTTTGTTTTGCTGACATATCTTGCATTCATTCACATACTTCATCTTCCTTCAACCCTTTCTAAGAGAACCTTTGTCTTAACTGCCTATATGTTTTAAAGAAACCATGATGGCCTGCTAAAGGAGAATCATGAGCTTCCTTAAAGATATTGTTCTTTAAGTTCGAACCATGAACTAAGCATATTCAGTCTTTATAGTAGATTAGGCCATTCAATTTCTTGTACCTATCATCTCCCTTGACCCCATCTAACAATTTGCAAGCAAATCTATCTTTGGCATATTCTACTATAACACATCTTTCCAATCTTTTGAAATGTCCATAAGGGAAAATGAAGGTCTCCTAGACAATACATCTGCTACAATATTATTCGTCCCTTTTACATATTCACTGTCAAAATCAAAATCTTGAACCTTACTTACCCATTTTTGTTTCCTTTCAATGAGATATTTTTGTGTAAGGAAATGCTTTAAACTGTTATGATCAGTTTTGACCACAAACTTGTTCCCCACCAGATATTGTCTAAACTTGGCCAACGAATGCATGATGGCTAACATTTCCTTGTCATATGGAGTAGATCCTCTCATGTGGCTGCATTTTTCTGCTCTCAAAATCTATGGGGTATTGATTTTTTCTTTAGGACCGCCCCTATGCCTTCCCCTGATGCATCACATTCCAAAACAAATGGTTTATAAAAATCCGGCAATGCAAGTACTGGACAACTACTCATTACCTCTTTCATTCTTTGGAAATACTTTTCAACCTCTTCATCCTATTTGAAATCATTCATTTTGTTCAAATCAGTAAGGGCAGCAGTCAGTTTGGAAAACCCCTTCACAAAATTCCTATATTAAGTGCACATCCCAATAAAGCCTCTCAATTCAGTGATGTTCTTGGGTGATGGCCATTCAAGAATATCCTTTATTTTCTCCAAGTGCACCTTTACCTGATCTTTCCCAATGATGTGCCCAAGATACAAAATTTATGTCAACCCAAACTCACACTTGGACGGCTTAGAAAAAAAATATTGTTCATGCAATATTTTCAATACAAATTCTAAATGGTGCAAATGTTCTTCCCATGTCTTATTGTAAATTAAAACATCATCAAAGAAAACCAAAACAAACTTACGGAGCTGCTTTCAAAATATTGTGTTCATGCATGATTGGAAGGTTGTTGGAGCATTGGTCAAACCAAAAGGCATGACAATAAATTTGAAATGACAATAGTGACATCTGAAAGCGGTTTTCTGCACATCCTCCTCCTTCATTCGAATATGATGGTAACCAGATCTGAGATCAATTTTGGAAAAGAACTTTGCTCCAAATATCTCATCCATGAGCTCATCTATTTGAGGGATGGGATATCTATTATTTATTGTCTTCTTGTTTAAAGTTCTAAAATCAATGCACATCCTTAAGGTTCCATCCTTTTTCATCACCAAGACAACTGAAGAAGCATAGGGACTTGAGCTTGGTCTAATGAGCCCCAATTCCGAAGAAGCATAGGGACTTGAGCTTGGTCTAATGAGCCCCAATTCCAATAGTTCTTTTAATAGCCTTCTCAATCTCATCCCTGAACCTTTTTGGCTGTCTATATGGCGGTATTTGGATAGGTGAAGTACCTACCTCCAAAACAATGGTATGCTCAACTCCTCTATCAGGTGGCCTTCCAGGGGGGAGGTCTCCAAAAACCCTTTCATACTTTTGTAGCAGCTACCTTATCTCCCTTGGGCGTTCTACAATATTTATGTTTGGTTTGGGGGAAGTGATGAAACATTCTGCATCCCATTGAATGTCCCCATGTCTCAATATGGACCTCATACTGTGGGAAGAAACCACTTCGTTAGGATAGGTGTGCATTCCTCTCACTAACCTTTGTTTTCCTTCCGAATCCTTGAACTTCATTTCAGATATTTGGTAGTTCACTGTATGTTCTCCTATAGAGTATAACCATTGTACTCCCAAAACCACATTTGTATCAGCAACATCCACCACATAGAAGCTATCAGAAAATGTGTAATTTCCTATGGTAAGTTGTAGCTTTGGAATCCATGTGTTGCATTCCATAGAATTGTTACCTGGCATGATGACTATGAACCCTTCGAATGATCCAGTAGGTAAATTTATCCTCTCCACCAAGGATGCATCAATGAAGTTATGAGTTTCTCCTCCATCTACCAATACCGAAACTTGCTACCCTTGTACCACTCCCTTGCATCGAATGGTGTGAAAACGAGGCACTCCTGAAAGCAATGCCATTCTCCCTTTTTCGGGTGATGTCCCTCTTCTTGGGATGAAATTTTTCTTCTTCCTCCATGTCCCCTTCATCATCAGAAAATAATTCAATGAATTGTGCTTTCCCATTAGCACATTTATGCCTTGGTACCCATGGTTGAAAACATGTGTAACATAGTTTCTTTCTTCTGAGTTCTTCCTTTCTTGGTCCCTTTTTCTTTTCCTTCCCAAATGAATATGTTTGCCATGGTCTCTTGTCAAATCTGGACTTATGAGGAAAATTGGGCTTGGGAGGATACTTTGTGTTGGGTAGCACATTTTGCAAATCTCTTTCCAAATTTATGGCATCTTTTAATAAAGTAGGCTTGTGAGATTTAACTAAACCTTTCAAATGTTCAACCAATCATTCAGTAAAGATAAATACCAATCGAACCATATATACATCAGCCACCATAACTGATAGTTTTTGGAATTCCAACATGTACTCCTCAGGGGTTCCAGTTTGCTTCAATTGTGCTAGTTCCTTGAAAGTCATTTCATGGTATTTTTTCTCAAATATTTCCACTAACTTGTTAACAAACTCTTCATATGATTTGACCTTATCATGTCCCAAGTTTTTGAGTCCATGGAACCACTAATCATTTGCGTCTCCCTCAAGATGCAGAATAGCCATTTTTAAAGCATCCTCTTCAACCATTGGATTATGTTGAAAATATACATCTAACTTGTGTACCCAAGTATTTGCAAAAATTTGGGATGAGCCATCAAAGGTAGTAAGGGGAATTTTACCTATGGCATAATTCAATTCTTTGTTTTGGAAAGGAGTTTTGTTACCTCCCTCGTTTTGAGCTTGTTTGAGAAAGTAAAGAATTGATCAAATTGTAAGGTCCTCCTACAATCTTCACTCAATTGTTGCCATTCTGCTAGAACTTCTCGCATTCCATATTAGGTGTTAAGATCCTCTTTGGACTCAAGAAACTTGGGTGTGGTGGTTGTTTTTGAGCTTTGTAATTCATTGGGTTGGTTGTGAGGCCCTGTCTTTGAGAAAACTTTTTCACCTAATGCCTTCTTTTCCTCGAAAGGGGAACTACTGTTGCCTCCTATTGCCAATTTGCTTCCAATTTGACTAGCCATAAATTCGAACCCTTGCATTATTTTCCTTTTCATGTCCTCAAAAAATGGCTTCATGAATTTCCTAAACTCTTCTTTCTCCTCCATCTCTGAGGTTCCTTTCTCATCCTTAGCCTTAGTCTTAACAAAGTGCACCTCTTCTCCTGCTTATTCCTCTTCACCAAAGGTAATTTAAGTTTCAGTTTCTAAGGGTGGGGGATTCCTTCTTGACCACATAAATGGTCACCCAAATCAGGTTCAAGGACCATGCTCTGATACCACTGTAATATTCCTCTAAAGGAAAGTGCTTGGGTTCACCTTGTTTCGACTCTCGGGGTGTAGTTCACAACTGGTTTCAAACACCTCCAAATGTTTTTGAATTTGGGGAGGAAGGTCTTGAAGGGGAATAGGACACATTAAAACATATATCAAACACCCAAAAAAATTATATACCCATCCATGGTCTTCAATTTGAAAGGAAATAAGTTTTGGGACAAGACTAGTTAATTTGAGAAGTGGAAATCCCCCCTAGGCCTTCCATTAAATGCTCTTCTAAACACTGTATGAGCTTCACTAATTCTTGGTATGAGACTTGGATCTATTAGAGGACATTAAGGATAGTACGTGTGCAATATTATATTTGGTTTTAGGGTCGAATAGGTATCCCAATGAACAACATCTTCTAGAGTCTAGAATTTGTGGTGAAAATGGTGTACAAGGAGTCTTGAATTTAGTCATAAACCATAGTGACACTTCAGGGGTCTGCAAACATCATTTGGTCCATCAAATTAAATTCATATACAATTCATAATATGGATAAATATATCAGAAAACTCTGATACAAAACAGGTACAACATCATTCCAAAATCACTATGCAAATGCTATGGGGAAAATGGCTCGAATCTCATTCTTGATTGGAAATATCACTTGAAGTACATGGTGTTTTGAGATGTGGCTATCATGATATTATGATTACATAGATATTAAGAAACTAACATGTCCATGAATTCAAAATAACAATCCTCCAGTAACTATTTGCAACAAGAAGTGTGTCCTTGCACATTTACATGACATTGAGAGAAAGATAGTAGAATAGGCATAGAGAAGAATGAGAGAAGATGAACTCGAACTCAGTTGGGGTTTGAACCTGCATCAAAAAATATCCATGAATCCCTGATGAGAGGTATTAATGGCCTCTCCATCAACCAAATTGGATGGGAATCTTGCACCCTCAAAATTGGTTCTAAGGCAGGGAGGATGAACATCCATCGTGCAAGGACAAGCTAAGCTCTCCAAAATTTTCCAAAATGAGAAATGATCAAAATATCCTATCCTTCTTTATTATTTTCATTTATTAACCTCCAAAGGCCTGTGTGTCTCGAATTCCCTTCAAGAGCTTCATCCCAACTCGAATTAGGGAGAGATTCCCATGAGTTCCACTTGTCTAACATTTCCTAGACTTCCTCTTCCATCAATTCGAATGGGGGGAATCTTGGCTGCCATAACTCCCCTTGTGCGTCCTCTTGGATGATATTTTTAGCCCTGACATGTCATATAGGTCAGATGTTAGAAATTAGGTCTGATCTTTGTCATAAGTGTCATAGAATGTTCATCATTGTTGTCATCGAAGTTAGGGAATCTAGCTCCAAGTGTCACAATACTTCTAAGATGCCTCTTCCTCTTCCATGGGAGCTACTCTTCCACTCTAATTCGACCTTCCTTGATTCATGGCATGAATAATACTTCTCCAACTCCCCCAACAACGTTAGACTCCACCTTGGATTTGAATGGGTGAGAGTAGGATTCCATGTGGCATGGAGAATCTTGCCTTGTGTGGGTACCACGCCACCTATGTGCCCTCATGACCAAGTTCGACCTTATTTTTTGATTATTATTATTTAATTATCCCCTTTAATGCATATCTTTCAATCTAATGTGCATTTCGGGTCTTATAGCTCCCTTTTTCCAAGACTAAATGTTTCCACCCCAACCTAGGGAACTAGTAGATTGGTGGAAATTTCCCTTCATGTGATTTATTTGGATTGGGACATTACAGTTTATGGAACTTGAGATCAAGAAGGTTCAATTAGGGCTTAATAAATACCTTGTTTACCCCACATGGATGGGTCCAAATCTATTTTCAGTGGACAAATCCTACCCATGACACATGTATCCAACTCAAAGGCTTGCATAGAACCCCTACAAAGGACTAATGTGATGGTATAGGAAATCATTTAAGGATCTTGATCCTAAAAAGATTCAACAATGTCCTTGAGGCACTTGTTTTCCTTCCTCAACCATGTTCAAGTCCATGTAACCCATCCTCAATGTGAAAAATATCTTAATGACATTTATATCCAACCTTGATGCCAAAGGCCCCTAAGAGATGGTTTTTGTTGTATTTTGTAGGTGTTGTCTCTGCTACTTGTTATCCATGCATAGCTACGATTTATCCATGCATCAACAACTAATTATTTTTTATATTCTTTTTTGTAATGATTTATTTCAAATTTGGGATGATGACCATAAATCAATATGGATAGTACACTTGTCTCATCCTTCTGCAATTTAGGAAAAGCTTAAAACACTCTAAATTCTAAAATATAAACACCTATGGTGTAATTAATCAGTATCCTATGTATGTGCATGGAGGTAGATCCTTCAAAATGCGCACAACTTGACTAGAAGAAGCATTACAACATCATAGTGGGTATAGTTCATGACCTTCTTTATCTTTAGTAGGATTCTCAACTGTGGATTTTCCATTGGGATATTAAAGCAAGCAACATTTTGTTGGACCAGAAACTGAATTCTAAGATAGCATATTTCGGCTTAGCAAAAATTCTTCACATGATGAGACTCACATCACTCGAGGAGTTGTTGGAAGTTAATAATATTTCAATGCAATCATCACTCTCACACACGGTCAACACGTTTTAATAATTAAAAATTCATGTGTTTTACTATATGTGTTGAGCATTGGTTGTCAACTAAAGATGATGTCAATTGTTTGACTGTCAAATAATTTAGTCTGAGTCATTGATATCAACTGGAGTGAAAGTGGATATAGTATTACTGGACAAGTATGAACACGTATATGGAATCCACTTTGAAGTGGTATATGTGCAAGATGAAGAAGAACATGAATACCATAAGTATATGTGCAAATGGTGAAGGTTACAGATATGTATGCAACTTTGGAGTATATCTAGAAGTGCATTTCAGTATGAAGATGTGTGTCCAAGGATATATCATGCATGAAAAGTTTGAAGAAATAAATAAGAAGATACATCGTGCAAATCCAATTCAAGAAAGAACACAAGTAATGTATCCTACAACATGGGGTCCTTGCGTAGATATCAGTATACCAAGTCATACTCTCTCATAAAAACAATCAAAGGAGTTGGTTGGAAAATGGTACATGTGCACACAAATCCAAGGAATTGGTTGAGAAAATGGTACAAGTGTGCAAGTTTGTTGAAGGAAGTCTCTGGAATGCGCAAGCAATCCTGAGCATTGGTTGGAAGTGCGCAAGTGGTAAATGGTCAGAGAATACTGAAAGTGCGCACAAGTTCCTAGAAGGGTATAGTGGTTGAAAACCATCTATGTGCAAATTCCACAACAGACTATACAGCAGGTGTGCAAGTCCCACAAAGGATGAGAAAGCAAAGGTCAAAGACCCACTTGGAATAAGTTGGAGTATGTGCAGATCCCGCAAAGTATTATTATCGCAAGGGCACATTACCCACAAGGGTTAGTATAGAAAAGGTCATAGACACATCAAGTTGAAGTGTAATATTGCACACATACCGTAAGGCAATGGTACATTAAGAGCGCAAAGGTACACCACTAAGGTGTAAAGTAACACTATGTAGTGGACCTTGAGGGTGCTTGATACATCAAAGATGACACATCAATAGCTCAGATGATGACACGTGGCATATGCACAATCCGTGAAGTATGGAAGAAAGGATGCCACAACCAACTTGTGAACATGCAATCCGTGCAGGACTTGTATAAATAGAGATGCAAGTTGGAGATTCGAAGTAATCTTGATGGCGAGAGCATAAGAGATTTGGGTGCAAGTTTCAATTTTTTTTCAGGGAATCAAGGGGCTTGTGGATAGAACAAAATGATCTAGCGAAGAGTTGAATGTGTAATATCCCTAATTTGAAAAATTACTCCATTTTGGCCAATTTTCAAACATTGGACTAGTGAAACCCAAATTGTCCCAAATGATCCCAAATGCTTTCAAATTATGTATGGAGGGGATTGAGGGGTCTTAATACATCCTAATTCATATATAAGACACTCAGAAATTCATTAGAAACATTCAGGGATTTCATTTCTCAAGGAGGAAGGAAGGGGACAAATACTAGGTGAATTCGATGGTTAAAATCTGCACTAGTCTATGAACTTTTTGGCCTTCTTGTAGATTGTACAACCTTCCCTATTTTATGAAAAAATACTTGTATTTGATAGAGGACCTCAAGGGAAAAAAAATCCAGCATTAACATAGGTTTTAGGGTCTACTATAACTCCCATAAAACATAATGTTGCGAGACATAGGAATTGTGAGAAAATTGCTAAGAATGGACATGAGATTTGTTGCACAATATTTAATCAAAACTCAAAGTGTCTGCACATATTGTTTTGGTAATCAAGATTACATCATAATAATCATGAAAATCAGCAAAAACTAAGAGAAATTCTGATCTAAAACAGATACAAAAGCACTCCAAAATCTCCATGTGAATATATAGGGGAGACTAGCTCGAATCACAAGTTTGCTTGGAAATATTACATGAAAGGTATGGAATTTCAAGCTATGCTCCAATGTGCAGATAATTACACTGATATACATCAAATAACATAACCATAGAGTCAAAATATCATTCTCCACAAACTTTATGCAACTATGAGTGCGCCATCACACATGAACATGGACATTGAGAGAGTATTGAGAGAAAGATAGTGGAGAAACAAGGTAGAAGATGAACTCAAACTAAAAGGGGACTCGAAACTGCATCAAAACATCTCCATTAAGATCTGTTGAGAGGTATAAATGGATTCTCCTCCAACCAACTTGGACAAGTATCTTTCACTTTCAAAATTGATTCTAAGGCAGGGAGGATGAACATCCACCATGCAAGGACAAGCTAAGCTCTCAAAGACCGCAAATAAAAAATTATCCAAAGGTTGCTCTCCTTTGTGATCCTCATCTCTTATTAACCTCCAATGGAATCCATAGCTCGAATTACCTCCAACAGTCTTCACTCAACTCGATTTAGGGAGATATTTTCATAGAAGACACTTCTCCACTTCTTTCTTGCATTCCTCTTCCCCCAATTCAACTGGGGAATCTTGGATGACCATAACACCCCCTATGTGACCTCTTGGTGGTTATTTTTATCCTTGATATGTCAAATGTTTCATAGGCCTACAATCAGGTCTTTTTTTGTCATATTTGTCATAGATTCTCCATCATTTTTGTCATAGATGCGTGGGAATCTAGCTACAAGTGTCACAACTTCTCTATGATGCCTCTTCCTCTTCCACTCCAATTCAACCCTCCTAGATTCATGTCATGAATAATTCCTCTTCAACTCCCCCAAGTACATTAACCTCCACCTTGGACTCGAATTGGTGAGAGAATTATGCCAAGTGTAGTGGGGAATCTTGCCACATATGGGTCCCACAATCTCTTATGTTCCCTCATGATCCAATGCCACCTTATTTTATTTTTTATTATTATTTATTTGACCCATTTAATGTGAATTTGTAAGTCTAAGGTCATTTTGGGTCTTATATCTCCCTTATTCCAAATTTTGATGCTTCCACCCCCAACCTAGGGAAATATAAGTAAGTTAGTGGAATTTTTTCTCCATGATAGTTTATTTGGATGGGGACATTACAAACTTTAAATTGTGGATTTACTCTTCATGTGACCCACCTTATCCATTTGGCTCTAATTCTACATTATTACTAACTGGGACATCATGCTTGGTACTTATTTGACCCTTAGCACCAATTTGACAAACTATCATGAACATGGCCACGTGGATTAGGCCATTGTGATCCAATGTAAAATTTGGGGACATGACATAATGCGCACATGCAGCACAATGAAGTCTTGATGATGTGCAAAATGATGCAATAGATCTATGATAGAAGCACGAATACTAAAAGGAAGAAATACTGAATTATGCGCAAGAGCTTGATGTTTTAAATGACAGTATTACAATAAGCACGTCGATAGTCACAAATATTGTAGAGACAGGAGCGCAGAGACAAAACTGAATTTTATCAGATATTGCGTAGATGTCTAGCTGATGCATATGAGCAGAAGTGAAAGTGTGTGAAGTTGAGAACTCCATCTAATGCGCAACGACAGAACATTAGCAAGATCCAATAGGCGCATCATGATGTAGATGATCTGAGACAAGTGCAGTAAACATAACAAACAGATCATTTGATGCATAGGACGTTGCATATTATTTGAGAAACTGTAGCATATAAATAGAAAAGACACATCAGAAAGTGCGCAGTTCCATCTGTTATTAGTGCTTCATTTCATAAAAACAAATTTTCAATTGAAATCACAATATCATTTGGTCATTGCAGTCATGCAAAGAAGAATGCTGAGATAATGAGAGACGTAGATTATAGAGTCAACGAAGCACACAATACATGAAGTAAGCCATCGACAAAAGTGTGATTTGAGAGGAATGAGAAGTCAAGTGATGTATGCAGCCCAGTGATAGAGTACAGTCTGCATACGAAGGTAGCACACAGTAGAATTGTCATCAGAAGATATGAAGAAGTGCGTAGAGTTGAACTTTAGTAAGAATACAACATACATTGGACAAAAGGGTAGAAGGACGGGGAAAGGAGACAGGGAGTTGAATCTTTCTTCAGGTTGGTGCCTGTAAAAAAAAGAGAGAGGGGGTCGGTGCCTCCTTCTAGTCGGTGCAAGAGAAACACAAGGATTTGAAGCTTGCTTCAGGTCGGTGCTTATAAAACCATGGGGTTGGTGCCTCCTTCTAGTTGGTGTTGGTAAACACAAGAAGTTGGTACTTCCTTGAATGTATTATTTCTGATTATAAAGAAGCATTCTGTGGTTTTCTCCTGTCTGGGTTTCCACGTAAAAATATTGTGTGTTATGTGTTGTTTATGTGGTGCATATATGTGTGGATGTTTATTTACTAATGCCTAACATGATGTAAATATTAAGTAAAGGCTAATATCTAAACAAAGGTAAAAACTACTAATAACCATGCCTCCCATTGGAGCAACTCTTTGGGCACCCAAAGAGGGCTTGGGGAGGAGTGGAGCTTTTCCCTGCATCTCAAAGGGGCATGGCACAACAAAGTGAAAAAATAAACATTTAAAAAATAAATATGAAAAAACCAAAATGAGAAAACAGATTATTTTTTTTTCGAAAAAGTATAAAAATTATAAATTTTATGAACAACAATTTCAAAACAATTTTTTTAACAAAATGTAAACAAAATTTTAAAAAATATTAATAATATATATATATATATATATATATATATATATATATATATATATATATATATAATCCAATTAAAAAATACCTAAAAATATTAGAACAAAAACAAATTTTTAAAAACATTTAAAACTTAAAAAAAAAATTAAAAAAACTTAAAAAAAACAATTTTAAAAACTTAAAAAAAACAATTTTAAAAAAAATTAAAAATTTTAAAGAAAACAAATTATAAAAACTTAAAAAAAAACATTTTTAAAATAATTTAAAATTAAAAAAAAAAAAAAAATTCTCACCTATCTACCACCAGCCCCTCTCCCTCCTCCCCTCCCCCCACTCCCCTTTTCCCTCCTACCCACCTCCCCCTCCTCCTCCTTCTCCCCTTCCCCTCTCATATGTCCCCATCCCCCTTCCGCATCCTCCTCCCTTTCCCCTCTCCCCTTCCCCTCCCCATCCCCATCCCCCTACCCCTCCACACTCTCCCCCTACCCATCCCCCCTTGGCCAATGGGTGCAGGAGGGAGCAATGGACTGCCACCTTGGGAGGCCCATTGGGTGCAGGAGGGTCGGCGGCGTCGCTCCCTCATGTGCACAAAGGGTCGCCTTGGGTGCACAAGGGAGCGGCGCCGCCGCTTCCTGATGTGCCCAAAGGTTTTCCAGGGGGGTTGGGTAGGGGGAGAGCGTAGAGGGGGGTGGGAACGGGGAGGGAGGGAAGGGGAATGGGAGAGGTGATAGGGAGGAGGACGAGGGATGTAGAGTGGGGCGGGGGGGGTGATGGGGGGAGGGAGTAGGATGGGGGAGGAGGGGAGAGGTGAATGGGGAAGGGAGGGAGATGGAGGATTGGGGTGAGAGGAGGAGGGAGAGGGGGGGGAGGTGTTAGGGTTTTTTTGGTTTGTTTTTTATTTTAAAATTTTTAAAGTGTTTTAAAAAAAAAAAAAATTATAATTTATATTTGTTTTTTAAAATGTTTTTTTTTTAATTTAAAAATTTGTTTTAAAACGATTTATTTTTAAAGTTTTATAATTTATTTTTTATAAAGTAAAAACAAACAAAAAACCTTTTTGGAAAAGATTTTTAATCTTGTTTCTTTTTTATTATGAATATTATTAGAAATTCTTTTAGTTTATGTAGAAAGAGTGGTGAAATAATTTCTTGAATAATTTGTGTTAAACAGAGTGCAAGTTTTATATAACATTACTAAGAGATTTAATAAATACAATTTTAAATTATGACAAAATGATATAATAATGCCATTTTTTGAAAAAGTGTGCTATCGGTAGCATTAGTTTTTAATTTAGGGATTGATTTTTAAAAAAAATTAAACAACAATAAGTATTGTTTTGGTCCATGGCTATATTTTTAACCACAAAAAAAATGGTGCTACTGATAGCACCACTTTTAGATTCGAGCTTGTTTTTTGGTGTTTTTTATGCAAAAAATATGAGTTTTATGGCTAGAGTTCTCGTTTTGAGTTTAAAATTCTTGTCAAGTTGTATAACTTCTTTTTATTCATAGTGTCCTGTGTAGTAGGTCATAAGGTTGCACATCTTATCAAAAATCTTGTTAGATGGGACATGCTAAATGTGCAATGGAATGACATTATTGGAGAAATGCATACATGTGACTAATGAGCATGAACTTGGGAGGCAGGAGGTAAACTTGCAGTCATTCAAATGTCACATATGATATTAACGGAGGGAATGATAGAAAATATATATAGTTGATCACTTCTGAGCTTAGTAATGAGTTATTGAATACTATTTT
The DNA here is from genome assembly GCA_027924585.1 of Larix kaempferi. Classification (NCBI taxonomy): domain Eukaryota; kingdom Viridiplantae; phylum Streptophyta; class Pinopsida; order Pinales; family Pinaceae; genus Larix; species Larix kaempferi. The sequence continues at coordinate 4,611,580 of BSBM01001120.1, forward strand.
GTCTTCGGATTGCAATTTCATATGTAACAATATGCTGATATATGTCTTTATTGTTGATCCACCAGGTACGGGTTTGTGACTTCATGGAGGGATTAATAGAAAAGACACAACAATATGTAAAGCATGTACATGTGGCTCGTTGGAAAGATGAGCACTTTAGAACATGCAGGGATACATTTCCCATTTAGACTATCTTATTAGTGGTCAATTTTGTAGAAAACTACACCCTTCAACCGCAAAACTAGATTCAGAGTCAATACTATCACTCAGATCGGGTCAACATAATGGTCCATATCACCTATAGACATGGGGCAGATAGTACTAAAGACAACAGAGTTATATTGAAGGAGTATCACTTCTACATAAGTGATGATAGGTGTCACAACTTGGATTTTGTACAACATAGTTTTCAAATGTTCTACAATCACTTGAAGGATAACAGTATACAGATGGAACAACATTGGGTTTGGTCTAACGGTTGTGCAGGGCAATTCAAAAATTCTTGTGTCTTCCAATGGTTGTGTATGCTCCACAAAAGGCACACGATGCCACATATTTGGAACTATTTTGAGATCAGACATGGAAAATGTGAACATGATGGAGTAGGTGTGTGCATCAAGACTGCATTATGTAGGAAATAAATGAATTTCACAAATGTATCACTCATCCGAGATGCAAAGACCATTATTGAATGGTGTTCTTTAGTCATGGGGGAGGGAGCAAGAAGGCATGAATATCAGTCAACCAAGAAAGAACATGTACATAGATATTTTTGGGAGGTGGTGGATGTAGATCGATCACAGTTGTACGAGTGCAAGAACGTCCAGGGAACTTGTGCATTGCATTCATTTAGAACGTCAGAAAATTCTATACTTGAAATGTGGACAAGGAAACTCTCTTGCTTTTGTTCTTCATGCAGTGGTGGTGAATGGGACTCATGTGAATCCACGGATTGCGTTGATAGTTGGGACCGTGTATCACTCCCAATCGGTCGACATATAGCTATAGAATTATCCCAGTTGGAGGAGGATTAAACAAGCATTTCAGCAAACTACGACCACATATCAAATCTCGTATAACCAAGTTCGATTAATATTTTGAAAATTTTGAAAATTTTGACAACTTGTTGTGTCTAGTTAGTTGACTCAAATGTTGGCACTATTTTTTTTGTAGGGCACATATACGCAGTGGTTGCCCCAAGATGTAATGCATAGTGCACTAATTATTGGCTGACACATTGCTTGGAGGGGAGTCAGACCCTCAATGTCTCATTAAGGGACTCTGAGGCCAATGATTTTCTGATTGGGTCGATGGTTATCCAAAGAGAGTATTTGAACCAGATTTCCCACTCACATGTTAGAAAATGGTATGTATTTGAAGATTATAGATCAGGTCAGATTGCATACCATTACACACACTTAGTTCTTGGCACAAACCTCCATCTATAAACAATGCCAATGAAGAAATCATCAAAGGCACGATACTTATTTCTTAACTCCGAGCACGAGAGGTTTAAGGAGATCGTTGGTATTAGAGATGATCCCGATGGTATAGTTGAATTACCATAGGTAGGTAACTGGTATGCGGTTTGCATGTTATATTGTGTTTTTATGTTTTACATGTATGTTATGATTTTGTTTTATGGTCTCATTGATTATTGACATTAATATTTTGACTATTGCAACTAGACATTGACAGCTTGATTGATTGATAATTTGCATAAGCTTCATTATGGATCCTAAATTGATAAATTGCACAATCTTTGTCATGGATCCTAAGTACGCCATGAGATCTGCATCCTTGTGCCCATTCTCACCACCCCCATGCCTATTTGCACCATGAATATCACCACCACCTTCCTCCTGCCCATGTTGTCACCATCACCATCCCCTTCTTCACCATAACATTCTCATCCATCATCCACACAAATATAACGGTTAGATACCTAATTTAGAAACATAGAAACCTAATCTAGCCTTATAAATGTAATATACCCTAGAAAAACAAATATAACCCTAGCAACCTAATTTATATGAATCTAAACCTAATCTCTCCCCAGAAACCTCCATCACTATTTGAATCCAAACCTTTATGCTACAAATATGCACAAGAGTCCAAAAAACCCTAGTTTGTATTTTAAACCCCTAGCCTATAAACCCTAGCATATAAATTAATTTGAATTCTAATCCCTAGAAACCCTAGTTTGTAGCATAAACCCTAGTTTGTGTTCAAAATCCTTAGAAACATCCATCGCCATTTGAATCCAAACCATTGTGCTACAAATATGCACAAGTGTCCAAAAAACCCTAGTTTGTGCATTCATGTGCATCCATTTGAATCCAAACCATTGTGCTACAAATATGCACAAGAGTCCAAAAAACCCTAGTTTGTGCATTCATGTGCATCCAATTGAATCCACACCATTGTGCAGAACTATTCAAAAGAGTAAAAAAAACATCATGATGCAACTATATATGCATGCCAAAAAATATTGTTATATTCATGTGCATCCATTTGAATCCATACCATTGTGCTACAAAGATGGACAAGAGTAAAAAAACCCTAGTTTGTGCATTCATGTGTATCCATTTGAATCCACACCATTGTGCACAATTATGCACAAGAGTAACAAAATATTCATGATGCAACTATACATGCATGCCAAAAATTATTTCATGTGCATCCATTTGATTCCATACCATTGTGCTACAAAGATGCATAAGAGTCCAAAAAAACCCTAGTTTGTGCATTCAAGTAAATTATTGACTAGTTTATGCCAACAGATACATGAACAAATTATTAATCATTGAAGTAAATTATTGACTATATTTTTTTAATAGTTTTATTTTTAATTCCAATGACACTAGTGGACATATCATGCAATTCAAGAAAAAAACATTTCATTTGGGTTAGAGTTGAACAAATAAATTATTATCCATTTCTGTTTAGTGCTTTTTCTTTTCATTCCAATGATATTATTATATATTTGAAAAAAAAATATTTCATTCATATTAGTACCCCTATCCTATAAACCCTAGTTTGTACTCTAAACCCTTATCCTAGAAATCGTAGCCTATAAATCCTAGTCTATAAACCCTAGAGCGAAGCCTATAAACCGTAGTTTGTATCCTGAGCCCTAATTCAAATCCCAATCACTAGAAACCCTAGTTTGTAGACTAAAGCCTAATTTGAATTCTAATCCCTATAAACCCTAGTTTGTGTTCAAAATCCTTAGAAACCTTCATCATCATTTGAATCCACACCATTGTGCTACAAAGATGCATAAGAGTCCAAAAAAACCTAGTATGTGCATTCATGTGCATCCATTTGAACCCACACCATTGTGCACAATTATGCACAAGAGAAAAAAAATCTTTGTGATGCAACTATACATGCATGCCAAAAATATTCTTGTATTCATGTGCATCCATTTGAATCCACACCATTGTGCTACATCGTGATGAAACTATATATTCATGCCAAAAAATATTCGTATATTCATGTGCATTCATTTGAATCCAAACCATTATGCTACAAATATAAACAAGATTCCAAAAAACCCTAGTTCATGCATTCATGTGGATCCGTAAGAATCCAAACCATTATAGTGCACATGTATGCACAAGAGTCAAACAATTCATGCTACTACTATATATGCATGCCAAAAATATCCATATATTCATGTGCATCCATTTGTATCTAAGCCATTGTTCTACAGACATGTACAAGAGTCCAAGAAACCCTAGCTTCTACTCTAAACCCCTATCCTAGAAATCCTAGCCTATAAACCCTAGAGCAAAGCCTATAAACCCTATTTTTTAGCCTAAACATCTATATTTGAATCTCGGACATCTCAAACATCTATAGTTAAATCTTGAATGTCTCAAACATCTATAGTTAAATCTCGAATGTCTCAAACATCTATATTTGAGATCTACCTAGAATATGTAACCTTGAATAATTGCATTAGATTATTTCTATTATTATTAAAAAACCTAAGGGCAATGGGAGCATATAAGTTTGGTGTTCCTCAAACGTTGAACATCAATTTTAGTATCCATTTGAAATCAATGGGATCTACCAAACTTGGAGGTCTTCAAAACACCAATTTTTCCTTGAACCCCACTCTATATCACTAGATCAAATTCATTATTGGCCAATGAGTCAATTATCACACTTTTTTTTGTTTAATGTATTTGGAGCGTATGTCATATGCAAAGTATCAATTCAAATCATTAATAAGTTGAAGGGGTGGTAGAAATTACCCTTTCAAAATATGAGTATAGTAAGGGACTTTGCATCTATTGCACAAAGGGGTCAACTTTGCAAATTCCTTGACAGGGAACTTGTGGTTAGTGTTTCCAAGTGGAACCTTCCTAGACACACTTACAGGACCTCCCAGAACCTAGTTTTGTTGCAGGGTTGGAATTCTATGCCCTGGGTATGGATTCAATAGGTGTCACTGAAAGCCTTTAGGGTGCAAGTTGTGACATGCCATAGAATGGTGATCGTGGCTCGGATCGATGAACCATAGACTATTGGATTCAAGACATCGAATTGATGTTAGTGATACCCCTCTCCTCTGCTTCCAAGGCCTAGATATTGCCTTATAGGATGATTTTGGAAACTAGGGTTTTACTTAGTAAGGGTTTATGCTTTTTTTGCACAAAGGGTTCAACTTTGCAAATTCCTTGACCGATAAATTTTGTTTAGTGTTCACACATGGAACCTTCCTAGAGACACTTGTAGGAGTTCATGAAACCTATTTTTTTGCAGGGTTGGAATTCTATGCCCCTGGTAGGTATTCAACAAGTGTCCTTGAAATCCTTTAGGGTGCGAGTTGTAACGGTACATAGAATGGTGACCATCGATCGGATCGACAAACCATTGACTATGTTGGATTTGGGACATCAGGATAGTGATAGGGGCGCCCCTCTCTTCTGGGTCCATGGCACAAAGATCATCTTCTAGGTCGATTTTGGAAACTAAGGTTTTGCTCAATAATAATAAACTTTGTAATTATTGCACATAGGGGTCAACTTTGAAAATTCCTCGACTGGGAACTTGTGGCTAGAATTCCCACATGGAACCTTCCTAGACACAATTGTAGGACCTCCAAGAACCCAGTTTTGTTGCACGGTTGGAATTATATGCCCTCGATATGGATTCAATAGGTGTCCTTGAAAGCCTTTAGGGTGCGAGTTGTAATGGGCCATAGAATGGTGACCGTGGCTCAGATCGATGAATCGTCGTCCCTGTTGGATTCAGGACATCAAGATAGTGCTAGGGGTGCCCCTCTATTCTGGGTCCATGTAACATAGATAATTTTCTAGGCTGATTTTGGAAACTAGGGTTTCACTCAGTAAGGGACTTTGCAATTATTAAGGGACTTTGCAATTATTGGACATAGGGGTCAACTTTGCAATTTCCTCGATCAAGAACTTGTGGCTAGCAATCCCATGTGGAACCTTCCTAAACACACTTGCAGGACCTCCCGGAACCTAGTTTTGTTGCAGGGTTGGAATTCTATGCCCCTGGTAGGGATTGAACAGGTGTCCCTGAGAGCCCTTAGGGTGCGAGTTGTAACGTGACATAGAATGGTGACTGTAGCTCAGATCAAGAACCATTGAATCCATTGGATTCAGAAAATAAGGATAGTTCTAGGGGTGCCCCTCTCTTCTGGGTTCCATCAAACAAAGATCGTTTTCTAGGCCAATTTTGGAAACTAGGGCTTCGCTCAGTAAGGGACGTTGAAATTATTGCACATAGGGCTCAACTTTGCAAATTCCTCGACTAGGAACTCATGGCTAGCATTCTCACATGGAACCTTCCTAGACACACTTGCAGGACCTCCTAGAACCTAATTTTGTTGCAGGGTTGGAATTCTATGCCCTGGGTAGGGATTCAACAAGTGTCCCTAAAAGTCCTTAGGGTGCAAGTTGTAATGGGCCATAGAATGGTGACCGTGGCTCGGATCGATGAACCGTCGACTCTGTTGGATTCATGAAATCGAATTGATGCTAGTGTTACCCCTCTCCTATAGGTCCAAGTCCTAGAGATTTCCTTCTAGGATGATTTTGGAAACTAGGGTTTCGATCAATAAGGGTCTATGTATTTTTTTCACAAAGGGGTCAAATTTGCAGTATTTTGATTTTGATTGTATAACTAAACATTCAAGGAATGCCACTCAAATCCACCACATTGCGTTATTAATAGATTGTTATGTCCTTAGTGTGCCACATCATTTGACATGTCCTTAGTGTTCCACTATATTTGTTGTTGGGCCTATTGTTTTGGAGGTACCATTTTTGAAGCAATAGTTTTGGTATGAACGAAGACAAAGTGGAACCAGTTCGGCGATGCAGTCAACTCCGACGAAGCGGCCAGGAAATGGGGAAAATGGTCATGTTGATCGCGTCAAAGTTCAAAGTTGAGTCAGTTAGTTAGAATTGGTCCATATTGTAATAATGTGCCAGTTAGGAAGTTAGTAGGTTAGTGGGAGCGGGGAAGGCTTAGTGCACCCTATAAATATGTATTGAGAGGGAAGTTTTGCGGTGAATCCTTCAAGTAGTTGAGTTAGTCGAATTTGTGTGCTCTATAATGAATATTTCCACTATGTATGTTGAAGGCATTTTGGAGTAGCCGATTCGCTAATATATAGGTTGTGTGCACAGATCCATTGTATTGCACGAAGAAATCTGTAAGTTTTTTTTCTGAAGAGCTTATTAAATTGTGACTCTTAATAAAATACAAGTGCTTCCATGGTTTTTCCTAGATGGGTTTTTGTTGTTGCAGCAACACCCCCCCCCAAAATTTTGTACATATTGGGGCCCCTCCTTTCATTTTGTAGAAAGGCTGCCTTAATAAGTCATTCCCAGCTTTGATCTTTGCTTTTTAACAGAAAATCTTGTCATGAAAAAACTCCAAGTCTGCCAGAAGATCTTGTTTCTCAACAGAAAATTTTTCGCGAAGTCTTCCTGGAAATCACGGACGATTTGATAAAGCCCCGCAGTGGCGGAGGCCCTTTGTTTAAACTCCCGAAAAAATACTTAGAAAATTTCATTGGAGTTCTTCGTCAAAACCTTCCGCAAACGCGGAGGGATTCAGGTTTTCCCCCCGAAACGGCAGAGGCCGTCTGTTTAAGCTTCCCGAAAGGGAGACTTAGAATTTTTTGGAAATCACGGAACGACTAAATAAATCCCCGCGGAACCGTTCGAATTTTCTTCCCGAAACGACGGGAGCCATTTGCATAAGTCTGTCGAAGAAGCTTCGAAATTATTGTTGAAAAGATGGCGGAAATATCTGACGAATTCTCTCGAAACGGCGGAAGAATTCTACAAAGCCGCCCGAAACTTGCGGATGACATTCTCCAATTCCTTCCGAAACCGTCAGGTAACTTAGTCTTTTTTCGAAATATTTAAGTCTTGAGGTTGCGGAAGCATTAGCGATATTTTTCCCAAGCCTTCGCGTTTCCTTCCCGCACCACTGGCGAAAAACATTGCGGAAGCTTTCAAGTTTTCCTTCCGAAACGACGGGTGCTATTCGTGAAATCTTCCCAAAACTCCGAAGAGAACTTAGGATATTTCTTCGAAAATTTGCGGAAACCTTTGATTTTTTCTCCCGCAGTTACCGAAACCTCCACAAAAGCTTTCCGAAACGTCGAACAACGGAAGTCTGTTGTGGAAGCTTTCACCATAGCCTCCCAAAACCCCGCGAGACTTAGAAAATTTTTGAATTGCGGAAGCTGTTGAAGAGTAACTCCTGAAACAGCGGAAGCTTCCGCGTTATCCTTCCGAAGGACTTAAAACCTTTGCGGAATGCCTTCGCTTTCCCTTTCGCGACGCGGGAACTTTTTGCGAGAACCATTCGCGAGTAACTCCCGAAACGGCGAAAGCCTCCGCGTTATCCTTCCGCGACGCGGGAACCTTTGTGGAACGTTTTGAGTTTTCCTTCCACGACGCACCCCGAAACGGCGGAAACGTCCACTATATCCTTTCGCAACGGCGGATGAGATTCGCGGGTTTGTCCTGTAGGAGGCGTTCGCATGCAAACCAAGACGGCTTGATTTGACGCCGACGTACGATATATTTAAGCCGCGTTTTAAATACGCCAACCACCGCATTAAACTCGCACGTGCCCGTTCTATTTAAATAAGTGGTGGTGATACAAGCCAACGCATTGTTATTTGTCGAATGGCAAACCATTGTTGGACGCCGCGCAACCGTTCCAGCTCAACTTGCTCGACCACGTTCACGGCCACCTCAGTCAGCTATCCTCGTCGGTGCCAGGTAGGATCTTAACCATTAAATTTGTCCCTTCTACGCGTCAAATAGCTATTGGGTTGTCTTTTTTTTTTAAACGATAGGGATTGGTTGGATTTCGACGGGCAAGATGCCCGTCATCAGCTATTTTGCCCGTCAAACGGTCTAAATTGCATATTTCCCGTCAAAAAAGCATAGGAATTATAGAACGTTTGCATAGTGTGTAAAGACCGTCAATTTGGACGGATAAATTTGTTCCAAATTCCACCCCAGGCCGCGCACTTCGTTGTTTAAAAAATTGCTGCAACCCCATGGAATTTTCATATCCCCAGCCGAAAGCGGAAGCTATAGCTGTTGGCTTGGTTTTGCAACCAAGCTTAGTGCTATGGGCACCTGCTAACTAGTAGCAACAGTTTCAATAGAAATAAATAACAATAAACTAAATCTAAACTAAACTAGCATGTGCATTTTGAATTAAAGAACAAGAACAAGAAAGATAAAAAATAATTTTTGTATTGACAATGGGGCAAGCAAATGCTTGCAAGAACAATACCTCCAAGTGATGAAGGTTGTTTGAATGGCTCCAATGGTGAGCAGCTCCAATCTCCAATGGGTCCTTTCTCCAAGGCTTGCTACAATGGCCAAATACTCAAGGGAGATTTTGGTAGCATGAGGATAGGAATATGGATGGATGTGAAATGAGAAGCCCCTACCACCTTTTTATAGGTTTTGGTGGTGGGGAATATCATTTGTGGTTTTGTGGAAACCAAATGGTATTGACCAACATGGTTTAGGTACTTTTCCCTCCTTTTTCCTTTTTTGAATAAAATTAATATTTTTATTCCCTTTTTAATATTTTGGGAATTTTGGACCATTTTTGAGGGTTTTTTATGCTTTTTAGGAAAAATAATCTTTTTGAATGGGAAAAAGGGGTGTACCAAGGCCTTTTGGTGACCTTTTGTTGGCTTCAGAGGCTCAGATGGTGGAAAAGTGGACAAATGGGTCATGTGAATAAGGGAATGAGCTAGTGAGCACTTTTTGGGTGTTAATAGATTGCCCCCTGATGTGTGAGGGCAGGATCTCATCGTATGGCCGATAGACATCATAGTTCTTTTGTCTTTTTTATGGGGTTGTAGGGAGGAGAAGAGACCGATTGGAGACTGGATCCGTGTCCCATGGAAGCTGCAAAAAATAAACAAATATTACATGGCCTCAATATGAATGAGGGATAATCTATGATAATGGACGAGGCGGGCATACCCATGCTCGTATCAAGACATATACATAACAATTAGTCCCAAGAAGGGGGATCTAATACATAAAAAATATACTGGTACATCATAATGGTCCAGAGGGTACATTATTTTGGGATGTACTCATGATCATGACATGGCTGATCTCAATAACTGATACACTGGAATAACTGATGAACTTGTTGGAACTGAAGGTGTCCAACATCTGTAGGGACGTAATGACTGTGAGCCATTTCTGGGAAGTATCTGTAACTGTATACTCGAGGGAGTATAAAACTGGGGTACATCTGAATAATGTCGCCATACGCAACCCGGATATCTATAGGAACAGTGTAACTGGTTGTATCCATAGGTAGACTCTCAAATGTGGAGGAGTCATAAGGTATCCGGGGTCTTTGACTAATAACTGAGCAGACCAATGCCCTGTGTGAGTCTCAACGATGCGATCAAGGTGTTGAAGTCGAGCATGTGAGAAACAACCATTTGGAGAGGCACTGAGGACTCTTCTCAAAATGATTCATAGGCACTCATCACAAATGGTGATGAGTCCAAGACACAGGGACCTCTAGGTCTATCCTCTGGAATAAATTTGGTTGTCGTCGACAGAGGGAGACCAGCAACTAACAAGGCAATGATGTTTCCTTGATAGGAGCGCGAGGTGTATAACTGAAGTATTGTAGTACTGATGGTAGGACTGACATACTTGTGGGGATGGGAAGTATCTGGGGTCATATAGTGGGTAGACTCAAACTTCCTTTGTTCAGAGCATGATGACATGGTTGACCTAGCAGTGTAGGGAACTGACTTATAGGTTTGAGGATCATAGCTTTTAAGGACTGAAAGGTATGTATGACTCTGGTGGGGAATCAAGCTAATGGGTGTTGTCCAGGGGTTCTCAGGGTGACATACTGTAGAATACTCTAAACAAAGGCGACCAAAATGGGGAAGCTGTCATATGAGTAGACGTGATCTGTTGTGGCACCGAGAAGCACCATTGGGTCCTTCTTCGTAGTTTTAATGAGCTCCAAGAAGGGATAAAAGTGTGCTCTAAAATGGTACTGTCCTGTGGATTCATGAGCCCAGGACTATTCGTGCTCATTGGTGCTTTCATTTTTAAGGAGTCTGAAAATGATAAGAAGACTCTGCAGTGGTTATGACTACTGTCCTGTTGGTTTTACGAGCCCAGGATGGTGATTGCTCGTGGTCGCTTTCATGTTTAGAGAGTCTGAAAGCGGTAAGGGGACTCCATTGGTGTTCTTTTTCGTAGGTTTAGTCTCCAAGGCCCGAAAAAGCATAAAATGATGCGGATGGAGAACTCTTCTAGCCGATGTGACTAGAGTATACCTTTTTCGTAATTAGTCTACGAGGTCTGGAAAAGGGGTAAACTTGTACCAGGTAGACGCCCTTTCAGATACTTTTAGCGAGCATGAAAGGAAGCAAGGTTGCTCGGCGATCTTTTCATTGTTTTAGGAGTCAGAAAAGAGCTTAACAGAAACTCCCTAAGTGCCTTTTTCGTAAAAAAGGGATTGCTCAGCCCGAAAAAGGGATAAAATTATACCGAACAAAAATGCATAGATGGGAGCGAGAAAAGGTCTCAAGCGTCATCATGTGTGCAGGATACTGGATCCGGTGAAAGATTGTCAAAAGGGGGTTGCGGTTTTGTGGCCCGCAAACCGAGGCAATGAGAGGGCATTTTGCAAAAAATGGCCGAAAAGTATGGGCGTGAGAGCGAGAAATGATCTCAAGCATCATCACAAGCGCGGGAAAACTGAATCCGACGATATAAAGCTCGTAAAAAACGGAGAACGGCGGGTGATGTGGCATGCAAACCAAGGCAATGAGGGGGCATGGAAAAAATGCCCGAAAAATCTAGCCGTGAGAGCGAGAAATGATCTCAAGCATCATCACGAGCGCGGAAAACTGAATCCGACCATATAAGACTCGTCAAAAACGGACGACGGCCGATGTGGCACGCAAACCGAGGCGACGAGGGGGGCATGGGAAAAATGCCCGAAAAATCTAGGCGTGAGAGAGAGAAATGATCTCAAGCATCATCACGAGCGCGAAAAACTAAATCTGGCGATATAAGGCATGTCAAAAATGGACGACGGTCGATGTGGCACGCAAACCGAGGCAACGAGGGGGGCATGGAAAAATTGACCAAAAAATCTAGGCGTGAGAGCGAGAAATGATTTCAAGCATCATCACGAGCGTGGAAAACTGAATCCGGCGATATAAGACTCGCTAAAAATGGATGACGGCCGATGTGGCACGCAAACCAAGGCGAGGAGGGGGGCATGGGAAAAATGCCCAAAAAATCTAGGCGTGAGAGCGAGAAATGATCTCAAGCATCATCACGAGTGCGGAAATATGAATCCGACAGTGCAAATGGTGCGAAAAACGGAGGTCATAAGGACTCCGGAATGGTCAAAGCAAATAACTAGGTTAAAAAATTGCTACAAATAAAGGTGAGCCCACCAAGCCAATGATGCAGTGGTGGGGAGAAATGGTGACCCACGGGGGGGAATACTATCTGCATAAAATCAACTAAAATATACAAGTGACACATGACCTCAAAAATGGTTGAGATCACGAATATGAAAAAGTGAGAAGGGTTAATGACCTGCCCCCATGCTATGTGCATGGGGTTTGTGATTGTGGATCACATATGTGTTGGTTTGAACGATGGGCTCATTGAGGTGTTGAGATAGAGATGATGGGGAAGGTTCAAAATGATTGATCATGCCCCCTATCCCGGGGTCGAGGTAATCTATTATGCCCCCTAAATCAGAGGTGTCAATGTGGTGCAGATGTTGTCTCAGAGAGAGATCAATAGGGCATTGAGCAACTGTTGGCGGGGTGTTATACCATGAGGGTGTGGGCTGTGGTGGCATACTGAAGTGATGATATGATGATGGGGGATTCCCTTTGTGGGGTGGATGCCCCCAGTATCTCCGACGAGAATCACGATGATGATGAGTAAGCAAGGTTTTGGGCCTGCCCCCATGTTGTGGACATGTGGTTTCCTCGTCGATTTGAAAGGGTTGAACATGTGTGTCTAAGGGATCAATTGAAGGGGCTGACCGGACAGAGGGGTATCCAATGGAAACCGTGTAAATGGTGTTAATTTCTTCCAAGGAGGAAGATGGTGGGGGATGAATTTCCTCAATTGTGGGGGGTGCCGTCTCAAGGTCCAAATTATTCATCTCGTAGAGAGCTGCTCTGTAATCTGGGATATCAGGACAATGATGTGAGTAATGGTCGTAAATACCGCATATCGCATAAGGGTGGTTGGTACGCAGTGATTTATCACGAGGCTTGGTGTTTGGGTCGATTTTGACAACCCGGATGTTGGGGTCGTCGTCAAGCATTTGCATGTGTTCCTGTAATGCGGGTAATTGTGGACATTGATGAGTTGGATGGCCTAACTCATCACACAACGAGCATTTAGGAGGAGCACGAAACACGGGGGGAGGTTTAACTGCTTTGGGAGGAGGTACCGCAGTGTATGGTTGTGGGCCTCTGCCCCCAGTGGGCTTGATAAGAGGAGGGGGATTCATAGAAGATGAAGGGGTAGTGACACCGAGAGGTGGTTGATTCTGGATGTTTTCTACACCAGGGGGTGGACGGTTAGAAGTATTGATGGGTTGCACCGATTGTAAAATGACATTCGGTGTTGGAGGAGAGGTTGGGGCAGGTAGGTACCACACGGGTAGTCCTAATGTTAATCCTGGGAGATTAAGTGTATCCATGACTGGTGTGCTGATGGTGCCTGAAGGGAGAAATAAAAATGGGATAGTATGAATTGGTGTGGCTCCTACGTGAGTTGGCACTGAGGGTGGTTGCGGGAGTAAAGGGGGTTGTTGGTTTAGTACCTGTGTGTTATGCGAGATGGTGCACAAATTAGATATCTCGGTTATCTTCAAAGGGGGTTGGATGGATTGGAATGTGGAAGTCATAGGTGATTACGAGTATAATCTGGGTATGACTGTGGAGACGAACGATGTAGGTGCATTCTGAACTGGTTGTTCAATCATAGGGAGAACATTTGTAGGTGCAATGGGAGCGTATGGGTTTCGACGCGTTTGGAGATTCATGTCGGACGATGACATCATAAGGCGATGATGAGTATTTGAATCCATTGGTTGGTTTGTGTGTGCAGCATATGTGATTTGCTGTTGTGGTGCTGTGGTTCCTTGAGGAGGATCCAACAGACGAGTGTTCACCACTCCTTGTGTGGGCAAAGGATTCTGCAGCACCATGGGTTGTGGTTGAGGAGGTGGTGCTGGTTGTGCTGCGTGCCCTTGGCGTTGGGCGTCATCAAACCACAGTTGGCGTGCTCGCCCCAAATGTGGGCAAGTGTGTGTATAATGGTCGTATACCCCGCATATGGAACATGGGTGGTTTGTTCGTAAATTGGGGTTCTTACCCTGTTTCGGTGGTCGATCAGGGTTTTGGTTGGCGGGGGTAGCGTTGTTGTTGTTTGGAGGATAAGTCTGAGCGATTGGAGGTTGTGGTGCAGCAAGGACTACCTGTGGTGGGAAATAAGCCGTTGGGGCTTGTGAGTGAACAGGAGCATGTGTGGCCTGCTGATGGTAATACGTAGGGGGTGCAACTAGAGGTGGATAGGCTGAAGGTGCATGACCATAACACTGTGGTGGACATGGGGGTCCATGAGTGTGGTGGGGGTGGGCCATGGGAGCATACGAAGTTGTAGCTCCAGAGTGAGATGTAGCCCGCAAACGATCGGGGTCGTTATTATTGCGCATAATGGAAAATGGTTGGGGATGCGAGGCCATACGACCAATGATGCCATCTGCGGCATGGGATTCCCCCGGCGCATCGTGTTGGGATGAAGCGCATTGAGGGGCGTCTGGTATAATGGTATACAGATAACCCAACTGGGCGTAAATTAGGTCGAATTCCCAAGTTTTTAGGATAGCTTCTTCCTCGGACTGGGGTCGTTCGGATGCCACATCCTTCGCAATGAGAGGGAGGAGGGATTTGAGAAACCAATCTAGGAAGATACGATCGTCTAACTTGATTTTGCAGAGGCTTCGGCGTCGACGCCACTCATGAATGTGGTCAGTGATGTGGGTGGCCTTGTTCTGTCTAAAAGACAGTAGGATCTCGACGCCCGCATCATAGCGGACAGGTAACTGAAAGAACTGCAGGAAGGTCGAGGCAAGGGAGGTAAAGGTGGCATGTGTCCCATGGGGCTGCTCGATATACCACTTGGCTGCAGAGCCAGTGAAGGTGCGCTGTAACAGACGGAGACGGACAGAGTCATCCACTATGGAGTTGGAGGAACACCATAGATGGAAGGACATGATATGGTTCTGTGGGTCCTCACCTGCCTTGCCATCAAACTTAGGGATGTCGGAGGGGAGTTTGGTGGGCATGTGAGGCCACGCAGGATCGTGTCTGATAGGATCATTGGTGAGCCTGGCTAAGTCTGGTAAGTTCAGACTCGCCATGTACGGTAAGCTAGCAGATGTAGTGACTGGGACTGGGACATGCCTAGTCATGGTGGTATGATATAGGGGTCCAGTAGCGCCTAAAGGTATGCTAGGTATTGAAGGCATATGTCCTCCAATAGGTGTGTTCTGGTATGGGCCAGCGCTTCCAAGTGCAACATGGGTTACACTTGGGTTAGGAATAGTAGTGGCGATTCCTGGAATCTGGGTTGTGGGAATCAGAGGGGGTGTGACCCCTATGTTGGTCATACCCATAACAGGTGGTGGCCCTGTGTTGGGGATTCCTATAATAGGAGGTGGCCCTGTGTTGGGCATTCCTAAATGTGGAGTGTCCGCCATATTAGGCATACCTAGGGGGGTAGGTGTTGCCATGGATGGCATCGCAGTAGAAGGGTCGGTAGACGTCTCTCCTATGGTGCTGGTAAAAAGTGGGTCAAAAGGTGTTCCAACCATAATGTTGGTTGGGAAAAACTCAGTGGGGTTTTTCGGATTCTGCCTCAGAATCAGAAGTGAAGTGAGGCGTGTCAGAATCGGATGACTGTTTGGATGATCGACGATGTGTCGAGTCAAGGGATAAGGCTCGACGTCGGTGACGTGGCGAGCCAAGTAGACTGAACTCCGGGAGTTCGCCCCGTAGACGACGAGAGCGTCTAAAATTCTCAATGGTGAGAAAATAAGTTTTTGTGGAAAAATCTTATGTGTAAAAATGGTAATGTATAAAAAACTCAAAACCCTAATGTAACCAAGGGTGCAAGAAGGGGAGTGAAAATGAAGGCTCTCGGGCCAAAAAATCAACCTCAAAAAAGGCACTTATTCTAGCAGCTGTGCTACAATAAGTGGAGGGATGCAAAAATGGTCAGAGTACCAACATGCAAACAGCTTCTAGAAAAAATAGGTGTAACTAGACCAAAGGTGGGTTGAATCATGCAAACACCTAACTAAAAGTATTGTGAATCAACAAACTATATTCTCTGCAAGGTGATGAAATCCAAGTCAGACAATATTGAGTGTTGAGTCCACAGCTAGATATCCCCCTACCGGGAGGGACACCGGGTAATCAATCCTAAAGAATAGCTACTAGGATACTCCGTTCATGACACGTCGAGAAAAGGTAAATCTGTCGTTTGGCCCTTGATCGCAATACCCCTATACAGGGATATCCCGAGAACTGCGAATGGTAGCCCTTCGGTTACTGAATGGATTTCGGTATTCCACTCAGGCTTCCGGAACCATCCTCGCGACTTCAACCCTCCTAGGGGAGAGGCCTTCCCATAAACCGGTTGTGACCGTGCCAATAAATACTAAGAGATTTTAGCTCCCTAAAGGACAACAACTATGTCTCAGATGTAAGAACTGAGGGGTGTTATTGGAACACCTATCCCCTCAATACTACCTAGCTACAAAGTTCTTTTAGTGTTCCCCAAGTGGGGTTAAAAGTGGGTTGAAATTAGGGTAAGTTTTAAGGCTCAGTTTAAAATTAGTGTTTGATTGGGTGCACGTGTGGTATTTTAAACTGAAATTGAAAAAAGTAAATGCTAAGTATTCAAAAAACAAAGGATCTTTTGAAATCAAAAGCAAATTTTATGACTTTTTCAATAAATGGAAACTAAATGCTTTTCAAGGACTATTCGAAAAACAAAGGATCTTTCAAACAGGAAAGAAAATAATATAACTTCTTTTCGAAATAAATGGATTTCGTTTTCAGTAATTGCTATGGGCAAAATATTAAAGAAGCAAACAGCAAAAAATTTTAATCTAGATAAAATACAATCAAATTCTTTCTTTCAATTTCTGAAAATATTTAAAAAGACTTCTTCACATGTGCATTCTAAATAGTAAAATTTTTCTATGGCTGTAAAATAAGCAGGATTTCTAATACTGGAAAATGTGCTATGTGGGCAGAAAATACAGTAAGAAATTAATTTTTTAAACGATTCGGCCGAATGAAAAAATTAGCATCGCGGGTTCTGACAGAAAAGCCGCGATTGACCGCGTGGGTTTCTGTCGCACAGTCGTGATGGGCAGCACGGGTTTTGACCGTGAAGCCGCGATGTGCAGCGCGGGTTTTGACCGCGAAGCCGTGATGTGCAGTGCGGGATTTCGTCACACAGTCGCGATGTGCAGCGCGGAAAAGGTCCGCGAAGCCGCGATGTGCAGCGCACTAAATGGCCGCGAAGCCGCGGTGAACCGCGCGGAAAAAAGCCGCGCAGTCGCAATGAGCCACGCGACTATTGGGCGAAAAGCCGCGAGGCGAAATCCGTACGCGGATGCCGAAAAACGACGCCGAAAATTGAGAATTTCGGGCTGTTAATGGCTAAAAAATGGGCCAAGACCTAGAACAGCAATGGATCTGCTGTCTAGGGTGGCAAATCTATGAATTAAACTAACAAATACTATCAAAAAGTAAGATTTAAAGCAAAAGTGAGATCTAAAGATTCAAAAAATAGCGGAGTCGCCAAAAACTGTTGGCTTGGTTTTGCAACCAAGCTTAGTGCTATGGGCACCTGCTAACTAGTAGCAGCAGTTTCAATAGAAATAAATAACAATAAACTAAATCTAAACTAAACTAGCATGTGCATTTTGAATTAAAGAACAAGAACAAGAAAGATAAAAATTAATTTTTGTATTGATAATGGGGCAAGCAAATGCTTGCAAGAACAATACCTCCAAGTGATGAAGGTTGTTTGAATGGCTCCAATGGTGAGCAGCTCCAATCTCCAATGGGTCCTTTCTCCAAGGCTTGCTACAATGGCCAAATACTCAAGGGAGATTTTGGCAGCATGAGGATAGGAATATGGATGGATGTGAAATGAGGAGCCCCTACCACCTTTTTATAGGTTTTGGTGGTGGGGAATATCATTTGTGGTTTTGTGGAAACCAAATGGTATTGACTAACATGGTTTAGGTACTTTTCCCTCCTTTTTCCTTTTTTGAATAAAATTAATATTTTTATTCCCTTTTTAATATTTTGGGAATTTTGGACCCTTTTTGAGGGTTTTTTATGCTTTTTAGGAAAAATAATCTTTTTGAGTGGGAAAAAGGGGTGTACCAAGGTCTTTTGGTGACCTTTTGTTGGCTTTAGAGGCTCAGATGGTGGAAAAGTGGACCAATGGGTCATGTGAATAAGGGAATGAGCTAGTGAGCACTTTTTGGGTGTTAACAATAGCCACCCGGGCCTTTTGCATAAATCTTAGTCCTGGCCAGTCGCTATCCTGTTCAGATCCTGAACTTGGCCATAGGACCTCACACCAAAATGCGATAAATAAACCCTGTCGGCCGAACCCCTAGCTCGTTCATCAGCATGGAGAGCCATCGCTAGCTTAGTTTTTATCAAACCCGGCTAACCGGCCCTTTATCATTTGAACCTAAACGAAGGACACCCTTCCCCACAAAGCTAGACCGAAAGCAGGTTGCTTCCGCAACAGGCTTACCCTCGCGGGAGCATTCCAAACTTGCCCCTTTAAAAGAATTGGGATGACTAAAACTAGAATTCTTGATTGAAATGGTGTATTTTTGCTTCCTAAACATACAGCTTCACATTGCATTTATCTCAGTGACATGTCAGAATGGTGATGCTCTTGAAATCTCACAGTATGTTGCTCAATTTTGTAATGGCTTATATTTGGTTGCTATCAGGGATAAGTCAAAATGCCAAAGGGTAGTAGGAAGAAGGCTAAGATGACAGAGAAACATCCTACACCACTTAAAACTGAAACCTCACTCCAGGATACTAGGTGCACCACCGGTGTTCCTCCAGAAATCCGCTGGGGTGACATTTATAGAATGATCCAAGACCAGGATATCCCGGACATGTTGCTAGAAGAGGGGCCGATTTATCTCAATATCAAATCTTCAGGCATAACTAGAGCGGCTACCCGCCCTGAACTATTCCCCTGTGCTGAAGTAATCGGATGGATAATCCAACATGCCGATGCGGAAGGAAGAGTGATAAACGACAGCGGCAAAGTAGCCATTGCCTCATTCCACCCAGCATACATTGCCGCAGCCTATAAGTTTCCCCGCTCCTAGCAAGCTCTAACTGATGAATGGTTGGGAAAAATGAATAACGTTGAGATGGCCAAAAAGCTACTAGTAGCAGGAAAGCATTTGAGAAAGAAAGGAAACGACGAATATGACGTACAGAATATGAGATCTCCTTTCATATTGATTTCCCTAATGTTGTGCAGAATCTTCGGCATGCCCGATGGCACCGTGTATAAGATTCAGTGGGTCCCTATTATTCACTTCGTGGCGTTTCAAGGAACTTTTTTTGACTGGGCCACTCTCCTGTCAGACAGTTTGTCCTCAATGATAGTTGCTGCAAGAGAAGGACTAGCCTTGAAGAAGGTAGAATTTTTCATGTCCTCATATCTGATTGATTGTGTTTTGGCCAAGATAGACTTCCCCAAATTGGGCTGTACATGGGATAAGGCCACCACCCCGGTTTACACCGCTTTCAAGATGATGTGGGCCCAGAATTACAAACCTAGCTACAAACTCATCTGTGAGGGGTTCATCATGCCCCTATATGAGAAGATATTCAAGGAGGAGCCCAACTGCCTGTCAGAGAACGATGTGGAAGTCCTTGAGAATTACGAGGATTTTTACTTTTCAGAGCAAGGCACCTACCTCAGAATGTTTGGAGGGACTAAGCCCCCATACATTTTGCCGCAGTATGCCACGGATTATGTAGTCCTTAAGGAAGCAGTAAGACAAATCTTCCTGGATAGAATTGGGGCAATGCTCCACAAGCAACATAAGGCTTCCTTCCCCCCTTTACCTTTCTGCATAGGTGCTTACAAGTTCTTGGGGGTTTCCTCAGCCGAAGAGTTTGTGCAGGAGCTGAAAGCTTTCCACTTCGGTGAGGTGATCTTCCACAGGAATGACAAGAAGGGAAGAGTAGCCGAGCACTATAAGGAAATCTATGCTCATTTTGAGTACTCTCACTATCCCGATGCCGAGGAAGAGGTATTCAAGGGCATCAGCAACATGGCTGAGCTGCGAGCCTTTCGCCAAGGCAGCGGAGCAAGTTCTGGCTCCACCAAGATCCAGAAGACCAGCCAGCAGAAGGAGAAAGAAGCTGATGATGCCCGAGCTCAGGAAGAGCTCAGATTAAGAGAAGAAGCAAGGTTACTCCAGGAGGCTGAGGAAGCCAGGTTGCAGCAGGAAGCTGAAGTGGCAAGAATGCAACAAGAAGCTGAAAATGAAAGGCTGCTGAAAGAGGATGAGGAAGCCCAGCAACAGAAAGAGGCTGAGGATGAAAGGATACGGAAAGGAGATGAAGGTCAGCCACAAGTTGAAGGAGGGGAAGGAGGACAGGATGTTGAGGCAGAAAAGAAAGCGGAAGAAGAGCTGAAAGTAGGGGAAGATGCCCAAGCAAGTGGGTCTGGTGTCCAAGACATGGAAATAAAGCAGGTGGCTCTGGTACCCAAAATGCGGGAGTAGATCCAGCTCAGGAAGTCCGGACCCCACTTGCACATCATGGACCGCCCAATTGTCCCGTACACTCCATCGGGAAAACATACGGTGTCCAGGTGGAATGAGTTTGTCTATGACAAGAAAAGGAAAGCTATGGTCCTCAAATCGGAAGAGAGGATCAAAAGTCCCTTCCATGAAGACATCGTTACCCACCGAGAAGTCACCATAATGCAGAACACATATCAAGATCCCTTTGCTATGGCATCCGCAGCTGTGGAAACAGCAAAAGCATCACTGGACAATGTGGGTGTTATAGTCAGAGAAAATGTATTGACAAAGAAGAGAGCTCGTACGCTACAACAAACTGTGGCTAATGAGCAAGCCCACAGGGATCTTGTGGTGAACAAGTATAATTGTCTGTATGCCGAGCATAAAGAGCTATCAGGCAATTATAACCAGCTGGAGGAGGAAAAAGACCAGCTAACACTCCAAATGATGATTGTGGAAGCTGAGAAGAATGGAGCGGAAGAAAAGGCATCCCAGCTAGAAGCAGACAAGCGGGCATTAGCTGAGCAGTTAGAGCAAGCTGAGAACAGAACGATGGACATGTCTCCCTTCCATGAGCTGTCCTGCAGCATTCTGAAGCAAATATATGACACTCAGGAGCTAATCACTAATGAGGTTTGCAAGCTCAAGGACATGGTAGTTAGGTTAAAAGAAATTAATGCGGAGGCCCATAGGCTCAAAGCTAAGAATACCCGTGTCAAGGCAAATATCATAAGTCAGATGGCATGGAGAGAAGGAAAAGGGGGTTTCCCCACACATCTCCCATTTAAATCCGTGGACAGTTTTAATGAGGACATAGCCCTATTGGAGTTTGGCAGGAACTGTGCCAGTAAGCTGATAGCCAGTGTGCAAAGAACAACAGATAAAATTAACAGTCTGTACCAAAGGCTCCAAGGGGTGCATGACAAATGCAAATTGAGTTTCCCTCAGACCCTGTAGGACTTTCCGGAAAAGGAGCAACGTTTGTCTCAACTAAAGGAAGAACTAGACGTCCAAACGGAGTATGTGAAGAGGATTGATGTCCTGGCTATTGATGACCTCCAATATTATATTGGATTGTCATCACTCCACAACCATCTGCTGAAGGAAGTGCATCAAGCTGCAGTAGCAGAAGTTCAAAGCATTGGAGCAGAGCTTGGGAAGAATGTGACTTCTCAGAAAATCTTGTTCCCTGCTGCAACAAACATAGTCATAAGGGACATAGGTATGTGGTATAGTTACATAGCAGAAGAGGAGAAGAAAGCTGCAGCAGTAGCAGGAGCATCAACAGATCCAGAATCTTCTCTCCCAGCAGCCACTCCAGCAACAACAGTGAGCTCAATCCCTTTTGCCCAAGTAGAAGCAGCAGCAACAATTGGTTCGAGTGTCTCTTCCCAGGCAGCATCAGCAGCATCAATTGACTTGGGCGATCCTCTGCCAACAGAAGCTCACGCACATGAGTGAAATCGCTGATTTCAAAGCATTATTTCTGTTATTTTTGTATTTGACTCTCAAATGTGTAAAGCGTAGAAACTATGGGATAGTTGTCCCTATTTTCTTTTAAATAATTTCTGTAAAAGAAAGGGAATCACATTTTTGTCTATTATAGGAGAGAATTTTCTGTAGATGACAAGTGGAAGGTGCTAGGTGGCAGCCCAAAGGGCATATTTGTAGCTATAAATAGGAGCTAGGAAGAAGAGACCAGGACTTTTGGCAGGGAATGAAATTTTGAAACCTATACGAGCTATCTTGTATTGGTTCTGTAAAAATCGAATTTTCTAATAAAAGCTAGGGAGATGAACGTTTTGCAGGGGAACGAAAGATGGATGTGTATTGGACTATTCTGATGGCTTCCATACTATAATGTGAAATCTTTCTTGTTATTTGAACTATTTCTTTGCAACAAATGATTTTGCTTCTTTCTGTGTAAACGATTTCTCCATTTCATGGACAGTGAATGTGTTTCATATTAGATCAGGAGCTATCTGCTGATATCTTTATCTTTGCTGTAGAGTTCTCTTTTAGATTAAATGGCTAACTGTTCTTTCTTCAAGATAACTCATGTAGCTCATTGTTCATGCCTTTAAATTTTCTCCTTGCAGGGATCTTTAGAGTTATTTCAGTTTGTTTAAATTTAGATCTGTTTCTTCATTCTTTCCATTTAGATTAGATAATTTTGCTTCTCTGTTTCATGAGAAATAGATGCGTTTTATAGTGAATTAGAAGCTATCTTCTAAAGATCTTTTATCTTGCTGTAGCGTTACCTATAAGGATCGATGGATATCTGTTCTTTCTTTATGATATCTGTTACAGCTCATTGCTCATCCTTTAATGTGTTCCTTGCAAGGATAGGCAGGTTTACTTCAGTTTTAGCATTAGCTCTGTTTTAGTTTTGCATCTAGATCAGATATAAATTAGGCACTTGCATCTCATTTAAAACATAAAATCCAAAAGAAAGGTGGACCAGGCCATAACCGGTATAATCGGAATTAAAACTCCAAACCCACGGTTGCCGGAACCGCTAACCGGACGGATTCCCTATACCAAACGGTAGATAATCTAATTGGGATCATCTATCGGGGAGAATCCCTTTCTGATTGATGCTATGATATCCGAGGCATCAACAGTTTTCCACGTAAAATATGGTGTCTTCATGTGTAATGATATGTGTGTGTATGATTTATTATATGTGTTTCTTTCCTCCATTAAATAATCGAGCAAACCTATCATGTGCTTACATGAAAGGAATTAAATGCAATCTGGTAACGGGATAAGTCATGAACTCTATCGGTGTTATGAATTTGTCGATATTATGATTTTTTGATGTTCTGTAATGGAATTGAATAACGAATGTATTTCTCGTCAAGTATTCCCCTTCTATGCTACATGAAGTCTGGTTCCTATAGTCCCCATAGATATTTCGGGTGAGACTTCATCTACTCTGTAGGTGTTGCTGAAAGGGTTAATTCCCTTTCGAAATGGTGTCTGTGGATTGTGAAGTTTGTTGGTGAATGATAAGAGTTTAACCCTGGTCGAAGTAAAAATGCGCTAACAAATGGTTATGTTGCTAGGAATGGGACTTTGAGGTGAAGCGGAATGTTGTGGCACCCGACAAAGTCGTAGATCGAGGATTGGGTAGATCTGCAACTGAAATAATTTGCAAGGAAGCATAACAAACATCCTCGACTGAATAATGAAATCTGGTTAGATAAGTATGTTTTTACTGATATTCATGAAGTATTCTTTGGTGAGTTCCCAGTGATATTGTATGAATGGTTAGCAAGGTTGAATGAACAAAAGATAAATTTCCAAGGAGGTGAACCTAGATATTGGACACCTGAGTTGATACAACAACTTAAAGGTGTGAACAACAGAATCTCTCTCGCAATAGATTTATGGCTAGAAAGTGTAGTGGAAGGGTATATTACCGAATTCGTTGTTGACACTATCAAATCCTATAGTGCAACAGAACGTGATTTCTTTGAAGGTTAGTGCGGTAAATACCTCAAGTTGTTGAACTTGTCGATCAAAAAGCTTCTTTGTGAAAAAAGTATAATGCGAATGGAATCTGACGAGTAGATCAATTGTGTGCGGTGAGAATGGGTATGGGATGGACAATGGTATGAACGGAATTAATGGGATGAGATGAGATTATAAGTGGAGAGGAAATTGAATCAAACGAAGAGTGTGGATTTTTGCAGAGTGGAAGAGGGTTTCGGTCGAACAAGAGGAGGAGAAATATGACAAAAAAGAGGGGTTGCAATGCGACTAAAAGAAGAAACTATGAACCAATACCACATCTCGACGAGGATTATAGTGAAGAATAGGAAGAGTACTAGCTCATTTCTGAGGAAGAAGAGGGTTTTGAAGGACCGTTCCAGACCCAAGGTTGCGACATACTCACGACCCCACATACATCCCCAGAGACTGAGGTAATACCTAATATTTCTTCTCATTTTGTTCCATCTAGTTAGAGTAGTGGTAGTACTTCGAAGAGTACTTGGTCGGGTGAGAAGGCTTCAATTATTGGTCCATTAGTAGTAAATCAATCAAAGCCCCATAGGTCTAGAATGGCTTGGGATGACATGAAGTTACCTATTTTCAATGGGAATGGATTAGAAGATCCAAAACAACACTAGTTTTTATGAAATGATGTATGGAATGTGAAGCAAGTCCAGGATGACAACGTCAAGATGGCGCATTTGATCACGAATTTCAGGGGTCGTGCCTTAGACTGGTTTATGAAGTTTTCCTGAAGTTACTGGTAACCAACCTGTGAAGAACTTAGCAGAAATCAAGGAAGGACTGAAGACTAAATTTAAGAAGTCGAAGTCTGAATCTCAATGTATTACAGAATTGAAGGAGATCAAGCAAGCATCAAATGATTATGTTTAGGACTTCGATTAACATTTCAAAACGTTGATGGCTCGTACAATATTTCCAATGAATTACTTACAACACAAAGAATGGTTTATTTCTGCATTGTTTCCTCACATCAGAATTCCACTTATGCAACAAAAGATACCGACACAGACAGAGGCCTTGGAATTGGATATGAAGTTAGAAGCATCACCTATTGGAGAGACTAGCGTTGGTATGGCTCAAATCCAGTTGCAGTTGGAAAAATTGTCTATTCGGATTCAATATATCAAGAAGGGAAAAGAAAACTGTCAAGATGTTGGGTGCAACAGATGTAAAGAAGATGAACATTCCAAGGATCAATGTACAATGTTTCGCAATTATATCAATGTTGGTAATCCGAGTTCGTTGAATCCTACTATATGGTGTCGAATCTGTCAGACCAAGGGACATCGACTAGAAGAATGCTACTTGTTGCAAAATATGGTGAATGCTCCCCAGAACTTATGGTGCAAGTTCTGTAGTTCTATTGGGCATGACGAAAAGCACTATTGAGCATACTAGTTGCTCACTGAATGGATTGTAGAAACATTTCTTGTGAAGGGCGAGGGTCAGACTAAAATAACCAAGGCACAATTCAATCAACCACGAGGTAGATTTAGAGACCCACGACAAGGAGGATTTGGTCTAAGTAGAGGTCAGTTCATATGTTATAACTATGGAACCCCCAGACATTATGCTATATATTTCCCACATCCCACGACCTCGTGTACATATTGCATAGCATTGGATCATACAATTGAAGATTGTCCACAAATTATAGTGAAGTGGAAAGAGAAACATAATTAGAATTAGGACCAGAATCCAAATCAAAATGTTCAGAAGATTTCAGCCGAACCGTGACCAGGTCAACATATTGTCATTGTTGTAACGAGAGGTGGTGCTGCAACGGGTGGGGATAAGAACAATAACAATAATATAAGGGATCCAAGAGTCAGAATGGTAGCCTTAGAAGCCACCATAGTTTTATGTCCAGAAAGATAAAAGTGTATTCTTTGAAGCTCGGGATGAAATTCCGAGGGGCGCAACAACATCTTCTTTGTAGCTTTCCCTTGAATAAGGACCTGTGTATTACATGCCACCTAATTTCGACAAGTCTGCACCAAAGAATAATTTTGGAAAAGTAAGTGCCCTTAATACCTTTCTTAGAAGTTGTTTGGCATTTCTTAAAGATAATGATGCTTTAAGAGAATTGCAGAAGTTAATTGTAGAATCTAAGGAGGAAGTGCACTCTGAAAGGGATGTTAATCATGTCCAAAGAAGACTTAAGATCGGTCGAGAACTGTGACTTAATGCATATATTGGTATGACATGGATTTTTTCATTTTAAATTTGGGCTCAGATTTAAACATCTTGACCAAGCAAACGTGGGAGAAAATGGGTAATGAAAAGTTACTATGGTCACCTATCCAGCTATTCTTGGCTAATCAACAGAAAGTAATACCATTTGGTCGAATGGTTGGGGTTCCTGTCGAAGTAGAAGGATTACACACATATACAAAATCTGAAGTGATAGAGATTGTCGACGATACCAATCTGTATCTTGTGCTATTGGGGATTGATTAGTCAATTCAGAATAAGACTATCATAAACTTCAAAGAGAGTTTTGTCATTTGAAAATGAGGAGAATAGAGTTTTCGCACCACTCGATCCATTAGAAGGGTAGAGATATGTAGATCCAGTCAAAGGAGATTATGATGCTCAAGATTTAGATAACATTTATAATGTACCTTCCAAGTTCAATGATTATATTAATCCTACAACAGACAGTACGCTCAGTTGGCGAAGTGTTTGTTCCTATTCATCCGATTCTAACGAAGCTCTTGAAAATTGGCATAATAGGCTACATGAAGTCTTTATGCGAAGATGCACTCATGTGGAAAAGTCCCTACGATGGATTTTAATTGAGGTATGTAATCTCCCTACTTATGAGGGTTTACCTAATGTGGATTATTTTATTAATGAATTTGAAGGAAAGGTGTTGGAGCAACATCGCTTATTAGCCCTGGATGTCGCCCTGAAAGAAACACTGGCAAGATGGTGGGCTACCCATAAGCACTCTGTAACTGGTTGGTCACAGTGCAAAAGATACTTAGAAATTTGGTTTGGGGAAGGGATCCCATATATTGGTGAGAAATATATAGGACTTACTAGTACTGTTGATCATTTGACTACATGTAGTACAATTTGGAAGAATATACCTAGGAGAGAGTGGGTACGTATGTTCATTCCTACACTTGATACTATTCCAAGAAATTGGTATACGTTCCTGGAGCTATGACAAGGAACCACAGATTGGGACAGTTTGGCTATAATTTTTAAACACACGTTTAACTATGAAGATGAAATTCCCACAATAGATGCGGCTCTGCAAATCATTAAAGCCAAGATGTTCGAAGAAATTCCAGGAACGGCAACTAACTTGCTCTAGTGGAGAAAATGATGGAATGCTACAACGTCAGTGGAAGACTAGAAGATGACGACCCAAGGGATATCCATATTCCAAAAAGTGAAGGAATTTGTGATTTGAAGGGACCAAACATATCATTAGATAAGTTCCTGCACCCATTGAAGATAAAAAGGTAAATATTGACTCTACCAAGAACAAAAAATATGCAAACATAGGTCATTACTAGGATGATGAAACTATAGGAAAAATTACTGACTTATTGCATGAGTTCCAAGATCCATTTCCTACTAAATTTTCAAAGATGAAAGGTATGGCTGGTGATCTGGGTGAAATGAAGATTCCCTTGAAACCAGATTCTAAGCCTGTGAAGTAGTGACTATACAGACTAAATCCATGGTATAAAGAGAAGGTTAGAGCAGAGCTCGACATAATGCTTGATGCAGGAATTATTAAACCAGTAGAAGAATTATAATGGATCATCCCTATGGTGGTGATCCAATATAAGAAGACCAAAGAGATAAAGATTTGTGTCGACCTAAGGAAGCTAAACGATGCCTGTTTACATGATCCTTTTCCTACTCCTTTTATAGATGAAGTGCTGGAAAGTGTCAGAGGAAAGGAAGATTATTCCTTCACAAATGGATTCTCTAGCTATCATCGAATTAAGATTTCTAAGGAGGATCATCATAAAACAAATTTTGCGACAGAGTGGGGTTGTTTTCAATATACAGTAATTCCCTTTGGCCTTAAGAATGCCCCTACCATTTCTTCTAGAATAGTTGTCGCTGCCTTTAAGGAGTTTATTCATAAATTTATAGAAGTATTTATTTCGACGATTGGACAGTTTATGGATTAATGAAGAATCATATCAACAATTTGAGGTTTATGTTAGAACGTTGTCGACAATATCAAATACCCTTGAATTTGAAGAAGTGTATATTTTGTGCCCCTTTTGGTATACTATTAGGACATGTGTGTAAGCAAGGTATGTTAGTAAATCCTACAAATATTGCTATAATTTTTAATATACCTCCACCAACTTCAGTTCGATAGTTAAGAAAAACCTAGGTCACACAAGATATTACAGTAATTTTATTAAAGGATATGCCCAGATAACACCGCCAATGGAGAAACTGCTCAAGAAGGATGCCAAATTTCAGTGGAATGAAGAATTCCAACATAGTCTCGATACACTGAAGGGGAAAATGGTTACAACACTTATTCTGGTATTTCCTGACTGGAAGAAAGAATTCCATGTCCATGTTGATGCTTCATATATTGCTTTACGGGTGGTACTTGCTCAACTAGGTGAGGGTTCTATCGACCACCCCATTGATTTTTCCAGTAGGAAACTGTCTACTGCATAATGGAATTATACAACGAATGAGAGGGAGGGCCTTTCTATGGTATACGCTTTACAAAAGTTTTGACATTATATACTAGGAGGCCGCTTTAAGATGTTTACTGACCATTCTGCGTTAAAATACTTGGACAAGCTAGTGTTGGGGGAGAATATTTCTCGGTGGTTGTTGTTGTTCCAAGAATATGATTTTGAGATCATAGTTAAGCTTGGTAGATTGAATGTAGGGCCTGAACATCTGTCGAGGTTGGAAAATGATGAAGAACCAACTAGCTTAGAAGACAATCTTCCAGATGCACAACTCTTTCCAGTACAAATGGTTGATCACTGCTTTCAGGATATTGTGACACTTTTGTCCACAAATATGCCACTAGAAGGATACACGACCACCCAGAAAAATAAGTTAGTGGTAAATTCTTCATATTATCAGTTGATTGTTGGTCAGTTATATAAGCTGGGATCAGATGAAGTATTGCGCCACTCTATTTTGGAGCATGAGCAACCAATCGTATTGTCTAAGGCACATGAGGGGGTGGCAGGAGGCCACTATGCAGGGAAATCCACAACGTAGAATATTTTAATAGTAGGGTTATGGTGGCCAACCCTCCACAAAGATGTTAAAGACTACTATCAGAGTTGCGACGTCTGTCAGAGAATTGGGAAACCTTCAAGAAGAGATGAAATTTATTTAATACCCCAGGTTACTTTAAAATAATTCAAAAAATGGGATGTTGACTTTGTGGGACCTATCACCCCCCCAGGAAGAAGGACATGAGCAAGATATATTACTACTGTGACAAACTATCTTACATGATGGGCTGAAGCAGTGCCAGTTCGATACTATACTGTTGCTAATTTTTTATTTGACAATGTCATTACCAGGTTTGGATGTCCACGTATTTTTTTAAGCAACCAAGGTACACATTTGGTTAATAAGACTATAGAATATCTTACTAAAGAATTTCAATTTTATCATTAGAAAAGTACTCCATACAACCCACGGGAAAATGGAACT
Organism: Larix kaempferi; assembly: GCA_027924585.1. Lineage (NCBI taxonomy): Eukaryota > Viridiplantae > Streptophyta > Pinopsida > Pinales > Pinaceae > Larix > Larix kaempferi. The sequence goes on from BSBM01001120.1 coordinate 4,641,238, forward strand.
GTCGAAGCGTTCAACAAAATCCTGGAACATGCAATCACTAAAGTCTGTAATGTGAATCATGACGACTGGGATTTAAGAATCCCTGCAGTATTGTAGGCTTATAGAACGACATGTAAAAAGTTGAGAGGTCAAACTCCTTTCAAGTTGGTATATGGACAAGAGGCTGTGATTCCCATGGAATACATTGTCCCCAGCTTAAGGATTGTGGATTTTATAGGTATGTCTGATACTGGGGCCCTTAAAGAAAGACTGGCACGATTAATTCAATTGGAGGAAGACCGCTTTGTCGTGGGTTTTCATCAGCAACTGCATAAAGACCGAGAAAAGGAGTGGCATGATGTCCACATCACTAAGAAACATTTCCAGCGAGGAGACTTAGTTCTTCTCTATGACACCGAATTCTTCAAACATCCTGGTAAGTTACAGACGCATTGGCTAGGGACATATGTTATAAACTTTGTTACAGAAGGCGGTGCAGTACAGTTACAAACACTAGATGGTGAAATCCTTCAAGGATTGGTGAATGGGAGTCGACTGAAGCCTTACCGGGACAACTGTGTAATGTCGAAGTAAAAAGAATTGATTGCAAGTTTGTATAAAAAAATAAAAAAATTTGGAAACCCCAACTTTTATTTATGTATAAGTTATTTCTGTCGTAGAGTAGTTGTGTGGATGTGCAGTTGTGTCGGAGATTTACGGAAACCCCAAGTTAAACTTATGTCAAGTATTTATAAACCTGTTGGAGCTTTATGGAAACCCCAACTTCTGAGTATGTTGACACTAATTTATTTTGTTGAAGATGGTTATTTGTCGAAGTGTTATTTCTGTCACCTGGAAACCGCAACATGCTAGACCCGTCGAAGTTATATATTTTTTTATGAGTGATTTGTTTGTCGCGGTTTTATTTGTCGAAGTTCTAGATGGTTATTTGTCGAAGTGTTATTTCTGTCACCTGGAAACCGCAACATGCTAGACCCGTCGAAGTTATATATTTTTTTATGAGTGAGTTGTTTGTCGAAGTTCTAGAGTGAAATTACCTGTTGAAGTTGTAGTTGGGATGCATTTATTGTTTCTTTTATGACACGTTCTACGGCGGTGTTAGTGGGATTTTCAAATTAAATGCTCAAATGATTAGCGTGTGTGAAGAGATTTTCTACTACCACTTTCATCATTGGAGTATCTAACATCATTAATTCATCTCGGGAATGACATATGGATCACACGCGGGGATAAATTTAAAAGCCCGCTTCTACCTTGTTCATTCTTCATTGTGAATTTGAGCTATTATAGTCGCGACTGAGAAGCTAGAGTTGAATTTTGTGCTAAGATATTGTGAAGTTGCATGATATCAAAATGTAGGTTGAATTGTCTATTGGAAGTGGGTATCAGGGATTTGTCGAAGAAGTACAAATGTTGGGCTCCATTTCTGTGAATCCAGAGCATCCTAAGGTGCTTTCTTCATAGGTGCCCATAAATGTGCCTCGAAAGACAAGGAAAGTGTCACGTCCTCTCCTGTCGATCCATTGCAAGGGAGGAAACATGACTAACATTCCGAGCCTTGTTTGGGAAACTCAACCCCATTCATGAATAGGAAAATTCATAATAAATAAAAACTTATGCGTGCAGATTCATACTTCAATTAAACACAGTGGAATGATACACTATCCACACACTATTGCATCATACATTCAACATATAATGATAACAGTCATCAAATTAAACATTGCAGAACACAAAATGAATATAATTTACACCATAGAGAATACTTATCTTCAAAAAGAACTGTCCAAGCAACTAGCTATGTGAGGGAAACATTCCACCCAACCATAGGTCTCTGTCCAGCCTGTATTCTTTCAGCTGAGAGACCACCCTTGAGCTGGGATGTGTATCCACTAAGGAGGAACTAAATAGACTCACTCACAGCCATGGTCTCACACAACCAATAATGCTAAGCCAACACACAGTTGGGTTTATCAAGCATGCAAGAGACAAAGGAGGAGGATGCTAAGCCAGTGAGCTCAACCAAAAAGCTACAGGCATCTCAACTAAACTCAAACAGTCATGGAACCCACGATACCTACCACACCCAACACAAGGAAGGTCCCTTTCTCTGCTGCAGAGTCCCTCAGGCGTCTCTTCCCTCCAGTGCTCTTCAGGATGACCATAGAAAGGTCCAAGATGTAAATCCTTGAGATTCTATACTTCAGTGGGTTTATCAAGAAATCCCAACCTTTGTTCTATCATTCACGCTTGGATTCTCACATTCGGTGACCAAATGACTCAATCCCGTAATTGGATTTTCGGGCTATAAAAAATGGGTTTTCCAATGGATTTCGGGGTATCTAACACTCTCAAATTATCCCCAAGTTTCATGTCTATGGATCCCCCATTGGATTTCACTTTCAATACGAAATTTTGGGTGTTTATGGCACTTCAAAACGTGGGTTAATGCAAAATTGTGATTTCTAGTTTTCCTCACTATTCGGTCTATGTAATGGATGGAAATTGAAGCTTAGATCTTCAACAACAGAATGGGAATGAGGAATAACGAATTCCCTTGAGGTATAGTGACTTGTGGGTCAAGGAAACAAATCTCATTCCTGTCATACGAATTTCTAAGCTGCCCATGCTCCATTGAAGCCATTGACTGATTTCTTCAACAACTTTCTTACACATAATTAAATGTTAGCAAAGAAAGTCAAATGGATTCTCAAGATGACATTTGGCAGCATATGGTTCAACCACACAACCCCCTCACCACTCCCTAGTGGAATACACATGGCCCCTTCTCATTAGTTGCTTCCATAACCATTGTTTGGTATTTTATTGCAATATTAAATATTCACATCAACTTACAATATTTCATGGCTTAATAGCACATGGATACCATAATATCAAATACTTGCCTCTCTAAATAAAATATGAGCATACACTAGCGGGGCCTTGGCCTTGAGCTCCACACTAGGAAAACATACATCGCATGTATACAATATTTACAATAAAAGCCAATATATCCTAGGGGTCAAAATGGGGGTATTACAGAAAGCCAACCGACCAAACCCTAAACTACGAATGAAAGAACCTAATGATGCGAGCACATCTATGGTGGGTTCTACAATGTTATTTCCAAAGTATGTCCCACCCTGTAATTCCCTAGCAAAACTAGTGAGGCTGCAAAAGAATGCACGTACCAAATTGATAATGTTCCAGTTCCGAAGGGGGTTATCGTGCAGGGAGACATCTTGAAGAACATTCAGAAGTTATCGTACGCTGATCATGATACAAATAAGTTTGCAGAATTCAACTATACCAATTACATTAAGCCTAAATTATTGAAAAAGAGGGTCATCCGATTGAGTTAGAACTGCAGTAGTGGGCTCTCGGTGTGGCCCGAGTTGGCCTGCTACCATTGTTACATCTACCGCACTTTGGTCGCACTACAGAGTTCAATGCATGTGTGAAAAAACTTTTAGTATGTTTGAATGGAGGGTTCCTTTGGTTGGAAACCAAGGTATCCATTGATAGAGACCTTATTGCATGAATTACGGGTTTACTCAAGGTTGGGGTAGACTCGTCGTAGTTCTTTGCTGGAAAAGAGCGGGATCGTGACCTGGCGATAAGGGTGAAGGGAAAATATAATTTGTCAAAGAGAAAAAGGGGCTTCGACATAGCCTCTATCAGCGACCAGGATGTTCCTTTCGCTGCTAAATTGTTAACCACTAAGTTGGTGTGAAAGAATAGACCAAACCAATTTACTGCCTCTATCATTGCTGTGATGGAGTAGTGTGCGCTGAGTGTCCAAATGAATTGGTCTACTTTCCTCTTAAATGAGTTCCTTGCATATGTTGCGGATGCTTAGGACAATGCGCACCCTATACATACTCATGGTTAATATTACTCATCTCTTTCATGGGTTGGGCAGAGCCGTCGAACTATTAAGGAATGCAAGCTATCAACCCATGTCAGGGATCTCACTATATGAATCTCTCTTATTCAGACATACAGAGATGACAACAAGAGAGCAATGTGTCAATGTACATGGAACTTGAGACATTCAGGTACTATGTGGGTCAAATACCAAGGTTTGATGAAGCAGTGGTGGCTAAGTATTGTAGGGTGGAAAAGTTCAAATCGAGTCCCCACCACATGCATGTACATGCAAGAAGGGACCCACATCAGTAGTGGTTGGTGATGGGATTCAAGTTATGTCCAACGATGAAGTAGAAGATATTATTCAAGAATGGCCTCCAGAGTGGCAAGTACTTGTCGAACCTGAGACCATATCACCAGAACTATCACAACACGATCAACAAAAGGATGGTACATCTGGCCAGCAACAACAAACCAGTCAGAACACACAACAAACTGAAGGGGGAGGTGACGACAAATAATATCAGCAATATAGCTAGATCCATACTGATCCAGAAACATAAGATAAACGGAAAGGTGAAACTTCAAGGCAAGGTGCAAGGAAGAATCAAAAGTCACAATGTCATGAAAGTGCTCAAGCTTTGATGGACGATGACATCAACATCCTGTTCGAGAAGCAAACAAAAACATAAGAAAATATGATACAACTATTTAGCGGCATCACTGACGTCCTGGATACCTTGTGTCAGGAGGTGAAGAAGATTCGAATCTCGGCTCTGTCGCAGAGCACATCTGAGCAGGTCAAGGCTGAGCAAGAAGAGCAACTGCAAACCCGGGAAGCACCACTTCTCTCTGTGGAATGGGTAGTGAATATTTTTCCTCAAGCAATTATATTCAATGAACAAAGCACCAGTGTCGAGCTTCCTAAGTCGGGGTATGTAGACCTTAAGTTACTTGCATTATCCCTTTACATGTTGCACCGACTACAATAAATTGTTGCACATGAAATTAAATCAAGGGAAAATTCTCTCCTGGAGTATATGAGAGGATATAAGAATTAGGTAGAAACACTAAAGGATTTAAATGCAGAACTCCAATAGGACAAGGACCTACTGCAACAAGAGAAGAATAAAGTGCAGCAAGTTGTCACAGTTGTATTCCAAGTTGTGCCATAGGCCAAAGTTATTGATGAGATGATAACATACGAGGAGGTACAATGACTTGAGACAATCATATTGGGATACCGTCTTAAGGTACAAGATCTAGAAGCAAAGTTGGCACCCAACACTCCACCTAAAGTCCTTGAGCAATGACGAGTAGAGATTCAAGAAGTTGTTTATACCCTTTAGGCCACGGAATCCAAATCCATGCAAATGCATAACGCTATGTCATATCCTGGGACGCCTTGTTTGAGGATGTTGAGCTGCTGGAAGTTCAAACACGGCTTGGGGCTGCTGAAGGAAATATGAGTTCCCTATGGGAGAAGTTGAAGACTCTACCTCCAGTACATAGAATGAGCAGATCTTCCAAAAGAAAACAGTTCTAGTAGTAATTTAATCAATTGAGGTTGCAGCATAGGAAATGCACACAGAGAGAGTCTAGAGACTGCAGCCTGAGGCGCAGTGCATATCAGAAAACATTCGAAGTTGGCATACTTCCATCCAGTTGAAAATCACTCAGGCTGTCGAGGTGATACAAGCGCATCTTCCTACGGAAGTAGTGGAAACTATTGGCCAGAAAAAAGGTTGAATTCCAGTAGTTAGTCGAAGCAAGCAGGATCTGATATGAAGAATTTTTATCGAACCTACAGGAACCTAACTCACATCCCTGAAGTGGCTTGGGACGAGCCACATGTGAGTGTTGGGGTCCTGTTGGGCCTAGTGTTTTGGAGGTACCATTTTTTAAATAACAGTTTTGGTATGAACGAAGACAAAGTAGAACAAGTTCGCCTATGTGGTCAACTCTGACGAAGTGTCCAAGAAATGGGGAAAACGGTCATGTTGATCTTGTCAAAGGTCGGACTTGAGTTAGTTAGTTAGAATTGGTCCACATTGTAATAATGAATCAGTTAGGAAGTTAGTAGGTTAATGGGAGCAGGGAAAGCTTAGTGCACCCTATAAATATGTATTAAGAAGGAAGTTTTGCGATGAATCCTTCGAGTAGTTGAGTTAGTGAAATCCGTTTGCTTTGTAATAAATATATCCTCTATGTATGTTGAAGGAATTTTGGAGAAGTCGAGTCATTGATCTGTAGATTGTGTGTGTAGATCCATTGTATTACACGGAGAAGCCTGTAATTGTTTCCTGAAGAGCTTATTAGGTTGCGACTCTTAATAAAATGCAAGCGCTTCTGTGGTTTTTCCCATAGGGGTTTTCCACATAAAATATGGTATATTCATGTGTAATGATATGTGTGTGTGTGATTTATGATATGTGTTTACTTACTTTGTTAAATAATCGAGCAAACCTATCATGTGCTTAAATGAATGGAATTGAATGCAATCTGGTAACGGGATGAGTCTTGAACTCTGTAGGTGTTATGGATTTGTCGATATTATGATATGTTGATGTTCTGTAATGGAATTGAATAATGAATGTATTACTTGTCAAGTATTCACCTTCTTTGTTGCATAGATACTTTGGGTGAGACTTCATCTGCTCTGAAGGTGTTGTCAAAACTTGTTAATTCCCTTCTGGGACAGTGTCTGTGGATCATGGAGTTTGTTGGTGAATGATACGATTTGAACCCTGGTCGAAGTAAAAGTGCGCCAACATTTTCATTTTGAGCAATTAATGTTGTTTTTAAGAATTCAAAGTTCTAAATGAAAAAGGGAGGTGGTGTTTCATCGATGATACCTCTCTGATCCTTTCTATCTTTCTCACTTTCCTTGACTTGTCCTTCTGGTTTCTTAGGAGCCACTTGCAAAAAATATTTTGTCAGGATTGCTAATCTCTTTCATTTGAATTGGACAAGTATTCAAGTTGCTTGTAAATTTTTTAGGGGTATACAATTATTCATTTATGTGGGCCACACAAGTGCATCACTTAGGTGTGTCAACTATGTGCATCCTTTATGTTTGTTAAGTTCTTATGTGGGTAAGGTGCTTATGTGGTACACTTGGTTGGGTCAGTTGCTTGGGTGTGTTGGTTGCTTATGTGTGTTAGGTATGTTGCAAAGTGACTTAGGTAGTTAGGGTTAGGATCATTAGTAGCTTGTGTGTTGGGGGTTTTGGGGCTAGTGGGTTAGCCATAAATGGTATTATGGTATATGGATTAATGTTATAGGGCTTGTGTGGGTCAAGTTAAAAGATAAGTATCACCTATGTGGTATAAACAAGTGTGTTTCATAGGTGTGCCATCTATGTGCAGCCTTTAATATGTCCAATAGGTGCTTATGTAGGTTAGGTATTCATGTTCTTGAGTTAGATTGGTTTGTTCCTTATGTGTGTCACTTGAGTACATTGGGTTCTTATGTGACTGAGGTGAAACATGAGATGCATTAGGTGGTTAGGATTAATATTTTTAGTAGGTTATGATAAAAAGGGTTTGAGTGTAGTTGGTGAGTTGTGAGTGGGGCTTATGATAAAGGGATTATTGATTTAGAGGTCAAGGGTCATGTTAATAGGATAGTGTCACATTGAACTTATGTGCATGCCCATGTTCATTTTGTTATATGTGTGTAATCATAATAAAAGTTAACCTTCTTATATGGGTTGCATGAGTGCATCACATGTGTGTGAAAGTCTAGATGCATAGCCTATGTGTGTTTGTCCCACTTGTTAAGTTTTTACGTGGGTTAGTATTTTATGTACATCACTTAGTTGTATTAGTTTTTTATTTTGTAGGTTCAGTGTGTTAGTACATTGTGTGGATTAGGTGCATCACTCACATCATTTCACATGCAATTTCATATAATTCAATTGTGGTCAAGAACATGCTGTAAATGTGCATTGTTGTGGATACAATTTAACATTGTATATGCAATTGGATCATTGTCAATAACATTGTAAATGTGCATCGTTGTCAATGTGCATTTTTCTCAACATTATAACTGATATCTCCATGCAATCCTCCAAGCTATAAAAAATTGGGAACATTACGCATATAAACATTATTGGCCACACATGTATGATCACACATAAGAATAAACTATAAAGATGTCAAGAGACAATTTGAAATATATAATATATCATGGAAGTCATATAATACAAAAATAGAAGGCCCTTAGATGGACTTCCAATGTACATGTATAAAAAAGTTCAATGATGTACATGTAAACAAAAGTACATTTATCCATGATCACACATCAAAACTCTAACTTTCTCTTGTAAACAAAAGTACGTATTTCCTAGACTACACATCAAAACTCTAACTTCCTCTTGTTTTTTCCAGACTATGATGCATCTTGCGTCTGTCTATGACCGCTGTGCATCTCTGGGTCTCACCGAACAAATATGCTTTGGGACAGGAGACTGAGTTTCATCTGTAGTGAGCGGAGACATAGTTTGAACATGGACCTCTGTCACATTCTCTACGGGACTAGACTGGGGCTACATTCACCAAATAGTAAAATAGTTAGACAACATGCATGTGCATACACAATACAAATGAACTGTACATGTACAAATATTCAAGTAGATACCTCTGCATGGCTTGTTCCCATTGTACATGCAACCTGAAAAACAACATCAACAACCCTGCTAACATCTGGCATGGAGGAATCTCCAGCCTGTTGCTGTAAACATGTGAAAAAAACATTAATAAAAACAAGTTGTGTAGTGAATTGAAATCTAACCAACAACTGTCATTGAAGGCTATGTAAATTACCATGGAATCAGTAGTTCCACCCACTCTTTTTACGAAAGAGGGTCGCATTAGACATGGTCATGAATAGATGAAATAATATGTATTGAAAAACTAACATGTTGTAATACTTACCTCTTCTTGGGATATATCTCCCCCATGGGAGGGATCACTACTACCAAATTTTTGCCCCTCTGCAGAGCCAGATAACACCTACAAGTTTAAAGATTATAAATGTTAGCAATCTATAAAGGAGTACACTAAGAAAAAATAATTTGAAGAAGATTAAGTCATTAACCATGTACTTACATTCCTGAACAAATCATACAAGCCTGTTGTGGGGAATTTGCTCAGATCAATGTCTCCCGCATCCTGTTGAGAATGCGATGCCTGCAATTTCAAAAATTGTAGATATTATACCATCTAAGAAATTAATGAACTAACATGTGTTAACGAACTGACATGTATTAAAAAATGACATGTTGAAAATATGACCTCGGTGTTGCTTGTTTCTACCTCATATACGACAACACTAGGTACACTACCACCCGTTGCAGAGGCATCAAGCTCCTGCAAGATTAAAAATTGTATATATTAATAATATTTTAATGTGTACAATATGGAACAAAATAATTTGAACAAAAAATTAATGTTTTAACTATGTCCTTACCTAAACATAAGTCATCGAGAGGTGCCATGTGTTGGTCCACGGCCATAGCAGGTTTGGCCACATGTCATGCACACGTGTGGCTCAATCTATGGCTCATGTGATGTCAGTCTATCCCCACTAGTGGAAGGTCCTCTGCCGCCAGAAGATGATGATTGTACCCCACCAGAGGAAGAGGTCCCTTCTTGGTCAGTAGTTGTACTGTGGCGTACAATGACCTAAGCTAACATCAGAAATGCCTCCTCTGTCTGGGGTATCACCGTATATGTAGGATGGACATCTGCCCTAGGTAGTTGGCTACGAGGTGGAGGTATTAGTCGATTGGCATCTCTATGCCTAGCATTGGGACGATTTTAGGGCATCCTCATACCAGTGCCTTGGAACCCCAACATATTGAAATAGTTGACATGTTTACCCATCACAAACTCAACATAAAGTTCCCGAAGGAAGTATATCGGTACTTCCCTGTTTTTGTGTGGGGGAATGTCAAATACCATATTCCATCGATCCATCCAGTGATATTTGATTAGTGGAAAAACACACCACTCAATTGAAATATGATCTGTCCCAGACACTCTAAAAAGTGAATATATTTTCTCTTTAGTTATTTTTAATTTCTTCACCTCATTGTAACTCAATCCATCGACATATTCTTGCCATTTTCTTTCTATATACGATGCTATGTTGTACAATGCATCATTTGAGCGACTAATAGTATCCACAATAGCATCTAATGATGTTGCCAATGAGCGGTGGAATTCATCTCCACCCTCCAAGATGTACCGATCTCTCTCAATATCTCTACATTATGATCTGTACTAGCCACTGCAATCATAAATACAAAACAAATATCATTAGAAAAATACATATTGTATAATGACACCTCTAAGCAAAGGAAAATGTAAAACTAGTGTACAACAAATAACAACATGAACAGTTTACAATTTGAAATTTAAAATTGAACAAATTATACACTAAATACTAAACATTTAACATTTTTCCATCTTAAATGCATGTCATATGTGTGTATTAATTTCAATTTCTAGATACATACATTAAATTTCCTAAGTGTATATGTTGATTGGGAATCTTCTCTACCTTATTTTTAGGCTTGGAGTATGAAGTTTCATCAAAATTGTAGGGTGTTGACTAATGCCCTTGGAGGACCAGCTCCGAGATTCTGGGTAGAGGCAAGGGCTAGAGCCTAGAGTAGGGGGCACATGGTGCTATTGATGAATAAAGTCCCAATATAGGCAAGGAGTTTGATATATGTAATTATTTGTTGTGGTGTGAAGTTTTTTGGACTCTCTAGACCATTAGCATCTTTGTTTATATGTAATTTGGGGCATATATGGATTTCACCTAATGTTATTTTAGTTGTATGCACTCTTTCTATATACACATGAGAAAATTTGCATATTTTTTTATAGTGTTTTGGGATCTATAATTCAACAGAATTAACAGTTTTAAATATTTTAGAATTTCAAGGTTTCCAATGGATTCTATCATGTGTGATATTATGGGATTGACATGTAATCAAACACATCAACCTCCCTATGATTCTTAATGTTGGTAGAGCCTATTGTTGAACTCCTATGTCTTGACCTTAACCAAAATGCACCCTTCACTTAAGTGAAAACATTTATTAAGCATGGGAAGGTTCTCTACCCTATCTTAAAACTTGCATTATGAAGTTTCATCAAAACTATAAGGTGTTGACCAATATCCTTGGAGTACCAACTTCGATATCCCGGGTAGAGGCAAGGGCTAGAGCTTAGAGGAGGGGTAAACGGTGCTATTGATGAATAAAATCCCAATATTGGCAAGGAATTGTACTTCAATTTTTTTTAGTTGTAAGCATCCTTGTTATATACATGAGAATCTTTAGATATTTGCGAATATTGGTTTGGATTCACAAGGATGCTTGAATGTATATATATGTATCTAGTGAAATTGATTTGATTTTACGAGTTAATTGGGGTTTTAATTTGTTTTGGGAATACAAACGTTTGGAGCTATGGTCTAAATTTCTTTTAGGGCATACAAATTTAAAAATTTATGGATTCAATTGATTTTAGGGCATAAAAAAATAATAGAGAAATTAAAAGGGTGGAATTTGGTTTAAATACCTGAGGTTGAAGAAATTGGTTCTCAAGGAGGAAAATTTGGGCTATATACCTAAAAACGCGTTCATCACTACTCGTTATATCATCGTCCTTCACCTGTCACTTTCATGGAGGAAATGGTGGGCTCAACACGTTTTGGGCATAAAACATGTTTTAAAAAACGCGTATGTGTTTAGTAGCTCATAATGTGTAAGTGTTTAGTAGCTCATAACACATATGTGCTTTATGACTATATAATGCATATGTGTTCTATTTAACTATCCTACTTGGAATTAAACCTGGCAGGCCCGGGACTAGGATTGGCAGGATCGGGATTGCTTGGGATCAATTATCTTTTATGGAACTTGAATTGATTTTTTGAATCTACCATTGCATCTAATGAGGTCCATAAACTTTGTGCACTCACCAACATGTATGTTAACTTTATCTTATATTTATGTCGATGAGTGTATGTTATTTATGTTTATGTTTATGTCAATGAGTGTATACATGTTATTTATCTTATATTCATTTTTATGTCATCGATCATACAATTTCCAACTAGAAATTACAAGTTTCAGAACATAAGTTACAATTTACAATTTTACTTTTAGAATTTACAGGTTTATCTTATGCTCATGTTCAATGTTTATAATGTTATTTATCTTATATTCATTTGCCATTTACAATTCATGATGTCAATTACAATTTACAAGGCATTGTTACAATTACAAGTTATAGTGTAATATTTAAATACAATTTCACAATACCAACTCACAATTGTATAATTATAATTTAAGAAAATGATAATTAGATTTACAAATTACTAATTTTACAATATGGAATTACAATTCATGTTGTTAGTTACAATGAACAATAATGATTAGAGTTACAATTTACAATCAACAATTAGAATTACAACTCCCCTTGTTTGGGAAATGATCCATATCACATTAGACACATAATATTATTGTTCTTCAATGGACTCTTAGATTACAGATTGAGACCAAGTATTCATCCCATGTTAGAAATATAATATTATTGTTCTACAATGAATTCTTAGACTGCAAATTGAGATCAATCGTTGACTCATATGATATGTCAACTGCACTTAACAATTTGCAAAATACGTTGAACAAAAAACTTAGCAGCCATGACTACAAAGGCGTTTGAGGATAGTGGGTGAGCTACAGAGGGGTAAAGGTTACAAAGATTAGTGATTTTTGGGTGGGTCAAGTATATGAGGGTAGTAGGTTACACTTGATTACGTGGGTAACATATGTGTGTCACTTATGTGGGTGACATAAGTGTGTTTCTTAAGTATCAAAGGATCCAAGGATAGTGCATTAGATATAAAATGGTTGAGGTTAGGGGAATTAATTGTTTAATGGTTAGGGGTTTAGTGTAGTAGATTAGCATCACTTATGTTATCCCAATATGTGCATTATATATCACATACATGTGTTTCCTATATTTGACCATTGATACGTTAATCCAATTCTTATGTGGGTTATGGGTTATGTGTGTTGGTTAGTTTGATTAGTTGCTTATTTGTGTAAGTTGGTTGGGTTAGTTGATTGTGTTTAACAATTAAATATTCATATGTTTTACTATATGATGTTTTGATTTCAAGAGGATTGATAGTATTGCAATTTTTAATTTATGAATCATTGTTATGCATTTTATATTATCATTTAAACTTTCACATTCTAGAATCTAGGAGTGCAGTTTCCTTTGCAAGCAACATTTGACTTTAACTTAATCATTGTAATTACGTTGTAAGGCATTTCTCTAAGCGGGAGAGACTCCTCGAATTTTGGTTTTTATGAGTTCTGAGTTGTTCGATCGTTTTGCCAACGATTGGGAGCAGCTCATCCATTGATTCTGGTCACCAACTCCGTCGATCCTTCTCTCCTCTCTCGTGACATGTCCACCTGAGCTACTTCAATGCATACCCACTTACCTGTGTTCATTCAATGCGCTCCTCCATCGCTTGGATACTTATCCTTCTATGAATGATCCTCCTCCACCGCATCAATGTACAACCAAGCGTTCTGTGCATTCCATGACGTAATGGTGAAGTAAAAGAACCTATGATCCTTTTATTTGCAGTCTCCCACGCTCCCAGGTGCTTCGTCTGAGTCTAAGGTTTGAGGGCACTTCGTCTAGCCTTGTTTGTTTTTCCTTGGTCTTGGTTATACCCGGATGGCACGAGGTCGTGAGGCCGCAGATTATGTCATAGAAGGAGAGGAGGAGCGTGGTTCTATGGGACAGAAGGAGGATATAGGTCCTGGAGGCCGCGAAATGGCGGATTGTTTATAGGAAATCTATATTTTGGGTCCATTGTTGGCCAAATTTACGGAGGTCAACACATAAATACATTACCTTTTAGTTTTTTTGTTGCAATCAAAGTTTTGTTGATGTTTGGGGCTCTGCATTTATTCTTGTTTTTATTTTTCTGTTAATTAGATGATTTTGATTTGTGCAACATTGCAATTCAGTTGAGGAGTTACAACTTGTGGGGCTGCAAAGATTTGGACCTTGGAGGACATTCAGGGTCGAAATGCTTTGGTAATACTGAAAAAATATGAATATAGTGCCATGGGTATGTCCTAAAAGCCTCAGCACCATCTTATTCATTTCATGATTTGTCCTCCTTTCTTACATGATTTTGGGTATTCTGTAATTATTTTCGTCAAATAAAAACCAACTCCATTATTAATTGTGTGTTGGTTTATGTTTTAGGACAAACTCCAGCAACAATTTCTGTATTGAAATTAGGATCATAGATGGTTTGTTGGGTAAGGTTTTAGGGAAGACATTTTCGATCTTTGTTTATGACCAAATTATATAATTGTTATTAATGTATTGGGTCGAAATTGGCTGTGAATTTTATGAATTTTGTTCCGTGTTGGTAGAAAATTATGAGATTTGTTGGTGTGATGTAGACTAAGATATGTTATTATAAACATTTGTGAGCCTTTACTATACACAATGCATTAAATTTATCCGATAATTTCATCTATCCTGCATTTGGGTATTTTGGGCTCCATTTCTTCTATGTTAAAATTGAAAGCCTCTTTGCTGTTGATTTTGTGATATGGATTGAGAATTGAATGTTTTTAAGTTTTATTTGGAACCGACACATTGTAGTAAACCCTTGATTTCTAAAATACACTCAGGCCAATTCATTCCCACATGTCTTATCTTTTTGTTTGCGATGGGATTTCCGTATAACATTTGTCCAAAATATCAATTCAAAATTCATTGCTTACAGATTTATTTAAACAAGAAGCATCCTCATTTGGGCACTATAGTTCTTGTCATCTCGGCCTATTAAATTGTTAATATATTATTCATTAAACTGTTAATATATTATTTACAAAATTCCTGAGGAAATTTATGGATTCTATCTAGTATGTTGGCACCTCGTGAATTTCTTGACACCGATCGACATGGAGATTGAATTCTAGGCAAGCCTTGGACTCATTAAGACCGAGACGTGGATGAAGACCAGCTATGTTAATACAAATAAAAGAAAAATGGCTGGTTATGTTTTGTAGCTAGGGTTTTCACCCTAACTTGTGCAAATGAGCACCTACTAAGGAGAAGGGACTCCTTAGTAGCAGTTCAGTAGAAACAGTAAAAGCAAGACAGTAAATGAAACAGTAAATTTAACCTAGCATGTGCATAAACAGAAAAGACAAGATAATAAAATGTTTTTTGTATTGATTATACCTCCAATGTGAGGTTGGTGAAGCTCTTGCAGCAGTCCAGGAGGGTTGCTTCCAAGCTCCAATGTTGTTCCGTCTCCTTCTTCCAAAGATGTTTTGGAAATGGGGCCAAATGGGGTTCTCAAATGGAAAGTAGCTCCAAAGGGAGAGCTAGGGTTTCGTGAGAATTTTTGGTGGAGTGAGGATAGGGATGATTGTGGATGAAAAATGGGGAGCCTCCATCACCTATTTATAGGTTTTTAGTGGTGGAGTGCTGACCCATGGTTTTGGGCACCATATGGTTTAGGTTAGCTGTATAGGGTTTTTGCTTCCTTTTTTCCCTCTTTTTCCTCTTTTTTGTATTTTTTATTCCCTTTTTGTAGGGTTTTTGCTATTTTTGGAGGAATTTACATTATTTTGGGGGAAAAAAAGGGAGTTTTGGGCCTTTTGGAGGCCTTTTTAATGGTTTTTTTGGCCTTTTTTAGGCTTTTTTAATGGGTTTTTAAGGTTTTGGAGGCAAATATGGTAGGAAATATGGACAAATGAGTCATGTAATGAGGGAGATGAGGTAGTGAGCACTTTTTGGGTGTTAACAGATTGCCCCCTAATGTGTGAGGGAAGGAGCTCATCGTATGGCCGATAGACATCATAGGTCTTTTATGGTTTTCCTGGGATGTGGAGAGGAGAAGAAACGAACTAGAGCCCGGAACAACGATCCCGAACAAACTGCAAAAACTGAAAGTACATGACGTCAATAGTGAAAGAGGAATAATCTCAATATATGGACGAGGCGGGCATTGCCATGCTCGTATCAAGATATAGGACAATAACAAGGGGGTCCAAAAAATGGGGACCTGGAATATACATGGCCTCATATAAGGAATAAGGGAGAATCTCAATATATGGACGAGGCGGGCATACCCATGCTCGTATCAAGATATATAAAATATAACAATGAGGCCCAATAATGGGGACCTGAAGGATACATGGAGAACCATTGTGTACATCATAAGGGTCCAGAGGAGACACAAAATATGGGACATACTGCCGGGCTAACCATGTCTGAGCTGACGAAACGATACACTGGAATAATAATAGTGTTGCTGAGTGTGGTACCAGAGGAACTGATGAGTTGCTGGATCATAGTGACGGGTAGTCATACCCTCAATGGTACACTAAACTGGAACTAAACTGGGTACTCAAGGAAGCATATAACTGGATGGCTTCCGAATACAATCGCCAACGCAACCCGGACATCCACGGGAATATATAACTGGGCATTCCGAAGTGAATCACCATTGTGTTAGAGTCGGGGGAAATCTGAGGTTTTCGACCAATAACTAAAGGGATATATACCCTGCGCGATTCTCAACGATGCGATCAAGGTGTTGAAGTTGAGCATGTGAGAAACAACCACTCAGAGAGGCATTGATGAATCCTCTCAAAATGGTCCGTAGGCACTCACCACAAATGGTGATGAGTCCAAGGCGCAGGGACCTCTGGTTCTATCCTCTGGAATAGATGGGTTGTCGTTGACAGAGGGAGACCTGCAACTAGAAAGGCAATGATGTTTCCTTGATAGGAGCACGAGGTGGAGAACCAAAGTGTGAGAGTACTGATGGTAGGACTGACATACTGTGGGGGTGGGGGATAACCGGGCAAGTAGAGTGGGTGGACTCAAACTTCCTTTGTTCAAAGTATGATGGCGGGGATGATCGGGCAACATATGAAACTGACTGGTGGGTAAGGGATCATAGCTGTAATGGATCAAGGATAGTGATTGGGATGAGTGATACTCAAGTTGGTGTAAGATGGCAGGAGACAACATAATACTCTGAACAAAGGCAACCTTATTGGGGGTGTTGCCGAAATGATCGATCATGGTGCTAAGAGGCACTGGGGGCACTTCTTCATGGATTAAAGAACTAGAAGAAGTGTGTTTGAAATGGTACTGTCGTGTGGATTTATACGATCCCAGGACAGTTCATGCTCGTGATTGCTTTCAATTTTAAGGAGTCTGAAAGCGATAAGAAGACTTTGAAATAATGGAATGGTACCATCGTGTGGATTTGTACGAGCCTAGGACGGTGCGTGCTCATGGTTGCTTTCAATTTTAGAGAGTCTGAAAGCAATAAGAAGACTCCGGGGGGGGTTCTTTTTCGTGTGTTAGTCTCCAAGGCCCGAAGAAGCATAAAAGGATGCAATGAAGAACTCTTCTAGCCGGTGTGACTAGAGTATTCATTTTTTCGTAATTAGTCTATCAGGTCTAGAAAATGGTTAAAATTATACTAGATAGACGCCCTTTCAGGTACTTTAACAAGCATGAAAAGAAGCAAGATTGCTCGACGATCTTTCCATTCTTTTAGGAGTCAGAAAAGAGCTTAACAGAAACTCCCTAAGTGCCTTTTTCATAAAGGACTTGTTCGGCCCAAAAAAGGGATAAAACTATACTGAACAAAAGGAATGGCCAGGTAAGGAGGAAGTGCTCAATCAAGGAATCCTCGATGAGAACCAAGAATGAGGGTGGGGGGAAACACTGGTGGGCCTCCTTGCGGGATGATGAATGGTGGCAGAATAACGAAATAATTGCAGTATGAATGGAGTGAATGGCTCATGTAAAAAAGTGTAACAATCCGATGGCAGTCGATGTGGCGCGTGAATCAAGGCAGCAAGGTGTCAGGACACAATGTTGAAATTGTACCTGGTGAGAGCAAGGAATGATCTCAAGCATCATCATGATCTCGAAAAACTAAATCCGGTGATATAAAAAGTGTCAAAAATGGATAACGACCGAGGTGGCACGCAAATCGAGGCGACGGGGGGCATTTTGGAGAAAATACCCAAAAAATATCGGGGTGAGAGCGAGAAATTATCTCAAGCATCATCACGGGCTCGAAAAAATGAATCCGATGATATAAAGTATATCAAAAACGGAGAACGGTCGAAGTGGCATGCAAATCGAGGCGACGAGTGGTGTCTAGAAAAATGCTCAAAAAATGATGCAGAAAAAATAAGAAAACGAGTTGACCATCATGACGGTCTCTTCGTGCTGATTCCAGTGGTGGAAACGGTTCGGAGAATGGACTCCGTATGGATCCGGAATGGCCGAAACAAGAAAAAGTCAACGGGCTACAAATAGTAAGTGGGCCCAACAGGACAAGTGTCATTTGGACTTGTTGACTTTGACTAGAGATCAGAGTGGACCAGAGCTTAGTTGGTGTTTATGGACGATCCGATTGGCCGTTTTCAGATCCGGGAGTTGCAAGTATGCCGATAAACTCATACCTGCATTTTTTGTTGGGTTCGGGGGGGGGTGGTGGGTCCCCAGGGGGGCGCTTGCACAGTCCACATGGGTGTGGACCGCGGGTTTCTGGTGTGGAAGCACGATCTAGGACTGCGAGTCCAGAGCCTGAACACGCGGTCCTAGACCGCGAGTTCAAAGGTTGAACATGCGGTCCTGGACCGTGAGTTCCAGGTCTGAACACATGGTCCTGGACCGCGAGTTTCGAGGGTGAAAACGTGGTCCTGGACCGCGAGTCCTGGGGCTGAACACGCGGTCCTGGACCGTGAGTTCGGATGCTGGACTTGCAATCCTAGACCGCAAGTATAGCCCTGATAGCCGCGATCTGAGATCGCGACAAGGGGCCCTAAAGCCGTGATCCCGGGGGGGGGGAAGGGTTATTTCTTTGACATGGGTCTGATGAGTGCTCATTATGTGATTGACAAGATGCCGGTAGTGCTATGGCGGGAGTGGGAGGTTCCGGACGACATAGTGGAGGTCATCCGGAGGGACCGGCATGTTCGGTCTACTTTGGGGTTGTGCGGGTTGTTGAAGTTCGCACAAGTGCCCATGATGCATTCAGCAGGACTACTGCTGAATAGGTTGGTGGGATTTTGAGAGCTCGAAATCTAGGCTTTCAGGGTGCAGGGAGAGAGGGTGGATCTCACCCTCGCAAATGTATATTTCTTGAAGGGGTTTCCCTATCTGGGTAGGGTGGCTGACACGCAGCCACGGGTGTCCACAGATGTGGACATGGAGGATATGTTGGAGCGTTACTGCACTCTAAAGGCTATAGTGCATAGGAATGCACTCCGGATTGTGGACCTACTGGAGCCATTAGTGCGGGTGATCGTGGCGTGCGTGGTTCGGGTTCTGGGTTCCCAGTCACCCGAGCGGGTGTTAGGGGTCCAGATGCAGCAGGTGGAGCGGGTGCTGGGTGGCATATACTATGCCTGGGGCCAGATGTTCCTCACCTGTGTTCAATGGGAGTTGACCAAGGTGAAGGACGCTGGCAAGGGATTTTGCTACAGGTCGTTTCTATGTGCCTTCTTCATGGAGCGGGTACCTACACTGCGGTCACAGGTGCCAGTCAGGGCGGGAGGACCTAGGGAGCCGCGCATGGTGTGGTGGGGAGAGATGATGCGTCGACAGGGTGGCGGTGAGGTTGGCAAGTACTTCACCCAGGAGCTCTAACTACAATGGTTGCAGATGCCACTGACGCTGGATGATTATCCATACAAAGATATGGACTTCACAGGAGATCCGGAGGCACCACGGCCTCCAGGGGCAGGCGTGGGGACCAGATGGTATGTATCGACTTTCTTGATTGTTGTTGATGTCCGATTTTGTGTATGATAGTTTTGAGATATTGCTATGCTGGTACTAACTGATGTATGATCTGCAGATGTTGTCTCGAGACCACCACCGGGACATATAGACCGCAAGGGGCATGTGCGATACCAGCCCTGCCAGGCCGAGGGGAGGTGCGTCGATGGGACACTGAGGGGACTCTGGAGTCCTTATGGTTGCTTCTCGATTGTTTGCTAGTTGGAGTGACTGATGATGGGTGGCAAGACTTGGATCCGGAGGTGATTCAGGACTGTCTTGGGGCACCACGGGATTTCCGATCGATTGCGATCCAGGTGGCCATTTTGGTGAAGAGGGGTCGGGCACAGGAGCTTGCAGGGGATGAGGAGCTTCCAGAGGAGCGAGGTGAGGACTCGGAGGCAGCTGATGTAGGAAGTGACAGAGGGTATGACTCTCAGTAGGGAGTACAGAGGACTCCCCCCCGATTTTGTAGCTACAGCATGTATTCTATGAGGCTTGTTGATGTATAGATATTTTTTTGTATAGCTGAGTACTGAGGTACTCGGGACATGTGTAGCACATTGACGTTTATTTTTTTGATATCTATATGCACATGGATGCATATTTTGCGATTATGATTTAGTGTACGCATGTGGATGCGCTTGTGGTTTGTTATATGTTTGTATTGCACGTGGATGCAAGTAGTGTAGGATGATGGGCACGTGGATGCCCCTTGTGTATTTTGTTTTATGTAGTGACATGGATGCAACATTATGTATGTAGGATAGGCACGTGGATGCCCCTATATAATTGTGTGTTGATGTTATTGCACATGGATGCAAATATTATGGGATGATAGGCACGTGGATGCCCCTTGTTGTAAATGCAATCTTTTTGGGATTTTTATATGTTTTTGATGTGATGATATGATATGATGATGCATGATGGATGATTTACATAGTGTGATTGATATGCCAATATAGAATATTGTTAGCCATTTGATCTGCAACACTATTCTGAGCTCTTGGGACATGGGTGAATGTTACGGATTCAAACTGTCGACTGAGTTGTTTTGTGCGCAGGAATTTTCTAAAGAGGCAAGGATCACACACCTGATAGCAGTTGTTGAGCTAGGAGACAAGTAGCTGGGAGTCAAGGAACACATGAAGGTGACATATGCCCATCTGGAGAGAAGCAGTCAAGAGACCGGTCGCAGCATCATACTCTACCTGGTTATTGGTAGCAACGCCTATGCACATTTCGTCGAGGTGGATCAACTCATGTGAAGGGGAATATAAGACCCATGCTACAGAGGCCAAGTTTGGAGACCAGCGGCTTGCTCCATCGGCGAAGCCAATGCAACGAGGTGGAAGATGGTCCATATGTGATCATGCAAAAATGATGAATGTAAGGTTGCAGTAAAAAAGGTGAAAAACAGAAAGAAAGCAAACTGTACAATACGGAGCAATGGGGCCGCGGGTTTGATTTAAGGATAAAAACGTTTAAGATACAACCCATTACGGGGGTTGCACAAAGGGTGGCCTTCTGAGTCAGTTAAAATGTATGCCCCATTTCCGAGGAAGGTCTGCACGATGTAAGGGCCTTGCCACATAGATTCAAACTTTCCTTTACCGGTCTTGTCGTGGGCTTGGTCATAGGCGAGGACGAGGTCCCCTTCGCGGAAAGTTTGAGGGTGGACATGTTTGTCGTAACCAGCTTTGGAGCTGTTCTTGGCAGCTTCAATGGTTTGAAGGGTGGTGCGACAGTCTTCATCAGCTTGTTCTAGTGATAACAGATGTTGCTCGAGGGGGGAGGTGTCTGGGAGAAGCTCGATGGCGATGTGTAAGGCAGGTATCTGACACTCGATGGGGAGGACAGACTCTACACCGTGAACTAAATGAAATGGGGGTAAAACCGGTGGCGGTCTTAGTTGATGTACGGTAAGCCCATAATGCAAGGAAAAGCATGTGATGCCAGCTGGACTTATGTCGTTCAATGGTGCGTTGGAGGATGGTTTTTAAAATTTTGTTAATGGCCTCTACTTGGCCGTTCCCTTGGGGGTAGTAAGCAGAGCAGTACTGATGTACGAACTTCAGTAGAGTGGACAACTCGCGCCAAATGGAGTCTTCAAAATGTGAACCATGGTCTGATACCAACTGTTTGGGGACCCCGAATCGTGTGATAACATGGTTAAAAAAGAAACGGGAAGCGGTGTCAGCTTTACAATTGAATGTGGGCATGGCTTCAACCCATTTGGTGAAGTAGTCGACAACGACAATGATGTACTTATGGCCATTGGCAGATGAGGGTTTACATTCCATGAAGTCGATGGCCCATTTACAAAAGGGACCAATGGTGACAATTGGGTGTAACGGAGCGGGTGGTGTCCGAGCCTTAGGGGCAAAATGTTGGCAATTATGGCAATGTTTGACCGCTGTGATGCAGTCGGTAAAGAATGTGGGCCAGAAGTATCCGGCGCGGATCACCTTTTGGGCGGTGGCCATTCCAGAGAAATTTCCGCCACAGGCGCCGCTATGACAGTCATTGAGGACCTGTTCGGCTTCCTCGTGTGTAAGACAATGATGGAGAATTGTGTCAACCCCTCGCCGGTAAAGGACATTGCCCAAGAGGAGATATCGAGAGGCCTGGTGACGGATACGACGAAGTCTATCACGATTTATGTTGGGTCGAAACTTTTGCGTGCGAAGGTATAACAAAATATCACCGTACCATGGGTCATCGGACGAGATGATGAATAAGTGATTATCGGGTAACTCATCGGAGATTTGTGAGGATGGAAAAAGGGATGGGAGATCGGTGATGAGTTGGGCAAGCCGGAGGGCTTTAGTTCTCTTAGGGGTTGTGAAAGTGAGGTCATATTCTTGGAGGATAATTACCCATTTAGCAACGCGACTTTGCAGAAGTCGCTGGGTCAAGAGATAGACCATGGGGTTGGAGTCGGCGACGACTGTGGTATGACTGAGTAAAATGTAATGTCGCAATTTTTGGATGGAAAAGACTACAGCAAGGGCTAGTCTTTCCTCATACGGGTAACGTAGGGGTGGTCCAGACAAGGTCTGGCTGACCTAATAAATGACATGCTCCTGGCGAGCAGTGTCTTCTTGGACAAGGACTCCAGACACAGCGTGATCAGATGTCGAGACGTAAAGGATGAAGTCTTGAGAGAAATACGGAGGGGAGATTAAAGGGGCTTGTGTGAGATCCTTTTTAAGGGCTTTGAATGCAGCTTGCACCTGGTCATCCCAAACAAAGGGTATGTGAGTACGAAGCAGGCGTAAGAAACCATAAACTGTGGTGGCATAATCAGGAACGAAACGTCGGAGAAAATTAGATTTCCCTTGCAGACTCTAGAGCTGCCGGAGCGTGCAAGGAGCGGGAAGGTCTATGATGTCTTGGACTTTCAGAGGATCAACAATGATTCCTTTATTGGAAACAATGAAACCCAACAACCAGCCTACCGGAACGCAAAAGACACACTTGAGTGGGTTCAAGCAGATTTGATATTTGCGACAACGCAGAAAGACTTGTCGGAGGTCGTTAAGGTGGTCTAATCGTTTCCGGGAACGAGCTGTAAGATCGTCAAGATAGACTAGCAGGATATGGACCAAGTCGTGAAAACAATAGGTTATGGCCCGCTAGAAGGTGGCACCGGCATTTTTAAGGCCGAAAGGCATGACGTGATAGGCAAAGGTGCCCCATGGGATAGTAAAGGAAGTCTTGTATTGATCTTCCTTGCGGATCTGAATCTGGTTGTATCCGGAAAAACCGTCCATGAAAGATAGGACTTCATGCCCCGCACACGCATCGATGAGTTGGTCAATAAATGGCGTGGGGAATTTGTCTTTGGGACAGGCTCAGTTTAAATCGCGGAAGTTAATACATACTCTGATGGTGCCTTGTTTCTTGTTAACAGGGACGGGGTTAGAAACCCAAGTGGTATATGCAATAGGATAAATGAATCCTGCTTTGCGAAGTTTCTCAATCTTTACTTTAATGGCGGGGAGCTTTGATGGGTGAATGGAGCGCTGTTTCTGGCGAACGGGGGGTACATCTGGACATGTGTCAATGTGGCGTTCTATAATAGCGGGGTCAAGACCAGGCATTTCGGTATAGGACCAGGCAAATACATCACGGAACTCTTGGAAAAGTTTTTTGTACTCTCTGATTTCATACTCACTGCAGGAGGCTGCTAATGTAATGATTGCAAGAGCACCAGCTGGGACAGAGATATCAATGTGGATTGTGGGTGAGATATTGGCCATGTTCCCCTCCTCAAAGGCATCGGGGGCGGGAATGGGATCTTTAAACCAGTTGACTTTGGTGGGGAGAAAATCTTTGGACTCAACCATAATTGCGTGGCTGTGGTGGAGGAGGAGTCCTCTAGGAGGAAGTAGGAACGATGGTGCATATCCTCCCAGGGGTAATCAGGGGCAGTAAGAGCCTCTAGAATCTCCTCATCATTGTGGAAACTCTGGGTTGTCAAATCGGTTGACGAGGGAGTGGTAGTAGAATAGATCATATAAATGGTATTAATCTCTTCGGATGAGGGGGATACTGGGGGGTGGATCTCCTCAATGGTGGGGGGCACCATCTCAAGGTCAAAATTATTCATCTCGTAGAGAGTTGCTCGGTAATCTGGGAGATCAGGATAGTGATGTGAGTAATGGTCGTAAATACCAAATATTGCAAGAGGGTGGTTGGTACGTAGTGATTTATCACGAGGCTTAGGGGCTGGGTCGAGTTGGACAACCGGGAGGTTGTGGTCGTCGTCAAGCATTTGCATGTGCTCTTGTAATGCAGGTAATTGTGGACATTGATGGGTGGGATGGCCTAACTCATCACACAACGATCATTTGGGAGGAGCACAAAACACGAGGGGGGTTTTAACTATTTTGGGTGGGGGTACAGCCATGTATGGTTGTGGGCCTCTACCCTCAGTGTGCTTGAGAAGAGGGGATGGATTAGCCGATGAGGAAGGAGTAGTGACACCGAGAGGTGGTTGACTAGTAGTGGTGATGGGTTGCACCGGTTGTAGGATGACATTTGGTGTCGGAGGGGTAACGGGAGGCGTGATGTACCATACAGGTAATCCTAAGGTTAAACCAGGGAGGCTAAGGGTAGCCATAATCGGGGTGCTTACTACTCTCAAAAGGGGGAATAGGAAGGGGATCGTATGGATGGGTGTAACACCAACATGACTAGGTACCAATTGTGGTTGGGTGTTGGTGTATTGTGGGAAATGGTACATAAGTCAGATACTTCGGTCGTGGGTGACGGGGGTGGAAGGGCTTGAAATGTTGAAGTCATCGGCATATCTGAGTAGACCCCGGGTCCCACTGAGGAAACCAACGAGGTAGCTGCGCCGCAAGCAGGTTGTTCAACCATGGGGAGAACATTTTCGGGTGCAGCGGGGGCATTGGGATCGTAATAGGTGAGTTGATCAACCTTGACCACACGTCCATCATGGGGGAACATCATGGTACGAAAAACGAATGAGGCAACCCACTGCATGCCATACATGTAACTGCGACCAAGTAAGAGGTTATAATTAAGTTGGGCGTTGATGACCTCTATGTCAATGAGCACGGTTTTACCAGCCAACTGGTCAGGGACATTAGCTAAGAGACCTTGGGGTTGAGCCGAATGGCCGTCGTAGGCTCGCAACGCAGTCGTGGACTGCTGGAGAGTAGGGGATCCCAACTTCTGCCAAACGAATGTGGACATAACGCATGTAGAGGCACCTTCATCGATAATGCACTGATGGATGACAAGATTCCGAACAGATACAGAAACTTGGAACGCTAATGTGGAAGGTAGGCGTGGTTCGGATTGGTCCAAATCGAATGCCATCATTCGGGTCAATAGCACCAATGGCTGAGAGCAAAGTCTTGCGCTGTGAAGGACAATTTTTCAAGACCTCTAACACAGACATGGCTGTGGGGGACTGGGATAAGTCATCTACAATGTTGTAATTAGACGCAGCGCGAGCATTGGGGTTATTGTTGATGCGGCGAAGTGGGAAGCGAGGGGCTTTGGAGGCCCCATCTAGTGGATCCAAAGGTATGCGTAATGACTAATCAGTAGGATGAGTGTTGGTGTTTTTTTCGGCGGGAGGGGCTTCGGGGGTGGAGCCATATTGGTTTCGACGAGTATGAAGGTTGACATCGGCGGAGGACATCATTAACAAGTGATGGGTACCTGAGTCTATCATGGGTTGATCAGGAGCGGCATAAGTGATTTGCTGTTGTGGTGGCGCATTTCCTTGAGGGGGAGCTAACGGCTGAGTGTTAACTACGCCTTGGGTGGGTAAAAGGTTTTGTAACACCAAGGGTTGATTTTGAGATGGTGGGGGGTTGGGTGGCGCCTAAGGAGCTGTGTGCCCTTGTCGGTGGGAATCATCAGTCCAAAGTTGTCGAGCCCACTCCAAATGTGGGCAAGTGTGTGTGTAGTGGCCATAGACCCTGTAAATAGAGCAAGGATGGTTTGTCTGCAAATTAGGATTTTTGGCCTGCTTGGGAGGCCAGTCGGGGTTTTGGATGGCAGGTGTCACGTTATTGTTGTTTGGGGCATTGGGAGGTTGACTGCCTTGGTCTGGAGGGGGGTTGTTCCCACGGTTACGGCCTTTGTCTCGGTTTTGTTGGCCTTGTTGGCGTTGGTTATTTTGGTTCTGCTACGGATTCTGTTGGGCATACACTTGCCCTTGGGCAGCAGATGGGTTCTGGGGTTGTGCAAGTGTGGGAGCAGGCTGCGGTGGATAATAAGTAGGTGGAGGCGGTGCAGGTGCTGAACCTTATGGGGGTTGCTGATATGCTTGTGCAACGGGTTGTGGGTTTTCCGCAAGGGCTGTCGGTGGCGGGTAATAAGCAGGTGGGGCTTGAGAGGATACAGGAGTTGGAGCGGCCTGTGGGTGGTAATATGGCTGAGGTGCGACTGGGGGGGCGTAAGTGGGGGATTCATGACCAAAGCACTGAGGTGGACATGAGGGTCCGTGGGAATGGTTATTATGTGCCATGGGAGCATACGAATTGGTTGCTATGGAATGGGATGTAGCCCGCGAAAGGTTGGGGCCAGGGCTAGGACATGCTATGGAAAAGGGTTGGTGATGCGAGGCAATGCGGCCAATGATGCCATCTGCAGCATGGGATGCCCCCGGCGCATCGTGTCAAGAGGAATTGTCACGGGGGGCATCAGGTATGATAGAATACAGATAACCAGACTGGGCGTAAATAAGGTCAAATTGCTGGGCCTTGAGGATGGCCTCTTCTTCGGACTAGGGTCGCTCAGATGCCACATCCTTGGCAATGACAGGAAGGAGAGATTTTAGAAACCAATCTAAGAAGATACGGTCATCTAACTTGATTTTGCAGAGGCTTTGGCATCGACGCCACTCATGAATGTGGTCAGTGATGTGGGTGGTCGTGTTCTGTCTGCAAGATAGTAGGATCTCAACGCCCACGTCATAGCGGATAGGTAACTGAAATAACTGCAGGAAGTCGAGGCAAGGGAAGTAAAGGTGGCATGGGTCCCATGGGATTGCTTGATGTACCACTTAGCTGTAGATCTAGTGAGGGTGCGCTATAACAGATGGAGGCAGACAGAGTCATCCACTATGGAGTTGGAGGAACATCATAGATGGAAGGACATGATATGGTTATGGGGTTCTTCACCTACCTTGCCCTCAAACTTCGGGATGTCTGATGGGAGCTTGGTAGGCATGTGAGGCCACGCAGAGTTGTGTCTGATGGGGTCGTTAGTCAGTTTGTCCAGATCAGGAAGGTTGAGACTATCCATGAATGGAAAACTAGTAGAAGGATGTGACATACTGGTGGTTGTGACCACATTGGGGCCAATTCCCCCAAGTGGAGGAACTGGGTTCGAGTTGGGGACGTTGCCCCCGGGTGGAGGAACGAAGGTGGTATGGGATGGTCCTACACCGCCAAGGGTAGTGTGAGTCACTGGTGGATTTGGGATGGGTATGGTAGCCACTGGAATAGGGACAGTGATCGGAATGGTGGATGTGGGCCCCACTGAGGGCATACCCAAAGCGGGTGTGGTAGCTGGGGTGGTGGTGGATGCTCCACCAATGGTCCCTACAAAGAAAGGGTTAGACGTCATGCCGACCATGGGGTTGTTTGGTGCATTGTAGGTGGGGTTCTCGGACTCCGCCTCAAAATCAAAGGTAAAATAAGGGGCGTCTAGGTCGGATGACGGAGTTCTATGCTATTGTCGAGTAGAGTCAAGTGACAAAGCTCGAGATCTATGATGAGTGGTATCAAGTGATGAAGATCTACGTCTATGACGGGTGATGTCAAGTGAACCGTGCTGCGGGGGCTCTCCCCAGAGGCACCGAGAATGTCTCGAGGACTCAATGGTGACAGATGGTGACAAGTATCTGGGGGTTGTGTTGAGTGAAAAATAGCTCAAAAACCCTAATGCAACCGAGTGTGCAGAAGGAGAGCGCAAAAAAATATGGCACTCGGGCCAACAACCAACTCAAAACACTTACTATAACAATTGTGCTACAATAAGCGGAGGATCAACAGAAATGGTCAGAATACCAACAAGCAGCAAGTTTCCTAAAAAATAAAAATAGTGGACTCACTAGACCAAAGGGAGGTAAGGGAGCATGCAAAAACCTAACTAAATAGTATGCTAACTCAACCAGACATATCCTTTGCAAGGTGATGAAATCCAAGTCAGACAATAAGGAGATTAGAGCCAAGTGGCTAAAGATATCCCCCTACTGGGAGGGACACCAGGTAGTCAATCCTAGAAGAAAGGCAACTAAGATACCTCGTTCATGACATGTTCGGTTGGGTGAATCTGCAGTTTGGTTCTATTGTCGCTGTACTCCCATATGGGTGGTACAACGAGAAATACGAAATGTATCATTTGGTTACTGAATGGAGTGTGGTATTCCACTCAGACTTCCGGAACTAGTCTGGCTACTTCAACCCTCCTAGGGGAGAGGCGTTCCCGATAAATTAGCTTTAAACCGTGTCAAAAAGTACTAGGGGATTTTGGTTTCCTAATGGACAACAACTATGTCTCAAGTGTAAGAAACCGAGGGGTGTTATTTGGATGCCTACCCCCTCGATCCTACCTAACTACAAGATTCTTATGTATTCCCCAAGTGGGGTTAGAATGTTGGTTATGTTAAGTAGTTTTTTAGGGCTCACTTGAATTAGATGACAGAGTGTGTGCATGTGAGGTAATGAACCCAAGTAAAAGTGCCATGGGGTGGGCAACTTTCTAACTAAAAATAACAATGCAGAAATTAAACTTTGAAATGTAAAATTTTCTTTTTTCAATTAAAATGTTGAAAGTTAAAAAATTCTGTAAATGGAACAGAAATAATACTGCAGAAAAAGGTTGTAGGGAAGTATGGCTGCAGATAGGACAGGTGGTTGTGCAGGTGCAGAAAATACTGCAGTAAAGTGTTGGGTTCAAACAGGGAAAAAGTGCAGAAAACAGATCGCGGGTCTATGGCAAAACTGCGCGGTCGGATCGCGGGAAACAGGTCGACAGTCGCGGGTGGATCGCAGGAAAATGGTTGAAAGCCACAGGCGGATTGCAGGAAAATGGCTGAAAGCCGCAGGCGGATCACGGGAAAATGGCTGAAAGCCGCAGGCGGATCGCAGGAAAATGGCTGAAAGCCGCAGGCGGATCGTAGGAAAAGGGTGAACAGCCGCGGTCAGATCGCAGGAAACAGGCTGAGAGTCGCGGTCAGATCGCAGGTAACAAACTGGAAACTGTGGGGAGATCACAGGAAACAGTCTGAGAGCCGCGGTTCGATCGCAGATAACAGTCTGAAAGCCGCGGTCGGATTGCAACTGTGGAGAAAAAAGACGCTGTTTACAGAAGCAAACCCGACTGCCGAAAGGGACAGCCGAAAGGGGAAACAGAAAAATATTGCAGAAACTAAAAAATTCTAAAAACTATAACCAGAAATTCAAAGGAACTCTAGGGGAGTCGCCAAAACTGTAGCTAAGGTTTTCACCCTAGCTTGTGCAAATGAGCACCTACTAAGGAGAAGGGATTCCTTAGTAGCAGTTCAGTAAAAACAGTAAAAGCAAGACAGTAAATGAAACAGTAAATTTAACCTAGCATGTGCATAAACAGAAAAGACAAGATAATAAAATGTTTTTGTATTGATTATACCTCCAATGTGAGGTTGGTGAAGCTCTTGCAGCAGTCCAAGAGGGTTGCTTCCAAGCTCCAGTATTGTTCCTTCTCCTCCTTCCAAAGATGTTTTGAAAATGGGGCCAAATGGGGTTCTCAAATGGAAAGTAGCTCCAAAGGGAGAGCTAGGGTTTCGTGAGAATTTTTGGCTGAGTGAGGATAGGGATGATTGTGGATGAAAAATGGGGAGCCTCCATCACCTATTTATAGTTTTTTAGTGGTGGAGTGCTGACCCATGGTTTTGGGCACCATATGGTTTAGGTCAGCTGTATAGGGTTTTTGCTTCCTTTTTTCCCTCTTTTTCCTCTTTTTTGTATTTTTTATTCCCTTTTTTTAGGTTTTTTGCTATTTTTGGAGGAATTTAGATTATTTGGGGGGGGGGGGAAATGGGGTTTTGGCCTTTTGGAGGCTTTTTAAATGGTTTTTTTGGCCTTTTTGAGGCTTTTTTAATGGGTTTTTAAGGTTTTGGAGGCAAATATGGTAGGAAATATAGACAAATGAGTCATGTAATGAGGGAGATGAGGTAGTGAGCACTTTTTGGGTGTTAACATGTTTAGAGTTGCATGTGGATACAATTTCCAAACAAATTCTCTATACTTACATCACAAGTAACGATCTAGCCATCAACAAACTACTACAAAGATGAATGATGTTGAAGCATAGTTTGGTTTATTATTGTAGATGCAATAATAATGATGAGCATTATGTTGGGTTTACAAATATGGCGTGTAAGACATTTATGATGACACGATCCAATATGCTTTTCTGCAGTATTTTTCAATGCATTGTTTTAGAAAACAAACAAATTTGAAAGAAACTTGTGTATCTATATAAAAATGGTATAAATTTATCTACTTTATTTGTATGGTTTTTGTATTATTTATTAAAATAAAATAAAATATTATTATTATATGTAAAATTGAAATTTTTAATTAATTTTTTTATTTAATATCTCATTAAAGTTTTACAAATTTTTCATTTTTACAGTAAATTAGCAAAAGTTATTATTTTTATAGCAAATTAGAAAAATACTAATAATAAATTTAAATGAAAGATAATAGTTATACAATTAAATATATGTTTTTGTTATATAATAGTTATATGTTTGGATTGATTTTGAACTGGATTTTTCGCTCCAAGAATTGAACCAGAGCCGAGCTCGGCTGCGTAGTGGTGTGCAGAGTTTTTCGGTGGTACAGTGCTTCCCTCTGGAGCTTATCATCAAGGAACTCAAGCTTCTCATCAAGGTTCCCAAGCCTTTCATCAAGATTTGTACTGAAAATCTTTGGATGAGCAAAAATCGCTCCAAGATTGTACCAGAATCGAGCTTGGCCGTATAGTGGTGTGCAGGGTTGATTTGTGCTTCCCCCAGGTGCTTTTCTTGGACCGGTCGAGGACTTCTGTGCGCTGGAGTAGATTTCATAGGTTTTTGGAGTGTTGATCAAGAAGAGCAGTGCTGTGCAGACTGTTCTGAGATTAGACATGGATATAAGCTGATCCTGAAGACGAGCCCTCTTTCTTGGTGACCAGCTCTCCACTGCGTGGTTGTTGTGCTAACGAGTGGATTCTTCTTTGAGGATCTTTTTTCTGTGTTCGGATCTTGGTTTTGTTCTCGAGGTAGGGACTCGATTTGAACTCCAAGATTGTGCAGTGAAGGGACTGTTGCAGAATAGTTTGGAGGAAAACTGGCGCTGGATGACCTGCTTACATACTTTTGTCCACAGTGGAGGAGGATGCTGCAGTGAATATGCAGATGATCTCCTTCTTATTCGCCCAGACCCTTGATAAATTGGAAAAATCCAAGATTACGGTAGATGAGCATTGCTAATACCAGAACGCAGGGCTTTCAGGCTATGAGGGTTGCGTCAGTTGCTTAGGGAGTTTTGGAATACAATGGTCTTGGGGCATTGCAGCTGAACCTTGGAGCTGGGTGGATTATTGACGGGGATAGCAGATGCCCTTGCTGTGACTGTGGCTTTTTGGAGTAGATTGGGATTTTTGGTGGACCGGGTGGTGTAGATAGTGGACTTTTTGTAAGGAGGATTGGGGATTGGGATCTTGGGGATTTCAGCCCTGCGGATCTGGGGCATTATGGCGAGCAATTATGTGCAGGAGGTGGACTACACATCGGATGGAGATTGTGTCAGAGGGATTTTCGACATTGGAACAAACAATACTGCGACCTCTGGGTCGAGGACATCAATGGGATCACTCTTGACTGGTAGGGGGGCAGGGTTCTTTCCTGGGTCTTCGGATGACAGGCCAGATTTGGCAGATCTATTAGGGAGGACACTACAACCACAATTGGGGACTTTCACAAACTTCCCAACCTGTTCGGTAGCATCATGTGTGGAGGGGATTGATACACTGAATAGGAATGGCAGACGGAGGATGGACCAGGGTGGCGGTTTGGACACCCTATCAGATGGAAATTTGGTTAGGTCTGGGGATTTCTGTGATTCTGATGACAGGGGACAGGGTAGTGGAGGATTGGGTTACTCCTCCAGTGGACATGGAGCTACTGGTGGTGGAGATACTCTACCTATTGATGCAGCCCTGCTAGCTCCTCGAGCAGGGGTTACTATGAAGGAAGAATCACACAAAAAGACTGCTAAAAAGGTCAAGGAACGGATGAGGAAGGATAAGCTGGTGCTGGGCGTGGATGTATCGATTGAGGAGGCTGAGGATTTCACACACGTTGCTGTTGTTGGACATGCCCGCGGTAAGAGACTGGGACAAGGAACCCTCCAGAAATGGGCAGCCGAGCAGTGGAAAGACATCGTGGCTACTGCACCCATTGTCCGGGTCTTAACGAAAGGTTGGTTCTCTTTCATACTGTCGAATATGGGGGAGGTTGATGCAGTCTTACGTCGCCATTGGTCAATGTTGGGCGTCCCTATCATCCTGAAACGTTGGTCTCCTTTCTTCGATTCCAAACAGGAGAAAATCGACAAAGAACCGATCTGGGTGAAGCTTCCTGGGTTTCCCATGCACCTCTGGAATGAAACAAGGTTTGCAGCGATTGGGAACTACCTTGGAGACTATGTATGCACGGATTACTCCCATATTGAAACAGGTATTTATACAGTGGCAAAGATCTTGGTCAACATCGATCTTCGACTGGGGTTAACGGCTGAGATCAATGTACAAACGAAGGATGGGGCTTTCGTACAAATTCTGGACTATGTGGGAGTACCGTTTAGGTGCCACCGATGTCACACTTATGGACATTTGATTGCCTGCTGTCCATTAACATATAGGGGCAGCAGACCGAAGGTGGTGGCAGCAGATGCTGGATGCAATGAGAAGGTGGTGAGCACGTCGGCGATGGGAGATGATACTTTCGAACCTCCAGTTGGCAAACGGGTAGAACATTCTCCGGTGGTACCCAACGCACTGTGTGGGCAGCAAGGATCCGTGGAACTTCCGGTTATGGCAAACACTGGTTTGGATGTACTTGGGCACAAGGTATCGGCTGCAGCAGGGGCAAATTTGGGTACCACAACTCCATTGACGCGGGCTGCCTCCAAGCTACAGGAGCTGATAACTATCCGTCGAGGCACAACTTCACACAATTCGGGTTTGTCTCCTCACTTATCCTCTGCTGTATCTTTACTTAATGACTCTACTGGTTTGGGGGAAGATTGTCTTGGGACAATTCATCCGGTCAGAACTGCTATTGGTACTGTAGCTCCTTGTGTTTCGGATAGTGTATACACACCGTCCATTGTTTCTACACAACACTCCCCCAGCTCTGGACGCAGTATCCGATATGCTCTCCGAAATAGGGTGATCACTGTTGATGGCTCGGGGGGTAAGGGACTTTCTGAAGTGGCTTTTAGTGCTGGGGGGAAAGGGCGGGGCCGCAAATCTCATTTGTCTATTGCTCAAGAGAGGGCAAAAGTTGATTTAGTTATGGGTACACAATCCACTATCGAATGGGCACTTAGAGCAGCGAAAACCCAGGAAGGGGGTTTCATATGAAATTATTATCTTTCAACTGTCGTGGGTTGGCGAGTCCCATTAAAAAATCGTCACTTCGGAGGTTGGTGGAATTAAATCAACCGGATGTTATAATGTTACAAGAAACTTTGGGAGGCAGTGAGGAGGTTGTTCGGGCTTTGGAACTACTGCTACCTGGCTGGAAATTTATAGCTGTGGATGCTCGTGGACGGTCTGGAGGGCTGGCCACATGCTGGAAGATGAATAGCTGCAGGTATGAATGTTCTTGGGGCATTCCCTCTGGTATTGGATTGGAAGTCTGGGATGCATTGATGGGGAGGAGGATCACTGTTCTCAATATCTATGGGCCCTATTTAAATAGGGTAGGATTCTGGGACTCTTTGCTTAGTATGGACATCTTTGCTGGAAGGGATGTGATAATGGGCGGGGATCTCAACCTTACACTGGGGACTTCTGAAGTTTGGGGGCCTCGGGCTGTTCCGGATACACTAGCAAATTACTTTATACAAGCCTTTGCAAGGAAGGACCTACTTGACATTCTACCTAACAGGTTATCCCCCACATGGAGGAATAAGAGAACTGGCGATCAACGGGTGGCTAAGAGGCTGGATAGGTTTCTGGTGACTGATGTGCTGGCCATGGGAGTTGATGTGGTCAAACAATGGGTTGGGACAGGGGGGGTTTCAGATCACTGTCCAATTCTGCTGGAAATAAGAGGTGGCCGAGAAAAACCTCCCAGTCCATTCAAATTCAATCCTAGCTGGTTGAAGGAGGAGGAATTTCTTAAATTAGTCCAGGCACAGTGGGTTCATCGACCACGGGAGTCCCTGGAACATGCGGGAGTACACTTTCAACAAAACCTCAAGCGAATAAAAGAGGCCACTATTCTCTGGGCCTCTGAAAAACGCAGGAATGATGATCTGAAACTGAGGGATGCTGAGCTGAATATTGATCGCTTACTACATAGCAGGGGCATGGGATATCTGGATGATGTGCAGAAAGGTGAGCTGTTGGAGTGGGAATGCTGCAGAAATGTGATTCTGTCTGAGAGAGAAGAGATGTGGAGAATGAAAAGCAGAGCGCTCTGGCTTCAATGTGGGGACGAGAACACAAAGTTTTTTCAAGCCTATGCAAAGGGGAGAAAAGACACAAATTCTATCTGGGAATTATCCTCTACTGATGGGGAACAGGTATCCAGCTTTGATGGTTTGGCTGATATGGGGGTAAGACACTTTGAAGATCTATTCACTGCACAACCTGGGGCCACTATCGCTGAGGTTATTCGGATGGCTCAGCTCTTCCCTCGTTTTGTAGGAGAGGAGGAGAACACTATGTTAATGGCGGAGGTGTTGCCGGATGAGCTCTCGCTGGTTATGCACTCCTTTCAGAAAGATAAGAGTCCGGGGCCTGATGGGTGGCCTATAGAATTATTCTTGGGTTTCTTTGATTTGCTCGGAGAAGATCTTTTGAATGTGGTGGAAGAATCTAGAAAGGCTGGATTTATACATGGACCCTTAAATTCGACCTTTTTAGCCCTCATTCCTAAAACGGACAAGCCTGAAAGCTTTGATGAATTCAGACCTATCTCACTCTGCAACTGCATATATAAGATTATATCAAAGGTGATGGCGAGGAGACTCAAGATTATCCTGTCTCAGAATATATCTAGTGAACAGTTCGGTTTCTTGGAAGGCCGTCAAATCCACGAGGCAATTGGAGTCGCACAGGAAGGCATACACACTATGAAGGTGTTGAAGCAGAAGGGTGCTGTGATCAAAATTGATCTATCCAAAGCATTTGATCGGGTTAGTTGGCTTTATATCCGGATGCTTCTAACACACCTGGGCTTTTGTTATGAATTTATACGATGGATTATGGCCTGCATCACCACAGTGAGCTTTGCTGTCCTGATAAATGGTTCAGCGAGTCCATTCTTTCATGCTGGTCGGGGCCTACTACAGGGATGCCCACTGTCACCGTTGCTTTTTCTCCTTGTCGCTGAAGGCCTCAGTCGATTTATATTGAAAGCCAAAGCTGATGGTTCATTTCGTGGCATATCCATATCCCAGGTAATGTATATCACACATCTCCTGTTCGTTGATGACATACTGATTTTCTGTGATGGCTCGAAACAGGATATTGATAAGGTAGCTGAAGGCCTAAACTTGATGCAAGAGGCAGCGGGTATGTTAGTAAACACTGATAAATCAACGATCACATGCTCGCAATTAACCGAGGGGGGGATTAACAGAATGGCTATGAGACTACCCTACAGCACTCTTGATTTTGATGCTGGGTTAAAGTATCTTGGCTTTCACCTGAAACCTAATGCATATTTGAAAGCTGATTGGCACTGGCTAATTGCTAAACTAGAACATCGACTTCGTGGTTGGAGTCACAGATGGCTATCGCGGGCAGGGAGGCTGGTTCTGGTTAAATCAGTTTTGGAAGCGATTCCAGTGTATTGGATGTCCCTCGCTTGGATTCCCAAAGGAGTCCTGGAGCAGATCCGGCGGCTGTGTTTTGCATTTCTCTGGAAGGGCAAGGGTGATAACCGGGCTTTGGTGTGGGCCAGATGGGATATGATTGCAGTCCCCAAAGCACTGGGAGGCTGGGGCCTAAAGAATATCTTCCTTTTTGCTAAAGCCTTGGGGGCTAAGGTGGCATGGCGTATCATTCATACACAGAGTCTCTGGACCAGAGTGGTATACCATAAATACATTGCTCCATTAACTCTTAATGAATGGATTAGGCAGGGAAATAAGACGCGGGCAAATTGCTCGTTGGTCTGGAAAGCAGTGGTGCAGAATTTTCATCTGATTGGGTCTGGATTAGTGTGGAGAATTGGTAATGGGAGATACACACGTATTGGACTGGATCCTTGGGTGGGCTGTAGAGGTGGACATGTCTTACCTGTGGCCTTACGGAATTTTCTGGCAGATAGAGGGTGTCACTTTCTGGCTGATATTGAACATTCGGGAGCATCCACTCTATGGCAACAGGGGTGGATCTCTGCACAGCGTCTTGAGATTCCAGATGACATGCTTGGAGCTTGGGAGGATTATATTCGGAATTTAAGATACACAAATATTCGCCTAACAAATCGGATTGATGAACTCATCTGGGATCACCATCCATCTGGTAGATACACCCCAAAACACGGTTATATTCAGCTGAATGTGAATATTCATAACAGGGATTTGGTGTGGTGGTGGAAACATCTGTGGACACTAAAGTGCCCGGGGAAAGCAAAACTACTCTCTTGGGCTATTTTGGAAAATAAGGCACCAACATGGGACATTCTACAGAAGCGTTTCATCCAGGGTCCGGGGTTCTGTCCTCTATGTAAGGAAGCGGATGAGACAAACTCACATCTTTTTGTACACTGTCGATTTACACAAGCTGTGTGGGCCGACATCTGCAAACATTTGGAACTCAACGTGAGTTGGCGGGGAGTGGACTTTCATGATGCCTTCCAACTATGGTGGACAGATCATAAACATTCAACGCTTCGGGCTGTCCCCTGTATACTCGCCTGGGGCATATGGATCACTCGTAATAAGATCATATTCCAGGATTGTCGGGTCCCTTTGGAGCAGGTCGTGGCACAAGCTGTGGCTGTTATGCTACATTACAAGCCATCTATAAAAGCGACTCGCATCAGACCTGTGACCTTGGAAAAAATTGATAAATCCATGACGTGGGCATATTTTGATGGCTCATCTATAAACCACCAATCGGTATGTGGCGGAGGTGGAGTTCTTCACAAATCAGAGACCCATTATTTTCATATAATGGCTGGTTTGGGGAGTGGCTCAAATAACTACGCTGAACTGATGTCTCTTAAATTACTGATGCTTTTCGCACTTGAACAGGGTTGTTTAACTCTCCAGATTTTTGGCGATTCTCTGATTGTTATTGAATGGGCCAAGGAGATTACACAATGTAATGTAATGGTTCTCTCACCTATTTTGGAGGAGGTATTACGGTTAAAACAGGCTTTTAACTGTATTACATTCTCACATATCTACAGGGAGCGTAATGGGATGGCTGACCTGCTATCTAAAGAATCGACAAACCAATCTATGCCTTTTGGCACATGGAGGATCAAGATACATTCCACTGAAGGTATCTACAGCTATACTCACAGGCCGTTCTTTGGGGACAACCGTATGGAGGATTAGAACAATACCGGGCTGATTATAATTACATACTAGCTGTATGGACAGACTTATCACGACAGGGTTAGCTTAGACAAAGGCAGACGAACCAGCGAGGGATATCAGAGAGTCATATACAAAAAAAAATTTGGATATATGTGGTCTGTTAACACAGATACTGGAGACAAACGAGGGGATTCCTGTAGCCTGTAAGACCGTGATGGCAGAATACTATTATTCTGACTAGGTTTTTAGTTGGTCTCTCTACGCAAGTATCCAGGTTTTCATGGCTTCTTTCTGATCTGGCTTGTGGTCGAGTCATGCTACTACTATTTCTCGTGGATATTCTGTTGCTACAGAATCTGTGCTACCAGTGAATATGGATATAAAAGCTTGTAGAGTTTAGGCTGACTATTTATGTGTTGTGATGGTATTCCTGAATACCTGGATAAATTTGTGGTTAAGACTGCCAAAGTTTGAGATCGAGACCATAGCTGCGAAGACAACCAGCGATGAACTTCTTTGATATATAAATAATTTTTTTGGATATAAGTGGGTTGTAGACAGTTGTTACATTGCTACTTAATACACTGCAATTTGTAATAGGTTTTAGGGTGCTGTCTTGGACAGACCTATATGATTTTTGGGACATCTCTTATGATGTTGATATAAGACAGAGATATATGACAATGTAGGGATCTTAGTGATCCTTTTACATGTGCTGAATGTAATTTTGTTCATTTATGAAATAAAATTACTGACTTTTTCCTTGGAAAAAAAAAAAAAAAAAAAAAAATAGTTATATGTTTTGTTATTCATTTTAATAATAAATTAACAAAATACTAATAAAAAAATTTAAATGAAAGATAATAGTTATACAATTAAATACAAATATATGTTTTTGTTATATAATTGTTATATGTTTGGTTATTCTAAAAAGTAGTTATTATTGATGAGTAAGTTTACTAAAATATGCACAATAGCAATATTTAAGTACAAATATATTTCAATTAATTGTTGTTTTTATAATAACATTTGATTAAATTTTAAAATTTTAATTTTAATCTTAAATATTCATTACATTAAAAATTTTGCATATATTTAAAATTCTATACATATTTTTAATGATGAAATGATTTAATCTTATTATTATATTAAAATGATTTTTCTTATTAGAAAGAAATTTTATTATCTTATTTCAAAAATAAGAGAATGTACTGACAAATTAGTGTTCCCCTTACAATAACCAATGGAGATCAAATTAGGTTTCACACGAAATTAAACTCAACTAATCCACCACAAAATGGAATGTAATAATTTCACTAAGGAAATAAATAAGAATAATTCCCATTCATATTTTGTGAAATTTTACAGCACAAATTGGAATGTGATAATTTTTCTATGGCCATAAATAAGCTTAACTCATTCATATTTTGTTTTCATGTCAATATAGAGATTATATCAACTCCATGGCTAAATTATAGTTTCTTGTACTTAACTTTATGATCTTTTTTATGGAGTAACATTTAGCTGAAGCAAACCGGGGGAGATGCAAATGTTTTCAGCCCTTTGTTTCAGGTTATTTAATGAAATTTTTGGAAGAATGCATAGCACAATTTTAGTAACAAGATTCGGCATTATTATTGAGAATTTTTTACTAAAATTTGTTTGCAATTTGTCAAATATTCAAGATATTATGGATTGTAAAGTTGACTAAATACTTAAATATATTTTAAAAATTCAATAAATATTATTATTAAAATTTAAGTGAATTTCAATTAGAATAACTTTCAAAGTGTATTATTTTTCTTTTAAATAATTATAAACTCAAATCACATAAAAAAAAAATTACAAAACAAAACAAAGTAAAATTTGAACACATAAAAACTT
This sequence comes from Larix kaempferi, assembly GCA_027924585.1. Taxonomy (NCBI): domain Eukaryota; kingdom Viridiplantae; phylum Streptophyta; class Pinopsida; order Pinales; family Pinaceae; genus Larix; species Larix kaempferi. The sequence goes on from BSBM01001120.1 coordinate 4,681,199, forward strand.
GAAAATCTTTTTAAACAAATTTGTGATTATTGTTTCACTTAATCAACATTAAAAAAATATATACATTAAGACCACGAATCAGTACTTAGTACCTAATCAACATTTAAAAATATATACAATCATGAAATGAGCCCATACTTACCTATTAAACTTTATTTTCACATTCTATATCCTATCTTATGTTTTGAATTTGAGATATATTGCAATTTATTTACAATGAAGAATTAATATTACATCAAAATTTCAGATGATTACCTATATTTTTAAATTTAAAAATGTATTTTTGTGCTTATGAAATATTCTACTAGGTAAAACTTTTCTTTACTTAATTTACCCAATCATATTCATATTCAAACTCGAATATCATTGGGTACCCGCATGAAGCTGGTACCCAAAAAGGCCACAACAGCAACGCGTGAGAGGAAAAAACAAAGCGACGTGCACGCGCATCCAAATGCGCGCACGGGTTTTTCATTTTCGACAAACCCGCGAGAGCACAGAGGAATCCCGCAAGAGCACAGAGGAATCCCGCGAGCGCACAGAGGCACCTCGCGAGCGCGCCATGGAGCACACAAGGCCCCCTCAACTCCAACAAATCGCCCCTACACCACCTTGCCAACAATTTCTCCAGGTAGGTGCTCAACAAAGCACAAATTTGTTGTTATTTTTGTTTTTTGTTTTGTTTTCCAATTCAATTTTAATTTTCAAAAAAAATTACAATCCATTAAAAAACCAAGAAAATTTTATTGCAAGCCAGGTACATCTAACAAGATGACAAACACACCTGAACCATCAGATGAAACCAATGAAACCCGACCTTCAGAAGTCAACATTGGAACGGACAATGAACCAAATGAAAACCCCAAAGACCAATTACACCAAGATTTAAATGAATTGAGGGTATTGAGAGATGAATTGAAGAGCACCAAGGAACCCTCTCGGGTTTCCTTGGCTTCATCATTGCAAAACATTATTGAATCAATCAATATTGCACACAGTGAGATAACAAACTTGAGCCATTATTTGTAGTTGCATGCCATTGAGTGTTGTTTAGAGTTTTCGTGAGTCTGTGACATTCATGCAATAAATGAAGTCTTGTAGAGGAGGACTCATCAAAGAGGCAATTTGAATTTCATTTTGACAAAAAACATATTTTGTAAAGATCAAATGCCATGAATGCATCCTCAACCTACCATGCAAGACCATGTATATGTTGAAAAACATTGAACGTCATCGAAGAATGAAAACAGGTTCCTCGAGATCTTATTGAAGCATATTGAGCTCAATTGATTTCCACCTGGGCCTTAATTGAAAATTCTAGACCTCACACGTCATCAACAACACATAGAATCCATGACACTATCCCTCTACAAGGATCCTTTTGCATATGAATTGAATATTGATGCCATTATAATGTCTTGGACATCAAGGATTTATCTTGGCTCCTTAACCATGGCTAGTGGAGGGAAACAAGAGCCTCCAACACTAACTCTTTCTTCTTAAGCACAAACACCATGAATGAGTCCCTGGACCACCACATATGAAATCTATAGGGTATTAGTCAACTTCAAGTGTGTTATGTGTGTGATGACTAGGTTAGTTGTGAACCAAAAATGGGTCTCGAGGTCTGATGTGATGCACCTGCAACAATTAATTAATACGAATATGCGAAATAGCAGAAATGACAGAACTCAGAATCACTTTTATATTGATCACAGGCCACTTCGAGGGGGCAACCTCCTATGAGCAAGCTCAATACAAATAACTTCACGGTGCCTTCATAGGTCTCGACACACACTTATATACTAAGTCTAGGCGCCAATACCATGGGTCAAAACCACGGGCCACTACAAACTATGGATCAACAATACTACGGGTGACTTACAAAGCATATGCGCCAACAACAATAACACAAACTATTGATCAACAAATACTACGGGACGACTTACAAAGCATATGCGTCCAACAACAACATACTAACAAAGTAAAGACATGGGTTCCTAACATCCCCTCCCCCTTAAAAAAAGCTTTGTCCTCAAAGCTTTAGATGTGGAAATTGTTGTTGAATCTGAAGGAGTGGTTCCCATGTAGCATCCTCTGGTTGCATGCCGTGCCACTGAATTAAGACCTCTGTGATAGAGCGAGAGCGAAGCTGACGCGTGCGCCGATTGAGGATGGCCTATGGCTCCAAAAGGATGGATCCTTCATTATCCAGTTCGGGTAAAATCGTTTGTCCACTGATGTTGGTGCGAAGAACTTTCTTCAGACAAGAGACATGAAAGACTGGATGAATGCGGGAAGAAGGAGGAAGTTCCAATTTATAAGCAACGGACCCAATCTTCTGAAGAATCCGATATGGACCATAGAACTTTGGAGCAAGATTATGACGCCCTTTGAGTTTCAAGGAGGATTGTTTGTATGGCTGGAGATGAAGAAAAACCATATCGCCGACTTGAAAAGTGCGCTCAGAATGGTGCTGATCAGCTTGTTGCTTCATGCGATTTCTTGCCATGTGAAGATTGTCCCGCAAAATGCGAAGAATCTGATCGCGGTTTCGAAGGACCATGTCAACTTCCTGAACTGGTGAACTGGTGGGGGTGTATGGAAGAAGAGATGGAGGTGTCTGACCATAGACTGCTTCATATGGGTTCATTTTAGAGGCGGTGTGGTAAGAGGTATTGAACCACCATTCAGCGAGAGGAAGCCACTTTGCCCACTGATGTTGTTGTTCTGAGGTGAAGCAACGAAGATAAGTTTCCAAGCATTTATTGATAATTTCAGTCTGACCATCTGTTTATGGGTGATACCCTGAACTCATCTTCAGTTTGGTGCTAGTGTGGCGAAATAGTTCTGTCCAAAAATGACTGGTGAAAGTCACATCACGATCCGAGACAATGGAAGAAGGGATGCCATGAAGACGAAAGATCTGGTCCAAGAAAATTTGAGCGACGGAGGAGGCTGTATAGGGATGGCTGAGAGCACAAAAATGACTATATTTGGAGAGGCGATCAACCACAACGAGAATCACTATCTTCCCACTAGATTTAGGGAGCCCTTCAATGAAATCCATAGAAATATCTGTCCAAATCCGTGTAGGTATGGGCAAGGGTTCAAGCAATCCCGAAAGGAGTGTTGTTTTACCCTTATTGCGCTGGCAGGTATCACATTCGGCCACCATCTGTTGAATTGTCCTTTTCATTGTTAAATTTTCTGAATTTACTTCAATCTGATCTAGGATCTTAACTGAGAGAACAACATGTACAGCATATCTACAGCATATCAATCATGGAGACAATAATGCAAGCACACAAGAGACACAAATATTTACTTGGGGAAAACCATAAAGGTGAAAAACCCCAATAACTTCCTCAGAGATAGATTGAGCAATGATACAACCAACCATGAGAGATAACCTAGCAGTAAATCCTCCTCCTCCATAAGTGTGCCACTCCTCCTTGAGTGCATGAGTGAGAAGTGAGTGAGAAAATAGAGTGCCTCCCGCACTCTATTTATACTTGACTTGACTTGCCTTTTTACCTAACTCATGTAGGCTCGAACTTAACCACATAACATAACGCTGACTGGGCCGACCCCCAATAGGGTGGTCTAATAACCCTTTGACCCACATGGCCAACCCCCAATAGGGTGGTCTAATAACCCTTCGACCCACATGACTTATACAGGGCCGACCCCAACAAGGTGGTCTAATAACCCATCAAATATAAGTTACGACACTTACAATATAAGTGACGACATTTCCGTATAGAGGAATAATAACATCTCTATAGGAATACAATATACATATATGTGAAATACATTCTGAAGTTACATATACATCAACATTCATGCCCTGCCAAAAGAAGTTACGCCGTGCTCGTTCATACATTTTGAGGAACCCAGAGTGCCCTGCCGATGGAGAAGCATGGAGTTCATAGAAGACAGCCTGTTGAAGATCTGTGCTCTGGGGAAGCACCAGACGACCCTTGTATCGCAGAGAAGCACCATCCCAAGAGTAATGTGGTACAGCAGAAGGGTTGTTGGTCAAGCGTTGGATGATTTGAGATAAGGAAGAGTCATTGACATAACCCTGTTGAACAGATTGCAACCAATTTGGAACAGGCATAGAAATAGCTGAAAGAGAACCTTGGGCATCAAATTTGCGAGAAAGAGCATCTGCCACAATATTGTCTTTACCCTTCTTGTAAGTGATCTCATTGTCATAACCCATGAGTTTGCTAACCCATTTATGTTGTGCCGGGGAGGAGACACGCTGGTCCAAGAAATATTTCAGACTCTGGTGATCAGTCTTGATGCAGAAATGATTTCCTAATAGGTACGGGCGCCACTTCTGTACTGCATGCAAAATAGCCATCATTTCCTTCTCATAGGTAGAGGCAGCTAAATTCTTACCTGAAAGGGCTTTGCTGGTGAACGCAATGGGGTGTTCATCTTGAAGGAGAACAGCACCAAGTCCATTGCCGCAAGCATCACTCTCAATAGTGAAGGGATTGGAAAAATTGGGCATAGCTAGCACAGGTGTAGTACACATAGCTTGTTTTAGTTTCTCAAATGCACACTGAGCAGCAGGTGTCCATGTAAAAGCATCATTTTTCAATAGAGCAGTTAATGGAGCTACAATCTTCCCATAATCCTTGACAAACTTGCGGTAGTAGCCAGTCAACCCCAAAAAACCACGAAGGCTCTTGAGTGTCTGAGGATGCGGCCAATTGTTCATGGCATCGATTTTGGCAGGATCCACGCAAACCCCTTGTGCTGAGATAATGTGCCCGAGATACTCAACTTCCTTCTGTCCAAAAACACATTTAGACTGCTTGGCATGGAGATGACGGTTAGAGAAAATTTGCATGACAAGATCCAGATGCTGGAGATGTTCATCCCATATTTAACTGTAGATGAGGATATCATCAAAGAATACCAAAATGAATTTCCACAAGTAGGGTCGAAATATTTTATTCATTAAGGCCTGGAATGTGGAAGGAGCATTAGTGAGGCCAAAGGGCATGACCAAAAACTCATAATGGCCATCATGTGTGCGGAAAGCTATTTTAGGGATATCATCCTCATGAACCCGAATTTGATGATACCCAGAACGAAGATCCAACTTGGAGAAAAAGTGAGCCCCATGAAGCTCATCAAGAAGCTCATCAACAACAGGAATTGGAAACTTATCCTTGATGGTGAGGTGATTAAGTGCTCGGAAGTCAATGTAGAGGCGCCATGACCCATCTTTTTTGCGGACAAGAATAACTGGAGAAGAAAAGGAACTAGTGCTTGGGCGAATAATACCTTGCTTCAATAAGTCCCGAAGGAGCATTTCAATCTCCATTTTTTGGTGGAATGGGTAGCGATAGGGCCTGATGTTGGGAGGAATGCTACAAGGAAGGAGCTGAATACGATGGTCTTTTGGCCTGGAAGGTGGCAATCCCACTGGTTCAGCAAAGACACCTGTATATCGATCCAGAATTTGTTGTAGTTCCAAAGGAGTAGCGGAGACCGCTGATGGTTTCATCTGAATGGAATGGATCTGAGCGATGACACCATGTGAATTATTCTTGAGAAGTTTTTCCATGCGATGAGAACTGATGATGCTGAGAGAACCTGGTTGTAATCCTGTCAATGTGTGTTTTTGTCCATTGAGGAAAAACTGCATCCAAAGTTCAGCAAAATCCCATAAGATAGGGCCAAGTGTGCGTAGCCATTGAGCACCAAAAACCACATCACATCCACCTAAGGGCAAGGCAAACATGTCAGAGCGCAAGGTATAATCTCCCATAGAGATACGCACATTTCGACACTTCCCTTTGCAAGGTAAGGTGCCCCCATTGGCAACCATGACTTCAAAGTTGGAGCAAGGATGGATAAAACAATCAGCTTGTTTGGCGATCCGAGGGTCAATGAAATTATGAGTGCTACCAAAATCAATGAGTATTGTAAGAGGAAGCTTCTTGAAGTAACCCCTGACTTGCATTTTTTGGGGGGTGGTGATTCCAGCTAAGGCATGGAGAGATATCTCTGGCTGGTCATCCTGAGACGGAGGGTCAATAGGCGGTTCCTGAATGTCGACCGGAGCATCCAGTGTTTCTGGATCTTCGTCACCAATTTCAGAGGCAGGAGGAAACTCCAAATCCAAGAGATAGAGATTTTGCTGAACACATCTATGTCCCCAAGTGAATTTCTCATCACAATTATAGCAAAGCCCCTTTTCTCTACGTGCTTGCATCTCTGTTTCAGATAAATGCTTGATAGGAGTCGGTCGAGGAGCCTGCGGTATAGGTGGTCGCTGAGAACCCATATTTCGGAAGGGAACAAAAGTGGGCTTAGAGTGTTGTTGGGATATAATCTTGTCTTCTGCCAACTTAGCCAACCCTAGGGCTTCCATCATTGTGGTGGGACAGAACATTTTGACCTCAGAGCGGATGGCATCCTTTAGACCACTGATAAAACAACTCCGGTAAAAGTCATCAGACAATCCTTCGGTGTGGTTGGCTAGGTTCTCAAATACAGTTTGATATTCTCTCACAGTGCCAATTTGGCGAAGTTTCGTGAGGGCTTCGGTGAATTCATCAAAAGCACTAGGACCAAATCGTTGCAAAAGGAGCTGGCAAAAGTCTGACCATTTGGGCTCTGGATGAGCCTTGATGTACCAACGATACCATTGAAGAGTTTCATGTTCCAAGTGAAAGGATGCCAGCGAAACTTTGTTGACATCAAAAGTATTATGCAAACTGAAATACTGTTCTGCACGATAGATCCATCCAGTTGGATCAGTACCATTGAAGCGAGGAAAATCAAGCTTCGAACCACAGGAATTGTTGGAAGAAGAGAACCCATTGTCTGATGAAGACTCGGACTGCCGTTTGTTGTTCATAGCTGAATGTTCAAGATGGAGGCCGAGAAATTTTTCATCCAGATCCTGGAGTTTGGCTTGGATGGCTGCAAGTGCTTCTTCCATGGTTTTTGCTCCTGCACGGGTGACAACCATAACCAGGAGTTTTTTTTTTTTTTTTTTGACTGGGTAGGAAAACAAAAACAGAAACTGCTTCAGTAAGGGAAAATCTGGACTTGGGAAAAAATCTGAAGGGTAATTGGGGTTTGATTAGGTGTTGGACACTGTCGACTAGACAGGGAAGCAAAAATGAGGATTTCAGAAGCGGGGTGAAAGAATGGAAAAATTCGGCAGAGGGGGACAAAGAAGCAGAATTCAGAAAGGAACTTTGTGGTAAAATTTGAAGGTGATTGGGTGAAATTTGAGGAAGTTATGGCAAACCCTAAAAATAGACAAATGTGGCCTTTCGGGCTTTGGGAAGGGGAATTGGGGATATGGTCCTCAGGAATGAAATATGCAGAATGGGATGATAGGGGTTCCCCGAAAATTTCAAGGGAAACAGAGTGAAAACAAGGGAGATATGGACAAAAAACTGAATTTTATACTTTCTTTTTTTTTTTCAATCTAGAGCGGCTACGGCTTGGAAGGGATCTGGAACAGCGCCGAATGGATTGAAAAGGGATGGATCTGAAACGGCGCAGTAGTGATCGACAATAGTTCAGCTGAAAGTAGATATGGACCCCAGGTATGTGCGGCTTCCTAACAGTTCAGGGGTTTCACTCGGCCACCAATGCTGTCTGGCGGCTTGCGTATTGGGGCAGTACCCCTCACTCCATGGCTCAGGTAAAACTGATAACCGCTTTGCCACAAATGACAGCTCTTGGTTTACCTCACGGGTGGGAACTAGTCAATCAGGTAGGGGTCGTTGCCCTTTTCGCTGGCAGGTCCTCTCAATGGGCCAACTACTTCGGGGTTCCTGTGGTACTCCTCACAATGAGTTTTAGGGCTTATGCCCAAGTACTTCCCACAGTTAAGCGGATAGGGATTATTCCCAAATCCGAACCTGCAACAGATGCGAAAAAAAATTTGGCAGAAATTTCACCCAGCAAGCCCAAGAAAGTGCTCTGATACCAGATGTGATGCACCTGCAACAATTAATTAATACAAATATGCGAAATAGCAGAAATGACAGAATTCAGAATCACTTTTATATTGATCACAGGCCACTTCAAGGGGGCAAGCTCAATACAAATAACTTCACGGTGCCTTCATAGGTCTCAACACACACTTATATACTAAGTCTATGCGCCAATACCATGGGTCAAAACCACGGGCCACTACAAACTATGGATCAACAATACTACGGGCGACTTACAAAGCATATGCGCCAACAACAATAACACAAACTATTGATCAACAAATACTACGGGACGACTTACAAAGAATATGCGTCCAACAACAACATACTAACAAAGTAAAGACATGGGTTGCTAACATCTGACCAAGGTATATGGACAACAAGAAGCTTCTCATGCCTTAAATGAAGCTTCTCGGGCTCAAGCACCATGAACAACACCTACAACTCAAGAAGCTTCTTAGGATACGATGTTGAATGCATCTTCAAACCACCACACATAACCCTTGTGGGGTATCTCTAGCAAACGTAAAGGGATACATATACCATGATTATGCTACATTGCATGACTTAAACATCATCATCATCATCATCAACATCATATTCCTCGTCGTCATCATCATCCTCATCATCACCACCGTCTTCATCATCGTCATCATCATCAACATCTTCATCATCATCATCATCATCATCATCAACATCATCATCATCATCATCTTCATCATCATCATCTTCTTCATCATTGTCATTGATAATGATGATGATGACGAAGATGATGATGATGATGATGATGATGAAGATGATGGATGATGGTGAAGATGAGTACGAAGATGAAGATGATGATGCTGATGATGACGAATATGATCATCATCATCATCCTCATCATCCTCATCATCTTCGTCATCATCATCATCCTCGTCCTCGTCATCATCATTATCAATGAAAATGATGAAGATGATGAAGAAGATGATCATATTCTTCATCATCCTCATCATCATCGTTGTCGTCATCATCATCATCGTTATCACCCACTTCCTCATCATCATCCCCATCCTCATCATCATCTCCATCATCATCATCATCGTTATCACCCACTTCCTCATCATCATCCCCATCCTCATCATCACCATCATCATCGTCATCAACATCATCATCATCATCTTCTTTATCATCATCATTGATAATGATGATGATGACGAAGATGATGATGATGATGAAGATGAGTACGAAGATGAAGATGATGATGTTGATGATGACGAATATGATCCTCCTCCTCCTCCTCCTCCCCCTCCTCCTCATCATAATCATCTTCGTCATCATCCTCATCATCATCATCATCCTCATCATCGTCATCATCCTTGTCATCATCATCATCTCCATCATCATCATCATCATTATCACCCACTTCCTCATCATTATCCTCATCCTCCTCCTCCTCCTCCTCATCATCTTTGTCATCATCTTCATCATCATCTTCATCATCAACATCGTCATCATCGGCATCATCATCATCCATCATCTTCATCATTGATTGATAATGATGATGATGATGATGAAGATGAGGATGAGGATGATGAAGATGATGATGAAGATGAGTACGAAGATGAAGATGATGATGCTGATGATAACAAATATGATCATAATCATCATCCTCCTCCTCCTCCTCATCATAATCATCTTCGTCATCATCAACGTCATCATCATCATCCTCATCCTCGTCATCATCCCTTGTCGTCATCATCGTTATCAATGAAAATGATGAAGAAGATGATCATATTCTTCATCATCCTCATCCTCATCATCCTCATCCTCGTCATCATCTCCATCATCATACACATCGTTATCACCCACTTCCTCATCATCATCCCCATCCTCATCATCATCATCAGTAGCATCATCTTGGCCATCATCTTCATCAACATCATCATCATCATCATCTTCTTTATCATCATCAATGATAATGATGATGATGATGATGATGATGATGATGATGATGATGATGATGAAGATGACGGATGATGATGAAGATGAGTACGAAGATGAAGATGATGATGTTGACGATGACGAATATGATCATCCTCCTCCTCCTCCTCCTCATCATCATAATCATCTTTGTCATCATCATCATCATCCTCATCATCCTCGTCATCATCATCATCTCCATAATCATCATCATCGTTATCACCCACTTCCTCATCATCATCCTCATCCTCATCATCCTCATCATCATCATCATCATCTTGGTCATCATCTTCATCATCAACATCATCATCATCGTCAACATCATCATCATCATCTTTGTCATCATCATCTTTTCATCATGATGATGATGACGAAGATGATGATGATGATGATGATGATGAAGATGAGTACGAAGATGAAGATGATGATGCTAATGATGACGAATATGATCATCATTATCATCATCCTCATCATCATCATCATAATCATCTTCGTCATCATCATCAGCATCATCATCATCATCATCATCATCGGCATCATCCTCATCATCATCATCATCTCCATCATCATCATCATCGTTATCACCCAATTCCTCATCATCATCCCCATCCTCCTCCTCCTCATCATCATCTTGACCATCATCAACATCATCAACGTCATCATCATCATCTTCATCATCATCCATCATCTTCATCATCATCATCATTGATAATGATGATGATGATGATGATGTCATCATTGATAATGATGATGATGACAAAGATGATGATGATGATGTCATCATTGATAATGATGATGATGACAAAGATGATAATGATGATGATGATGATGAAGATGATGGATAATGATGAAGATGAGTACGAAGATGAAGATGATGATGTTGATGATGACAAATATGATGATGATCATCATCGTTATCACCCACTTCCTCATCATCATCCTCATCCTCATCCTCCTCATCATCATCATCTTGGTCATCATCTTCATCATCAACATCATCATCATCGTCATCATCATCATCATCATCTCCATCATCATCATCATCGTCATCACCCTCTTCCTCATCATCATCATCATCAACATCATCATCATCGTCATCATCATCCTCGTCATCGTCATCATCATCTTCTTCATCATCATCCTCATCATCGTCATCATCATCTTCTTCATCATCATCATCATCATCGTCATCACCCTCTTCCTCATCATCATCATCATCAACATCATCATCATCGTCATCATCATCCTCATCATCGTCATCATCATCTTCTTCATCGTCATCCTCATCATCGTCATCATCATCATCTTCATCATCATCATTATCATGATGATGATGAAGAAGATGAGGATGACGATGATGAGGATGACGATGATGATGACGATGATGATGATGAAGATGATGGATGATGATGAAGATGAGTAGGAAGATGAAGATGATGATGTTGATGATGACGATTATGATGATGATCATCATCATCATCGTTATCACCCACTTCCTCATCTTCATCCTCCTCATCATCATCATATCGGTCATCATCTTCATCATCATCATCATCATCGTCGTCGTCGTCGTCGTCGTCATCACCCTCTTCCTCATCATCATCATCATCATCGTCGTCGTCGTCATCACCCTCTTCCTCATCATCATCATCATCATCATCATCATCATCACCATCTTGGTCATCATCTTCATCATCAACATCATCATCATCATCATCTTCATCATCATCATCTTCATCCATTCAATAGGATTTTTGTATGGATGCATATGTGTTTGAGCTATGGTTTGGTCTGATTTTACTAAATAGCGCGTACGCATTGTTAGTGCATGCGCGCTATTAGTGCGTACGCACTATTTAAATCAACGCGCACGCACCATTTAAATTTTTAAGTTTTGGTAGGTAATTCCTTTCCCACCAATGTGGTGGATGACTTCGATGCTATGGTTTTAGGTTCGGGTTTCCAAACACTGTGTTATAACAAAATACATCTTATTCTATAACTTCTTCTGTTTCGAGCATGATTCTGCGTATGTTACACTAGTCCACTGCTAATGAAATTGCACACACTTGTAGAACTATGTATGCAGATTCCAAATATGTAATTTTTTATTAAATCTATTATTTGTTCCTATTTTTTAATTAATTTCAATTGCATTAACGTCAATCTTACACAAAAAGTAAGCTATTTTTTTTATCCACAACAAAATTCATCACCATTTATTTTATAAAAGTCATGATCCAGAACAAAATTCTCCATTTAGCATTTAGATATTCGTTTTATTTGATAAAATTCGTTGCTTTCCAGTCTCATTTAATATTTTTTATATTCTTTATCTAAACGTTGCGGTTTCGATTCCTTCTGAATGTCATAACATTTATTCTGTCCTAATTAGCCACATAAAAAGTGTTTCAGTTTCACTTAGAATGGTTTCCTGCAATCAAAGAAGGACCATGTCGGATTAGTCATACTTAGAGAGCTTTATTATTTACGACAACTTTTACCTTTTTATTAAAATAAAGATTTTGACGGATAATCACGTGAAGGGATTCTCAAAATTTGTGTCGTTGAACATGTAAGCATATTGGATGAAGCTGTTGGTTAATGAGTATGAATTTATTTAAATTAAAATTTATTAAATATTTAACTTGATAAAAGTTAAGTATGATTTTTTAATATTTTTTTAGTTATTAACATCGTATCATCATCGTTTTGTTAGGATCGTTTTAATAATTCGATTTTATTGTATGGATTTTGATTTTAAATTAGAAATTTTTTTGAATTAATATGAAGATTTTTACAATATCCTTATCGATTTTATTGTATGGATTTTGAATTTAGATTAGAAATATTTTTTGAATTAATATGAAGATGGTTACAATATGCTTATAAAATATAAATTTTGAAATGTTTTAAGATTATAACACAAAGATCAAAACTATTAATTCGTTTAATTTTAATAATTAATTAATTTGATGTTAACATTTGTATGATTATTTATTTTAAATTATACAGTTTATGAATTCAAGTATTTTGAGTTCTTTCATTCATTCACATCTTTAATTAAATATTTGAAAGTATTGATATAATTTTTATAATTATTATGTCTATGACATAATGTTTTCATTTAAAACATATTAGTCTAGCCGTACAAATTACATTCCAGAGTGACCCATCAACTTAGCAACATTTCTTACCAGGTGACATTCCCAGAAGAGTGATTATGTTCTATGGTAAATATACTTATAAGGGCTTTTCTTTCCTCCTTTACAATGTTTCCAAGCATCTACCATATTTTAATAATTATTTTGTCTTTTTGCATGGACATGGGATTTCTCCCTCTACTCTAATTTTGATCTACGACTTCTACGACGACTTTCTTGTTTTTAATTTAATATTCAATTTGTGTTTATTAAAATTTTAAATTATTAATAAAATAATATTTATTATTATTATTTGATTTAATATTTAAATATTTATAGTAAATTTAATATTATTAATTATTTTATTTTAATGATAGATGTAATGATTAAAGAGTATTTCAACAATCTAAACAAATTTAAAAATAATCCAAGAAGGTTAAGGTAAATAACCCTCCCTTATAGGAGCTATCCTTGCTGCCAGAGATAAATCTTTATATTAAATATCTAATTATTTTTCAAAATAATCCTTATTGGATGCGAAAGAAACCTCCAAAGAGTTAATGGATATAAAATCTTTGTTTCAATTTGTACACTTAATAGGGCTACATTATTAAATAAAACCTCAAATTTTAAATGGAAACCACGCCAATGAGACTGTAACTCAATTTTTTAAAATTTTTATATTTATTGAATTTTTTTTATTTAAGTATTTTTAATAATTAAAATTTTAAATTAATAATTTATTTTTTTCTAAATTAATTAATAAATTAAATAAACAAATCTAATTATTAATAATATTATATTATTTTTTATTTAAATAAATAATATTATATTATTTTTTATTTAAATAAATAAATCTAACCTAGTCGAACTTCAAACTTTTGGATTCCCATATAATGATGTTGCTAAATAAATATTGTAATGATTTTTTTTCATATAATCCCACAACTTAGAATATCACAATGATAATAAATGTGGAAAAACACTCTATAATCAAAATTGCAAACTTATATGAAATAATAAAATTTTCAATCAACAAGTTTAAATTGTCAATCCCATTTTACTGTCATAGATAGAAGCTAATTTATCAATCTCCATTAGGCAACTTGAGATTTGTAACCAATTATTGGTACATAAAATCTTTTTTATTATCATTGGCCATGAGATAGAAGATAACCACATTTTGGATCAGCATATCTTTTCCATATTTGGTGGTTTGATTCTTTAGAGTGTGTGGACATTTCATACTTGATGGTTTGATTGTTTAGATGGTGTCTATTAATAATATTAGATAATGTAGATTTTTAGATATATGTTTGGTTATTTGGTTATGATATAGGATATTTATCATTTGGATGTCCATTTTCTATATAGGTATTTGAGGATTTATTTATTTATTTATTAATTTTAATAATTTAATTTTATTAATTTATTTATCCATTTGTAAATAATTGATTTCAATGTTAATCCATTTAAATTTTCAATTCATTATTTATTATACATTTTTAAACCTCATAAATCATATGTTATATTCTATTTTTAATCATGTGCTTGTTTATGTGTTTAAAAATAAAATTACATCTATATAATTATAATTTAGTTTAAAAGTTTTTATTTTTATTTTTTAAAGTAATAACCTGCTTTAGGTGGATGTTTCTTTTTTAGAAACTTTACATTTATAATCGGTGATATTTTTCAACTTAAAAAACTTAAACTTAGTAATCATAACTTATACTAAAAATTCATTTTTCGAAGATCATAGCTAATAATAAAGGACATCATCATTTAAATGTCCATACTTCATTCACTGTTCATCGTTATGAACACGGATTTTGATATTCCATATTATATATGGAATGAGAAAAGGTAAAGGCACGTATTTAACGTGATTTCTATCGACATCAAACTCTCCTACCAGTTATGATGTATCATTTTCATTTTTGGTTTGTTATGAATAATTTGATTGGTGTGGTAGGTCATTTATTTGTTTTTATAATTTTAATTTATTTACATTTTAATTTATTTTTTATTAGATATTTTAAAACATCATAAAATTAATATAATTTTATTGTTTCTACTTAATATAGATTAAATAAAATAATTTTTTTGCATAATTTATTATTATATAATTAAATAATAATAATATTTAATTATTTAAATAATAATGTATTTTTCAAGTTTACAATGTCATGAGGTGGACAAATGAATGGATGACTATTTATATAATATTATCTATTGCGTATTATTGGTTTATTGGATAAATCTTAAAGTGTAAGTTCAATTTTATAGTATATTTGTATTCTCAACACTGGGGGTTGCATTCCTATTGACTTTGGCTGGAAAAACCTCATGTTCCATTCTCTTTGGTTTGTGTGTATTGAAAAACATTTAGATTCATGTCTTTCTCGTTTCCCCACTTTTTAAATTTAATTGTGTAATATTAGTGTCGTTCATATGAATAATTGATTTTGGTATTTTTGTGTTAATATGGTTGCAAATGTGTATTAATTAAGATTTTACAATTACCAATTCTTTAAATTTATATTTTGTGATTTAAATTTGGGTTAGATTTTTATAAATAATAATGAATCCATTTGGATTTTGAATTCCGACCATCGATCTTCGATCTCTGATCCATCGCTGAGCTTCGACCACCACTCTCCGACCACCGAACCATCGCCGAGCTCCGACCGGCGACTGCAGAAGGCGTCGCTGCGCTCTGGCAAGAAATCTCACAGCTTTTGCAGCTTTTGATCGGCACAAACTCGCCTGTCGGAGCTTCTGTTTATTAAAGCAGCTTTTGAGTCTAGAATAGAGTTTGGAGGACCAGTCTATGATGATGATGAGTTCCGATAAGAGGTTTGATATATGAGGGGGATTTCGACAGTGAAGAGGAAATGTTACAAATTAGAAAAGATATGAGGTTGATTGAATATTTCATGAATGGAGTGGATAGAAAGAGTAAGGGGAAGGATCTTGAAGTGATCCATATTTCATTAATTCAAGTAACTGATAGTATGTGTGCAACTGTTGAAGACATGGTTGATGAAGCTCATGGTGAAGATGCTGAAGAAAGCAGTGTTGAAGCTATAAAAATGGAGAAGTTTATTGTGATGTGGAGCTCTAAGGAGCTCAGGTATTGCCAACATATAGTGAGGTGGATGGAATCCATTGGGTAGATTAATGAGAGTGAAGAAAATTACCAGAATAACTTTACATACTTCAAGGTGAATGAGCACTCATAAGAAGTACAATAAACACTAAAAAGTAGAAGAAATGAATTTGAACATGTTGAAGGTTGCAGAGAATTTGAAAAAAAGGAGAAAGTATTGAGAATGTTCAGAAAAGTAAGCCCAAAGTAAACTTGAAGTTGAAGAAGAAGATGAAAAGAGTCGAATAATTCAAAGTAGAAGAGAAAGAAAGCCTGTAGAAGAAGATTCAACTACATTAGCTTGCACCAGTGAAAAAGGTAAAATTAAAGTATTTTAAGTTATTTTTGAATCCATGTAAGCCTAGATGAGACTTAGAGGTAGGCCATAATTTTTTTTTAAATCATAGCTATAATTAAGAGGAGTGCTAGAGTATGGTAATTATTGTTGCAGTTAGTTATTAGGTAATTATTGTTGCAGTTAGTTATTAGTTATTAACATAGTCCTAAGTATGGAAAGTATATATTAATTTAACATAGTCATAATATTTTGGTGAGGGTGTTAACCAAGGATATGTTACTTTAAGATTTGAGCAGTAGTGTAGAAGGGTCCTAAGTATGGAAAGTATATGGTGTGGTGGAGCCTTACAACAATACCTTGTTAGTACATCATATAGTGGAGAATGTCTACAAAGGCATGGATTTTCATAATGTTTTCCAACTATTTGACAAATTTCCTAAAATAAATTACATCCAAAGAGATGGAATGTTATTTAATCCTACTCAATTATATATAATGTTATTTTAGACTAAATTATATCCACATTGAAATTTCTACTTTCACCAACAAAAAAAAATATTTAGCGTCATTAATAACTTATGTGTAATTATTGTCAAATGCCTACAATTGTGTAATTTCATGTACTTGTGTTATTCTCATTTGAATTAGTGAGTACAAGGAAAGCAAAGTGCATTTTACAACCCATTTTGAACAAAATGCTTAACCTAATAATAATAAGCTAAAATGAAAGAAAAGTAAAACTACTTAATGTAAAAGTAAAAAATGGCAATGATAATAATAATAATAATAATAATAATAATAATAATAAAGTTGTAAATCCATCTTAGTCTACATCTTATAAGCATTGAAAAATTTACAAAAATAATAAAGTTGTAAATCCATCTTAATCTACATCTTATAAGCATTGAAAAATTTACACTTTGGTTTCTTTTTCATCCATCTCTATGAATATAATTGCTTTTTGTCACTAGGCGTGGGACCTTGATGTATTCAACCACATTTTTTATTAATTGAATCAAGTGTAAGTATTATATCTTCATAATACTTTGTAGATTAAGCATAAGGCCAACCTATATGTAATCATAAAACCAAGCACAAGTGTGTACTCAAAATGGAATAAGTATTGTAAAACCAACCTCTAATATCTCTTGTTGCACCTATCATAAGATTCACACAATCTACCTATAGGTATTTAGTGGAGTTCATTCAAGCTGGTTTTCCGATTTCCTAGAGTATTACTCTTATGAGTGAACACTTTGTAAGTAGTGTTGACCCGTGGCATGTGACATTTATAATCTGACTAAAGGATTATAAATGATGTCGCAATAGCATCACTCATAACATTTGTTCATCTTAAAATTAATTTATAATCAAATTCAAATTGTATGAAACATAAAGTTGAATGGTGTATAATTGTAAGCACATTACTATTAAACCAATATATGTTAGAAATCTCTAATAAATCAAACACATAATAAAAGAAAAACAACAAATTGATTATACAAATGAACACAATACATACACTTGTAGTGGAAACCCTTAACAAGGAAAACCACTATTGGTTGTTTTGTTTTTTAGTTATTTATTGGGCTTATGCAAAGGGAATTTAAACGGTTGATCAATGCATTCATGTAGAAAATCAATTTATCTTGAGCTTTTTGAAAAAAATGTTATTATTCAAACAAGAGTTTGGAGTTTATTTTGTGTTTAGCTTGAGTATGGTTGAAGATTTACTTTATGTTTTCTTTTTATTTATGGATTACTTAAATGTTTGCATATATGTAAACACATGGACATAGTGTCAATTGCTTCATGTTTATATGATGAAGTAATAATATTTAGGGTCTATAGTGCTTCACGGTTTTGCATATTAAAGAGGCATAATGCCTTCCAAATTAATATGTGAGAAACCTTTGTTCCATAGAGCATTTTGACCCCTGTTTTGTCTTCATTTGAAATATACCATAATCCCATTATATGTTTATTCTTTTAATCGTTATCATGTTTTCTCTTGTACCCTTCTCATGTTCTTAGAGAATTACCTTTCATCGAAAATTCCTTTGGTTGCGAGTTCATACTAGCAATTTTTAAATCACCATCTTCACTTGACTTATTGCTAGAATCTCAAAGCAATGCTCTAACAGTGTTGTATGCATGTATTTAATATGGCAATACCACTGCAGCCATAAAAGTAATTAGAAATAACAATGAGAAAATTGTATAGTAGGAAAGCTCAAAATAACATAAATAAATGACAATGCAAAAAAATGGGGGTGTACACCCAAGTAGGTTGCACCTACATTTTTTAATAGGATTGAGGAAAATGTCTCCAATGAAGCTTTGATTATATTATTGAAGTGATAAAAAGTTACAAATGAGGGATGTTATTGAAGTGATAAAAAGTTACAAACAAGGAGGAACCCATAGTTATAAAAAATAGAGAGGAACCCTAATTTTAATCCTAACTTACTAATAAGAATAATTAGATACTTATTACATGAAAGTGACATTTTATAAACATTTAAATATAATCCTTGATGAGTAAAACATTATACATTAAAACTCATATTCCTAGCCTAATAATCACATCTTCAAAAGTCTTTTAACATGTTGAGTTGATCCTCAAAGTGCTTGGCCAAATGGTCCTTAAACACTAGTACAAAATGAGAGATAAGTGACCAAAAAAACGACCAAAATCCGCATATAAATTACCACTTTTGAGTTGGTGACCACTAGTAGCAAATTAGTGGCCATATATCACGCGACCAAAAATGTGGTCATATTTAGATTGGTCATTTATAGCTTATCTTGTGGTCATATATTTGGTCATTAATTTGGTAATATATTTGGTTATTAATTGTCACAATTAATGACCACATTTTTTGTCACGTGATAAATGACCGCTAATTTCTATCAGCGATCGTCAACTCAAAAGTGGTCATTTATATGCATATTTTGGTCTTTTTTTGGTCACTTATCTCTCATGTTGTACATTTGGTCATTTTTTTAGTTATTTATCTCTTTTTAATGGTTTCAGAATATAAATAGGGCACGGAGGAATCGAACCACCAACCTCCTGCCTATAAGGCAGCTACTCTACCATTGAGCTAGCACCCTTAAATAGAATTCCTTATAGATTTATATGAGAATAAAATTTCCAAACAGTTAACACCATCTTGCCAAATTCTGGAAAAGGGTCACATAAGTAGGTAAGAAACACGCAGTTAACACCATTTAAATCAAAAGCACGCAGATTCATAGTGATGAGTTATGAGAAGTCTATTCTCATAACTAGAAGTATTAACAAAAACAATTAAACAAAGGATTGTAGGATTTAAACACTATAATCTAGTGCTGACAAAAAGAATACAAAATCAACTTTATCAAACAAGGCACTCAATGGGTTGATTTAGTCAATGTTGATAGCTTCTCCAAACAACTTCATAAAAGAGTGGAGAGACAAAGCAAAAGGACCATATGGGCAGTGGTACAATCCATTTTTTCTTTTGAGGACAGTGGAAGGGAATTCTCTACTGTCAATGTGTGTTGAGCTATGTTTTTATCAGTCACATGTTCTTTTACCAAAGCAACTGAAACATGAGGAAAAACTATAGCTAACTGTGAACCTCTAGCGAAGCCCATGATGATATTGTCCTCATGATTCCTATTGTGCTCAATAAAAGCCAAAACTGTTTCTTGAGCTATGTCTTCATCAGTAAAATGTTCCTTTACAATGAACTTATGGAAAAAGCAAAGAGCTTTTAAATTGTGTTTTTCTTAGGTGAAAGAGGAGAAATCCTTTGAAGAGTATTATGCAACCATAACATGGTTGGATTTTGCATTTGCAAATAACACTAAACATAATTCTCACTACTTCCGATTTTAGGGTATCCCAACCTTGATTATTTTAGGTCAAGATGGGAAAATAGTATGGAAAGAGAAACTAACCCATTCCGTGAGGCAGATTTCTCTCTTAGGTCAATTGATATACACAGCTTTGCATCATGTGACTAGCTCTATTCGCACTAGCCCAAACGAATACACGTCTACATTCTGTAACTTGCCCACTTTAGGTATATTTGGGGGACAAATACCTTCATAAAAATAAAAGAATATATTTCAGATGATAAATTCAAATGCCAACAAAAACTACTTCTAATTGGCATCATGGTATACTAATCATAATAAATACCACTGGTAATTTACCCAAATGTGCCAATAACTTAGTCTTCGACAGCAAGATCGCCATTGGGTTTGTAGCATGCAAGGCCAAAGTCACACGACCTGTTACAATCAAACACAAGCAATGTAACATTCAGTCTATATACTCTTTCAGATAGGTTTGATATTTTAAGACATATTTATTTCAGATGGATCAAATCTTTTTGTATTTGAGCAACAAGAGATCACTGAGTTTGATTAGTGACTAGTCTCCTTTTGTAGACCATAAGAATAATTTGGCCATGAGTGGATGTTCAATGTTAAATGTCTAATAAATAGGAACAAGCTTATAGATAGAATGCTAAATTTCTCAATGAATTGCACTATCTTGCAAGACCTGAATATGAATGAATTGCACTATCTTGCAAGACCTGAATATGAACTGCCAATATCTTGAATTTGAATTTGACCAAATGCAAGACTACAAAAGGGTTGTACCAGTGGAAAGAACTTTAATAACATATTCATAAACAACATAACTTCTAAGAAACAAATGACTCTTAAGTGCAACCTAGGAGAACATAAATTCCATCTAGGGACATCTTGATGAGTAGCCTAGCTAGGAGCCGCAAACATATGACCCCAAATTCGTCATGACTTAAATGCCAACCAATAATTTGTGTCTCACCATCCAAATAAAAAAAAAAAAAATGGGCCCATATTCATTCCTTGTAGGCCCTTTATGCTTGTGGGATAGTCCTACTAGCTAGCAAGGTCCATGCTATGTAGGCACACAAGGCCTTGCAGCCACTGTAGTACTCTCTAAAACTAACCAGACATGACAACCCTACTTTTTTGCTATATGCTAAGATGTGCTAGGGTCTGCAAAGATTGGCATTTACTTGTGTGGACATTGAACACACTCACATTCAATTAATAAGAATGTCAAACAAAATAGATAATGAAAATCCTGAACATCAGTGAAATCACCCATTCTCATATAAAGTAAATTGGTCAATCACTAACAAGAAAAAAAATAACCAAAAAAAAAGAAAATCAGCTGAGTTGCTCACCGCCTACAAACTATGCCTGAATTTTTGCAATGATATCCATTTGAAAGAGAAAGAAGTAACATAAAAAAATGTTAAAATAAAATGATGGAAATGATTTACTTGAAACTTTAAGAAATCAACAATTATTAGCCAATGAAGCAAAACTTGAATCCCAATATAATGACAAGAGCCATGTTCGAGATAAAAGTAGTTTTCATGGGGCCAATAGTGTTAAAGTGACTTCATTGGAAGAGGAGGCTCTTCGGACAATGAAAGCATTTTGGCTTCCATCTGTAACTCCCGAGGCACAAGCAAAAGTTGAGGCACCTTCACTTGATACAGTCTTCCCAGAGGGTAAAGAGAAACTGAAGCTGAAATCCCCTTTTCCAGTTATTTTTACCAAGGATCCACGTGATAAAAAATATGAGATTTTGGGGACCAGTTCCATTTGTCCTAGTTGCAAAGATACTCTGACAAACAGGCACGCATTAATGGCAATCAACACTTGTGTCCATATTTACTGCAAAAGTGTGCAGAAAAATTTGTTAAATTAGATGGAGTTTGTTTTGTCTGCAATAAAAGCTGCAAAGAAAAGCATTTGATTGCACTGGAAAAAGGAGTTACTAGATATTCTGGTCATGGGGACCACTTGGAGGCAACTGATTTTAAACATGTTGGAAGTGGTTCTGGCATGGGACTTATGAGGCCAACAGTGAAAACATGAAAACCAAACCCATGATGAACTATTATGTACAATTATGATGTATCTGATTTGGAATTTTAGTTTGTTGGATGTCATGAAATTTGACCAAATAAAACTTGATTTTCTTTTGTGTTCTAATTTTGAATCTCTTATGCTTCTGGATTTTTAAGAGGGGGCTTCTTTTCTCAGGTGTGTAATTGAAAAATCAAGAAGCCATCTTCTTTTTGCCCCATATTATCCTATTTTTGAGCTTCCTTGAGAGGTTTTAGAGGATTTAATTATGTATTGTTCTGATATATACAAATTAGTTTCAACCTTGTTCAGATGGCATGGTTCAAACTTCAGGGAATATAATATGGTTTCCTGTATGTATGAATTGCTGGATAGTTTGTATGTTGTAGAAATATCCTGGGTGTAGTTAATGGGAGCTAGTTATTTTTTACTACAACATGCAATACCTCTAAGGACTTGGAAACTTCAATTTTCAAGAGATTCTCCATAGTGCTATGTTTAATTGAATCATGGTGCAAAATATCCAATTTCTGAGGCCATTGATCTTGATTGGAGTTAATATGTATCATGTATCTTTTTTAGTATCCTGGTGTTTCTGGGTGTGGGTTAGCAATATCCAACTGTTACTGGCCAGGGATAAATTTTATAAAATTCTTTTTTGTGAAATCTTGTCATGTACAGTTTATTGAACTGGGGCTCAGTCTCAATCATATGTCTTGCATGCTGTTATGTTGCTCAGGTCAATTCAACACAAATCTTACCAATAATCCATTGGATGGCTTCATCATTTCTCATGATAACTTGGAGCTACAGTATGTTTCAAACCTTGACATCAGGCCCATAGATGAGATTCATTTCCCAACCAAAGAGGATGCTTCTGAAAGAATTGGGGTGGAGAGAGAGAGAGAGTTCTACGCCATTAGGTGGTTCAATATGAGATTTTAATGCTATATCACTAGCAAGAATTGAAAGCCATAGGGATATTGAATTAGATGGTCCAAAATCACAACTTAATGATGATCCATTAGATAGATTCATCACATCTCATGAGACTGGAAGTCCAACAGAGGAAAAGACAAAGTTGTGCCTTACTATTTGCACCCTTACTAGATGTGAATGCTAGATCACCAGTCAAAATTGACAACCATACAAATGTTGAAGGTGATTGTCGACATGGATCTCATTACAACAGGATTTTCTTCTAGTGAAATAATAAGGCGTGCTAATCTAGTTATAATAGTTAGAAATCTTATCATGGAAAAGATGTAGGCTAGAGGACCATCTACTTGAACATCAGAGGTGACATATTCTTGATAGGCTCCAATGATGAAGTATTTTTTAGGGTTGTTTGAGAGTTGGGATATGCCCAAAGAACCTTATGCTATACCCAAATATGATAACCATGGAGTTTGGCTATTGATTGATGGTGAAAGTGAGGTTAGGAGTGGCCATAATTGCTTTTCCATGCCACAAGAGGGGTTAAACATGTTCAGAATTGCCAAAAATGTACTCAGATCTGCCTAAATTGCTCCCAGGCCTGAGATTAGGACTGCTTCAAGGGCTCATATATATTGCAGCTACCATACATAAGCTTGCCCAGATTTAAGGCATAAGAATTCTTTCACCCACAGAATTAGACTTAGGACATAACATAAATGCTTTCCTAGTGCTTGCTTGAGGTCAAAACAATGCCTAGAATTTGCTAAAGGCTTGTTCGCTACTACACGAAAATATGGACAGTTCTAAATTGCACCCGGAACTGCCTTACATCTACCAAATTGGCCCAGAACTGAAAATGAAGACTGTTAGGGGGTTGTTTCATTCCCAAATTTAGGTGAAGGTGACATTTACTACTGTTTCTACCATAAATCATGCTCAAATATGAGGTTTATGCTTGTTTAATATTTACTGATGTATGAAGATAGAAATAGGGACAAGACGTGCCTATTGCCCATAATTGCTTCTCTATCCACAGAATTAACCCAGATCTCCCATTTTATGCACAGGTAGCTCAAAACTCATAAGTGATCACCCTATGCAAATAGGGGGTGTAACAATCCTCATTCTTAAGGATTTTAAACTCTCCAAGTGCTTCAGTCTCCAATGGAGCAGTAGCAGCATGTATTCCTACTGGATATACAGGTTGCAAATGTCTCCTCAATTTGGTCTTCTCGCCTTTCCATTCTGATAACTAAGTCATAGGTCCTAAATCATACTGAAACTGCACCAAACGTTTTCCCTGCATGGTCCGTATGGTACCATCATAACATATAATGATGTCCTGAAGAAATGCCATAAGTTGCTTAGAAAGTCTTCCCATTTCCTTCACCTCTATTGCCTTGCTAAAAAGTGCCTCTCTTGAGGATATTGCATGAATAAATGCTTCATGAGGTTTTTAAACCATTAGTAATAGAGGATACAATAATGTCGCGAACCTCACAAAAATTAACTTCAGCATTGAGAGGTGAGTTGATGTTCAATGAGGAAAAAATCCAGTTACTCCACCCTCTAGGTAAAATTTCATTTCCTTTAAATATCTGCAGTCCTAAGAATCCAGTTTTCCAAATTACTTTATTCATAGAATGCCCACTTCCAGCCTCAACAATTTCAATGAGAGTTAGATATAAAGATGAATTCTAATATACTGTTATGGGTATGGTGGACATGGTTCTGTACATAGGAGACTATTGCATCCTCTAAACCCAGGAGCATCGTATGCTTCATACGAGGAGCCACATCTTCAACACATTTATGAACAACATCAACCAAATACGTTTTTGAAGTGGTGTCTTGAAATGGATGCACATCATCCAAACCCACACTAAGCCCTTCTTGAGACAACCATTCTGTTAGAGTATGCTGTGCCAAATTTAAAAACTTCAGGGCTTCCCTGGGCCCTTTTTTGGAAAATCATTGTATGTAAAATTAGTTCAACAGGATCATGGGAATGCTTCCCACCTTGAAGGATACATACAATTTCACTTTTCTGAATATAAATTCATTTGTCAATGCAGTTAAAATAAGGAGATAAGCACACTTGAAAAATTCCAATATGGTCCTCCATGCAGAGATCTAATGATTGCTAGTTCAGAGACAATTGAAAGTGCCCACATTGATAGTTGATGCATAATTATTTCATTAAGCAGTGGCATGTTGAGTAGAAGACTAGCCGCACTTAAAGTATCTTGGCTAAGCATAAGCAGCATCTATCCACTCTGAGAATTAATAAGTTGTTGATCTAAACTTAGAAGTTCAGAAAGCTCCGCTCAAGATTGCAGATATTGTGGCACAAAAACATGTATACAATCCCCATCGAAATCTGCATCCATTGGAGGACATATCAGAGGGATGATACTGAAATTGCAACTTGGCTGAATGTGAACTTTCAAGGTCTGAATAGAATGTTTGTGTATAGATGGTGGTTGATTAACAATGACAGTATCCTCATCTGAAAGTTGTCGATGAACAATTTCGCCAATCTCAATCATCTTAACCATTTCGAGGAACTCTTTTGATCGACAATTTCCACCCCTATCAACCAATGTGCTATAAAGGCCTTGGTTCACAATACTCTTTATCTTTTCCTTGTTATAAAATATTCTAGCCTTTTTATAACCCATGGCTTCCCCTAGGATTTCACAGCGAGGGCCCCTCAGCCCCCGCAGGATAACAAAATCAGGTAGTGCATTGGTCCCTTCACAGTGATCGATGTCTTAGATCAAGATCCATCCACTCTCTCTCCTCACTCTGCCTCACGCCCCAGCACACGTTTACAACTGCATTGCATCATCAACATGCTTTTGGTCTTGGTTTTGTATCTGCACTACTTCTTGGGTTTCAACTTTCTATTGAGTGATTAGTTAGATCTTTCTCTGTTTCTAGTAGACTAGTGATACGAGTTGATTTCACACTGCCACTGTGTATTCACATTGGCTGTACTTTTGAGCCCTATTGACCAACTTTGTGGTCACTTGGTGGACATTAATAGAATTATCTTGTCTACCCAATATGTGAAAAACTATCCTCTTGGCTGCCCTGGACACTAGAAATAGCTCTTGTTATAAATGGAATAGGAAACCATATTTAACACCAGCATTGGCAGTATCTGATGTCAGTTAATGCAGTAAGAACACACAACAGATTCCCATTATTTTAATTATGTGACCTGCAATTCCCTTTCCTCTCTGTGCATAAGTCTTATCATTTTGCCTGCGTGCCACATTGTTACCTTGCAACTATTTTGAGACACCCCATCCTCCTTTTTTTATCCGTATAGATAGTTTATGTATTCACTATTTTACCTCACTTTTTTTAACTTGCTGTAAAAAATATGAGTTTACCTAAGAAAAACAAATGAATTACTTGTTAAACCCCATTACAAGTTACAGTTAGGAAAAAAGAGTAGGAGTTTTATTTTGTTGGAGAAAGGAGACTAAAACCACTGGGAGAGTAGAAATCTATAACAGCAAGGGGAGGCAGAACCTATACCAGCATGGGAGGAGGCTTAAATCTATAACAACCAAATATTGACTGTCGTGAATCAGTAACAGCAGGGAATTGGAGGCAGAAACAGTAGCCGATCCTTGTCATCTTGTAGCAGTTGTAATCTCTGTGATTCGGTAACAGTCTGTAATTACTAGAAGAGACTCGGTGAACCATCTGCACTCATACATAGTAGCAAATTGTACAAAGGAGAGTACCCACTGTGAATTTAAGGTAGGAAGTTTATGCATTCTGTAATCCTAGTTAGTTTCGCTTAAATATATGATTGCGGAAGATTAATGGATGCAAGTCATGTTGCAGACTTTTATGTTATTTCAAAATAAGGTTGCCATGGTTAATTAAACACCGAAATGTCCAGGGCTAAATCTGCATTGTAATTACAGATCATTTCATTCTTTCTTTCTTTCTCTCCTGCCTCTCTCTGTATCTCAATCATGCCGACCCTAACCCTCAAAGAAAGGGATAGATCACACATACAATCATTAATACTAACATAATTGGAACCTTCAAATCTCTGTATTGCTATCCTCTGCCAAACCAACCAATAATCAGCAAAGTTCATACCTAGTAAGATTAGTTGTGCAAATCCCTGAAGACTAAGGCCTTAAATAGTAAACCAATATGTAATTTAACCTAGAAGTATGAAACAGCATTCCACTGTAATGAAGCGTGAATTGGCAATCAACTATATTGGAAACATTTTCTTTGCATGAGATGTGTCTAGAGAAATACGTATAACAGATGGATATTGTGTTTGATGTTATAAAGGATCAACAAGTTTATTAATGGCATTGCAGACAAAATCCATACAGGGTTTATGTCTGTAGCAAGGCCCATAGGTTATGTTTGCCCTACTATGAATTAAAACTATACGGGTGGACTGAAGATGCCAAACATGGTCTGGGGAATAAGAGCAAATTTGCTTGTCATGTTAGCTAAATCATCGCCATAAATTAAATGGGTTGAACCAAAGCTGAATGATTAAAATAAAAACAGAGGTATAGCAGCATTTTGTTGTGAGGATCTGAGAGCAATGGAGAAGAAATTACATCAATTTGTTTATGAAATATTTCAAGAGAACTTCAGAAAATATAGATCTGTCCACATGCATATCATAATATCCACAGTTGATAAGTTATAAAGGAAAATATGAATTAAAACATTTACCCGCTATCGCCCAGAATG
This sequence comes from Larix kaempferi, assembly GCA_027924585.1. NCBI lineage: Eukaryota > Viridiplantae > Streptophyta > Pinopsida > Pinales > Pinaceae > Larix > Larix kaempferi. The sequence continues at coordinate 4,709,351 of BSBM01001120.1, forward strand.
ATGACTTTCAGCAATGTTTGTTTCCGAGTCGTCGCCATAATGCTAAGGTTCTTTTAATTTTAGACCAGTATCTACATACCCAATTCTGAGATTCTCGGAAGCATGCACAGTAACTGCAATCAAACGTGGATTACAACTAAGGAGTTAATAAATGATAATAGCGAAGAAAAATGCTAGACTCAATGCATGCAAATCATTTCATTAAAGACTAGTGTCCTAGAGATAGGGAGGGTCACACTAATACAAAATTGTGTCCTTGATAGTACTTGACATTTGATAAATAATATCATGCAACCAGAGTTATATAAGAATTCTTTTTGATAAAAATAAGAGATACAATGCATTGCAAATCTTTCTGAAGTTTGAAAGGATTTTACAGGAGTGAGAACAAAGGTAAACACACTAAAATATATTCAAACAGGTCTAACAGGTCTAGCATTTATTTGAGGCATTCTGTCAAACACTCAGCGAGCAATTTCTACACTACCACATTTAAAGTTGTCAAGCCATTAAGTTCAGAAGTCACGAAGGGCTTAACTAACATGATGTGCATTACAGAGAACCGACTTCCTTAACAGTTTAAAGAGTTGACTCATAAGCTTATTGGATGATGCCACTAGCAGACGAGTCGCACTCACGTATAATGCCTGATGTTGAAGACCATACATTGAGCTCATACCGAAAGAGAGCAAGTAGGTGGAGCAGTAATGTCGAAGATTTTCACTGTTAGAAAAGCTCCTAGATGAAGCAAAGTGACACAAGGTGCCAGTACCATGCCTCTGTTATAAATTCATGCTTTATGTTACAGCATGTAAAAATGAGGGAGCTTTGTCCATAAGTGCAGTCCCCACAGAAACATGGGACTCAAACCCACACCTAATCACAATTTGATGGATAAGATTACCTTGCTGCAAGGCTTCTAGTTGCGCACATGCTGGAAGCACACTCACCATGGTGACTGAAGTGGGCTTCACATATACCAACTGCATTTGATTGTAAAGTGCCAAAGCCTTCCCAGCATGTCCATTCTGAGCATATCCTGTAATAAACCAATTGATTAAATACTACCCGCATCAAATACAGAGTAAGTAGCTATATAAACCGCAGATAAATAAAAAAACCCATAAGTCTGAGTAGCATATTCATAGCCCCTTTAATATTATATTTTATTAGTAGATCTCGTTCCAGGTTCTGTCTTCGCTACGAGGTACACTGAGTAAACTAGCTCTAATTCAATAGGTTCAGAAGCTTAAGCTAGCCAAAATGCTGGGCGAAGTGCAACTTAGTTGACTGGCTTTGCTGCTTTTACTTCTGATGCGTTTTTCCATGTCGATAGTGCTTATATATAGGGGGAAGTGAAACTGCCATGTTTTCACTTGGTAAATTGCTTCCAGATCAACGGGTTCCAAATCACTTGTACCTGTAATGAAATCTGTAACTGGATTTCGAACTGAAGGATCTGCACCTGTCCTCGTAGGATTTGTTCCTGCTCTTGGATTTTTATCTTGATCTGCATATATATCTTCTATCGAAACTATAGAAACCATATCCTGTAATCAGTGCACTCCAGGAGAAAATGGCAAACAAGGGATTTATACTTCCGCATTACTTCGGCTATTAAAGCTTCACTTCCGCTGCGAGATATGCCCTCTTGGTTATTATATGCTTCAAGTTCGGGGTATGTAATTGAGCTCACAGACTTTTGGAATATGAATGGGTGAATATAATTATGATATGGAGGATAGGCAAATGGAACTTTGAGGATTAAAACCGAGCTTCCATGGATGGGTATCATGTGCAAGTAAAAATCTTTGTCGGTCGGGTCAGCATCCCTTGGCGTTAGAATGACTCTTTCCAGGTCCGTTTCTGAGATATTAATTAGGAGATATGGAGATTCGGGCAAAAGTAATACGCACTAAAGCAACGTTCTCGGGAGCCGATTTCGAACTTCCCCAATTAAGGTTTGGACATCCTGGGTCCAAAACTGGATTTTGATTATAAACCAAACTTATTTACTGATTCCCTCCTCTAAACAAGCATCACCACTATCTAATCGTAGTGTTTATCAGCACTTTATATTGGTTCGGATAAATTATATAAGTGCTAAACGATTGAGCCAAATTAAAATGAAGAGGGGTATACTTCTCTTCTGGAAGCTGGGCATACAGATGTTCTTAGAAATGGTTTCTTATTTTCACCAGTTAGTTGCTCGTGTGAATTGAATCCATGTTTGTTTTGTTGGGACATATGCTATAAAACATTCTCATTTGGTGTTTTGCCTCTCCCCTGCACATAAATGGACGTTGAGCCAGAACCCGAAGAAAACTAAGTGCCTGTAAACAGTTTCTTTCCCAAACATCTCATTTAGGCATTTTGTCAAACATTTTGCTTGCATTCTCTAATTCTCCAAATTTTTCATACATGTCTATGAGGGTAGTTGCCACATAAACATCCATTTCAAGCCCATTTTTCACTACACGATAATGAATATCTCTTCCCTCTTGTAGAGCTAATAACCTAGGGCATGCATTGAGCACAAATTGATGAGTAAATTAAAGGTCTAATATTCCATGAAAATTTGATTCAAATGTCACAATGAATTGAAAACAAATGAACCTGAATTGAATATAGCAAAATAGTAAATTCCATAAGGAATACTAATCCAATGGTACATATGTTGAAGAGACCCACTAATTAAAATTTACTTTGTTGAACCTTCTACCACTAATTTAGGATAAGTGTTTCTCCTTCTTTATGTTCTTTTCCACTCAGCGTTCCTTTTGCCCCTCATGGAGGCAATTGCTCTATGGAACATTGACCTTCCTCAACTCCCGAATTTGATTGTTTCTATTAAAAAATAGAAGGAAATGTGCACACAAGAACTCACAAATACAAACCATTGACAACTTACACATTCAAGGAAGAATTTTTATTCCGATATCACTAAAACAAGAGCATGTGGGAATAATGTGAACAACAAGAAGTAGCTCATTCAACATTCAAAGATCCGCACTATTCTTCACTGGTTGCTTCAACAAGATAGAGCACTCACCGTTGATAGCCTTAACGCCAATGCAAATAGACATCCACCATCATTGCAACCATAGATTGGTCTTTGTGGTCGTTCATTTGATGCCCAGGAAGCTCTTCAACATAGGAAGACTTCTTAGCACAGAATATAAAATATAATACACAGTAGCTTCAAGTGAGTCGCAGCTCCTAGACACTCCATCTCCACGCTGCAACAGCTCCATGTAATCACACTCTTTAATGTTCCACACCGATCTCCACTTCTTCAGAGAGAAAAGAATGAGAGGAGGATTCATGCTGCAAAGGAGCTCAAGTTAAACACAAAACTACATGCCACATTATTTGAAAAATACAAATTACTAGCTGCGTACAACAACCTTAACACATCAAAGGAAGCATTGGTTGTTCAGTTAATGATAATGGAAGCAGAGACAAATGATTTTCAAGCAAACCGTACAGACTTTGAAACACGTGCATCAGTGGCGAACAACAAGTCCATTGAATTGAAGACTCAAGTAGATAAGTTGTTGAGAGATAAGGAATCGCTCATGGAACCGTTCTAGGCACAAGCATGCAAGCTTCAAGAGCAAGTCTCAAACTGTCAAAAAACACTAGTGACCCTGCAGCTGGATATTGCACTCCTTGAATTTTGCAGGAAAGCCACTAGTCGACTAAATGCCGAGATTGATAAAACTCTTGAAAAGTGCACAAACTTGTATGAGGAAATCCATCAGGTTCACCGTAACTCATGAAGACGTGTGAATCCTTGATGCGATTAGAGTCATTGATAACCAGTTACTTTCCTTTGTTTATTAGTAACTTTCAAAAGATTAGTTCATGTAGTGACGGGTCTGTTCTTCTTTACATGGTTGAGATCAATGAAATATTTTTATTGCAGACTTGAAATCCTCAATGAGAAGAAAGAAACATATTTGGGTTTCCCATTGTATCTTCTATTCTTGGAGCAAGCATAACGAAGATTATTTTACAACTTAGATTGTGCCACTATCAAGAGCTGGTCCATGAAAGAGTTCTATACCTAGACTTGTATATGGAGATTCCTAAATTTATTGCTACAACACATGGCATGAAAGCAAACTTTTGTTCACAAGTAGTTTGTGCAGTTTATGAGCTATTATAATCATTGTTTTCATTGATATTATTGCAGAATTATTATTTTATATTGCTTATATATTCCAGATATAGTAGTAATCTATAGTGTTGAGATTACTACTACAGAGATTGTGAGTAAAGCAATTGTAGTTGCCTCACTGTGTTGATGAACTTAACATTATTTTTTGTTGTGAGTTGAGTGCCTATGTCTTTGTAATCTAAAATTGTTACAAACTTTTCTCTTTTCCTAACAGTATCCTTCACTGCCCGAGCCTATGTTTTTGTTTCTTCCAACTTTCATTTTTTCCTACTGGCGTTCATTTTTGTCCCTCAAGGGGAAAATGCTTGACATTGTCAAAACACAGAACTTAGGATCCAATGTTACATCGCAGGTAGATTTCAAATAATTGTGGCGCTGGGGCTGTTCTTCGCTTTCAATTTGGACAAAAATTAGACATATGATCAAGAAAACCAAAGCCATAAACATAAATACAAAAGCCATTGCATAATAGAGTCTTTTCCTTTCAAGAACATTGGATCAATAGGATGTTGCCTCTCACACATATAACAGAAGTAGTTGTTGTTGAACAGAGAACCTAGACGGCATTCCAAACCAACCTAATCAATAATACATGAATTGATTCCCAATGCCTTTTCTTCACCTGGATTTCACCATCATATGTGGCTTTGTTTGGTCATGCATCTTGCATGTATTTTGTCTTTAATTTTCAGTAACGTGGCTCTGTTTATCCATGCAACTTGCACTATGTTGTGAGACAAATTGATATTCTATGCAAATTAGCACCTTCAACCTCAGCCACTTGCTGTCTATTCCGCAAATTAAGTATATATTTCTTTCGAGAACTTGCATTCATGAGTTGATGTTTGTGACACGACGTCACTTGTGTAATTTCGAGTCGAACTCTTCAGTGAATTGGACCGCACAATGCAGGGCATTTAGAGTGCAAAATTTCTAAAATCCAGACTGAAAACGCATGGAGTTGCCGACATATTCATAAATCTTCCATTAACCCTAAACATGCATTCAATTTTAATAGAGTCCTCCGAATCCCGACATTAATCAACCACCAAATACCTTCGTAATTAAAAAAAGGTAGAACATGGCTGCTTCCTTACCACCGGATACCTTTGTAATAAAAAAAACGGGTAGAACATGGCCTCTCCCAACATTAAAGCTTGCTCAGGTATTGACGATTCCGAAGAAAGATTACAAGGAATAAGCTAAGTTTGGTGAGCTGTTTCGGCGGAGTTAGGTTAATCCCACCGACCCTTTTGGTGGAGTTATGTTAAGCCTGCCCACTGTTTCGACGGAGTTATGTTAAGCTTGCCGACCATCTCAATGGCAATATTTTCTAAGTTTTCATTGACTGAAAAAGTTTCCATGGTTGATTTTTCATAAATTTAACTTATTATACATATAAAATAGAATATATTTATAATATGTACAATCATATATATAATATATAATATAGATTTTATATATAAAATAAGTTGACACTTTCCTTCGATCACCTAAGCTTTAAATTTTTCAATTCCTCACACCAGCGATCGCCATAGATGAGTTGACGTTTGTGACTTAGTTATTCAATATACAACCATCTGCTTACTTATTGGTTATTAGGAAATATAGTTGTTAAATAAGGTGAAAACAAATATAATTTATAATCATTATCAAATTTGATGAGTTGATTTTATATTTTTATAGTATATTTGGTTAGTATTAAATGTTTTTATAATTTATAATATTTTTTATTTGGATATTTAAGAATAAATTTTTATTTATTAAATTTAAAATTTAATATAAATTTTGAATACAAATTTTATAAAAAGAAATAATTATAAATAATAAAACAATTATTATAAATAAATTGATGGAAATTATTTTCACAAGAGCCACGTGGTGGCCATGTCCCCGACATTGCCATCAGCTTTGCGGCTAGCTACAAGGAGGAGTATTTTTTCAAGAGGAGTTGTACTCTAGACACTTCACTATAATGGAAACACGATCCCCAACCAAAGATGTTATCACTTATTTTTAAACTTAACAAATTTATCATTGCCAAGTGGTTTTGTCATTATGTCAGTAGTTTTCTATGTTGTGAGACACATTATCAACCAATTGTATAATGCATGATAAAAATTCCCATCATGATCCATTTTGTCAAAAAAAACCATATTCCTAACTCTACCAATGAATGCGGGAAAGATCGCACACTAACAATGTTTGGGAACTCGAAGTGGAACTTTCATACTTTAAGGAAAGGAAAAGATAAATGGTTTTCACAGGAATAGATACAAAGTAAATAAATTCCAATGCCTCAGACAAATGAATATGATTTGACGTGGATTTGACAATTATCATGCCCTGGTATCATAGTGCACAAGCAACTATTAAAAAGAGTTCAGGTTGCAAAGAAAAAATACCTATATTTGAAGTTTTAGTTAGCAAGGAACTATGCCAAAATAAAACAAGAAATCATTAGCCCAAGGAAGGCAAATCCTTTTTCATGGGACAATTTTGTACATGGAGTAGGATCATTATTTTTAATAAACTATGAAGTAGAAGAAAATAATTGGGTTAAAGATTTAATACCATATCATCCCTAGAAGACAAAATATATGATAAGAAGACCAAGTCATTCATTGGGATGACAACTTAAAATTGGGGGTTTCAATCTTTCAATAGTGGAGGGAAGCATGAAAGCAGGATAATTTCATATGTGGTGTAGCTTCAAATGGAAATCTAAGGCTATTAAGTGCAAGGAGGGTGGCAGTGTATTTGACACCACAGGAACACACAAAATAAAATTGCAAGGGGGATTAGAATCTCAACCAATAATCAAGTAGAATCTTTAACACTATATAAAGGACTTCTAATTTTAAAATACAAAGGAGGCATGACAAGCAACATGGATAGGATAACAAATCAATACACCAGCATCATCCCCCTCACTTCTTCCTCAATCTTGAAACACAATAAATTAAGAATTGTACAATTTCTTAGCTTAGCGATGCATGTGGGTTTATTTGGCTTGGAAATTTGACATGCCATGAATTATTTTCCCTTTCCCTATAATGCAACACCTCCTCCAAGTGTGAGTGGTAGGCATGTGGGTTTACTTGATTTGGAATTAGGATATGGCATGAACCCCTTTCTTCAAACTACGACCCTTTTTCCAAGCACAAGTGTAAATGGTGTTGGACATTTTGTTGGGTGCAAAGTCTATGAAACACTCAAGAGAAAGGGTGGCTACAAAGGTGCACTACCACTGTAGGAGTGGGTTTTTTGCCTTTTGCAAGCTTAGGAAAGTGAAGAGAGGAGTGAAGCAGTTTGAAAGGGAAGCGACAAAAGCACAATGTAGTATAATTATTTCAACCATTAGTTAGAATAAATGCAAATATGAGTTTGATGGGCATGTCCATAAGAAAATTTTCAATACGGATACTTGTTCTTTTGACACAATGAAGGACATGACGTTGAAGCATTCATGGGAATTCAACAAAGGAAGCACATGGAGCTCAATTACTAGTTCAGAACTTTCTAGCTATTGGTTGGAAGCATTGTGGCCCATCTCAACCTACCTTTGGAAGTTGTTTCATCGCCCCTTCTTATTGACTCAAGACTATCAAGAGCTAGTCCATGAAAGAGTTCTATACCTATACTTGTATATGGAGATTCCTAAATTTATTGCTACAACACATGGCATGAAAGCAAACTTTTTTTCACAGGTAGTTTGTGTAGTTTAGGAGTTATTATAATCATTGTTTTCATTGATATTACTGCAGAAATAATTTTTCAAATTGCTTATATATCCCAGATATAGTAGTAATCAATAGTGTTGAGATTACTACTACAAAGATTGTGAGAAAAGCAATTGTAGTTGGCTCAAGTGTTTATGAACTTAACATTATTTTTTGTTATGGGTTGAGTGGCTATGTCTTTGTAATCTGAGATTGTTACAAACTTTGCTCTTTTCCTACCAGTATCCTTCGCTGCCTGTGCCTATGTTTTTGTTCCTTCTAATTTTACTCTTTTCCTACCGACGTTCATTTTTGCCCCTCAAGGGGCAAATGCTAGTAATTAAAAAATATGAATTGTGGGCTTGTAATTAAAAAATATGTAAGCGCGTTGTTTCCATTATATGGAGTACATAGTCAATCAAAGGCTCCTTCACGAGGGAATGATGTGATATATGGATCATAAATGACGGGCGTAAACAGGGAAAAATTCAAAGGTAGGTATCTGACCACCTTACTATAGACACCCGTAACAAATTTGTTGGTTGCATCAGCTCTAAAAATATTCAAAGATGTATAGATTTCTTAAAGGTTAAAGAAAGGTGTAAGAAAAATGATGCAAATTTAGTCGTACTTACTTTCAGAGTTCGAACATTTAAGTTTGTACATGAATCCAAGTTCTTTTGACACAATCCAATACTTATACAATCCAAGTTCTTTACACTTTTTTTCTTTTTTTTTTGTCATCTTTGTACAATCCAATACTTATACAATCTATGTAAAAATCTTAATAAATAATATTTTTTAAATTTTAAATAAATTTTAATATATATAGAGAGAGAGAGATCGAATTAAAAAAATAAAATTCTAACAAAAAAATTCCAATGATTTTATGAAGTTCGCTAAAATGTTTTTTATTAAATAAAAAATAATAAAAATGTTATAATTATCAAAATAGAAAATAATACAAATATTTGGTATTACTGAAAATAATAAAATAAAAGTAAAAAGTTTAAAGGAAAAATAAAATATATTTATAAATTGTATTGAATTTAAATTTTATTACCCTTGGGTCCATCTCGACATTTAATCTGGAGTTTCCTGAGGGAACGACTATTCCTGCGTACGTTCTCACCTTTGCCCTCTTTGTAACTTTGTCTTCATTGCCTAACTTCGCATTCATTGGCCATACTTTGGTCGTATCCTTTATAAATTATAACTGGCTTGCAAACCAAATCTGAATCATCTTTTCCTTTCTTTGATTTCCAGAGTGGATTGTCTGCTATAGTAGAAGTACACTCTCGACAACCCATGTCATCTTCCTCACTAAGAAACCTTTCTCTTTTCAGAATGGATGACTTTAGTAGCTATGGAGGATGGAAAAGGACAAGCCCGTTGAATTCAGGCCTCTGGATATTGATGGAGTTACCAAAATAGTTAGCGAGATAATAGCTTCTATCATTGTTTGTCACTGTCTAGGCATGAAAAGCCATAATCTCCAATACATTCTTGGGACTTGGGTTATGTTGTAGGTTGTTTTGCTACTATGCCTCTTCTATATTGGCATTATACATAGCGGTACACCCATTTTCTAGAGCAAGACCCTCTTTCCTCTTCAATTGGTTCCCACCCTACTCCCCATTCTCCTCGAGTTGCTTCTTATGTTGTTGGGCTGGTGCAAGCTAATGTTGGCCACTCATGATGCGTTAGTCACAATGGACTCCTGGAAAAACATAAATCTGAACGTCAAAAAGCAATATTAGAGCTACCTACACAACTTTTTGGAATATGACGTAAGAAGATGAAACGTAGACAATCAGATTAACTTCCAGAATATATAAATATTATTTATGGAAATTAAGTCTAACTCCCAAAAAATGGGGTTCTCCTAAGGTTGGTATGTTATTTTTTTAAGAAAACATAATGAATATGTTTGCATTGGTCCCTTGGTTTGGTATGCAAATGGTGCAATTTTGTGAAAAAAATTATATACAGTCGTAGATAACAGGTCGTTCTAGTGCAGAGCTATTTTTCCATATTTATTTATGTTAATTTTATTTTATTTTTAATTAAGGAAGTCAGCCAATCCCTAAAATGACTAGGTCGAGTGTTGGTCCCCGACATCATGGTCTTAACATAATCAATGAACTTTGTTTTTTTAGGATGTAGGTCTTTATGTGTACTTGTGCGGGTTCTTTTCCATTTTCAAAATAGGTGAGCCAATCAAAAGTTATAGACGAAAGAAATAACCTACTTTTTCTGTAAGATTGACGTTAGTGCAATTAAAATTAATTAAAAAGTAGAAAGAAATAATATATTTAATAAAAAATTACATATTCAGAATCTGCACACATAGTTCTACAATTCTGTGCAATTTCATTAGTAGTGGACAAGTGTAGCATACACAGAATCATGCTCGAAACAGAAGAAGTTATAGAATAAGATGTATTTTGTTATAACACAGTCCAAGCCACTTGGTTTGGCAACCCAAACCTAAAACCATAGTGGCCAAGTCATCCACCACGTTGGTGGGAAAGGAATTGCCGGCCAAAACTTAGAAATTTAAATGGCGCGTGCACATTATTTTAAATGCACGTATGCATAAGTAGCACGTACGCACTAAACAACACATACGCGTTATTTAGTGCGTACGCGCTATTTATTGTGTACGCGCTATTTAGTAAAATCAAACCAAACCATAGCTCAATTGCACACATGCATCGATACAAAAATCTTATTGAATGAATCAAAACATAGGCATAAGAGTGATTGTAGTGTATGCATTTATTAGTGTTCACATACACCTACCTACTTAGAGGTACTAGGGTGTTTCCTACTTCCATTTCCTTGATATACATGACCTACCCATTATTAACATTGATATTTTTCTCTCTTCATACAAAGATTGTTATGTGTTAGATAAATATGTATTGACTCACTTTACCTTACCCTATATGAATGAATTCCTTGTGATGTCTAGTGCTTAAGTAGGGTTTGATATTGCCTCGTCTTCAATAATATAACTTTAATCATTAGTTTGACTCTACTAAACCCTTTGGGGAGCCCTCCTACTTACTAGGTTTTGTCTTGGGATCCAACCTTGTGATTTGGCCATAGTTAGTTGGAGTGCTTAATTTTGGTTCATCAACAACATAACTCTAGGAATGATTAAAAGGGGTCACTCTAGGTCAAACCTTGATTCCCCCTTCTTGATGATGATGATGATGACGATGATTATGATGTTGATGATGAAGATGATGATGAATATGATTACCAAGATGATGATGAGGATGATGATGAGGAAGAGGGTGATAACGATGATGATGATGATGAATATGATGATGATGACGAGGATGATGAGGATGATGATGATGATGTTGATGATGACAAAGATGATTATTATGATAAAGTATATCCCTATATGATTATTATGATAAAGTATATCCCTATCCCTATGATGATGATGATGTTGATGATGACAAAGATGATTATTATGACATACTGTAGAGTTGAACTAAATCAGAGTTGATAAAGTATATCCCTATCATTAGGTTGGTTCTCAACATCATTACTGCTAGATACATCATCGTCACTCCAACAATCAATTTTTGGAAGTCTATATAATTTATGTGACTTTTGTCGACGTATAGACAATTGTTGCTTCATTTTTCGTCTCTTTTCTCATTTGGAAACGTAAGCTTGCCATTTTCATCTACATACACCATTTGAACTAGCAGAACATCATCCATAGTATGTGTCCATGTGTCATTGGTAATAATAGTGTAAGGAATTGGATCATCACCACAAGGATACAACATTGTCAACTCTACATTTCTTGTATGTGACTCATCTATAACTTTGCAGATAATGATTTCTTCTGAACCATTTTCTCCTTTAAGAACAACAACTATATCAAAGTTTGGAGCCTTGCCCTTAACATACTGTAGAATTGAACTACATCAGAGTTGATAAGGTATATCCCTATCATTAGGTTGGTTCTCAACATCATTACCGTTGGATACATCATCGTCACTCTAACAATCATTTTTTGGAAGTCTATATAATTTATGTGACTTTTGTCGACGTATAGACAAATGTTGCTTCATTTTTTGTCTCTTTTCTCGTTCAGCATCCTCTTCAGCAAGTATTCAAAAATATTCTTCCACAACCTCTGGAGGCAATGACTTTCGTTCTTTATGTGGCAACGGATCAGAGTCTATATTGAACATGATCAAATTTATAAGAAGTAAAATTATGCAATCACGATGGGGTGCCAAAATGGCCTACCAAGGTTACACATGATCTCTTAATTGGAAAGCAAGAGTGAAAAAATAGAGTATTTATAAAGGCATAATATTAATACTACATAAATTCGAACCTTTGGTAAAAACCTTTGAGTTATTTTCTCCTTCCAACCAAGATTTTAGATTCCCATCCAGATGGTCCAAACTGATATTTGCATCAAATAATAAAGGGTAAATTTAATTACTCTACATATACAGTATCTGATAAATCATTTTATAGACTACCTAAATACAAAAATTGCAGGGTAAGAATGTAATTTTTTTTAAGCACAAAAAATGAAAAAAAAAAATCTTACCAGTCATATCACTACACCATCAATTTTGATTAGAGTATTTCAACGTGGTCCGATTTGGTTTGATCAAAGAGATGATGGGTTGAATCAATTGGCCGATAAACAGTCCATCACTACACTAGTTGATCAACAGAAAAAAGTAAAAAAAATTATTGTCAGTCGATCACTAAACCATCATTTTTTTCATTAGATTTCAATGCAATCAATTTTGGTTTGATCACAAACTTGTTGATGGGTTCGTATATTTTGTTCAAGCAGGGTAAGAATGAAAAAAAATTAAGCACAAAAAAAATGGAAAAAAAATACTTACCAGTCATATCACCACACAATCGATTTTGCTCATAGGATATCAATGCGGTATGATTTGGTTTTATCAGAGAGCTAGTGCGTTGATGGTTCGAGCAGGGTTAGATCTAAAACAAGACACGAGTTTGAATATTTTGTTCAGGGTAAGATATAAAACAAAATATGTAATTTTTGTAAGCAATAGAGGGCTCCTCTGCAATGCATATTTTGTAAGCAATAGAATGTTCCTCTTTACTTACAATCAGCTCTGAAAAAAAGAAAAAAAAAACATCTTCGAACATATACAACCGAGGGAACAAAAAAATAGAAAAAACGTATTCTTACCAATCAATCACAATAGCATCAATTTTCTTCAGAGGATTTCAACACAATCCTACTTGGTTTGATCATAGACCGAGTGTGTTGACAGGCACGTAGATTTTGTTCAAGCAGGGTAGATTCAATAAAGACGCAGATTTGGTTTTAAAACATATTTTGGGTCTAAGTAAACCGAATATTTTGGGGCAAATCGAAAATACAGAAATTGGAGGAATTTTTCCATTAATACCTGGTTTTGAAAAAATTGAATTAACCCCACACCATATCGTGTGTCAAACTCCACATTATTTCTTGTGCAACCGGAAAAAATTTCAGGGGGAAATATGGGTTTGACTAAATACTTGATTAGTAATGTTAATTAACTTTTAATTAATTTTTAATCCTTTTCTTATTTATGATACATTTTGGGGGTGGAAATATCTTATGTCTTATCTTTATCTCTTTCCTTATCTACATGATCTACTTGTGCCATCTTTACTTTATTTATCATATCAAATATACTAAGGAGATTTTTCCAATGATATGATCATCTTTTTATACTATCATTCCAAGTGGTTGTATGCTAAAGTAATTCACTCTAGAGGTGGCCAGTCTCTAGAGGAGACTTAATAGCTCAACCATGGTTAGTAGTACATCACACACCATTCATGTTTAGACATGCAAAGCATTACCTCAACACATGAGGATCTATCTTGACACACAAGACCTTAGCCTTGACAAGTAAGACTGTACAACATCATCACTTTGATATACAAAGCACTTTCATCAACACATGAGGCTGTGACCTTTACACATAATGCTTAGCCATTATTTGATTCTAACTCAAGAATCTACTCCAAGTTTCCTGAGTCCAACTCAAGCTCCCTAAGACAGTACCTTGACACATGAGGCTCAATCTTAGTACATGATATTGACTTCGAAAATGACTCATAATCATGTAACTTTAGCAAATTTTAGGTTTCTATAATCCTTCTACCCCCCTCCAAACCCAATTTTCACCTCTCTATCACCCCCTTCTTCACAACCTCCACCAAACTATCATCTTCCATATCCATCCACATCTTCTCCACAAATCCTACCATCTCTTACCCCATCTCCTTCTGCTCACCCTTCATTCCCTCATTCTCATCAAACCCCCTTTGTTTCCCACCCCATATGCCACTCTCTCTAGTCATGAGATCCTCCCAACAACTCACTCAAGTAGTTGTTATTATTAACACATATAATCTTTAAATCATTGTAAATTTATATAAATCTAAAAAATTGGAGAAAAATATTGTTTGGACACTTTTTTCAAATAAGAAAATACATTTGGTTTCTCGTCATATCATAGAGAGGTTTTCAAATTTTCATCTTCATATAACAAAATATGCCATACACTATATAGATTTTCCATGATTACATACATATTGATATAAAACTAAAAAAGGTTATGGGATATTTATATTGGATCAATAAATGGTATATTACCACTAAAGGAGCATCTTTACTGCTTATTGGGGAATTTTTTTATCCTTGGTTCCATCGTCATGCCAAGCTTAACTACATCTTATTACTATGTTTTATTTCCTAAGAATTACATAAGGATTAAAATAAAAACTCATGATTTATGACCATTTTAATCTGTGATGCTTTGTTCATTTTCTTGAGGATGGGTTAAGCCTTCTCGTAGTCGAGAGTGAAGATTATTGTATTCATTCCCTTAAATCTACATGTAATTTCATGTGTTTAAATAAGAGAGAGGAAGAAAAAAGAGGGACATGTTTCTCATGTTCATTTGATGCTTCTTAGCACGTTGATCGTTTTCCTTATCGCTACGACAAAGTATTCCTATTTGTACACATCTCAAAAAAATCATTTCTAAAATGCATTTGCATACAATGTTCTGTCTTATCCAAGGAACGGAACAAAAAGATTACCTCCTTTAGCTTTCCACATAATAAAGTTGTGTTATTTTTTGATGGGGTTGCTAATGGTGGCAAGTGCGCGGCTGGGGGAGTCATTTACATTAATGAGGACCACTACTTCACTCTGAAGCTCAATTGTGGCAGTGGCACCAACATGAAAGCGAAGATTCTTGGCTTATGGTGTGTCCTCACTGTTGCTTATATATTTGGTCTCTATGATTTGGAAATCTTCGGAGATTCCAGAGTGACCATCAAATGGGCCAGAGGTGAATACGAATTGAATAATATTCCACTGTTTCATTGGTGCAGCCATATCAAAGATTTACTCCTGCAATTTGATCATATTTCACTGGAACACATTTATCGGCAGTTCAACTCCATGGTCGATACCCTTTCCAAGGATGCATACTCTGGTGTCGAAGGTGTGATCTACTGGGAGTCTGGATGCAGATATGATAGAATTTAGAATTTTCCCTATATATGATATCTGACTGGTTTGTTGAGATCATTTTGTGGATGACTGTATGATTTTTATCTATGTTTATTTGGGAGGGATTTCTTTTTGAACTTTTCAGAGTGATGATGTCAAGACTTGGTTTTTTGGGACTGAGAATTGAACTCATGAACATTTGTACTATTTGATTCTTTTTTAATAGCAATAGTATGGTTTTTTTTCTGCTGAAAAAAAAAAAGACAAGCAAGTACATGAACTCAAATTGTTTCAAGTAAAACAAGCCTTATTCCAAAATTAAATATATGAGAAATGGTGAGTATTTGGGGGTATATTATTTATAAAAATGAAACTCACAACAACAATGAATTCATGATTTCAATATGCCATGCCTCCCACCAAAATTCTTGATCCTATTTCCTTAGCCACAGGCATAGATCCTTTGTTGATGGCGATCTATATTCTCTTGTGTTGCATGGAGGAATCAACAAGTGATTCTTGAGTCTCCATTGAAGATCCATATGCATCTAAGGACATGATCTGAAACTTCCTCTCAATTAAATGAAGATGTGAGCTTTGAGCTACTTTTGCTTTCTCTTAATTGTCTCAGTGCTTAGTCGCTTGATATCATTTTTCTCTATCTCCATCTCTTACTCATGGTCAAAGCTAGGAATTCATACATGCCACACAATGACTAGAAGGTTCCAAAAAAATTCGCCTAAAGGTGGCCTAGGTGACCCCTTATGCACTTGTGAATAACCATACATCATTGATCTGGAACTCATAATCTCCATTTGTTTCATTGATTCTAATTAAGAGGACCTTATATTCATGCTTCCCTCGTCAAAAATAAATGTAAAATATCAATTTAACATACTCTCTTCCTCTTCTATTTTGACTTTAATTAATATTTTATATTTTTATAATTGTTAAAAAATATCATCATATTAACTTTCGTTACATTTTATGTCCATGGATTATAGTGAAATTAAAATAAAACTTATGATTTATATGTACATTTTGATTTATAATATCATTTTTTTTCTTTAAATCAACGTTTCATATTTTTATTATTCATATTGTAGTTAAAATATAACTTGTAATTTATGCACATTTTGATTTATGATATCATATTTTTACTTTTTATTTCTGTAAATCAGTGTTTCATATCTTTATTATTCAAGAGAACAAATAAGATTTATATATAGTTATGTTTATGTTTTAAAATAAGATTATTTATAATATTATTCAAAATTGGTCAAAATAGCATAAATATTTGTGATATGGATAAACGAGGGAGATGTTAAACTTGACCTTAGGGAACTTCAAGGGGAATAAAATTAAAACTTAAGTTAGATGTTAATACATGGAGTCAAATCTTAACTGCTCATGATAATTATATTACAAGAGTTTGCACATGCAAGCAAGCATCTTTAATAGCTTTAAGTTCTTGGAAAATAATGTTAATATCCCTTAAAGTTGTGGAGACAAGTGGTTTTTAATACTTGGGTTTGCAGAGGATATCTAATTGTTAGTATTTTTTGGTTAATTAATTTATTTATGATAAATTATCTTTATTTCATAATATTTAATTGTTACTATTTTTTGGTTAGTTAATTTATGTATGGTAATTTATTTTTATTTCATAATATATGATGTTTGTGAAATTAGATGTCCCTTTTCTTATTCAAATTCAATTTCCTTTTCATTTTTAATAGCGTTTTGTTGTTATCTTTATGTAATTTAATTTTGGTTAGTAAATTAATTTAAGGTTTCCAAAATCTCATTGAATGAAGAAGAAGTAATGACACCTCATCTAACATATAAATTCTTAATTTGAATTTTCTAAAATTTAACATGTACATAATTTTATTTTTTCTTGACAAATTTTTATTTATTTGATTATAAACATTACGATGTAATATGATTTTGACAAACTATTCAAATTCAACGAAAGAAACTAACTCAAGAATCCCAGAGGTCAATGTCTCCCAAAAACTATGTTTCCCAAATACTATTTAAAAAAATACAAAATAGAGAAAAAATGAAAATTGAGTGTTTACTTAAGATAACCTGATAATGATGAAAATCCTACAAAGCACTATAAGATATACAAATTTGTGCATGTATAATGATGAATTATTTTATTCTTATACATTATGAATGAGTGAAATCCTAGCAAAAGCCACAATGGAATACTTAAAGGAATGCCTACCAATAGAGAGTAGAAACAAGTGCATGTGATAAGTGGGTTATGGAATATGTATATCAACCTAATGAATGATCAATATTAGAGCTTGGCATCTTGGACTATATCTATTCCTCATCGGAAATGGGACTCAAGAATAAGAGATGGCCTCTAAGGAACCATCACGGATATGTTACTTATTATAATAGGATATTTTATTGGGAATGAGACTCAAGAATAAGAGATGGCCTTTAAGGAACCATCACGGATATGTTACTTATTATAATAGGATATTTTATTGGGAAAAATAAAATATTCTACTAAAATAAAATAAAGAATGAAATAGAGGATAGAGATACCTAAAGGTAGATCCAATTTTTATCTCAATTAATCGAAACTAGTGATAGGAATAGATATATAAGCAACAAGTGAAAAGGGAGAAAGGGATTGTTTGATGAATATTAAATCCCAAGTATTAAGCATTGTACTTAGACCTATATAGAAAAATGATAATGTTCCATAAGTGGTATATATAAAAAAAAAATTCTTACTATGGGTGAGAAAAAAAAAAGATGATTAAGGTTGACCTTATTTCTGGAAAATGAGAGATTAATCGCAAAGTTTTTTATTTCTTGTTGTGTCATGTATCCTATCATATTTATGGCATCACTATATGTTAGGGTCCCACCCTAACTCCCATTTTTAGTAGAATATGTTCTTGCGTAATGTATTATGGGTCATCTTTATTAAATAAGGCCCCAGAAGATAGTAGAGTGTGAAATCAATAAATGTAAGTGGCCTAATAAAAGAAGGGTCACTAGTTAGTAGTTGAAGCCTAGTTAATGGAGGTCCACTAGGTGGTCAAGGTTATGGTTAATTACAAACTATATAGAGCAGTGGAAGCTATATAATCGATTGTCAAGTGAATATTATTGTATTGGATATTTGCTCGTGTTGGAGGTTTCCCCCTCGACGAGGCAAGTAAATATTTCATCCAACTTTGAATGTCAATAAAGGTGTGCTTATTGTTGCCACTTTCCAATTTTGGTTCTATTTATTTGCTTTCTACAACTATATTTCAATCTATTTTTCTCTAAATATTATGTTTCAACTAACTAGGAATACAACAAGTAGTATTTGAGCACTTTCTTGTGCCAATATGTGCTCCAATTATAGAAGAAAAAAATTAGTCTAGATATGTGTTATGGTGTATTTAAATAACATAGAGATATATCATTTATTGGGTAAATTTGTGGTTGGAGAAGAATACAAGAAGAATTGCCTAGTTGGACACCCTTATAACCTTTGTTGTACTTTTTTGAGTAGTACCGCATCAAACAACACCTTTATAGGGATTTTTCTTCCATGTATCTTCAAATGTATTAGAACCCCCTAGGTGCATCGACAATCAGCCTTACATAATCATGTTAGTCGTCATGTTGATATTATACATTGAGAATAGCTCTCAAGGAGATGAATCTCATTTACCAAGGAATCGAGTAGTACAACTAAGGGTATAGTATATCCTCCTATTTTAGTATCATGAAAGATTAAGTTAAGTACTATTGTTGGAAACCTTTTGATATATCAAAGAGATGTAGCACTTAAAACTCCTTGGTCCTTAGGACCATACAAACCCTAGCCTTTGTAACACAAGTAGTGAAATTCCTACAAAAATTGCAATATCCTGAATATGGGAATTTCATCAATGTAGTAATGTTCACCCCATATTATATAATATAAAAGATTCTAGGGCCCTCCAACACCATTAAAGAAGACCTGGGTCAAAAGAATCTATCTGCAACATTGATTTCCATGGCGTCACTCTATAGTAAATCTTTTTTGTGAACCCACTAGTGCCATTGCTTGTCACCACTCTCTATATATTCCACTTGGGACACTAATCATGTTGAAATATCTCTTGGATAAACCTATTTGGTATACCCAATAGTCCCATGACAAACACCCACAACGTGCCACCAATTGTAACCTACCTAAAATTTCTTATTAATTAATAATACACAATAAATAATTAAATTAAAAATTAAAAATATAACATATAAACTTGGCATAAGCATAATTATGCAACAAAAATTATGTGACTAATTAATATTTATCAACAACTTTTAGAATTAAAATTATTAGCTACACTAAATTTCTTATTTACTGTACTCAAACAAAGATTGCACAACAATCCTTTTATTGTCACAAAATATTTTATTGAATATAATACTTACAAAATATTTCACTAAATATAATACTTCTAAAACATAGTGATTATTAATGTCATTGTTTATGTTCTAAGTGTGTCCTTCATTCAATAACACTTTGTAAATGTAAACACTTAAACATTTATGTGATTAATAAATTATTTCAAGGATAATGAGACCATATTTTTATTTAAAAACATAAACGCTTATGGTCTTTGCTATTCTTAATGGCATTATGTGGGTTGATATTTATGTTTACCTTAAAACATTAAAAGCTATGTTATAAAGGAATAGTTCCTTATAACGCTACATTGAAAGATAACTCCACACACGAAGACGATCCTCATATGAAAATCACATAGTTTAATGTACTCAGGTTAGAAACTTGGTTATAGTTTTACCATGGTAAACCTCGGTACAACGAAAAGTCATGAATTCGAATCATGAAAAATGAATAAATCTGAGATCTTTTCTCATTATTACCCACTTAACGTGAATATGAGATCTCTTCTCATTATTAATGCAAAAATAGTTTTCCAAAGCTCCTTGGTTAGTATTATTGTTATTGTGTATTTACTAAATATTTCAGTGGTCTTGTTCAATGGATATTAGATTATTCGGTTATTAGTATAGTTCCTGCATATGCAGATAATTTTTTTAAGGTAGTTTAAGGTATGTCATGTCCCCATCTTGACCCTATCACGTTAAAAATGTAAATGATGTAATATTGCTATAAAATCATGGTGAGGAGCTCAAGGCCAAGGCCCCGCCATCGATTTACTGATGCGTATGGTTCGCGTGCTAGCCAGGCACGTTGGAAATTCAAACATCATGTAAATATGCATTTTTTTATAAAATACCCACAACTAGCTATGCAATGCAACAAAGAGATGGGGGCATGATTTTACAAGGAATTGGGAGGGAAACATTCAAACCCTTGAGCCAATCAGTTCAAGCCAAGTGTCAATGAGAGAACCCATCAAACCCTCAACTACCCATGTTGACTTTTGTACCCAACCATTGATTTCTCCCAAGAGTTGGTTGAGGTAGTTAATGCCTTAGGAATGGAGAGGTATGGCTGTCCAAATTCGGGTATGGACAAGCCACCCTTCATGGAAAATCGTGTTGTCTTCTTGGCAAGAAAAAGAGCCATGAATTGCTCCCCCAAGCCATTAGGCAACCATTAGTTCCTCTCCCTCACGAGTTGGGAGCTACCTGGGCGTTTTCCAGCCATGTTTCTATGGTTTCCCTTGATCCTCAGCTGGGAGAAAGGCGTTTTTGTGTTGCATACCAGTGGGGAAGAAGGGGAAATCGAATGGGGGATCAATAGAGACCGTTTTGGGTTGTTGAAGGCTGAGATATTTGGGGAAGAAATCGTTTTTCCTCCCTGGGGTTGTTTGCCCCATCCCACAACCCGTTTTGGGTTGGGAACGTTTTTTGGAAAACCCATGGCCATCTTATTCGTGAATCCCATTGTTTAAAATGTGTATATATGCCCAATGTTGTGCTTGCTATGTGAGAAAAGAGTATGTTGGGGTATGGGTTATGGGTATCTATTGCTTTGGCTTGAGCTTGAGTGCAAGCATCCAGGGTTCAAATGTAGCATGATAAACCCAGCTGTGGACTGGCTTGGTTGAGATGAAATGAGTAATTGGCAGTGAACGAGCTGGAATGTTCCCTTTCCTTGTGAGAATCATGCCCAGCTCGAGGGTGGCCTTTGTATGGACTCAATATATGCCTTCGAAAAGCCTACGGTTGGGTGGAACGTTGCAGCGACATAGCTAGTTGCTTGGGGCAGTTGCAAAATGAAGATAAGTGTTTTTATGTCTATGTATTTACTTCTGCAATGTTTTAATTAATTGATGACTGTTATTGATATATTGAGTGCATATGAAAATATGTCTATGGATGAATTTATTTCCGCTGTGCATATTTGTTTGATTTACATCTGCACACTTTTGTTTTTACCTGTATGCATCTAATGAATGGGCGGAGTTTTATGAAAAGTCCCATAGATTGGTAGCATGTTCCCTTCCTTGCATTGGGTCCAAGGGTGAGTACGTGACAAGATAATTTAATTAATTGTACAATTAAAGTAACTATGTTCATCAATATAAAAAACAAAATATTTTAAATATTTATTAGTTTTAATGAATATTTAATTTTCAAGTTTTACGATTCATTAAAAATAATTAAAGAAATTTGTTCAATTTTATGTTTCAAAAATAACTATGTTTCATAATGAATACAGTAAGCCAAAATAAGCTTATGTTATTCCATAAGTACACCAAGTACCATAATAATTCCACCACTTCAATGGAGCGATGTAGCGAGTATGCTAACATGCACACGTCAATCTAAAGTCACAAGGTGCCATGGTTTAGTATAATAAATTGTATCCAAAACTTTAGAAAATGAAAGAGTGCAATGTTACAAGGACATATTACGACATATTAATCTAATGAAAAAACACTAGAATTTAAAATTTGATGAAATTATTAATTTAGTGTGAATTATTTATTTATTTAAAAACATTTGACAAACTTCAATTTGGAAAAACCCTTAGAATTTACTTAATGCAACTATATGATCATTATAATATGTCAGAAGTTTGAATGTTTAAACATAGCTGAAACTAAAGATAGAAAAGAAATAATAAACCTTATGGCAATGGCCGACTAATCATCACCTCCACTCTACATGAGGGTTAAAACAAAAAATTTAATGTCAAAAACAAATTAATTGAAAGTCGAGGCGAAAGGGACTAATAATGAGCATTGGGAGGTGCTAAAGAGAAGTATAAATGTTGGTTACATCTCCTATATTAGTTAGGGGTTACAATTTTAATGAGGTCATTGTTGTAAGATTTTTGTTTTACTCTTATTACTCTTTTTTTCAATTGCAAGTTGAAAATGGTTGAGTCGAGGGTTAAAATTGTGTTGGAAATAAATTTTTCCTCTTTCGAAAAAAACAAGGTATAAACCTATCCCTCGTAAATCTTTGTAAAACTAATTCTATCAACTCATACATAGTCAAGCAAGCATTGGCTATATTATCTTTTTTTTACTTGAATTTTGAAAACAAAGATTTATAAGAGTGAATAAAATTACTCACTTTTCAAAATCTTCTTATTTTGTAAATTTACTAAATTGAATAGTCATTTTCTTCGTATACAATCATTTGCTTTAACTCTAAAAGGATTATAATATTTGTTTGGGGTTTAGAAATAAATAAAATACGCCCGTTTTGCTTTAACTCTAAAAAGGATTATAATA
Organism: Larix kaempferi; assembly: GCA_027924585.1. Taxonomy (NCBI): domain Eukaryota; kingdom Viridiplantae; phylum Streptophyta; class Pinopsida; order Pinales; family Pinaceae; genus Larix; species Larix kaempferi. The sequence continues at coordinate 4,732,505 of BSBM01001120.1, forward strand.
TTTGTTTGGGGTTTAGAAATAATTAAAAAAGATTATAATATTTGTTTGGGGTTTAGAAATAATTAAAAAAGATTATAATATTTGTTTGGGGTTTAGAAATAATTAAAATACGTTTAGAGTTATAGTATTATTGTATGGATTAAATAAATAAAATAAGATGTGGGATAAAATTTGGTTAGCTTCTTGTTTTTAATAATTTTATATTATTATAACATTTATCTTAATTCACATTGTGAATGGCTAATAAATGTTCTATGTTTTTTTAGTAATAATTATATATGTGTTTTAAATAGATTTAAATCAAATACAAATTATATATAACCCCATATAATATATATAGAAGCATTTTCATATTTATTGAATATGTTGTTTTGTGGGCATAGGAAAATTAATATAATACTTATGTGCATCTCTTAATTACTCCTTATCCACATATCATAAATAATTTATACTTAAATTTTATTTTATTATGTAAAAATAAAACATAAGTAACTTATAATTTTGGATATTCTAGATTCACATAAAACCTAAAAACAAAGCATACATAATTTACAATTTTAGGTACCCTAGATTCACATAAAACCTAATGATTTCTTGTTTTTTTTAAACAAACATATGCATGTATCCATAGGTCATGCAATGATAATTTATCTCTAATTTATGTATTACTCTAAATAGAAATATATGTTAGTTCTATATTGAATTGTAGTATCAACAATACACAAAAATAGCTATTTATAACCTTAATTTAACATGTATTTAAGGAGCTTCCACTTTGCTCATATAATACAAAATTTACTTACATTTCATACTGCATGTATCTAAAAATATCTGCAAAGATTTTATATATATATGTATATATATATGTATATATCTATATATATGTATATATATGTATATATATACATATATATACATATATATATATATATATATATATATATATATATATATACATATATATATACATATATATATATATATATATATTTCTTCCGATGTTCTCATTTTACATGCATCAGGTAGATTACACTTTTCCATAAAGACATAACAGTAAAGCATAGCAATTTCTCCATTTAAACAAAAATAAAAAGCACACTCAACATAGACAATACACCTATATGTTTTCTCAATTACCTATCTAAACCAAAATTTGATTATTTCTCAAACCACCCAAACATAGACTTACTTAAGAACACCTAGTCCTCTCTGTTATCAACAGTCACCCACAAGCCAAGCCATGATACCATTACGACTAAACTAGACTAAGATTCAAGTGTTTTCTTCAGTCTCCCTCAAATGAAGTGTCTTCACATAACTTATCATATTCAATCAGTAATGCACAATCTTCCAAATTTCACATCTAACAATGAATGTGCTATGAACAGTTTGTAACGAAGGGTTTCTTGTACTCCTGCCTATTTTTAGCTCAAGGATTCACTCTTTTACCAACCTTCCAAATTGTAAGTGCGAGGTACTTACATTATGTGCCTCATACCACACTCCATTGTACTCACAGTATGAGCATAGAATGTCCTATACTTAGCTAGATTGAACTTGAACTTATGTTGTTACATTTCCCATAAGAGTCAGAAAAACTTGTTGTACTTTTTTGTCCTATTGGAACCCTCCCAAGATATGGGTAAGTTTTTCTATCTTAATTAGAGAAAGACACCTCACCCTAGATTTTAGGAGTTATGGATAACTTTTTGGGAAGAATTTTTGTTTTTACCGCCAAGTCTCTTTATGAAAAGAGTTTCAAGTTTTGTTGACATGTGGACCCTTCTTCTAGCCTTAAATCTCCTCTAATGGGATCATGGACCCTCCTTATTTCGGTTCTGCTCAAATTAAAGTAAAATAATTGTTTTTTAAATTTTAAAGAGGATTATTCTGGGATACCACACCCATGGACAAAGTAAAGAAAATGGTTAAGTCTCTATTCTATTCATGTTATAAACCTTGATATGAAAATTACGATCACATAAGATCACACAAGAGATAACAGAAAACGTCTACCTCATTATTATATGAAATGTGATTCTTTTGGTGGGATGAATCAACCATGTTCACTTTCCTCTTTGAGGGGACTACCTCCTAGAGTTAAGATCACCACAAACAATATTAGTCTCTACATATTATAAGGAGGACTCCACCTTATTTATAGAATAACTATACAATACTAACCCCTAACCACGTAGTGGACCTTCTTTAATGTGGCCCCATTACATTTATTTACTAACTTAGTGGTCCTTATTTAATCATAACAATATAGTGGACCTAGCCCTATTTACATTGAATGGCCTCCAAATCTACTCAAATGGTCCCTCTGGCCCCCCATTACCCTCTAGGTAGGGTCATAACACTCCACCCCCCTTAGGAAAATGCCATCCTCGACACTTCGTGTGAAGTTGTACAACCATAATCCAAGGTTGCATGGGAAAATGTTGAGTGCCATGCTAAAGTATGAACCAGGGTCCAATGGACTAGTGTGAGCCACCACGTGGATGTTTTCCAACAAATTCCAACTTAAGCATGGGTCCCATGTACAAGTGCTAATGGTCACGGTGAAGTAATTGAAGGGACTCATCCAAAAACCTGGGTCTAATGTCCATGTGATGCAACTGGCACCCCATCTCTGACATTGAAGATCCACAAACTATTGAGTGTTGTGTGCTTATACTCAAGAGAATCACATGGATCCAAATAACCCATCAAAGCAAGTGAATCCTCCAAGGAGTAGGAAAATGATGGAGCTCTAAGGAAGTATTCTATTGTAGAAGAAGCGTATTGTCGGTGTTCTTCACATGAAGGAGAAAATTCCGCAAAAATAATATGGAAATATTTTTCGGCCCAAAAATTACAACTATCCATATACGAATCATCACAACAATCCTTGAATTCAGACCATGCATCTCAATCTTGGTTATACTATTCCATGATGAAAGAAGATATAATACTATTAACAGACATATAATACAAGATAGCATAAATCTGGTTGATATTGGTTACAACCCCACCTCATAGATTTCAAAGATTTCATATTAATCTGCCCCTTCTGAAAAGTTAGGATACCATTCTTTGCTTCTCCTGTCGTATGGGCCCCCACCTTGCCATGATTTAGTGGAGGGAAAATGTTTCCAAGTCTATATCATAGAAAAGAATAGTTGAAACTAGGGAATATAATATATCATATGAAATCCCTAAAAAGATTCTTCCCAACGGTGTTGTTCTTGATGTAATCGGATTACTCTATCAAAAGATATGACCTTTACCAGATCCACACGATAGATTTCAAATGGTGATATCTCCCTCTCCTAGACTCATATTTGAGCAATTTTTTAGATCACCTATTTTTTCAAGAGGAATTCAAATCTACAATTTTTTGTTGGAGATTTTGCTTAAAAATATTCAGAAATTCATCTAAGAGTCGCGGCCCTTGTTTTTCTCTTTTAAAAAATCTGTAAAATAATAATAATAATTTCAATGTTGTGGCCCAAGTGGATTTGATACCAATTGTTATAAACCTCGATATCAAAATTACAATCACATAAGATCACACAAGAGAACAGAAAACCTTTACTTTATTGTTATATGAAATGTGATTTTTTTGGTGGGATAAATCAACCCTATTCGCTTGCCTCTTCGATGGGGCTACCTCTGAATGAGCTAAGCTCAACACAAACAATATTTCTCTACATTTCTCATAAGGTGGACCCAATATTTAATTATAGAATCACCATACAATACTAACCTCCTAACCACCTAGTGGACCTTCTTTAATAAGGTCCCATTACATTCATTTATTAACTTAGTTGTCCTTATTTAATAAAAACAATATAGTGGACCTAGTTTACTTTACATTTAATGGCCTCTACTTCTACTTTAATGGGCCCTCCAGTCCCCCATTACCCACTAGGTAGGGTCATAACAAGTTGATTAGTACAATGGTAACCAATGTGTTATCCCTCACTATGTAAGTAAGCCTTTTTTCTATTAGATTGAGAATTTGAAGGGTAAGACTAATGAGGGTGGAAATATCTTTGGTGAAGGCTCTCATAAAGATAAGAATATTGAGGAGGGAGAATATGCCAATAATGACATCTTATTTTTCTGGTTGTTTGAACAACATGATGCATTGCTTCCATGAATTTGATCTTAATAATTTTGATGGATCGGATTCGACCATTTGGATTAACCAAATGGAGCACCACTTTTCCCTTCATGCCATAGAAAATGACCTATTGAAACTTCAAATAGGTGTCCTCTTTTTGGATAGGGAACGTTGACAATGGTAGCAATGGAATAAGAAAGCATCTCCAAGGGTCATTACATGGATTGAATTCAAAGTTTAAATATGCATAATATTTTTTAAACAATGAATATGCATATGGAGTCATTTGAAACAATGTTTAAAACCATGCATTGAATATATGTTTCAAAAATAGTTTGTTTCAAAGGAAAACATGCATTGAATATCCATTTTGTCAAAAATATGCATATGCAAAACTTGTTTCAAAAATATGCATATGCAAACAATGAACATGCATTTGCATTTGAAAGCATCTCTAGAGAATGAATATGCAAAAGGAGTCATTTGAAACAATGTTTAATGGTTTGAAGTCGATAATGAATATGCAAAAGGAGTCATTTGAAACAATGTTTAATGGTTTGAAGTCGATAATGAATATGCAAAAGGAGTCATTTGAAACAATATTTAATTGTTTGAAGTCGATAATAGAAATCATTTCACTTATTATAGACTCCTATGATCATGTTCAAACCTTGGCACCGAAAGTCTACATCCATCAATTATTTGTATAAGTGTATATAGGAATGACATGGAGAATGATAGAAATAAACCTATCCATTGGGGTAAGACATCTCATGATGGTACACCTTAACTTTGGTTGTTCATCCCGGTTCACCACCTCACCACTCTAAGCAGCATTGATGTGTACACGAGGAAGTGGACCACACAAACCAAAAAAACATTCAAGACTATGCTTCTAGGTGCTATACCATTCATCTCATTTAGCTAGGTTTTTTCAAACTCCAATTTCATGACTGTGTTTACTCTAAAATTTACCTTTTGTGCTAGAAACATAAACAAGTGCTCTATTACGTTTGAAACATAAACAAGTGATATGATGTGATGAAGTTTAATCTATGTATTAATGAAGTTTTGTACTTGAAATGATGTGTTTATTTAAAAAAAAAAACTTTATTGTTTGTGTGCATTACATTGGAAATGGTTTATATATATATATATATCATTTTTTTATGATTTATGATTGTCTGTTGTAAAATTCACTTTATAAATGCTAATTACCTTTTTTTAAGTATCATATTTTATGTATGTTAACTTCTTTGTATATATATAGTTTTAATGTTTGAATTTTTAGTCTTTTACATTCTTTCTATCCCCAAAACTTAATTGTGTCCTGTTTGTCACCCCCTTCTTCATGCCTCCCTACGCAAACTCTACCAAACCACTATCTCTTGTATTCATATACCTCTTCTTCACAATTCAAGACCAATTTCTCATCCCCATCTCCTTCCACCTTTGTTCCACCCTCTACTCCCTTCCCTCACCCCAACCAACCCCATCTATTTCCCACCCAATATCCCCCTTGTGGATATATTACCTAAGTGACATAACTTTTGGTTTTGGCAATATATAGTAACCAAAATATTTGCTTTTTTAGTCGAACCAAAAGATTTGTTTTTTAGTTGATTTTATGTTTTGCAACATAAAATTTTAATTTATGTATGTATCTTAGGTACTTTTCTTTTGGACCTATGCAGTGTTGAAATTTGATAAGCAAAATGCTCATCATGGGTCATTTTACCCATCAAATATAATTTAGATTCTCAACTTCTCGTCAAATAAAATGAAGAAACCATAAAAAAAAAGTCTATATTTCCATTCATAACCATCAAAAATGATGGTAGAAATTTTTTCAAATTCCTATCCTAGACCATGCTCATCATGAGCCATTTTGCCGATCAAATACAATTTAGATTTTCAAACTTCTTATAAAATAAAACAAAGAAACCATAAAAACGTCTATATTTCAAGTCATAGCCGTCAAAAATGAATAGTGGAATTTTTTTTAATTTCCTACCACGGACCCATGCATGCTCACAACGGGCTTGTATAAGATCTGTTAATATATCTTAAGGTGAATAAGTTGTCAACACAATCTAGCTTAAAAAAATCATGTTATTTGATTGTAGAAATAATGTTGAATCCTTCCAATTCAAATACGAACAATCGTTTACTTAGGACGTTGGATGCATTATTTTGATCACAACTAACTTTTATTTGTGTTCTACAATTTCAAATTTCAATTTGGACGTAATAATTCAATTCCACTTCTATTTGGTTTCTGAAAACAATGTTTATTCCAATTTAGTTTATTTTGTTGGTCACATATGCCAACGTGTACATATCTATATCATTTCTCGTTTATAGATATCTTCAACTTCTACAATTTGTCATTGTTGTTTGTAAACACTAGGAGTCAAAAGCCAAAGAAATCGTCAACCAAGAGGCTCCTTGTTTTTGAATAAGTTGTCCTCGATATATTGGAATGCACTATACACCTCTTTATTAGCATGTTGGGTCTCTTTCCCTTAACAACAAGTGGGCATACTCTCGCTTTGCTTTCCCATTATTCTGGTGCCAAATAAAGAAAGTAATAGATCATAAGTCACCAATGACTCTCATTGCTGGATAATCATAAAATTTCAAAATATTTCTATATCAATACAAAATCTTTCTATATATTCTACCTTATGGAATATGTAAAGAAGGCGATAAGGGAAGTGTATTTTCCCTACATATTGTTTGATATTCCTACATTAAAGCTAGCTTCACTAACATGGTATCACTTTTTTCACTTACTTGAAAAGGCAAGGTCCTTAAGTCTACGTAGAGATTGAGGTCAACTCAATCTAGAAAATATTTCTATAGGATTCTACCTTATGAGTGTTCAACTAAAACAAGGTATTTACAAATAGGTTTAGCACCATAAGCAACTACTCACACAAATAGATTGTATATCAATGCATTGATATTTTACATAGTTAAAATTCTCAAAGAGGGAAACAATTTATGACCTCAAGCATATAGCTACTTGAGGCAATATATTATCGCAAAAGGAAAAATATTTTACCTATGAGTTTTCAATAGTCGGTCATCAAGCAAATGACCCTCCATGCTCTTTAATTAGAGACCATGGACCAATCAAATGTTAAGCCACGAATTAATAGTTAAAATTGAGGTGAAGATGAACCATCAAATCACTCTATGTCTAGAACATATTGTGACCATCAAATTATATAAGTACAAATGCATACTAATGTACACTTTACATAAATACATATTAGTGGTCTAAACTAACTCCTTAGTGTATAAATATCCTAGCATCCCCCCTTAATGACAACTTGGGATAGGATTGAAGGATTTACAAAGGAGACACAATAAGAGAAAGAGACATTAGAGCCTTTCCCCCCTTAATGACACAATCCTAAACTCCTAACATAGATCAAAGTTTAGAAAATATTACTCCTATAAGAGGCTTTGTGAATATGTCTACAACTTGATCATCTGTGGGGCAAAAGAGCACTTCAAGAACCCGATCCCAAATAAGCTTTATGATGAAGTGCATATGTAGCTCAATGTGTTTTCCATCTGGTGTTGAATTAGATATTTGGCGAACTTGATGGCACTTTGATTGTCACACCAGACGGTAGCTGGATGTTGTTGCTAGAATCCAAACTCTAAAAGGATCTATCAAATCCATAGGACTTCTTGACTTTCATTAACCACGGCTCGATACTGTGGTTCTATTGAAGAAAGAGCAAGAGCTTGTTTCTTACAAACCCAAGTGACGGATCCAAAATCAAGACTCAAAACATAACATGTAGTAGACTTCTAATCATCAAGTTCGGCCCAATAGAAATCAATGAAGCCAACCAATAAAGTAGCCGCCTATGAACTGTAATGTCTCCCAAACTAAATTGTACCTCAGATATACTGAAGTACCTTTTTTGTTGTTGTCCAATGACTGTCATGCGGTGTTCGCATATACCAAGCAATAAGATCAACAACAAAGAAAATATTAGGATGGGTATGAGTCAAGTACAATAGGCTATCAATTAATTAGCAATACTAGGTGGCATCTACTTCGGGGGTAGTGCAATTGGAAAAAAGTTTGACTCCAGAGTGGAAGGAAGAATGTGTAGTTTAAAATTTTCCATGGGAAAGTGACGAAGAATGTCACAAGCACACTTAGATTGAGAAAGAAAAATTCCTTCTTGGGTTTGCAAGACTTGAAGACCAAGAAAATAATGCAAATGTCCTAAGCCAGTTGTTTCAAATTTATTCTTAAGGCTTGATTTCCCATGGGTTAAAAGTTCAAGGTCACTACCAGTAAGGATAAGGTCATCTATATAAAGAACAAGGATTATGAGATGGTTTCCTACTTTCTTGATATAGAGATTGGGTTCAAAATGACATCTAGAAAAAACCAATGTCAAGAAGAAAGTTATCCATTTTGGCATACCCAGCCCAAGGAGCTTGCTTAAGGCCAAAGAGAGATTTATTAAGGCGACAAACAAGGTTGAAATCAATCTGAACATAGCCAAGAGGTTGTTCCATGTAAACTTCTTCATGCAAATCCCCGTGCAAGAAGGCAGATTTGACATCCATTTAATGGACCTCCCATTTATGTGAAGCGGCAAGGGCAAAAACAAGGTTGATGGAATTCATTTTGACGACAAAGGAAAGGGTTTCATTGTAGTCAATCCCTTGAACTTAGGAAAATCCTTTGGCAAGTAACCATGCCTAAAGTCTTTCAACACTTCCTTTTGATGCATACTCAATTCAATACACCCATTTACATCTGACAAGTTTTCTTCCTTTTGGAAGAGGTATTAGATCCCAAGTATCGTTCATCATTAAGGAACGATATTCATTCATAGTTATGTCCCAATCTAGATGGTCATAAGCTTTTGCAAATGTCTTTGGGTAATGAGTTTCTAGAACTTGAGCCAAAAGAAAAGAGGCTTGTTGGAACTACAAATGTGTTCGATCATGATCTATAGTAGCACCGACGAGATCACCAGTTACTTCTTGTGTTGAACGAACCCATATAGGAAGCAATGGTGTCAATCCAGATTCATGTTCAATGGACCCAACTAGAAGAATGTGAGCAGGTGGAAGTGGATTTCCGTCCTCATTGTCAACATCTAAAAAAGAAACTTGAGTAGGATCTCAAGCAAGGAACTTGGGAATAGAAGGTGGCACAATCATCCAAGATGGCTCACATGTAGAAGATGACACAAACATCAAATTAGGCTCACAAACCAAGATATTTTCATCAAATTCAACATCTTTTTGAATCATAATGTTATGGATTTAGGTTGAAGAAGTCTATAACCTTTTACATCTTCAAAATATCCAACAAATATGCACTTCTGACTCTTAGGCTATGATGTTTTCTATTTTCATCAAGAATGTGAGCCCATGCTTCACTACCAAATACACAAAAGCAACTTACATCAGGTTTAATTTTGCTCCATGCTTCTTTTAGTGTTATCATTTTTAGAGCAATTGTGGAAGTGTGATTGACTATGTAATTGACAAATTAATGGCTTTCGCCAAAAAAAGAGGACTTAATCCCTTAGATTGGATCATATAATTTGTCATTTCCTTTAATGTGAGATTCTCTCTCAGCAACACTATTTTGCTATGGTGTGTATGGAATGGTATTTTGCATTTGAATTCCCTGTGTAGTGCAGTAATTTGTAAAATTATTGTTTACATATTTGTCTCCATTACCTACCATTAACTTGTGTATTTGAAGTCCTGATTGTTTTTCTGCAAAGGCCTTGTAGACCAAAAAACACATCAAAAACTCCACTCTTAAGTTTTAGAAAGTAAACCCCAATGTGTCTAGTGAAGTCATCAATGAAAGTTAAGAAGTACTTGAAGCTAGAGAAAGATGCAAAAGGAAGTCGACCACACAAATCATTGTGAACAAGTTGCAAAGAAATCAAGGCATTCCAAAAGGCATGTTTATCAAAAAATGTATCGATGATGTTTGTTGAGAATACACACAAAACAAACACCATCTCTGCACAAAACGAGAGGAAGACCAATCACCATTTTCTGTTCACATAATTGTTGCAAGAGCAATAGTTTAGATGACCAAACCATTCATTCCAAAGTTTGTTCAAGTCGTCGCTATGAGCAATAAAAACTGAGGAAAAATGTGATGACCCAATGTTGTTAAATATGCACAACCTTGTAATATCATCAACAATTTTAGTTCTTAAAACATGCTTAGGACATTTGAAATCCTTGATTAAAACTTGGTGAGGTGTAAACTCTACAATCTCATATTCACTAGAATGAATGATCACACTAGCAACAAATTGGAGGAAAGACTTGGAACACATAATACATTTTTGAACTAACCATCATCCAGTTGAATTGTTCCAGATCATACAAAATTAAGAGATCTATCATTATCAACAAATATTTGTTTGGTGTTACATTAATTAAGAGGAGACAAAATGCATTTATCCTTAGCCATATGAAAAGATGCTTCAGAATCAATGAGCCACTCATTAGAAGAATTAAAAGAAGAAGATGCATTAGAAGAAAACCCAAAAGTAAAAAGTGCATGCCCATAAAAAGACAAATTAAAAGAATAATCAAGGTTGATGTTGTGTTTCTTCATTGTTGCTTCCAAGGCTTCCATCTTCATGAAACACTTGGATTTGACATGACCATATTTCTCAAAAAAATTGCATTGTCACTCAATCTTCTTACCTTTCAATTGGGTTTCCTTGTCACCATTGGAAGGATGAGTTGGTTGAGAGGGTTTGGGACACTTGTTTTACTTATTGTTACAAAGATGTTACTTCTTGGAATGCTTGGGTTTATCCTTTTGTTGTGTTTGCAATGTCGATTACTCCAAAATGCAAGAGCTTATCTTGCCCTCTAATCAAAGCATCACAAAATCTTCAAGTGAGTTATTTATAATTAGTCCCTAGTGCTTCTTTAATGGAGTGAAGGTAGATACAAAAAATAGAATACACGGAACCAAGCTTAGATATAATAGCATAAATACGTTGCTTTTCTCGTTTAGATATCTTGCATTCTTCAACTAGGAAAAAGAGTTTTGAACTTAGAGAGATAGTTTTGAATGTAAAAAAAATCACTTGGATTTAAAGCGACCAACTCATTTTCAAGCTAGTGACCTCAAATCTCATTATATGTAACAAATATGGTTTCTAACTTTTCCCAAACTATGTTTGGTGCATCAATTCCTTGGAGATGGAATCGTAAGTCATTAGAGATGGACATCCCAATCAATACATGGGCTTCATCATTTTTATTATCCCATTTTACTTTCTTATTGGCATCAGTCAAAATTGTTTCTTTTCCCAAGGTAATTCGATAAAGTTCCGTACTTCACAAAACATCCTCCATACGACCTCTCCATGAGATGTAATTGGTACTAATAAACACAATATCACTTGGATTGACCATATTATAATATGCAAATAATGTGGCTTCAAAAGCAAAAAACTAATGGTCTAGATACAAAGACCTCAAAAATATAAATTTAAAATAATAATAAAAAGTCACTAAAAACGAACTTTGGATGTCAAAGTTATGCATGTTTTAAAACAAGGCAAAAAAATGAACCAATGAACCACGTAGTGATGGATGCGAAAACTGCAATAAATAATGCCCCCAACCCCTCCTCCCTATGCTTTGTCTATAAATTCATTTTTACAAATAAGTTAGTTTTAAATAAGTGATCAACTTTTATAAAACAAATGGGAAGCACTTTAACAATGTAGTCACATTATAAATTGAAGTTACATGAACTTTTACAAAAAGTAACAAAAGAGGCTTGAACTCAAGACCTCTTAATAAAATAACTTTCAACCAAGTTCGTTCTACAAAATGTTTAGTAAATATTATGGATAAAAATGTTGTTATTGTTCGAGAACATGCCCACCCAAAAATACCTTACTTTTTGGCCTGCAAAACACTTTACACAACCACAAAAACAAAAACAAAATTCTAAAACTGGAATTTCTCAAATTTAGGGTTAGTCCTTAGTTATTTTACCTGAAAAAATTAAGTTTTATCATCATTTTAGGTTTCTCAAGTTCGCACAAGGTGCATGACAAAGAGCATATGCAGTCAAGAAAACCATTTCTAGTATGTTTTTAATTTGTCAAATTCACACAAAGTCCATGGCAAAGAATATACACAGATTGAAAAGATAACAAGCCAAGAATAAAATAGAAAACCAAGCTAAAATATGAACAATATGAGAGATTTAAAATGTGTGTGTATGTGTGTGCACACGCACGCAAACAATGTATCTCCAAATCTAGTAAAATGATCAAAACTTGGACAAATGGAAACCTTTTTGAGTGAAATGAAAAATGTTTCCAACTTAATGAATCACTCTACACACAATGGAACACCTCTCTAAATCCAGAAATAACAGAATCCATAAATTCTTTGATGCATGCAACTAAACCAATTCAGAATATCGATCAACAACATAATTGAGTCTTCATAAGCAATCTAATACCATGATCGACTAAAATAGGGTATTTATAAGTAGGTCAAACACCTTAAACAACCTCTCACACAAATAAGTCACATATCAACACACTGATGTTTTACATGGTTAAAATTGTAAAATCCTCAAAGAGAAACAATCCACAACCTCAACCAAATAGCTACTTGAGGCAATATACAAATGCAGAAGGAAAAATTATTTTACATATGAGTTTCTCACAATTGATCATCAAGCAAATGACCCTCCATGCTCTTTATATAGACATCATGGACCAATCAAGTGTTTAACCATGGATCAATATGAAGAAAAATGACATAAGTATGAAATTGTTCATTCACACATTTTGTCAAACACTTGAACATTTAGGTTTTTAATTAAAGATTAATTCAAAATGCTTCGAAACTAAAACAACCACTTCAAGATCCCTTCAAATACTGAAATTTTAACAAGCACGTAGAACACATGTATTTTGGTCAACCTAAACTGGGTAAAACCCCATTATGGGGAAAACCCTAAAAGAGATCTTTTTCATTAAGAAGAGTACAGAAAACTCTAATACACAGAATTTTTCCTTCAACCCTAACTGACAAATTTCACAAAAAATTTCAGCAGCAAACTACCTCAAAATCTATGCCAACCTCAAAATATGTACCAACCTCGAAATATGTGCCAAACAGTATTGTACGATCTATTGTACCTGTTGTATGGTATTGTACGACCTATTGCACTTCTACCTCGATTTATGGGCCCACACGTGCATGCAATCAATGTTGCATGGCCTGCATTTAATATTCAACCAGCTTTCTTGGGATTCGATCCAATCTTCTAAGGATTTGATCCCACACATGTGACTGTAATTAATGCACTGTACAACCTACTACGGGCTTCCTAGGGATGTGTGTTGCTCCTCTCTCTTGGAAATCGTGCCCTTCTTTGCTTGGGAACTCTTCTTGGTCTTCAATCTCCCTCTTCCTCTCTCTGATGGTGTGTTCAATCTCAATGCCCCTTCTCTTCTTTTATACTTTGTCTTTTTGTAACTAACTTCTAACTACCCAATCTATGGTTGAGATCAAATTACAAAATCTAGGGTCTAAAATACATGCACTCTCTTTTCAATAATTAAATCACTTAATTAATAAATATTTCACTTGAGTGAGACCCAAACTCATAAAGTACAAAATATTACACTTTATTTATATAAAAGTCACTTTTTACACAAATGTACAAAGAACAAAGACTTTCAAGTCCCCCTCATCACACCCACACCAAAAACATGAGGGGGGACCTGTTATCACCAATCTTCTAGTTGCCCCTACAGATGGATCCAAGGTGGATGGTAGAGGGGATAGGCAACTAAAGTGGTGAACCAAGAGCGCCTTGGTGCCCAAATGGATGGTTGTCACGCCAACCGGCACTCTTCGCTTTAGTTATCAAAGCCAAGATAGCAAGGGGGAGACTCAGATCTACTCCTGATAGCAGAGATCAACCCAATCACCATATCAAATCAATATAATGAAGTACGTATGGTGATAGGTATGGAACCCTAGAAATGAGGAACACAAACCACTGTGGAGGCTTAAGAAAGGTATGTTATGATAGTGAAAGATGACACACAGTGATTCAAGGATGAAGTATGATTCCAGGATTTAAAGCTAGTTTCAAATGGTCAAAATCAACTGCCTTGGGAAACGTGACCCTTAAAACAAGGAAAGTGTCCCAAATCAAAGATCTGACAGTTAGGGCTTTCTAGCTGTGCTTGATGAGTGGATATGACAATGTCTAGGCGTTCAAGCAGTCAGACAAAGGTCAAACCACAAGCAAACTCAACAACCAAGGAAAGTCATGAGGGCTTGGAGAAGGATCAGTGCCTTGGAAAATGGGCCAAATGGAGTCGCATGTCCACCAAATTGTAGATCATGGATGTTGAGGTGTAAAGCTATGTGGGTCTTGAAAATCAAAGTGATCCAATGGCTAGATCTCAGTAGATCTGAGATTGGAAATGCAGCACTAAGTGACCCAAGTGGGGCTCAACCCTCAAAATGAGGAATGGGGCCCACAAAGTGAAAATCACCAAAGTGAAGCACTAGGGGTAGGTTATCAACTGTGGAGAGTAAGAATCAATTGGGATCTCACCTACCCAGGTGCTAGATCTAGCAAAACTCACCCAACCAAGAAGTGTGACCTCACTTGGAAAGGCTAAGTTGCCTTGGGAAATGGGTCAAATGAAAGCCAATCCACACCAAACTATAGATCCGAATTACCGTGGATGCTATAGAGGTGGGTTTTAAATATCTTACCCAAAAACCAAGTAGATCTAAGTAGATCTGAGAAAATGTAAAATGAGGGTTTGAAATATGAGGGTTTTAACAGTAAAGTAGTTATGCCAATGGATTGGAACCAAGACAAGAAGAACAAACCTATGGATCTTACCTAGATAACCTTGTAGATTCCTTGATGATGATGATCTATGCAAACCCGATCAATGTGAAGCGATTTGAAGTAGTTCTCTACGAAATCAATTTGCCCAAGGAAGCCAATGTGTCCTCCTTCCTGCACAATAAACGTCAACAATATCAAATTTACTGCATCAAGAGATAAAGACTAATGTTGCAGAAGAAATAACAAGAGAATAGCATAGATCACAATGATACTAATGATAACCTCTTGATACAAGCGAATGCCAAGCCAAACGAGTTGAGGAAGCCCTGCAAAAATCCCAAGATGAATTCGCCCTCCTGTAGACAAGACAAAGTTTCCACGAAAAATAGATCTTTCCACAAATGCCCAAATGCTAAGATACAATACACTTTCCAATCACCATCTAAGAACACCAGATGCAAAGGAAACCACAAGAATTTCCACAGAAAAGTTTTTCTATATCAAGATTCCAAGAGCTAAAGACCCTTTACAATGAGAAGCTCTCTCCTTTAAATAGCATGGAGAAAGACCAAAACCCTAACCACTTTTTGAATGAATGGCTAAGATTAAAAGATCAAATGATCTAATCAATGGTTGAGATGAACTCAACAATACAATACATGGATCACTAATAAAATAATACATCAATGGACCAAATCACCCTGGGAGAGGAGGTCCCACCAAAAGTGAATGATAAGACATAAGATCTAGTTCATGGTGTGTCCAAGGGGTAATTTCTAACACCCTTAGTCAATCCCCATGGCACAATATCCAAAAAATAATACTCTAAGCACCAAATCGTGCCTCTCTAGGAAAGTCGTGAGCCTTAGGAGGCTCAAGAAAATAATATAAAATGCCAAAAGTGATGGGTGTGGGTCCCACTGAAAGCTGAAACTGCTGGAGAATGTGTGGAAGACATCCCACTCATCATCACAAGTCATACCATGCCAATTCCTTGCCTCAGTAGCCCAAATCGAATCCAGCATCCATTTTTGCCATTTTTTAACTACCTCGAGAAATGTGAACATGCCCAAACTGCCTCCTAGAGTGTCTGCGCTGTCAAGGTGAGGCCACCAGGATCTTTGGGAGGGGGGTAATATGGTAATAACAAGTGGCTGGACCACCCCCTCCATGCACAGCGCCCTAGGTGAACTGATCAACTCTCTGCTCTGCTCTGACAGGGCCTCTGATAGGCCAAAACTACACTAGGATAGCCAACTGAGGCTACAAATCACTGTAACTTCCCGCAACTGAAAACAGACTGTCTCATTGGACTCAGAAGGTCCAAATCCATCTAAGAGGTGTACTCATACACCATATGGACCTCTGCAAAGTCAAATAAATACTCATGATATCCGGCAAACCAAATAATAATAATCTGTAAAAGAGCTGAAAAGCACAAATCATCATCATAAGCCTGAAACCATTGCATAGAACCACCATGGTGACCTATACTAGACCATATATAATATCTCTGCATCACCTGAGGTCTGCCACCTCATGTCCTGTGGTTGACTTTTGGTCAAACCAAGTTTGACCAAGTCAACATGACCAAAATATAACTCAGGCTATCATCACAATGCTACAAGGTGTCAAAGGTTAAAGCATGCTCTACAATTCATTAAAGTAACAATTATAACAAAAAGTAGTCATTTCACTGGCAATCTACCAACAAATATATAAGGCTTTATTTATTAATTATCACTCAGACCAGACTTTCAAGACCATACTCACTTCATAGTTGTGATCAATTTGCTAGTGAAGGGTGAAGGCTAAAATTAAAATGGTTAGGTCAAGGGATGACTACTGACTCGACTTCAAGACACTTTGGAAATGGAAATGGAATACACACTAGTAACATATGCAGGACAAGCAGATAACACGAGGGATGGTTGTGTCTCACAAATGGGTAAGTTGTTCAAAGAGTGTTTATTCACCTTGGCAAATGCTCACAATCCATAATACAAATGAGGTCAGCAATCTTTTTGATATAGAGTTTAAGTTCCATTGTTTTTTGGGTCTTTAATTTCCATAGCCTTTGATCTGTGTGTTTATAAACACATTACATAGATTTACATTTCATAAGGCTTCAAGCTGCAGGTGTGTTTTTAAGGCACTTGTTTACCTGAGCTCTTCCAGGTGTGTTTTTAGACATCTTGTTTACCTGGGTATTACATTTCACAATAGATATAACATTTGATATTTCATTGTCAGTTTCATTTGGCTTTTCACAATAGCTATAACATTTCATTTTCATATTTTGTATTTATGGGAGCACTATCTGTTTCAAGTTTAGCCAACATCTTTAGTGAATAGGGGGACTTCATGTCAATGCCAAACATCGGAACAACCGACCAGAATGATTTAGGCCTACAATCCAACTCACCAAAGGTAAGTTTTGTCACCAACTCAGAGCCAAGACACAAATAAACAGGGAAGCTTATCCAACACAGAGGCTGCAGTGAGGAAAGGTCCTCCATGCCACTAGTCAAGTAGTAAGTCAAGGTAATAAACTAAAAGTTAGGTAATGGATGGATGAAAACATTGAATGATGAAACCAACACTAGCAAGCCAAAGTATGGTGGAAATGATCATCTCTAATCTCCCTAAGGAGAGTAAAACCAATGAGTATAGGTCAAGAACTTCTAAGTCTGAGTAGGGACAATATATAATATATATGACAAGATCCAACCAGGTCCACTTATCTATATGATCACCAGATCATGATACTAAATGCTAAGACATGCTACAAAAATGAATATAAAAGCAATATAACCATAACACCAAAATATACCTGCTGAGTCATATACATGAATGCTCATCATCTAAACCAACATTTGCCCTTTGAAACTGCTATTGTAACTCTGGGCAATACTGACTGCTCTGTATAAATGGCTAAATGGCTACATCGGTCATCTCTCTAAGTGTCTGGAAACTCAGTCATGGCAATGGGGAATAAAACTATTGTCCATAATTTGATAGTGATCCAATATAGATGTTCATCCCAGCATCTCAATGCAAGGGAACTAGCTGAATAGTGTACTGGAATCTGAAAAATAATGTATGGTAGCCTGGCTACTATATATGTGATAACAAGACCTTCGGAGTTATTTTTTCAACACAATATCCATTAAGATTGAGATGAAGATGAATCGTTAGATCACTCTATGTTTGGACATATGGTGATCGTTGGATTCCATAAGTAGAAATGCATACTAATGCACACTTTACCTAAAGACAAATTAGAACAAGTTGATCTTAATTAACTCCTAACTGTCTGAATATCCTAACAATGAGGGAATACGTAAAGGAGATAAGGGAAGTGTATTTGCCCTACATTTTGTTTGATATTCCTATGTTAAGGCTAGTTTCATTAACTTGGTATCACTCTTTTTACTTACCTTAGAAGACAAGGTTACTAAGTGTACACTAAGGGAAGAAAACAATATCCTATAACATCCACGTAGTAGGATCCTAGTCAACCCAACCCAAGGTCCTCATCAACCTGCCAATAAGGTCTTTATCAACCCTTCTAACATAGTAAACCATCCTTTATGATCCTTGATAGCTCAAACTCTAGCTATATATTATCACCTATCAACGCAAGAACAAACTCAAGTGACAATTAGATGGGTTTATCAAGAGTTTTATGCATAAAAGTTTGGGGCTAAGCCAGTTTTGAAGTTGAGAAGTAAACTATGTGCACAAGTGAATCCACCCTTGAAACAATTTTAAGATCCAACAAAGCTTGTAAGGAAGAAAGCACTAGACTCCCTCACGGAGTTTTTGTCCTTTCTCTAAGCTACAATGTGATGTCCTCTTCATTTTGATCCCCTTCATCCCTTTCGGATCTCCCTTTTTGCTTACTCTTATATTACTCCACAATAACTTCACGTTATAGACCAAACAGAGCTAAGCTTGCTTGACATGACCTTCAAAACAATGTGGCCACCATTATGTTTGTTTGCAAAAAGATAAATATGCTTAAAACACTTTGTTTGTGTGAAAAATATAAAATATACTAAAACACCAACACCTTAGAACCAAAAACAAGGTTATTAAACCTTTATTGTGTTTAACATAACTCTTCTCCAGTTCCCCCTTGCATTGCACTATAAACTAGAAATGGAACTATTTTCCATCTCTTCTCTTCGCATCATCTCTATTCTTGGTTCGGTTTTATTATTTTGCTTACTTTCTGTCTTTTCATTTTTTCACTTTCTTTTACCTTGTTTTCACTTTTTTTCAACTCTTCTCACTGCCTCAAACCCACTTTGACATAATAGTTTCACCCATCAAGCACGACTACAAGATGTCCTATCAACATTGTGTGATATACAATGGATGGTGTTGACAACAACTCAAGCCGCAACCATGTCAATGACTCAAGTTGTACCTGCAAATTTGATGAACAAAGAAAAAATTTATATACTCAAAATAACATGATTGATGGAATTATAGATACACTTATAGGGAGAAAACCCCTATTTATATAAAACTAAATCTCTAACCTGTGGTACATGTTACTTTTAAGGTTTAGTTAGGCTATTATTTAGCTAATTAATTTCAAATGCACTTATTATTTATCTGAAGCCTTACTTAGCATAAGTGTCATAGTACATAATGTCAAAGAACCAAAACTAAACAATTATTACAAAACCACGAGCTTACATACAAAATAGCTGATGAACATAAATTTACTTACGTAGATAAAATCAACCTGCCAAAAAAGATCAAACAAAACTACTCGAAAAGGGGGTTAGATGATAAAATCCCATTAATTCTGTATTGCATCATCACTAAAACCACTTGAAAAGGGGGTGGATAATAAAATCCCATTAATTCTGCATTGCATTCTCACTAACACCACTTGAAAAGGGCGTGGATGATAAAATCCCATTAATTCTACATTGCATTCTCACTAGCTTTCATGCAATTCACCAATTTAAATTTTATCTTTGTATAAATCACTTCCAAGCTCATGAAAATGTTAGGCCGTCTTGGACCTCAACCATTTTTATATCATCTCACTAGATTGCAAGTGGCTTTTGTGTATCCCTAAATGTAAAAATTATTCTTGTCTGTTGTCTGATCCAAGCCCTCATTCCAAGTATGCATTCATCGTTATATTTTTGCTAGTGCAACCCATAAATAAGCTGTGCTTTGTGTAGGAATCATTATTCCATATCAGGCTATACAGTACAATAAAAGATGTGGACACATCTAAATCTTTCATCACTAAATCTGAATACAAGAGAAATGATGCAATACGAGAACTGTAAATATTGAAGTTACATCAATTGTTACAAGGATGATTATAAAACTCGGCATCTTCATGATAATGGCCATTTAGCAAATAACAAATAAAAAAGTAAACAGATTATAATTGTACTACTGATGCCTATCAAGTCGCAGCCTTGTCCTGAGAAGGCAATCCCTGCACTGTGGGTTTAGACAGATAGATACTGATTTGAGATCCAACTGTCCATGATATTTCTCAATTTGTCATTCATTCTACAGATTGTGTAGACCTTGGAAACTTAACTCTGAAGATATTGTGACCTCTTTTAATGAATCTTTTGTCATTTACCCTGTGAACTCTAACAGCAACACCACCAAATAAGCAATAACTTGATAAAAGGCGGTTGTTGGGTCTGCACATTTCATGCCAATACTCCAAAAGAAAATGTGACACGCTGGACTTCGCCCTTTTAGAAGGCCAAATTGCACAGGATGATCAGACAGCTCAGGCATTAGTCCAAAAGAAATGGGAAAAGAACTCCACAGCATGCTACATTCCATAATACTAATATAAAGTATCCTTAACTTGCAGAACAGAATATACATTCATCTTTTCAGATTGTTTGTTAATAGACAGGGAAAAATAATCCATCTAAGATCAGTTTCCTTTGCATATCATGCATTATTGTATCACCCTTTGGATTTATCCAAGAAAGTGAAAAGGGGAATCTTACTTTTCCAAGAATGCAGGCATTGTACTGAATATGGAACTTTTTATTGCCATATTGGATTCTTATTGATGCTTGTATGCCCAACCATTCTCTTTGAGATAAGCATTTGCAGCCTCTTTGATGGCAAAGTTCGGTATAAGTTGATCAGCTGTTAGCACTTGTCGTGTCACTGGATCAAATTTTCCCACCTGGTACATAGAATGAATTTCAGAACTCTAAACAAATTTACATGAATTAGTGAAAAAGAAGTCTCCAACACTTGCAATGACCTTCTGAAGATGCTCCAAAACAGCTGACTTTTCATATGTTATGCCACTTGGAGTTATTACAGGATCCTTCAAGATTTCCATTGTTATCTTGCATGTCAAATAATCTGGAATCTGCAAAACAACTTCAGGCAGCGTTGTCCAGTAAACATTGAATAGAAAAAAAGCTCGTGCTACTACACAACAAATAGACACATTATCTATGCCATATTCAAATGCCTGCTGAACATTAAAGTGCATTTAAAAATAATGTCACCTCTGCCGGTCTGTTGCGTTCAGCAGCCTTGTCAAATACTTCAGAGAGTGTAGAACATCTATCCTTGTATATGTCATTTAAACTCAAATATTCTGCTCTTTTACGAGTTCTAGACCTTTGCTGATAGTCCTGTGCTTGAGCTCTTCGAGCTGAGAAGTCATGTGTCCTTTCATCATCTATAACAATTACATTATTTCTGGATTTTCCAGTTGCAGATTCCAGACGTTTAACAGCCTCCTCATATTCTACTTTTAAAGCTCTTTCACAAATTGTCCTATAAAACAAATAAGATAACCTGTTAAAATATTTTATAAGGTCAATCCTTCAACTTAAACTCCCTGCATTTGAATATGGATACATACACAAATGGGAATGCATATAAAACAGCAAACAACCACAGTCGTTCATAAAAATACTAGGAGGCAGTCTGAACTGATGACCAGTCATCCCATATTTAAAATATTTGGTGACCACATACTGGCAGTTTTAGGGGTACTCAAACCATTGTTGTTTACCCACATAGACATAAGTTAGCAAATTCTACCTAAACAACTCATGGTGACTCTCTACTGCTAGCTCCAGAAACCCAGTTAAAATTCAATTCATAGCATTCCTCAAAATATTGATATGTTCAGACAGAAGTCAACAAACTAGATAGCAAATGAGAGAGAAAACAGGATGAGGACCGATGGGGTTTGAAGAGGATTTGGCCGATTAGTCAGCAGATCCCTGAAGGATTTCTCAATTTTTTTTAGTGCGAAGCCTCCCTTAGATGAGCTAGTTGGTAGTGGATCAGAAATCTACAGGAATGGAGGTATTCTGGGGATGACCTTGTTAGGTATAAACCTTGTCCCACTTTCATTGGAGATAGGCCCGAAAATTGCTATGTTCATGTTAAATTTCATACATTCATAGCATAATAACATAAATGCATAACCAAGATCACTAGAAGAAAGACAAAGCACAAAACAACAACACAGAGTTTATCCTAGGAAACCCAATTGGGAAAAACCCAGCAACCTTTGTCTAGAGATGATAATCCCGAGATCAGAGTACAAATAATAAAAGAGAAAATGTGAAAGTGTCTTCCACAAGTAGAAACCCCAAATCTGCTTCCTCCACTAGCTTGTGCAAATTCTGCTCTCTCCCAAGTGATGCGCAATTGTCAAGTGTGAGAATGAGATAATAAGGTGCACTAACCTCTTATTTATACAAGTGCAAAACCAGAAAATCCCTAACTGGGTCGACTTCACCTAGGGGCAATTAATAATTATAATTTTAATATTTTTCTTTTTCTTCTTTGCACCCCGAGGTTTACATTGGTTCTTTCATGTGTTTACATAAGTAATTACATCAAGTTCCTCTCCCTTAGGAGGTACAATCAAGTACAATGAAAGTACAATAAAATACAATGAATAATATCTTCCGAAGTTGCACAAAATCCAACACTCCCTCTCAACGAGGAAGGTATTCTTCGGTCTTCATCTGCATCACGATCATCTAGGTTTCATCTTTTACATCCATTCTGTCTCCATCATCTCTATACATACTGAAGGTTGTCCACACAATCTCAGTCATCGAGAAGTGTCGTCATGCATCATCTCCACCAGTCCTTCGGTGAGTCCAGGAGAATCACTCAATCCTGGATTCAGGAGAATCTCTCAATCCTGAATATCTGAAACATCTTCACCAATCCTTCGTTGAGTCCAGGAGAATCACTCAATCCTGGATTCAGGTGAATCTCTCAATCCTGAATATCTGAGTCATCTTCACCAATCCTTCGGTGAGTCCAGGTGAATCACTCGATCCTGGATTCAAGAGAATCTCTCAATCCTGCATATCTGAGACATCTTCACCAGTCCTTCGATGAGTCCAGGAGAATCACTCGATCCTGGATCTAGGAGAATCACTCAATCCTGGATATCTGAGATTATCAGCTGTGCCATCTCTGTTATATCATTTGCTACCTGTCTGTCTCATCTACTGATGGGGTCCTCCCATACCTGGCTGAGATCTCAAACAAGCAAATGAGCACGACCATCTACTAACTGTTCGACTCATCTGCCTATGGAATTTCTTCCATATCTGGCTGAGTACTAGGACTGTAGAGGTAACTGTGCAATCACATGACCAACTGTTGACTGTCCTACTCATCTGCCTATGGGATTTCTCCCATATCTGGCTAAGTAACTGGATTGCAGAAGGTACTTGGGTGAGCTCGGCCAACTGCTGACTGTCTTACTCATCTACCAATGGGATTTCTCCCATATATGGCTAAATAACTGGACTGCAGAGGCACCTGGGCAAAGCAGGGCAAGCATTTCAATGTCATCTTTCCCTCTCAAGGAGGGACACGTTCTCTTCGACTCCAAGTCTACCGCGAAAGTATTTGAACTTCATCCTTGGAAGAGCCTTGGTGAGAACATCTACTGGTCGTCTGTCGGCACGTACTATAACTCGACTGCACCTTTCTGCACCATATCACGAATGAAGTGATATAGAATCTCGATATGCTTCGACCTATCGTGAAATAAAGGATTCACTGACATCTGCACATAGCTCTGGTTATCACAGTGAATCATGGTCGGCTCTGGAATCTGGCCGAACAATCCTGCCAGGAGTTTACGAAGCCAAACTGCTTCTCGAGTTGATGTGCTAGCAGCCATGTACTCGGCCTCTGTAGTACTGAGTGCTACTGAGTTCTACTTCCTGCTGCACCAAGAAATAACTGCAAAACCCAAACTGAAGCAACATCCGGAAGTACTCTTCCGATCTGCAACAGATCCGACCCAATTTGAGTCTGTAAACCCCTGCAATCTCAGGTCACAATCTGAAGCATACTTCAATCCATATCCCGCAGTGCCACGTAAGTATCTGAGCACATGTTTTGCAGCAATCCAGTGAATCTGCCTCGATACGCACATGAATTGACCGAGGGTATTCACAGCAAAACATATATCTAGTTTGGCGAATACATCAATGACCCAATCAACTTGCGACACATGGTGGGATCAATCAAATCAAAATCTAAAGTAGAATCTCTCAACTTCTTCCAATTTGCATCCATCGGAGTAGCCATGGACTTGCAGTCCAACATCCTGAATCTCTTCAATATATCAATGGTGTATTTTCCTTGTCCTAGGAAAATCTCTTTCTGCCTCTGCCATACTTCTAATCCCAAGAAGTAGTGCATCAATCCAAGATCCTTCATTTCAAGCATAGAGGCGAGATTCTTCTTACACCATACAATGAGTTTCTCATTTCTTGTGAGAAACAAGTCATCAACATATAATACCAAAATCAGTGGCTCAGCATCTGCAACCTTGTAGTAAAGGTTGGGGTCTGCATCATTCCGATGCACCTTCCATCTCATAGTTGAAGCAATAGCAATGATCGATCTAATAGAAGTATATCGAACAACAGAAGCAAATATCTCATCATAGTCGACTCCCTCTTTCTGAGAGAACCCTCTGCATTCTGCAAAGTCTGTTGTGCCCATCTAGGTCTTTTCTGACCTACAACATTTCTGGGGATATCAACTGGATCAATGGAATCGATAATTCCATCCTCTTCTGCTAGCTCCCTCCTGAACTGGAGGGGGAGATGATCTCATCTCCTTTGATTCTAGCATCGATCTCCATGTCTGATCCTCTTCCTTTCCTGACAGCCATCTCTTCTTCAAAGGTCACATCCTTACTGACTTCAGACTGTCTGGATTCTGGGATGTAGATTATGTATGCCTTTGAAGACTCACTGTATCCCACGAAAGTTCCCTTCTTTCCTGAAGGTTCTAACTTCGTCCTTTTCTTCTTGGGCAAATGTATGTAGACTGGATAGCCAAATATCTGAAGGTGACCCACTTCTGGTTTTACTTTGGTGACAGCCTCCTCTAAGGTCATCCTTCTAGGCTGAGAGTCGTATTCCTGGAAGCTTCCTTCTGAACATCAACGAGATTCATGTGTCCATCGGAACAAGTCTTCTCTTGTAGGCCAAATCACATGGTCTTTTCCCTACAAGTCAAATCCCGATTGATGATCAGTGACATGGTATAATCAAATGTAAAGACAATAGTTTACACAGGCATTTTAGCTAATACTTTATCACAACAGTCATAAGCATGTCTACCAAACACTTCTGGGAAGTATCTAGATGTCTTATATCTCCACTAGGACATGTCGTCAAGAGTGTGCACTACTGTAAACATGCAAGAGGGAGATATCATCTAGACTAGCTTCATCATGTGTTCATGCAATGTTGTGTAGCTCATATGCATAATAAATATAACAAGGTAAACTATATCAACTGCTCAACACATTAGTTATGAAGACATATAAAGTGAAACAGATCTATGTAAGCAAGAACACCAAAATACTTATCTCTTATTGTTTTTGTGTGTGGGCTCCCACTGCCTTCTTGTGGGAACCATGCGAGATCTTTGTTCTTGCATTCTGGATTTTCTAGAAGAAGAAATCCGAACGATCATCATCCTTTGGCCTCTTGTGATGATAGTCTTCTTCTACATCAGTAATTGAGGCTTCATGCTTCCTTTTACTTGAACTTCGACAACTATTGGCGTAGTGTCCATACTTTCTGCACCTATAGCATTGAACTTGAGATATGCCCTTCTTCTCCTTTTGATCTAAGCGAGGACTAGATCTCCTATCTTGGTGCTTGTGTTTATGGAACTTCCTACCTTTTCCCTTACCCTTCTTGACATGGGAAACAAAAGCTAGGTTCTCCTCAAGTTGAGTGTCATGGCCATGGAGTCTTTAACGTGCTGCAATCCTGGTCTCTTCTTGAGTGCAATCTTCCCAAAGCTTGCCAAACTTTGGTAGTTTGGATCTACCACATATGCTTTGGATAAAGGACTCCCAAGATGGTGGAAGACCATTCAGAGTGGTGAGGACAAGCTCCTTATCATTAATAGGATCTCCACTGGTGCTGAGCTTGTCCCTGAGTTCTATGATCCTCATAAAGTATGAGGCAATGGATTCTGACTTGGTTATCTTCACGTTTGAGAGCTGGTTTCTCAAAGTCATGGATACATTGAGGCTAGTGTGTTCAAACAACTTCATAATGGTCTTGAACATTTTCCTAGCATTCTTCTTTCCTGAGATTTGTGGGACCAAGCGATCTCTCACTGAATCCACAAGTATCCTTCTTGCTTTAGCATCATTCTTCCTCCATCGAGATTTATCTTCTTCGGCTTTTGGTTCAGGAACCTTCTCATTTACATATAGTAAGAGGTCATTTTCTTCTAGAAGCAGAAGAACCCTAGACTTCCAAGAGATAAAGTTGGAAGCTCCTTCCAAACGATCTTCAACCTTCATACCAATCATCTTGATTGCAGATCTGGTTCAGAAACCCTAGTAGGAGCTAGGTCAAAAATGAAAGTTGATAATTTGGAAAACTGAAACCACAGATAAATGCGCCTTGCCAAGGAGAGTTGAATTGAGGGCGGGCTAATCCAAATCTGTGGAGAGAAGTGAGATAAAACTGAAACCCTAATTTTGCTGCAGCCACAGAGTTAGGTCAAAAATTGAAAATTATCGAAATTGAATTCTGTCTTCACCAAAAGATGCGCCTTGACAAAAACGAAATTCCTATAGCCCCTTTTCTCCAAAATGATGGTTGGAGACTTCACAAGATGTAACCCTAGTTCTGGCAGGGTTCCGACAATGGCTTCTTCTAGAACTGCTCTGATACCATGTTAAATTTCATACGTTCATAGCATAATAACATAAATGCATAACCAAGATCACTAGAAGAAAGACAAAGCACAAAACAACAACACAGAGTTTATCCTAAGAAACCCAATTGGGAAAAACCCAGCAACCTTCGTCTAGAGATGATAATCCCAAGATCAGAGTACAAATAATAAAAGAGAAAATGTGAAAGTGTCTTCCACAAGTAGAAACCCCAAATCTACTTCCTCCACTAGCTTGTGCAAATTCTGCTCTCTCCCAAGTGATGCGCAATTGTCAAGTGTGAGAATGAGATAATGAGGTGCACTAACCTCTTATTTATACAAGTGCAAAACCATAAAATCCCTAACTGAGTCGACTTCACCTGGGGGCAATTAATAATTATAATTTTAATATTTTTCTTATTCTTCTTTGCACCCCGAGGTTTACATTGGTTCTTTCATGTGTTTACATAAGTAATTACATCGGGTTCATCTCCCTTAGGAGGTACAATCAAGTACAATGAAAGTACAATAAAATACAATGAATAATATCTTCCGAAGTTGCACAAAATCCAACAGTTGAGGCACTGTTGGGAGAAAATTCTTCTGAAAAAATACTTGTCAGTCAGTACAACTTTTAAGGCAAGATGGCAATGAAAGCAGAGTTGTACAGCGTATGGAAGGTCAAGGTATTATGACGGTTAAGGAGTTATTACTCCCATCAACCCAAGTGCATGTCTTGAATGATGTTTTTTCTAGTTTAGAAACCGAGAAGGAAGATTAGGGTTTCTAGAAGCTTGACTGTTAGGCTTTGAATTCCATGAATGGATTTTGGTGGGCAGAAAGGGTTTGACACATGGTTCTGATCAAGGTTTTATGGGTCAGCATTTGGAGTTAGGCAAGCTTGAGGGCTTTTGTAACTCTGCCCAAGTTTTGGGGCCCACCAAGGTTGCTGCAGCCAGAAAAGGAAGAAGGTAGCTAAACTAAGAGAAAAAAGGGTTAATGTTGTTCTAGGTGAGGGCATCCTCTTGGAGCAATTACTAGAAATGAAGGAAAAATATCTTGCAGGAAGGATTCATAGCAGTCGATTGGATTCTGAGTGGCTCGGGTTTGAAGGCCAGTTTTAGGTTATACTCTGCAAATTCACTTCATGGTCAGGGGATGGGTAGGGTTCTCCTTCAAAATGAGGGAAGATGAAGCAATGACTTTAGGACAAAGAAGGTACTGGGACCCTTTGGCCCTCTTGTTGAGAAGTGGTCTCCTTGTTTTGTTCCACAGAGAATCGAACACTCACTAGTCTATTTGAGTCAAGCTACCTAGACTACCACTAGAACTGTGGTCAAGCAAAATCTTGAAAGAAATTCAGGATAGTTTGGGATCTTATGTAGATATGGATGACAAGTTTTTAAGGACCTTAACCTAGACAGTGGCAAGAATTCTGGTGGATCCTGATTTGAGAGACAGTTCTCAGAAGAAATTGATATGGAGACCGGTAGGTGGAGATATACACAAACCCTTGACTATGTGAAGATCTCAGTTTGGTGCTCTCAGTGCCACGATTATGGACATATTGCAAAAGACTGTATGTCAAAATTCTCCATGGGACAATGGAGAAAAAAAGTTGCTCCATATCAGAGGCCGACAAAATTGGAGTGATCAGGGTCAGAAGCTCACAATGGATTCAGTTTCTCCAGCTCTTACAAATGAAGGTTTAAACACAAAAACTCCTGACAGTCTAGAACAAAGGGAATTGAGGAAGATGCCAGTAAGAAGCCACAAGAAGTGGGGTCAGTAAAGGAAGAAATGCTAAATGTATGATTTCCAAAGGTGGGTTTCGAAGATGGATCCAGTGCCGTATGTTTTGGACGAGGTTGGAGACATAGTTAAAGCTTCTGAACCAGGTAAATCAATGTCCACTCTGTTTATGCAGGAAATCAAAGAGCCTATTAGTCTTTGAAACCTACCAATGGATCAATGGTTGGTGTTGGGGGGGGATTTCTCTAAATTCCCTAGAGAAATCTAAAAGAAAGGACTCCAAAAATTCCAAGGGCCAGGCCAACAATGCATCAAAGGAGTGCATTAATGGAAATACTAATCTTCCAATAAGCAGAAATATAAAAAAAATTCCAAGTTACCCAAGTTCGTGCTTAATCTGCTTAACTCCTCGTCAGAGGAAGAATGGGTGGGACTGGTGAAATACTGATACCTGCTTCAGTTCAATCAAGCAGCTTCTACAGCTTCAGAAGCTGAAGTGGAGGGGCATCTTAGCACAGATGTAGGAAAAGAGGGCATTAGTTCAGGTCTAGGGAGAAAATCCAAACTTTGTGATGCACAAGACAAAGCTATGAGAAACATCCTGTCGGGAAAACAAAAAACCATTTTCAGGCCACTTAGAACAAGCCAAACCCCTAGGAAGGGTAAGCCATAATTGTATTATCCCTTAATGCAAGACGGTTGGACAATGCCTCAAAACAAAATGCCCTATTTAGGTTAGTTCAACTACATAAACCAGATATCTTGATGATTTGGGAAGAAGATTGTTGATGACATTCTCAAAATCTTGAAGGATTGGGATTTTAAGGCTTGATCCTGGGAATGACCAAGAGATCATTCAAACTTCTAAAATCTGTCTTTTTTGTCTTGGGATTAGGAGCAGAATTATACTCTCAGGAGCTATGGAAGACATATGTTGTGGTAAACATTTACGGAACACATGTGGAGAGGACTCAATATTGGGATTCTTTGCTTTCTATTCGACTAAAACAGGGTATTTCCACATAAATCGAACACCTTAAGCAACCGCTCATACAAACAGATTACAAATCAAAATACCAATGTTTTACATGGTTAAAACCCTCAGAGAGGGAAACAACCCATAGCCCCAACCAAACAGCTACTTGAGGCAATATATTAATTTACACAAGTTTCTCACAATCAATCATTGGGTAAATGACCCTCCATGCTATTTAAATAGAGATCATGGACCAATCGAGTGCCAAGCCACAAATCAATGCAGCTACTAAGATCTAGGTGAAGATGAACCGTTGGATCACTTTATGTCTAGAACATATCGTGACAATCGGATTACATAAGTACAAATGCATACTAAAGAAACACATTTTACCTAAGGACACATTAGACCCAGTTAATCTTAACTAACTCCCAAGTGTCTAAATATCCTAACACTTTCAAATGACATTCTAAAACATGAGAGATTGATCCTAGGAGGTGACTTGAACTTCACTATGAAGAGATCATAGATCTGGGGCCTAGCTGCTAAGGTAGACCCTCTAGCATATTACTACTTAAATAAGATAACAGAAGTTGGACTAGTTGATGTGGGTCCAATTACTCCTCATGTTGCATGAGGATTGCATGTGTGTTTCTCATCACATTACAGAAAGTTGTCGGTTCCTTCTAAAACCATATGACTATAGGAATAAGGACTGGAGTTGGCTCATAGACAAGATTGATAAAAGAATTAATATGCGGTGTAACAGATGGTTATCTTTTGGAGACAAATTGTTTCTGGAAAAATCTGTTTTAGAAGCAATACCAACATATTGGCATTTCTTGGCCTTCATCCCTAAAGGGATGTTAGTGAAAATCAAAAGAAAATGCTTCAAATTTATATGGTCAAACAAGGAAAAATGGCAGTAAATTGCAAAACCCAAAGAAGAAGGGGGTTGGGGTCTCAAGAATATCCACCACTATGGAAAATCACTTGCTACGAACGATTGTGGAGATTACTCACACAGGAAAGCTTGTGGAAAATTGTGATGTTGCAAAAATACATAGAAACCTTATCTCTAATTGAATGGATATGGAGACCAAATAAAAAATTTCGCAATGGATCAAAAGATAAGAAGGATTTGGTTTTGGCATTTCCTTTGGTTGGTAATTGGCTTGTGCAAAAAATAAGAAATATTGAAAATGTGAAGTTGCGTACTAATACTGGATAAGCGGTGGAAATTTCTTTAGACTCTCTGAAGATTTAATTGTCCATTTGTTGAAGCTTTTTTAACTTTATCAAAGGTTGCAGATCATATGAATACAAGTTTTATGGCATCAAGGTTGGAGAAGCCCTAATATATTGGGGATGGAAGGGATTTATGGAGAGAAGTGGAATGTGTGTGAGCAAACTCAGTCAAGAAAGGATGTTGGTGGAAGTGGCCCTTCAAATCTAGTTGCTTCAAGTGCACTAGGCATTTCTTTTGATGATTCAAGTTTGGATTCTTCAAAGAATCCTAGTGCCTCGATGGTGCAACTAGTGGTTAGGGCTAGTAGTTCTACCTTGGTGCCTAGGTGGTCTCGACATAGCCAAATCTTGACTTTGTGATCCAAGGTGGATTGATTCATCTTGTGTCAAACATAGAGGTGGAGGTAGGTTGGCAAGTGAAATCCAACAAGCGGAAGGAGGTTTCTTCCCCTGCCCACTTGGGCAAGTTTTGAGGGGATCTAAGCCCTAAGCTGCATGTGAAATCCTATAGGGATGATATTGTTCACTCGTTGGATAGACCTACCCTCGCTTTAGAGGGATTTCCGATAGATAACCAACACGGTACTTTAGGACTTCATCTTTTATTGCAATGAAGCACTTCCTATTGTATTGGAATGTTCGAGGGATGACAATCCCCAATCTTAAGCATATTGTACATGGCATTTTAATAAATTTTTCAAGCCACATGTGACTTTCCTACAAGAGGTCAAATCGATTGGTTTTGAGCTTCAAAATCAAATGAATTATTGTTAGAATGGCCCCTTCTAGGCTACCAATCATTCCCAAGGGAGTAGGGGTGTGGTGATTGCACTTTCTTCCTATTTGCAGAGTTTTGTGGTTGCTCATTGCTAAAATCCCAAAGATCGATATGTTTGGATGACATCAATGGTTCAAGACCACTTGTTAGGGATTTGTGTTATGCTCCCAATCTTAGCTCAAATTATGGATGGATTTGGGATTGGTTACTTTCTTCACTACTAGTGATAGAATGGATTGTCAAGGTAGATTTTGAGATGCTAGAGAGGGAGGATAACCACAAGGGAGGTACAAATAATGTGATTAGTGGTACTATGAAGTAAGCTTGGTCTCAATGCAAGGATGCTCTCCAGGCGTTCAACCCCAATTGGAAACAAAAAGGGACTGACTTGGTGGACAGTCCACTTGGAACAACTATAGACAAGGTTCAAGCTAGATTGTATTAAGTTTATGACCCTAGAGGGGACATCTTATTCTCAAGAAAGCTTTTCCTAGTGGATGTTTTGATGGGATACTACGCATTCAAATCACTTTCCTATCCAGATGATGATCACAGTGGGTGTTAAAGAAATGTAACTGCGGAAGATATTCTATTTAAATTTTCCTATTGTATTATTGTATTCCTCCTTCGGGAGATGCCATTGATGTAATTAATAATGTAAGAGTCAATGTAAACCCTAGGTCTTCTGTCAGCCTAGAAGAACCCAGAAAAGATTATTATATTATGTATTTGACAAGTCGGCCCAGTCAGTTAGGAGAAGTTGGCCCAGTTGGGGAAAAGTCACCCCAACGGAAGAATATAAATAGAGGATGAGTCTCTGATTTGTAATCACTCAACTCACTCACACAAGTTCGCATAGGAGAGAGAGAGAGAAGTTCGCACAAGTGGAGGAGAAGATGATTTTGTCTTGGGGTTTATCTTTTTACTTTGTGAATTCTATATTGAGGAAGATTTTGACGGGGTTTTCTCCCTTGTGGTTTCCTCGAGAGAAATATTATGTTCATTGTGTTTGTTGTGCTTGTATTTCTTTCAGTGATAGATTGTTTAATGTTATTATGCTAAACAAGTAAAAACTAACATGGTATTAGAGCAGGCCTGAAAGAAAACATTGTGCAGCCTCCGCAACTGCAGAAACTAGGGCTTCTTGTTTTCGGAGCTCCCTCCACAGATCAGCTGAAAAATGAGGTGTATCTAACTCGCCTCACTATGGCGCATCTTTCTATCTAAGCAGAATCCAATTCCGAGAATTTTCATTTTTGGGTCCCCCACTATAGCCTGGGAGTGTTAGTTTTTGTACCTAGGAAATGTCCCCTAGGTGACTTTTTGCCCAAGTCACTTAAGTGTGGAAAAGTGACCCTTCAATTAAATGACTTGTAAAAAGCTAAGTTACCGGAAACGGCCCTCCCATCTCCCTGAAACACCATTCGTCGCTTCAAAAACGGATACGGATTCGATTCGTGTTCGATTCGGCTTGGAAACGGATCTAGAACGTTTGATACAGATCCGATGGAAGTTGATACGGATCGGTTTGAGGGATCCGAGTTCGGGTTGAAGTTTGGGTTGAAGTTCGATCAATTTTCCTGCATGTAAACACTACCCCGCCGCCCATGAATTCGACAATTGGTTACTCACGTTTTTTGGACTGCTTTTCTGTAGTGAGAGCCCGTGGCCTCGCCGATTTTCCTGCTTGTAAACCCTACCCATATACTCAATGTGTATCTTACTATCTGTGGTAATGCCTGTACGTCCTCTTCTACGTGTATGGGCCTCGTGCTATGGGAATGGTGGTATGTGAAATCGTGCTCTACTAAGGAAATGGTACCCCGCCGCCCATGAATTCGACGATTCCTGGCTCTAACTTCTAAGTTGCAGTCTTGCAGAGTTGCAAAGTCGCTGGGGCATTGTTCTGTTTCCCAAGCTACTGTGCAGTCCGCGTCGACATCCGAGGTAAGCATACAGTTTTAAATTTTTATTGCATTGTTTTATTATTAAATTTTAATTATAATAATAATAGTTATACTATATAGTTATATTATGGTGTATGCACTATGCTACTATGCTGTATATTATTTTATATATATATATATAATATACATATTATAAATTTTTAATATTCAAATTAAAAAGCTTTAAATTTGAAAGTTTGAAACTATATATATTAATTATTATATATACATGAAATTATAAAGAAAAAACAATAATTATTAAATTATATATATATATATATACACGTCGTTTCCCTGCCGTATCGTATCCAGATTTTTTTGAAAATTTGTCGTATCCGTGTCCCCCCCCCCCCCCCCCCCCCCCGTTTCCGTAACCGTTTCAATGCAACTTAGGTAAAAAGCATTTAATGTGACTTTATAACATAAAGTTTGATAAAATTTAAGTGAGTGAATTTAATTATTTTAAAATATTAAAGTGAGCATTTAATTTCACCCATTCATCTTGGCTAATCTCACCCATTGATTTGAATGGGCCCTCACTCACCTAGGGCTTTGATCAAAAAGGAAAAGGGAGGCAAGCAACATTCACTTTTTGAGAAGAGAAAGTGGAGTGAAGAGAGAAGAGACCAAGGGCACGATTTTCGAGGCAAGGAAGAGGGAGTTTTCCAACAGCACGAAAATTGAGACAACACAAATTTCGAGGCACCAATTTCTAGCAGCACACATCTCAGGGCACACCGTACAGTATGGATTTCTAGGCACGAGTTTCAAGAGAAATTTCTGGGCACTGGTTTCGAGGAGCAACACACTTTTCAAGGCATTTAACTGGCACAAAAACCAAGATAGTTTGCATAGAAATCGAGGTGATCTCCTGCACGGATTTCGAGGGCAATTTTAGGCACGAGTTTCGAGAACCGTACAATCTATACAGACTACATTTTTCAGCACAAAAAACGAGGATTGTTTCTGCACAATTTTCGAGGCAGACACAAAAAAAGAGGTTGATATTTTTGTGCACGAAATTCGAGGTGGCTTGGCACAGTTTTCGAGACAGCCAACAAGGTGCATTTAATGGTGAAGATAAGTTGTATTTCTCACTGTAATGTTGTTCTATAATTTTTGCTGAAGAAATAAAAATCTCTCTCTCTCTGGCTGGTTTTCCCCGTGGGGGTTTTTTTTTCCGAGTCTGATTTTTTTATGGTGTGTGTTGTCCTCCGAGATGCACACCAGCAACAAAAATCTTTCGAAAGTTGTTCCCTCACTACAAGTGGGGAAAGTGTGGCCTTGAGGGAAAGCAATGAGCCAGGTACTGTCACCTGAATCCCAGATCCTCCATTTAGGCTAACTCCTAACGAAGCCAAGGGGGGTAGTCCCTACAAAGAGTTTACTACGGCTCAATGTGTTTTAATGTTTTTTGATGTATGGTGATGCAAATGGGTGTTGTTTAGGAGTTTTAAAGATGAAAGATCACAAATTTACCTTAAATGAAATGCAAGATAAAGTGCAATCCACGTTGCGAAACAGTATATGAAAGACTTGTGAGAAATAAATAAAAGCATCCATTGATAAATCACTAAAACAAGGGACAAATGGCCCCAATTAATAATGAAATTATAAATAAAACCAGTGCCTTATGGAGTCTGTAACTTGTGTAGTGCTAGGGATGTTGAAATGCAAGTCTCACGAAACCGTTCGTGAGATCGTTTTGCAAATTATCTTGGTAAATTTAAAGTTTTAATGGTCTTGATTATTAGGCTAAGAACAAGAAGGTAAGCAATCGACCGGAAAGGTATACTTTCAGTGGCTTCCCCTCTGATGGTATGTCAGACCGCCCAAATGTCAAGCAGTAGGTGTCTTGAGAATTAACCACTCCGATGTCTAAGACAACGGTAACTTCCGACCCCACCAGGTTTAGGAACTTTGCCCTCCACTTGAGTATGTCTCGAATAAGCAAAGCCGATTCGTTGGTTGTGGGAAAATATTTTATTATGTTATCGAAAAATTATCAAATCCAACACCTTTCTGAGTACTAGCCCAACCTTTTTAGGTTGGCAGAGCACACGGGTGTTGGATAGCAACCAAGATAAATTATTAAGGGGTAAGTGAGTTGGAAATTTTTATTACTTTAGAGCACACAATTCAACTCTCCGACAGAGAGCACTTTTGACTTTGTCTTAGGACCAAAGTTCAAAAGACTTAGCTAATCTATATGCCTTATGCAAGGAGAATGCAATGCTACTATGCTCTCCGACAGAGAGTGCTCTTGACCTGGGTTATTGCAGGTTCAAGAGGTTTTTTCTTTGTTAAA
Organism: Larix kaempferi; assembly: GCA_027924585.1. NCBI lineage: Eukaryota > Viridiplantae > Streptophyta > Pinopsida > Pinales > Pinaceae > Larix > Larix kaempferi. The sequence goes on from BSBM01001120.1 coordinate 4,768,737, forward strand.
ATAGAGGCAACTTGTAAACAAGAACACAATTGATAGCTCAAAAAGATGAAAGAAATGACTAAACTAACAATTAGTTTCTAAGTTGCAAAAATTGAAGCTAACTAACGATTAGTGTTCTAAAGCGAAAAGAAGCTAATCTAGCAAATTATTTCTAAGTACATGAAAATAGAAACTACTCTAAGATACCAAAGCAAATCACATCAAGAGACCACAAACCTCCCCAGGTGGGGGAAGTTGGAATTGGGGGCTTAAAAACCCCACTCAAGCTTTTATTGGAAAATTACAAGTGCCTTTGGGACTGGAACCCTTGAAAGGACTTTTGAGAAAAAAGCTTAAGTAAAATGAAAACTCCTATGAATTTGTACAAAGGATAAATGGTTTCTTTTTTGGTTTAGGATCCTTGTCTTTGGATCTAGTTTTGCTTGCTCATTTTTTGCTTGGTTTTGCTTTGAGTTCCCCTGTGAATAAGAGCTCTAAACAATAACTAGTAAGAGTGTTAGGAAACCAAATTTTTACTTATGATTCGAGATGATGAAGTGAATAACAAGATAAATGCCCAATGAGATGAAATAGGAGCCCAAAACAATGAAATGAGACCAAAAAATCAAACCTTGGAAAAGACAAGACAAGCTCACCATTTTTATGTAAAATGCGCGTTTTTCAACGAATTGACTTGAGATTTTTTGATAAATGAAAATTAAAGATTTTTTAATATTTTAAGCTAATTTCCAGAATCTGGAAAATAGCAGAAAATAGATAAAAAATCAACAAGTACAAAATTGCATGTTTTTCGAGAAAAAATCAAAAATAAAATTTTTTGAAAATTTTTAAATTTTCAAGCTAATTTCCAAAATTGAAAATTAGCAGAAAATTGTAAAAATTAGTCAAAAAACAGCAAGCCTAAAATAACATGCCTTTTCGAGAAAAACACTAAAAATTTGAGAAAAAAATGATTTTTCGAAAAAATTTCAAATTTTTTAATAATTTTCAAGAAATTCCAAAATTGAAAAAATGCGGAAAACGTAGAAAAACCAGCAAGCTAAAAAGTGGGAAATATGCATACTTTTCGAGAAAATTAATGCACGTTTTCCAAGGCAAACAAGCAATGAAAGGAAAAACCAACAGGAGAAAAAAAGGCAAGGCCAAATCAAGCAATAAACCAATAAATAAACAAACAAGGTGGAACATGGTGACCACTAGAACCACTAGTCCTGAAAACCTTCCAGCTAGCTGGATGCACGCAAGGATGCTAATGGGGAAAGAGAAGTAGCCACAAAATTATGTGGCACTTGGGATCAAATCCCAAGCTGCTTTCTCATGGCAAAACTTGGAAGAGAACAAGATAAATTTACAACTTTGGAAAATGAAACTAGATCTTTAAATATGAGTCTTTGAAAAGATGGATCTAGCTTTGAAAAAGTAGATCTAATGCTAGAAAGCATAGATCTAACTTAGTAGAAGCCAAGCAAGCTTGAAATACAAATTTTAATGACTTGATAACTTTTAGAAATAGTGGAAAAGAGATAGAATAGAACCTTGAAAATAGAGATCCACTTGTAGTAACCAATGTAACCAAAAGAGAGATTGAAAAAGTTTGTTTGATGGATGAAGCAAGCAAGCCCCTTGTTTCTCGATTTTCTAAAGCAAAACTCCTTTGGCAACCTGTAGAATGAAAGAGAAACCAAGAAGAACTCTTGCACTTTGGGAGAATACCTGAAAAGCCCACATACTCAAGAGAAAAGCATAGATTTATAATACTTGTGCTAGATTGTTAGCCCTCTAAATCATAAATCCAATACTTAAAAATCGAAAGCATATAAACAAAACATGATATCACCTCATTACAAGATGAAGTATGGCCACCAAGAGCCTCCACATTGACCTCCAAAGTCTCAACTTTATTCAATACTTAAACAAATTACAAAAATTCTCCAGAGTTTCTATGCTAAAAGATCCATGTAGAATGAGGAGCCAAGCACCTCATTATATACAAAACCAAGCTACCAAAACCCTAAAACGAATTTGGCATGCAGAGAGAGAGCCAAGCCTTTGATTTGGAGTTAAACTGAGCTCTTGGTGGTTGGAAAAAGGTGACTTGGCCTCCACATGGGCAAGGCACCCTCCCTTCTCCATTGTAACCATCACCACACCAATAACCAAGTGCCACATCACAAAAACGTCCAAGCTAAAGGAGAGGGCGAAAATCCCAAGTAAAAGTCATCTCCAGTGCTTCGATTGCTGACTGAACTGACCTAGAGTAGATTTCAATCATCTTAAATGCTTTTTGCCATGTCATTTTGACTTTTACTTTATTCAATTTGGCCATTTTTGGAGAGATTTAAATTATCTCCAATTTATTATTTTTTGAATATTTTAATTAATATTTCTCATTTTCTGATTTTTTGAGAAAATATTAATTATGAGGCCAAATAATTGTCTGAAACTTAGGCTAAGCCGATCCGGGGTTCATGTGTGATTTTTGGCTTAAGGCTGGAGCCTTCAATCACTGAATTCGGATCCCGGATGACTGACACATTACAAATTGAAATTTTTCCATTTAAACTATGGAAAAATTTATTAAAAATTAAAAATAATTAAAAAACCCAAAACCGAAGGACCCGGTAAAAAAATTTCGAAATTTTTTCTGAGCGTCCTAGTGACATAAGACATGACCAAAACCTATTCTAATAGTGTATAGTAGGCTTATATACATCAGTTGGACTCTAACAACCCCCCATGACTAAAATTTTCAAAATCAGGCATTCCAGCTTTGGAGGAAGCGGAAGAAAACCTCATCGATTATAGCTCGGCTATAGGCAAAGTATAATTGACAAGGGAAAAAACTCCCTGGAATACCTTAGTTGCTTAATCAAGTCATGGGGAACCGAGCCACTCAAAAATCTTACTAGCATACTTATTACAAACCCCGTGGGGCTATGGTCACTTTGACTGAAAACAAAAACTGGCTAGCCAAAATTGGCTAATTATTGTCATCTGAAACCCTGATACTCTGGAAGTGAACACTAATGTGTTCCAACACTGGCGGCTCAATGAGGTTTCAACTATTGTACAAAATAGGTGATAACAGTGTGCATGGTTAAATTAATTTTTGCCTGTTAAAGTGTATTTACAGCGTGTTTAATTGTCTGCATTTTTTATAAGTACTTTCCAGCCAATGCAAAACCGGCTTGGGAATGAAAAACACTGAAAAATTGACATAAACCAGCAAGCTGAAATATCACAGAAAATTTACATAGTATCAGAGCGTGGGGGCAGAAAACAGTAAAATTTGCAGAGACAGAAATTTCCAAATTTGAGTATTTTCTTCTGTCGATGGGCAGTACATTGTTGGGTTGACAGTAGAGATGGCTACAGGACTTAGGTTGGAGGATAAGCTAGATGGGACAGGTAACTTTGTGCCATGGAAGGCTAGGATTTTGCTAATTTTAGAGGAGAATGAACTGTGGGAGGAGATGGTTAGAAACACTACAGCAAACCCTGTTCAGATTCCCGCTGCTACAGATGCAGCAGCATTATCAACCTTCAACAAGAAGGACTGTAAAGCTAGAAGAATAACCCTTGATGCAGTTAAAGACCATATCATCCCTCACATTTCTGGTAAAGCTAGAGCACATTTGATGTGGAGTGCTTTAACCATCTTATACAAGAGTACCAATAAGAACCACAAGATGGTTCTCAAGGAGAAACTGAAAAGCGTAAAGATGAATGGTGGAGAGGGTGTGACATCTTACCTTACCAGGATATCTGCAGTTAGAGATGAGCTAGCAGCAATTGGGGAGGTGGTCACTGCTACTGAGCTTGTGCGTACAGTAGTGAATGGGGCTTCCAAGCCCTGGGGTGCATTTGTGCAGGCTATAGTGGGCAGAGAGAACCTACCTTCATGGGAGAGACTGTGGGATGACTTTGTGCAGGAGGAGACCAGGAGAGGTCTCGTACAGGGCAGTTCTACACAAGGTAGGGAAGACGAGGAGAATGTGGCTTTGACAGCAAAGGGGAAGAAGAAGAAGAAGAGTCCCAAGCAGAGTGGGGGCCGAGCAGCAGCAGCAACAGCAGGGTGGGAAAAAGAAGGACTTGAGTAAAATCAAGTGCTATGGTTGTCAGACTTTTGGCCACTATGCTTCACAGTGTCCAAGCAAGAAGAAGAAGAGACAGCAGACAGTAGACTGCAGCTTCAACGGAGGTTGATGACTTTGGAGACAGATTTCAGAGAGAGTTTTCTCTGTGTGCTGGACAGATTGAGAGAGAGAGAGAGCTTCTTTAGTTACCAGCACTGATGTGGATATGGAGATGGAGTATTTCTTATTGATAGGCCATCAAATGAGTGCATCCACCACTGGCACTTGATATATTGACAGCGGAGCCTCAAGCCACATGACGGGGTGCTCGAGAGATGTTCTCCGAGCTTTCACAGACAGGTACAGATGTGGAGGTTGTACTAGGCGATGACACCATTGTTAGAGCAGTTGGTCGAGGGACCATTACATTTCAGGGAGTCTATGAGTCCCATGACTCTGAGGGATGTGTTATTTGTCCCTGGGCTGAAGAAGAACCTTCTATCAGTTTCCACCATTGAGGACAGGGGTCTTGAGGTATGTTTCTTGGATGGGCGAGTGCAGGTATTCCCCAAGACTACGGGATTATCTAGACCAACGACACAATTTTCGAGGCAAGGAAGAGGGAGTTTTCCAGCAGCACAAAAACCGAGACAACACAAATTTCAAGGCATATATTTCTAGTCACACTCATCCCAAGGCACACTGTATAGTACGAATTTTTGGGCACGAGTTTCAAGAGAAATTTATGGGTACGGGTTTCAAGGAGCAACACACTTTTCGAGGTAGTTAACTAGCACAGAAACCGAGACAATTTGCACAAAAATCGAGGTGGTCCCCTGCATGGATTTCGAGGGCAATTTTGCACGAGTTTTGAGAACCATACAGTCTGTACAGACTGCATTTTTCAGCACAGAAAAAGAGGACTATTTCTGCACAATTTTCGAGGCAAGCACAAAAATCGAGGTTGATATTTTTGTACATGAAATTCAAAGTGGCTTGGCCCGGTTTTCGAGACAACCGGTAGGGTGCATTTAATGGTGGAGATAAGTTGTATTTCTCACTGTAATGTTGTTCTATAATTTTTGCTGAAGAAATAAAAATCTCTCTCTGACTCGTTTTTCCCGTGGGGGTTTTTCCAGGGCTATTGGCCAAAATTTCTGAGTCTGATTTTTTTATGGTGTGCATGGTTAAATTAATTTCTGCCTGTTAAAGTGTATTTACAGCGTGTTTAATTGTCTGCATTTTTTATAAGTAGTTTCCAGCCAATGCAAAACCGGCTTGGGAATGAAAAACACTGAAAAATTGACATAAACCAGCAAGCTGAAATATCACAGAAAATTTACAGGGAGAATTAGGGCATCAAGTTTTTGGATCATCTGCTCACAGAATTGGGAGGAATACTTTGCTCAACTCGCCTTGAGGAGGCGAATTTGCTCATCCAATTAGTTTTCCAAAATCCTGAAGTTGGAAAATTAGGGTTTCTCTAACAAACCCTAGGTCAAGGTAGAAGCAGTTTTCAGAAGGACAACTTTTCTAGTAAGTCTCAAATCTATTCTATTTCCATTTGAGGTTCTCATATTGTCAAGATGATAAACAATACCAAGCCTGATGAGAAGCTTGAGGGAGCTGAGAACTTCAGGGCATGGAAGTATAGAGTCATGCTCATTCTTGAAAAACATGACCTAGAAGACTTTATAACGAAAGGACTTACAGAACCACGGGGAGATGAATCCAAAGCAAGGCATAAGAAGAATATGGTCAATGCAAAGAGGATCATAGTTGATTCTATAAAAGATCACTTGATCTCTCAAGTGTCTTCAAAAAAGACTCCAAAAGAAATGTCTGGTGCCTTGACTAACCTATTTGAAGGGAAGAACATTAATAGGAATGACCTTGAGAAATCAACTCAAGGGTATGAAGATACAGAAGTCTAAGACTATGCACTCATACTTCTCCAAAGTGTCCCAGATCAAAGAACAATTAGAAGCTATTGGAGACATGGTATAAGATGTTGAAGTTCTGAAGACTACTATGAATGGTCTCCCCAAAGATTGGGAACCATTTGTTCGTGGCATATGCATTAGAAAGAAACTGATCCAGTTCAAACAGCTATGGGAAGAGTGTGTGCAAGAAGAAGAGAGAATAGCGTTAGGAGCGGAGAAACTAAATGACAATGAAGATCAAGCTTTGGCAACCCATGCCAAAGGTGGAAGAAAAAGGAAGAACGATGTACATTCCCGTGAGGACTCTCCAAGAAGATCTCAAAGTCCTCAAAAGAGAAAGAAGTTCAAGAGAGACCTATCTTCAGTTGAATGTTATTCCTGCCACAAAACAAGACACATTGTGAGATATTGTCCACTCAAATCTGGACATCATAAGAAGCAGAAGAAGAGATTTCATGCTCATGCAGCGGAAGACGGTGAGTATGATGAAGAAGTCAAAACCAGAGAAGATGAAGACTCTAGTGAAGAATATGTTCTAATATCAGCCCTCACTGGTTTAGTATCTCATGGCAGTGATACTTGGCTAGTAGATAGTGGAGCTTCAAAACATATGACAGGAGACAAAGAATCCCTCTCACATCTCATACAGAAGGAATCTCCACACAAGGTAAAGCTTGGAGATGATTATCAATATCCCATCAAAGGAATGGGAGAAGCCTCTTACAGATTGGACTCTGGAAAGTCCATGAACATGAAGGATGTACTTTATGTACCAGGTTTGAAGAAGAACCTTCTATCTATATCAGCATTAGATAAGAAAGGTCTTCGAATTGCATTTATAGCTAAGTTGCAGGAAACGGCCTATCTGCCCCCGTCCCCTATCCGTTTCCGTACGGAAACGCAGAAACGCGTACGGAACGTACGGAAACCCGTTTCAAAAAAAATGAAACCCGTTTCGAAATCAGAAACACGTTTCCGGATTTAGGAAACCCGTTTCCAATTCGTAAATCGGTTTTTGGCCACGTTTCCGGCCAGTCAACGCTTAGTTCGGCGGAAATTTGGTTTTTTTTTTTAAAATTTCGATTCCGGTTTAGGGTTTTCGCGGTTTCGCGAAGCTTCAGGTATCCGCCACTCCCATAAATTAGCTATCCCTCGCAGCATTGGAGCAGAGCGAGCTGGAGCAGTGCGAGCATTCGAGCTGGAGTGAACGCGACTGTGGTGAACCGTCTGAACCGCGCGTGAAGTGAACGCGACTGTGCTGAAAAGTCTGAACCGCGCGTGAAGTGAACGCGACTGTGGTGAACCGTGTTGAACCCTGAAGCCGCGCGACTGCTACCGTGTGAACTGTGGTGAAGTGCTACCGTGGTGAAGTGCTACCGTGTTGAACCCTGAAGCCGCGCGACTGCTACCGTGTGAACTGTGGTGAAGTGCTACCGTGGTGAAGTGCTACCGTGTGAACCGCGCGACTGTGTTGCTGCGTGGGTGAATCGTGTGTTGCTGCGTGGGTGGATTGGAGCGCATCATCGAACAGGATCATCAGAATAGGTAAGAAATGTATAACCGGATCATCATCGTTTTACAGTTTCTGTTTATAGTTTTATTTAATTTTAGTTTTAGTTTTATTTACTATGAAATGTATAACCCGAATTTTAGTTTTAGTTTTAGTTAATTTTAGTTTTAGTTAATTTTAGTTTTAGTTAATTTTAGTTTTAGTTTTAGACTGTTTTAATAAGCCATAAACAGTTTATGGCTTATTGTCAATGGAGTTGTCCAAGTGAGATGGGAACACCAAATAATAATCATGTATGTCTTTATCCGCATTCATGTGTGGTATTAGGTAGTTTCAAATTCTATAGTTGTACTCTCAAGATCGTATTTCATGATAATCCCCAGTATCAATAATAAACTTTTAGTTTTATTTAATTTTAGTTTTAGTTTTAGTTTTAGTTTTATTTAGTTTTAGTTTTTAGTTTTTCATTAATGCATTATATTTAGTTTTTAGTTTTAGTTTTTAGTTTTGCATTAATGCATTATTTAAGTTATAAGTTATAACATTTCGGTTGAAAAAAAAAAGTTATAACATTACTTTTAGTTTTTAGTTTTTAGTGTTATAATTTATAATTTATAAGTATTAAGTTTTTAGTTTTGCATTAATGCATTATATTTAGTTTTGCATCTGCCATTGAATTGTATTTGTGAACCTCTGATTGCACTTTGCAGAAATAATTTATAAAGTAGATCCATTTATTTTGTTCTGATTTGTTTTTTAATTTTTTTTTTGCAGCAATGGCTTCCAGCCAAGCAACTGGTTCAGCCCCTAAGGTCAACAAGAGGGCTGAATATTATCCTCTTTGGGCTCATGTTCAAAAGATTGCAAGATGTGGAGGTGGTGGCTCATGGGAGTGGCGATGTACACTCTGCAAATCTCAGTATAAGGGCTCCTACCCAAGAGTCAGGTCACATTTCTTGCATGAAGCAGGAAAGGGTGTTGAAGGTTGCCCAAAAACAAGTGACCCAATTGAGAGGAGGAAGTATGAAGTTGAGCAAGATGAGGCTGACAGGATTAAAAGAAGACATGACCAGCTTTCAAATGCTTGCATTCAGCCTCCAAACACCGAGCCAAGGATTGTGCTTGAAGCAAGGAAGAGGAAAGCAGCTCAACAACAAGAAGTACAAGCATCAAAAAATCCCAGAGGGACTCCTTCAATCCAAGAGAGTAGAATAGCCAAATTGGTGAATGTTCAAGGGAGAGAAGAAGCCGACACAAGGGTGGCTAGGGCCCTCTATGCTTGTGGGATACCTTTCAATGTGGTTCGGTCTCCTTACTGGCATGATCTTGTGCGAGCAATTAACACAGCTCCTGCAGGGTACAAGGGGCCAAACTATGAAAAAGTCCGAACTGATCTCCTAAAAAAGGAGAAGGAGCTTGTGGAGGATATCTTAGCACCGATTCGTGCTTCATGGGGCAGCTCTGGGGTTACAGTAGTCTCAGATGGATGGACAGATACTAGGCGTAGGCCACTGATAAACATCATTGCCACTTCACCAAAAGGAGCAATGTTTCTGAGGGCTGAAGACTGTTCAGGGGAGGTGAAAGATGCTCAATTCATTGCTAATGTTTTAATCAAAGCTATTGAGCAAATAGGCCCTAATAAGGTGGTGCAAGTTATCACGGATAATGCACCAGTTTGCAAAGCGGCAGGTTTAATTGTTGAGAGCAGGTTTGAGCACATTTTTTGGACACCTTGCATTGTCCATAATCTGAACCTGATCTTAGAAGAGATCGACAACAAAGTTCCATGGATCAAGGAACTCACAGGGCAAGCAAGGGAGATAGTTAAATTCATCACCAACCACCACCAATCTCAAGCCATATTTCGAGAGTACTCTAGATTGGAGTTGTTAAAAGTTGCCGAGACAAGATATGCTTCCAACTTCATCATGTTGCGTCGCCTTGTTGAAGTTAAGCAACCATTAGTTTCTATGGTAGTCAGTCAACTTTGGGTTGAGTGGAGACAGGCAGATTCAGAGCGGGGAATTGTTGTGCGCAGATTGTGCCTTGATGAGGAGTGGTGGAGCAAGATAGATTTCTTGCTCAAGTTCACAACCCCTGCATTTGAGCTTCTTCGAAGCGCTGACACAGACCAACCTTTCTTGGGAGAGGTATACGATGGCATGGATACCATGGTTGAGAAGACTATGGAAATCATTTTGCTTGAGTCTCCTCAGCTTTTATATGTTGATGCTGGATTTGTTGATTTGGTACATAAAATCATGGTTGACAGGTGGAATAGTTTCAACACTCCATTGCACACTTTAGCACATGCCTTGAACCCAAGATTCTATGATGAACAACTCATTGCTCAAAGCAATGGGAAGAGGAGGGCACCTCATCAGGATAGAGAGGTGGCTAATGGAGTGAAAAAGGCCCTTATGAGAATGTTTCCAGCTCATCTACACAGGGAGGTGAAAGAAGAATTCGCTAGTTTTGCTGCAGGATTGGATGATTATTCAGATATATCATCTTTGGATGAGAGAAGCACCATGAGTCCGGTTAGGTGGTGGATTTGTCATGGAGCAAATGGTGTGCATTTGCAAACACTTGCCATTCGTATTCTTTCACAGGTGGCAAGCTCTTCATCGGCAGAAAGGAATTGGAGCACCTATGGTTTTATTCATTCTGTGAAGCGCAATAGGTTGGGTTCACAAAAGGCTGAGGATCTTGTTTATGTGCACTCCAATCTTCGCCTTGCTTCTCGTAGGGGTCCGGAATATACCAGTGGGTCTTCTAAAGAATGGGATGTGGATCCAGAATCAACTGATTTGGACATCTCTCTTGCTGCCCTGAATATTGAGGAACCTAGAAGTGGAGTTGGCCAATCTTCTTCCAGTCAACAATCCACTATTGGGCGTGCTTCTTGTTCTATTTTTCAGGATGAGTATGAAGATGAGCCCGAGGATGATGACTATTAGTCTTTGGGCTTGAGTGGATGTTTTTTTTATGTGTTCATTGTTCATGTTGATGTAGCTTTGTACTTGTAGCCTCATATATAAAGGCTGATTTTTGATATATATGTATTAGCGGCTTAGCCTCATTTATGAAGGCTGTTTTTTGGCTATTTCCACTTGCATTATGGAATCGTTTATGCGTAAAATACTAAAATGTGTTGTTTTTTGGATATTAATACTTGCATTATGGAAACACTTATGAAATTATGAGTAAAATCGTAAATGTGATGTTACATGTATGACTATGACTAAAATTTTAATCTGTAAATAATTATAAATATATATATATATATATATATATATATATATATATATATATCGCGTTTCCCCGTTTCCTAAATTTTGGAGGGTCACGTTTCCTACGCGTCCCCGTTTCGGAAACTCGTCCCCGTTTCCCCGTTTCGTGCAACTTAGATTTATAGATGGTGAAATTATTACGTGGCCAAAGGGGAATACTATCAATGATGAAATAGTCATTGGAGTAGAAGGAGGACTTACAAACTGAAGGGTCATGCAGATACAGCATTGATGACCAGTACCATGAGCTCTTGTGAGCTATGGCATAGAAGAGTAGCTCGTGTACACTACAAAGCCTTACCAATAGTAAGTAAGGTGGTCACTGGACTTCCAGAAATCCAGGTTGATCATCAAGGAGTATGCAAAGGATGTGCTCAACAAAAGAGTACGAAGAATCCATTTCCAAGCAGCGAAAGGTATTCTGGATATTATCCACTCAGACATTTGTGGACCTATGTCCACCACTTCATTAAGCGGGTATGTTTACTATGCTTCTTTTATTGATGATTACTCCTGCAAAACATGGATTTATTTTCTAAAAAATAAGAATGAAGTCTTTGAAAAGTTTAAAGAGTTCAAGGCTCTTGTAGAAAACCTCTCTAAAAAGAAGATAAAGATACTAAGGACAAATAATGGAGGGGAATACACTTCAGGCGATTTCAAAGATTTCTGTAAACAAGCAGGGATTAAGAGGGAGCTTACTATTCCCTATAATCCACAACAGAATGGTGTAGCTGAAAGGAAGAACAGGACTATCATAGAAACAATGAAGGCCATGATCCATGATCAAGACATACGCATGCATCTATGGGAAGAAGCAGCTAGAACTGCAGTATATGTACAAAACAGAATCTCTCACAGTGCTCTTGGCAACAAGACCCCAAAAGAGATGTTTACCGGTATGAAGCATGAAGTTAGTCATCTAAAGATATTTGGATGTCCTCTATTCATTCACATTCCAAAAGAGAAGAGATCGAAGTTGGAACCTTCAGGAAAGAAGGAAATATTTGTGGGCTATAGTGAGTAATCAAAGGCTTACCGTATCTACATCCTAGGATTCCACCAGATTGAACTCAGTCGAGATGTTACTTTTGATGAAGACACAGCTTTCAACAAATCCAAGAAGACTCATGAGGATGAAGAGGAGCATGAAGCTCCTAGAGTTATAGAAACAAACAGTGCACAAGAAAGAAATGTTGAAGAAGAACCTATTCCAGAGGATCATGACATGGCAAAACCTCAGAGCCCTGAGGAGACACCTCATGAGGAAAATCCACGGAAGAGAAGACCAACTTGGGCACAATAATTAATACAAGATGCAGGAAGGTATGGTGCCCCAAAAGGAACCAGTAGAGAAAGCAAGAGACCAAGGCCATACTCCAGTTATGTATCCTTGATATGTAACCTTGTTGAGGAGGAACCGACATGTTTTGAAGATGTAGTAAAGAAGAAGGAATGCTTGGATGCTATGAATGAAGAATACCAGTCCATCGTCAAGAATGTTGTTTGGGATGTGGTACCAAGACCAAAGAACAAGTCAGTCGTTTCATCAAAGTGGATCTTCAAAACAAAACACTCAACAGACGGAAGCATTGAAAAGTACAAGGCAAGGTTTGTAGCCCAAGGGTTCTCTTAGAAGGAAGGAATTGATTATGAGAAGACTTTTGCTCCTGTGGCCAGATATACTTCAATTAGAACCATTCTTTCCTTGGCAGCCAAGATGAAATGGAAGTTACATCAAATGGATGTAAGACGACGTTCCTAAATGGGAAGATAGAAGAAGAAGTATATATCGAGCTAAGAAACAGGATTCGTTCAAAACAGGCCAAGTGTCGTGTCCCTATCGAATCGGACACGATTCGACCTGAGGTCGTGTCCGATTCGATTTTTTATCGAATCCGTTTTTCGGACACGCCATTTAAACGAGTCGGACACGAATTCGTAACGTGTCCCGACTGTCGGACACGCGTCCCTAAAACAGGACACGTAAAGTGCGCGAAAAAACAGGAAAGTGCGGCCGGGTAAGTTATAAAACCAAATTTTGAGTTTCTTTTTATCATTTGCAAGGAAGGAGTTGGCTAAGAGTGATTGTATGTGCAGGTGAAGGAGATTTGAAGGCGATTTGAAGGCGATTTGAAGGCTATCCAAGCAATTCCAAGTGCATTCCGGTGGATTTGTGGAGAGGATTGCAAGCTCAACCATCACACAACAAAAGGAATGTCTCAATCAGCTAGGGCAGGAGGTAGGGGTCAAAGGAGAGGGAGAAATGCACCATCTAGTGCCTCCCCTCGTATTCCACCAAGCACAAGCGGTTCTCCTCCTCCGTCAAGTGCTCCATCGGCTGCTAGTGGAGCTCAAGCTCATGCTCCATTTAACCCTGTTTTAGCAAGACAACAAGCCCAAGAAAAAAAATACCCTTTGTGGAAGTATGTGACAAGAAAAGATGGGCCCGGGGCAAAGCTTGGTGGGGGAGGTAATGTGTCTTGGAGATGCAATTTTTGCAAGCATGACTTCATGAGCACATATTTCCGGGTTAAGGGCCATTTGTTGGCCCTTCCTTCTTGTGGGATTTCTTCATGCAAAGCGGTGACTGTTCACCAAAGGAGGGATATGGAAAGAGAGGATCATGTTGGCTTAGGGAAGGTGGCAGCAGCAAGCAAGAAAAAAGAGGATGATCCTCTTCCATTTTTGAGAAAGCCCTCTAGCACCAAGCCTCCATTTCCACCTAGCTCTAGCAGTCATGGGCGTGGAGATACTCATCAAACAAGAAAGAGGCAATCTATCGGTGGTCCAATGGATAGGATTTTCCAACAAGAGGCGAGAGAAGAGGTAGACCTTACCATTGCATTTTTCTTCTACCTCAACTTCATCTCATTCAATGTTGCACGGTCACCATTGTATTTTGAGACGGTTAAAACTATCTTGGATCGAGCTCCAAGTGGTTATGTGCCTCCTAGTTCAGAGAAGCTTAGAACCACATTGTTGGTTAAAGCAAAGAAGGAGGTAGATAAAATCCTTGAGCCAATTAGAACAACATGGCCCTCATGCGGTGTGAGTGTTGTTTCTGATGGATGGACGGATCCTGCACGCCATCCACTCATCAATTTCATGGTATCTTCCCAAAATGGACCGTTGTTCTTGAAAGCGGTGGATGCTCTTGGGAAATACAAGGATGCACAATTTATGGGCGATTTATTCATCAAAACCATTGAAGAAGTAGGTGTTGATTCGTGTGTACAAATCATCACGGACAATGCACCTGTTTGCAAGGCTGCTGGCATGATTGTGGAAGCTAAATATCCACAGGTATGTTCATTTTGGACACCTTTCATTTCTGATTTGCTCATTGTTTGAATTTGGTCATTGCAATGTTAGTGTTGTAGAGTCATTGATACATGCTTTTATTTCTCTTACAGGTTTTTTGGACACCTTGCATTGTCCATTCCTTGAATTTAGCACTGAAAGCCATTGCTTCGGATGTGACATGGATTGGAAACCTTATTGAGGATGCACGCCATATCCGTAACTTTGTGCAAAACCACACAAATGCCCTCACCATCTACAAACAATACACACAGCTTTCATTGCTGAAGGTTGCAGATACTCGGTTTGCTTCCTCATTCATCATGCTCAAGAGGTTGAGGGAGGTCAAAACCGCTCTTGGGTCCATGGTGATTTCAGAGTTTTGGGCTTTTTGGAGAAAGACGGATCAGGCTGCTTCACAAAAGGTGAAGGACACGGCGTTAAATGATGGTTGGTGGGACATGGTAGATCTTAGCATTAAGATCATGGAGCCAATCATTTCTTTGTTGCGGTTTGCAGACACGGACCAACCCATCCTAGCAGAGGTTTATGAGGGGTGGGATTCCATGATTGAGTCCACGAGGTCCATTGTCATGGAGAATGAGTGTCCCGAGTATGGGACATCGGCAGAGAACTTATGGACCATTATTCGGGATATTCTTATCTCCAGGTGGGATAAGAATTGCACACCTTTGCATTGCTTGGCCCACTCCTTGAACCCCAAGTTCTACACTCAGGAGTGGCTCACTGGTGGATCGGGGGCCTCACACAGAGTCCCTCCTCACATGGATGCAGAGATTGCAAATGGGAGGAAGATAGCACTTAGACGGCTATTTCAGGATAGAGACATGCTTGAGGAGGTGGAGGATGGCTTTGTAGATTTTTCCACTGGCACTGGGAGATTTGGAGGCTATGATGTGCTTAGAGATAGGGAGGGTAAGACACCCTATCGTTGGTGGGCTACTCATGGGGCAACATCCCCTATTCTACAGAAGTTAGCCTTCAGGGTCATCTCTCAAGTTACATCATCCTCTTGTTGTGAGAGGAATTGGAGCACATATGGGAACTTGTACAGTGTGAAGAAGAGCAGGCTTGAGCAGTCCAGGGCAGAGTCGATGGTGTATGTGCACTCCAACCTTCGTCTTATTTACAGGAAGAGGGAGGAGTGGGTGAAGGGAAAGACAAAGATGTGGGATGTCTTTCCTGATGATATGGGTTTGGACAGCAGTACTGAGTTGGCATTAGCCAACATGGATCTTAATGATCCAGTGCTAGAGCCGGTCACTTTTGATGATAGTGATCGTATAGAGGGGTCATCCTCCACAGCAGCAGATGCAGATCGTCAGATGGGCAGAGAGGAGGAGGAGGAGGAGGGGGAGGAGGATGAGGATCAGGGCAGTGGCAGTGGCAGTGATGAGTATGTTGATTCAGGCATGGAGGAGGACTACTGACATATGGGATTCTCCCATCTTGATCCACCCCTTTTTGTATTTACTATTAGTCTATTTGGCATTTGCCAGTGCCCAGTGGCATTCCGACATATATGTATACATTTTGATTTTGATGACTTAATGAGAAATATGGTTCCGACATGCATCTGTGTCTCATTGTGATTTGTGAATGACAAATGTGTTGTGAATCGTGATTTGTGAATGACAAATGTGTAATCACTAATCATTAATGTGTTTTTATTCTAATTTCTATTGAATATTTGTAAATGTTCTAGTTTCTAAATATTTTTGGATCTATATGTCTATATTTTTAAATTTTAATATATTTTTAAAAAAAATATATATGTATATAAAACGTATCCTACGTGTCCTGATTTCGGGGGTCACCGTGTCCGTGTCGGACTCTCGTATTTTCGTGTCCTACGTGTCTCGTGTCCCCGTGTCAGGTGACTTAGATATCGAGCAACCAGAAGGATTTGAAACAGAAGATAGAAAGTCACATGTATGCAAACTGAAGAAAGCATTGTACAAGTTGAAGCAAGCACCAAGAGCATGGTATGGAAGAATTGATAGCTTCCTGATGAGCTTGGGCTTTACCAAGAGTAAAGCAGATTCCAATCTTTATTATAAGATTATGGATGATGAAACTATGATACTACTGTTCTATGTGGATGATTTGTTCCTGACAGGAGAAGACAAGCCCATCACTTAATGCAAGAGAAGGTTTGCAGCAGAATTTGAGATGAAAGACCTTGGATTGATGCATTATTTTCTAGGTCTTGAAGTATGGCAGTTTCCAAATGAGATTTTCTTGAGTCAAGGAAAATACATAGTTGAGATCATGAAGAGATTTGGGATGATGGATTGTAAGGCCATGACTACTCCGATGGTGACAAACTTGAAGCTCCTGAATGATGCTTCATCAGAGATAGTAGATGTCACCATGTACAGACAGATTATTGGGTCATTGATGTACTTGACCAATATTAAACCAGATATATGTTTTGCTCTGAACACATTGAGCCAGTACATGGTGGAGCCCAGACATGTTCACTTGATTGCAGCAAAACATGTTATGAGGCACCTAAAGGGTACTGTTATCACAAACATAGTAGCTGGGCTACCATGTTAGCAAAGCAGATATCTGTACTTTTCTAAGCTTTGCCTTTGCACATATTCAGTGAGATCAACTATAATGAGCAGCATTATTTATGGTCACCCACACATCAGAGCATCTTTATACCAGACATTTAGTAGACCTTATGCCAAGGTTGAGCCTTGAGACCTCAGATTTGATGACCGATATGACCTTTTATTCATACAGATACAGGGCAGTGTTCAGTACTTCGGATACAGTGTTCTCAGTGGATATAGTCGGTCCAGATTACAGATATTGATATATGACCCAGTATATATATGATGTGCATCGGTTTTATTATCTTGTTGTTTAGGTCATTTTGATAGCACTGACTTGGCATATAGTAATTATGATCTGGTAGTATATATATCATAAAATGAAATTGGTTGTTATGGATTATATGCATGGTTGTATTACTGACATTTGGAAACTCTTGCTTTATACTCATTGGTCTTTACCTTCCTATGAATGTGGACATGATCATTTTTGTCTTTTTGACTTGCTAGCTTAGGCACCATTTTCACTTGTCCCCATCCATCCATTTATCCTTCCTTATTTATTGATCTTTACCTTGACTTACACCTTGACTTGTGATATGGAGGACCTCCCCGCTTTTGCCTATGTGTTGGACTGCATCCATGTTTATCTTGTGTCTCGACTCTGAGTTGGCAACAAAACTTACCTTTGGTGAGTTGGATTTTATACCTTGATCTCTCTAGTCGGTTGCCCCGATGTTTGATCTTGATTGTGGAAGTCCCCCTAGTTGCTTGAGGCGTGTTGGCTAAAACCTTAAGCAAATTGTACTACCTTTGGAAAATATTGATGTATATCTTTTGTGAAACCCAATGAAAAGGGTTGTGAAATGTAATGCAATGGAATGCAATGAAATGCAAAAGCACCCTGGATGAAAGCTACGATTAGTTGTGCTTGTAAGCACGTGCAAAATCCCAGATGGGTCCTATAGGCCTAAACGCAATGGATAAATGTATGCTAAATCTAAAGATTGTTGGCCATGAAATTATATGAAATAAAATGAAAAGGTCCAAATAAGGCAGTGGTTAAATATATGCCAAATCTAAAGATCGTTGACCTTATGTGAAATTTTCCTCATTGAGCCTGCGGGTTATGATATGAGATGGAGCAAGGGACAACTAATTCTAAGTGTCCCCTAGAACCTCAAGTTACAATAGTCGAGCACCTAGTTCACGGCGGTTCTAGTAGTAGACATTTTGCCAAGGTTGAATAAACACTTCTCTGAACAACTTACCCATCTGTGAGACACCACCATTCCTTGTGTCTTCTTTGTCCAGCACATGCTTAAGTGTGTAACACCATTTCCCTCATCCAAAGTATCACAGTGTCAAGTCAGTCAAGTCATCTCCATTCAACCTAGCCTTGTATCTTTAGCCTTCACCCTTTGCTAGCAATTTGATCATGTTCACAAATGAGTATATTCTTGAGATTCTTCTTGAAAGTAAGTTATTCACTAACCTACCATTATTTATTAACTGCCAATGAAATAATGCTTAATGCTTTAATTCTTGCTATGAAAATGATTTAAAGAGCATGTCTTAACCATTTGCACTTGCAGGAGCATGGCTTCTTTGGCAAGGGTCATATTTTGACCAGTTTGACCGGCTTGGGATCCATGATGAGATGGACCACTTATGTTATATGATGTTGATTTATGGTCCTTCATATACCTTTTGATGATTCCATATGATGGGCACAAGTTTCAGATGATGATTGATGCGGTTTTTATTGATTATTATTATTTCCAGATCATCATATTTTTACTTGTCCGGGTATGGTGGATGCTACAAATGATCTTACAGGTTATCATGAGGTGTATGAGTACTCATCTCTAGTAGATTTGGGTCTTATGGATCCATTGAGACACTTACCTTTCAGTTCCAGGCACTTCTAAGCATGATTTGAGCAGTTTTTCACCTTTTGACCAATTTGGCCATGCTGATGTGGCATGTCCAGCTAGAGCATTGGAGGCTAGTCATTGCCTAGGGCGCTACAGAGGGAGGGGGTGGTCCAACCACTTGTTTTTACCATATTACCCCCCTTCCAAACATGATGGTATAGTCAGTTTTTGTGCACAGGCACCAGGCAGTGGGTTGTGGGCAGTTTGGTGGTTTTTCAGGTGGATTAAAAATGGAATAAAAAGGTCATTGAGGAATTCGATTTGGGCAATTGAGGCAAGGTTTTGGCATGAGGTCTGCTTTGAGGTCATCTATGGTGTATCCCACTCCTTCCATATCAGTTTGCAGCAGTCAGTGGGGTCCACACAGTCATCAGGATGTGACTTGATGCATTCTTCTCTTAGTTGAGAGGGCCAAGAAGGGAAGTAATACCTCCTAGTCCCACCATGTGCTCCTAGTCACTTGTCCTAGTCATCTATTATGGCATACTTGTATTTTAGCCACCCCCATGTAGTGCACACCCCTCTTAGTCTCTCTATCATGTAGTGCACACCCCCCTCATGTGAGTGATCCATGTTATATTGTATCGGATCATCTTAGTCGTTGATTGTATTATTTTATCTTTTGATCTCAACCACTCATTTCAAAAGTGGTTTAGGGTTTTGGTCTCCCTCATCCTATTTAAGGAAGAGAGCCCCCTATTGTAAAAGCACCTTTTGGGCTCTCGAAAACTTGGAATAAAATACTATTTCTGTGGATCTTGTTCTTGTGCTTTGATGGGATGCTCTTGTACATGATTATACATCTCTTGCTTTAGACATCTTTGCTTGTTACAGGTGATTTTGACAGCTACAGAGAGAGGCCGAATTGACTTGTGCAAGGAGTGTGAATTGCTTGAAGGGAAGATTGTTGGGTTTCTCACATCCCCCTTGGGCAAGATGTTTTCATCTTGAAGGGAGTTTTTCAATTGTGCTTTGTCCATTGATTTGCTTCTTTTGATATGCCATGCTTAGATCTCATTCATCTATGGATCAAATCTAACTTATTGTAGTTTGTTTTACAGGTTGAGAGGGACGTTTTTCCTCCTAGGGCTTGGACGTTTTTGTTTGGAATCACTTGGATCTAGCTTGGAATTGTAACTAAATGCAAGGATCATCTATGTGCAAGGTAGCCACAAGCATTTGAGGTAAGATCTACAAGGTACATATCTATTTTCTTGTCTTTCATCCTATTAGTCATTAAAACCCTTAAAATCAAAACCCTTGTATTTTTTTATTTTTCAGATCTATGGAGATCTAGCAATTATTGGGGCTTAATAATTAAAACCCACCTTTACATTAGTCACAACATTCCCGATCTATAATTTGGTGGATATCTGACTCCATTTACCCCCCGATCTAAGGCACTGGGCCTCTCCAAGGGAGGTCGCACTAGTTGGGAGAGTGGTCTTTTGCTAGATCCCAATCGTGGGTATTGCCATTTCTTCCTCAAAGTCATAGATCCATTGTGTAGCATACCCCCTAATGCCATTTCATCTTGATTTTGACCTTGTGGGCCCCATTTGGACCATTTTTCATATTTTAAGGGTGGGCCCCACTTGGGTACTTTTTCTTGGCATTAGATCTATCTAGATCTACTATTCCTAATCCATAAGTGACCTTATCTCATACTTGGTTGAACATTTGTCCTTGTCTTGAGCCTCTTCAACCAAGGCCTAACCTCTTGGGTCCACTTATCATTCTAGATCTAGATCTAATCTCTTCTTGGTCTCCTACTTTATCATCATCACATTTCCCTAGGAGGTCTAGGTTGGGTTTGCTAGCCTTCATTGGCTAAGTTAGGGTCTCCCCCTTGTTCTTGCTTAGGCTTGATTTAAAGTGAAGAGTGCCTCGGTTAACGTGACACCCAATTGCATTGGGAACTGTGGCATCTCTTGGGTCACCTCTTTAGTTGTCCAACACCTCTACCGTCCTGGATAAGATAACCTTTAGGGACAACTACAAGTCGTGTGATGACATTTTTGGCGTCGTTGCCAAGGAGGTAGAGGCTTACCTCAGGTGTCTGCGAGTATCCATGCGTTAACTTATATCTTATCGCATCCGGTCTTGTAAATTAGATGGTTATCGTTTGTATTCCTAAATCTTTCATAACCATCCATTTTCACTCATATATCTCCCTGCTTATTCACGACATCTTTTGGAAGAAAAGAACCTAAGTCTACCTGGCGACTCCATTTCGTGACTCCACTGAGGAACGAACCCATGAGAAAATGTCTTCTCAAAACAACCTTACTCCTCAAATGACCATGGAATTTATGTCAAATATACGTGAAATGGTCACCAACATGGCTCTCTTCCTTAAAAATCAAGATGAGGATCTTAAGAAACGAGACCAACGAACCAACGAAATGTTAAGTGCTATCTGTAACAATTCAGTCCCTCCAAAGAATAGTTTCCCTAGGCCTTAATAGCATAAACCAGTTGACCAACAGCCTAGTAAGACAGTGCGTCCTAACAACCAACATGTACGAAGAATCATGTCCAAACCTTCAAAGCCTTCGTCTGAAATAATGTCAAAAAGTGGAAACAATCCTAATCCCGATCAAGCCCCTTTAATTAAGCAAAAGCAAGACCAAGAAATCAAGATTGATCTTCCTCATAAAGCCAATACACCTAAAGCAACATTATGGAGGAAACAACCAGGGCCTGATAAGGTGAAGCACTCTCCAATCATAAAACCATGTATCCAAGATCTGCCCAGAACAAATGTTCCTAGCAAGTTGACCAACTCCTCTGCTTTAGTCTCTCTGAAGGACCTGATCAAAATCCCATCTGTGAAGTATGACATTATGAAATTTTTGGGTTTGGATGTAAATGAAAAAGATAAGGAAAACCCCTACAACTTGAACATTAACATCTCGGGATTCTTGTCCAAGATGAACATGCTTGTTCCTTTCTGTGAGATTTTCAAAATCCCCTCTTTTCACAAAAGGGCTACCAACCATTTAGGAATCCAACCAAAGAATAAATAAACTAAGCAAGTTCAAGTCGAGCCTAAGGATTCCCCTGTCATGATCCAAAGTGTGTCAGGTGACAACTTTGGAGGGTGCCCTCCTTTTTACATAGCCTTACAAGTCAATGGCTTGATATTACACAACTGTATGCCAGATTCAGGAGTTGAGGCCAATGTTATGCCTCTTAGAGTCATGGAACAACTCGAGTTGGTGCCCACAAGGCCTTACAAGAATGTATGTGGTATGGACTCTAGAACGGTGAAAGCCATTGGGATAATAGAAAATTTGTCGGTTAGATTGGTTGCATGTTCCGACATTGAGCTTTCAATGAATATTCTAGTCTTAGATGTCCCTGATGTCTCGGGAATGTTGTTATCTAGAGAATGGTTGGCTAGACTAGGAGGAAGTGTGTGTTGTCCGCCAGATTGCACACCAGCAGCAGAAATCTTTTGAAAGTTGTCTCCCTCACTGGAAGTGGGGAGAGGTGTGGCCTTGGGGGCAAGCAATGAGCCAGGTACTGTCACCTGAATCCCAACTCCTCCGTTTAGGCTAACTCCTAACGAAGTCAAGGGGGGTAGTCCCTACAAAGAGTTTCACTAAGGCTCTTGTGTTTTATATGTTTTTAAGTGTGAGGTGATGCGGATGGGCGTTATTTAGGAGTTTTTTGTATGATGATGAGAACACAATTAAACACGCAATCCACGTTGCAAATTTACAAGATACAATTTAGAAGATGAACAATATACTTTGACTTAGAATTAAAACAAAGCATCCACAAGATAAAAATCAAACAAATGACAAAGACATATGATCCAGATTCAGAAGATACATAAGAGTTTTTAAAGACCAGTGCCAAATGGAGTCAAAAGAAATGCTTGTGATGCTGAAAAATGTAAGTCTCAAAGTAACCGTTTGTGAGATCGTTTTGAAATTGTTCTTGGTAAATTTTAAGTGTTTTAGGTGTTCTTGATTATTAGGCTAAAACCAAGGATATCACAAGAATAAAACCTTAACCAGGAAAAATACTGACAACCTCTTAGATGATAGGTCGAGAGCACCCAGATTGCAGAGGATAAGTGTACAATGGCTTGACCACCCTCGAGTCTGACAGTGGATTCCCGGCACCACCTGTTTCAGGAAGCAACCTCAGTGATTTGACGTTGGTTTTGGATTTGGGTAAAATTTTAATTATGTTATCACTTGTAAGTTTGGCAAGTCCTTCACCTTTCTGAGTACTAGCCCAACCTTTTCAGGTTGGCAGAGCATACGAGTGTTGGATAATCAACCAAAAATAAATTAATTAAGGGGAATGTGAGTTGAAATGTTTTATTATTAAGAGCACCGTTCAACCCTCCAATAGAGAGCGCTCTTGACTTAGTCTTAAGACCAAAGTTCAAGACACTTTTCTAATCTAATATGCCTAATGCAAAGGGAAAAATGCAAGTCTAAAATGCTCTCTGACAGAGAGTGCTCTTGACTTGGATTTGGCCAAGTTCAAGAGACTTTGTTTATTTTATTGCAAGTAAAAGCAGTTGTGGAAATAAATCATGTGACAGCTCAATAGATATAAAAAACAACTAGCATGCTACTTGCAAAATGAAATTAAAATTTAACTTAGTGTTCTACCAAACAAATTTAATCTAAGGTGGGGTCTTCCTCTGAACAAGGTTGACCACTAGAATCGCTAGCACTTGAGAACTTTCCAGCTAGCTGAAATTTCGACCAAGGCAACTAACGGGAAGAGAGGAGTAACCACAAAGTTATGTGGTCTTGCCCTTGAGACGAAATCCCGAGAATAGTACCTCAAGTCAAAACTTGGAAGAGAGTACGAAAATGAAAAAAATTATTACTCTAAAGCGGAAAATGAAAGACCTAATCTAACCAATCACTAAACTCTTCCCCAAATGGGGAAGAAAACCAAAAAGTGGAGGCCTTCTCCACTTTAACTTTTATTAACTTGATTAAAATTTACCTTGGTTTGGAAAACCTTGAAGGACTTTGAAATGAAAATAAAACTTGAAAAAATTGAACTTAGCTCTTAATAGCCATTACAAAGGATAGTGAGTGATAGGTTTATATATTGGATCTTCCTTGTATTTTGTTTGAATTCTTGCTACTCTAGCTCGAATTTCTTCACTTCAACTTCTTAGAATCTTTTACACTTCCAAAGTACCTACAAGAAAGCCAAAACTCAAGGCACCCTTCAGTGTTAGAAAAATAAAATGAACTTTGAATCTAAGTCTATATTTGCAAAATGAGATCTAAACATAGAATGACATGAAAATTGATTCAAAAAAGTTAAGATGGAAAAACGGACCAGCGAACAACAAACTCCTAAAAAGTGATGGGAAAGAGATCTAAAGTATAAAATTTTTAAGAAATTTTTTTATGAAAATATTCTATCTTTCAAATCGGAAACTAGAGTTGAACAATGCAAGCTATACTAGTGTAAAAGAAGAGATCTAGAATGCTTCTAACATTTATTTTTTCAATGCATGTTATTGCTAATGATGTAACAAAACTTGAGATCTAATTCTAAAAAATTACTTTTGCAAACTAAAAAAAGAAGCTAACACTACTCAAACAATTAGTTTTTGTGATTTTTAGGCTTGTTTTAGGGCTTTTTTGAGGTGGACGAAATGAGCTTGAAAAGGAAAGGCGAATGGAGGATGGAAGGTGAATCCTAGGGCAAAACGAAATGGAGGAAGAGAAGGTGAATCTAGGGCAAAGAACAAGGGAATGGAAGAGGAGAAAATGGGCAAAACGAATGGGTGAGTGAGCTAGTCTAATGGAGATGGGCTTGAAGAGGTAAGCTTAGAACAAGTAACCAAGAAAGTGTTGAGAAGTTTGTTGATGGAGGAAGAGGCCAAATCTCTGTTGAAGTGTTTCTTTTCTTTGAACAAAGAATCTTTTGGAAACCTGCAAGACAACTCTGATTAGGTGCTAATAACCATCGGAATGTAAAGAGCAACTTGATCTCCAAGTCATTCTCCACCTTATGTGAATCCTGTAAAACCCTTAAACATCAAACAAGTTAAACCAAATAATACACTTCTATGATTTATAGAACATATATTAAATATTGCAAAACTTGAGATAAGAGATAGGGTGAGAAGAATATCACCAAGCAATGTGAAAGACAACCCCAAAGCACTTGTATGGACCTCCAAAGTCAATATATTATTCAAAAATCAAACAAATATTACAATAGTATTTTGGCAGAGTGTTCATGCTCAAAATCTCCATGAAGAATGAGGAAAAAGAGCCTCATTATATAGCAAAACCAACTGCTAAAACCCTAATTCGAATTTGGCATAAGGAGAGCCAAAAACACTTGACAAAACTCCAAATTCCAATCACAAACCATTCAAATATTGGCTTGGAGCAATATACAATCACATAAGTCGAGTTTCAAGGAGTTGCAACTTGAGAGGAGCCCATAATTTGAGGAAGGAGCCCCACATGCATTGATTTCAAAATCCAACAACCCATTAATCAATTGCCAAATCACAAAAACGAATTTGCATGAAGGTGGGCGAATTTCTCAACTGTAGATCACTCCCAGTGCTCCAAAACTGATATGAATCAGGTGGGTGAAGATTCCAATCATCATAAATGCTTTTTGCCATGTCATTTTGACTTTTACTTTATTCAATTTGGCCTTTTTTGGAGAGATTTAAATTATCTCCAATTTATTATTTTTTGAAAATTTTAATTAATATTTCTCATTTTTTTTATTTTTTGAGAAAATATTAATTATGAGGCCAAATAATTGTCTGAAACTTAGGGTTAGCTGGTCCGAGGATCATGAATGATTTTTGGCTTAAGGTTCAAGCCTTCAATCACTAAATTCGGATCCCGGATGACTGACATATTACAAATTGATATTTCTCTATTTAAACTATAGAGAAATTTATTAAATTTAAAAAATAATTAAAAACCCAAATTCGACGGACCCGATAAAAAATTTTCGAAATTTTTTTTCTGGGGGTCCTAAAGACCTAGGACATGACCGACGACTATTGTAACAGTGTCTAGTAGGCTTATATACATCAATTGGACTCTAATAACCCCCCATGGCTAAAATTTTCAAAATCGGGCATTCCAGCTTTGGAGGAAGCGGGAGAAAACCTCATCAATTATAGCTCGGCTATAGGCAAAATATAATTGACAAGGGAAAAAACTCCCTAGAATACCTTAGTTGCTTAATCAAGTCATGGGGAACCGAGACACTCAGATCCTACGAGCACACTTTATTACAAACCCCATGGGGCCATGGTCATGTCAACTGAGAAACAAAACTGGCTAGTCACAAATGCTGGATCATTTGATACACTGGAGTACAAACATTCATCATGTTTGTCAAATGGCGGCTCTTCAGATAATCCAACCATGGTACAAAATAGGTGATAACAGTGTGCAAATGGATCTCACTTATGCCACAATCCCAACCGGAAGGGGTTCATCTATAACTTTATATAATGAACCACCTATGCAAGAGCATGTAGAAACACCTGAGCATTTGTTCACTAAGGCAATGTATTTTAGTGATGAAATTGGAAACTTCATGGTTTTGGCAAACTATTGGAAGGAAATAAAGAAACACCCTTTCCCACTAGATCAAGTGTGGAAGATACATTTTGACGGGGCCCATTTCCGACATGGTGCAGGGGCTGGGATTGTTTTGACTTCACCATCTGGAGAAGAAAGCCTATTTTCTTTCCACTTGGAGTTTGATTGAACTAATAACGTAGCTGAGTATGAAGCCTTACTTTTGGGATTGGAAATTGCTCAAGAAAGTAACATTAAGTCTATATCTGTCATAATTGATTCTGACCTCATTGTATCGCAAGTTAAGAATCAATTTGCTGCTAAGAACAATAGACTTAGAGATTACAGAAATGCAGTTTGGGATACCATTGAATGTTTCGATGCCTTCGGAATTAAAGCAGTCCCACGTGAGCAAAACACTTTAGTTGATGAGTTGTCTGTTATAGCCAATACCCTCCAAGCCTCTGAGCCTTTGAAGCAAAGAAACTACAAGGTTGAAGTCTTATTCAGACCCTCAGTCCCTGATAACCAAGACTATTGGCAAGTTTTCGATGATGATGCTCAAATCATCCAATTCCTGACTGCTTCTCAAACCCCCATGGTTAATTTTGAAGATCAACTAAAAGGTAGTTCTATAGAGGGCATGGACATAACAGAAATCACTTTTCCTTTAGAGAAAAACTTTAATAGGCATGATGAGTTTAAGGGCAGACGATCTAAACCAATTGATGAGGTCATTGAAATCAATATTGGTTCCTCTGGCTCTCCAAAAATGATTAAAATAGGGAAAAATGCCTCTAAGGAAGAAAGAAGGAAAATTGAAGAATTAATCAGAGAGTACAAGGATGTCTTTGCATGGACTTATGATGATTTGAAAACTTATGACCAATCCGTTATTGAGCATACTATTCCTCTTAAGGAAGGAGCTAAACCTTATTGTCAAAAGTTGCGTAATGTAAACCCTAAGTTAGCTCCTTTAGTCAAAAAGGAATTGGAAAAGATGTTAGCAGCAGGGATCATTGGGCCTGTCAGGCATACAACATGGGTGTCTAATCCTGTGGTTGTAAGAAAGAAAAGTGGAGAGATTAGGATTTGTATTGACTTCAGAAACCTAAACCAAGCTTCGCTAAAAGATAACTACCCATTGCCTAATATGGAAAATTTGTTGCAAAGTGTAACTGGTGTTGGGGTGTTGTCTCTGCTTGATGGTGTTTCGGGATATAACCAAGTCCAAATTAAACAAGAAGATCGTGGAAAGACTACTTTCACCACACTCGGGCAAACATATGAATATATCCGAATGCCATTTGGCTTGCTTAATGTAGGATCAACTTTTCAAAGGGAAATGGATCATGCATTTGAGGATTTAATTGGTAAGATTATTGTCATTTATCAAGATGATTTAACTGTGTTTTCCAAAGAGAGAAATGACCATGTGAAGCATTTGAAGAAAATTTTTGATAGGTGTCGAAAGTTTGGAATTTCTTTAAATCCTAAGAAGTTTACCTTTGGTGTTGATGAGGGGAAGTTATTGGGACATATTGTCTCTAAAGAAGGCATCAGAATTGATCATGAAAGAGTGCAAGGAATCCAATCCATAACACCACCAAAAGATGTCAACTCCTTGCGATCGTTTTTTGGAAAGATAAATTTTGTGAGGAGATTCATCCCTAATCTAGCAGAGTTGGCCAAGCCATTAAATGCCTTGTTAAAGAAAGATGTAAAGTTCGTCTGGGATTATAAGTGTGCAACCTCATTTAATTCTTTGAATAAAGCTATCTCTTCTGCCCCCGTTTTAGTATGTCCTAATTATAATGAGGAATTCCTGATTTACTCATATGCTTCAAAGGACAGTATAACTGGTGTTTTGTTACAAAAGAATGAAAGTAATCATGAGCAACCTATTGCCTTTATGAGTAAGAACCTTAGATATACCGAATTGAATTATACAACAACTGAAAAGCAAGCCTATGCTTTGGTTAAATCCCTAAAGCATTTCAAGACATACATAGGATATTCTAAGATTTTGGCTTATGTCCCGTATCAAGCGGTTAAGGATGTTTTATCTCAACATGATGGTATTGGGGTTAGAGGAAACTGGATTTCTAGAATTCAAGAGTATGATATTGAGATCAAACCAATCAAGATAGTAAAAGGTCAAGGACTAGCCCAACTCTTAACTAAAACCAAAGCTCAATTAGATGAAGATAATCAAGATTTGAACATGGTGTTGTATATTGATGAAGATCATGGATGGTATAAGGACTTTATTTATTTCCTCAAACATTTGTCATGCCCTAATCATCTCCTGGATCACCAAAGAAGAGCTTTGAGATTATAGGCATCTAAGTATGTATTGACAAAAGATGGCTTGGGATGGAAAAATCCAGATGGAATTGTCCTAAAATGTGTAAACCTTGATGAGTCCCAAAGGATCATAAAAGAAATGCATTCAAGATTATGTGGAGGACATTATGCGCCTAGAACTACAGCCGCTAAAATCATGAGAGCTGGGTATTATTGGCCATTTTTGTTTAAAGATGTGCATGCTTTTGTTAGAACTTGTCAAGAATGCCAATTCTTCTCAGGAAAGCCTAGATTACCTTCTTTACCTTTAACCCCAATCATCGTAGAGGCACCTTTTCAGCAATGGGGAATGGATTTTGTTGGTCCTGTTGACCCTAGTTCTTCTAATGGGTATAAGTACATATATCCCTACTAAAAGAGCAACAACAGATGTGGTGGTTAAATTTTTGGAAGAGAAATAGTCTCTAGGTACAGTTCTCCTATGAAAATCACAACTGATAATGCCAAAGCTTTTAGCAAGGAAGAGATGACAGCATTTTGCTCCAATCATGGAATCACTCTTTCTCATTCCTCCAATTATTACACACAACCAAATGGTTTAGCCGAGTCTAGCAATAAGAATCTAATCTGGCTTTTAAAGCGAATGATTGGTGAAAACAAAAGGAATTGGGATAACAAACTTAAGTATGCTCTTTGGGAAGATCGAACAACGGTTAAGAGAATAACTGGTAAGGCTCCTTTTGAAAAAGTATATGGACAAAATTGTAGACTACCCATCAACCTCCAGATCCCAGTGTATGAACTCTTGCAACAATGTTCTTCAGATCAAGAAGCAATGCAAGCCAGAATTGATAAATTAGTTGAGTTAGACAAAACCAGAAGAGAAGCATGGAATAAGATGGTTGTGGAGCAAGAAAGAGTGAAAGGAACCTTTGATCAAAGGAGTAGAAAGGTCCATTTTGGAGTAGGTGACATAGTTTTGCTTTGGGACAAAAATAAAGAAAAACCAGGTAATCATGGTAAATTTGAGAAAATATGGATGGGCCCTTCTCGAGTGAGCAAGATAACAGGAAAAGGTTCAGTGTGGTTGGAAACACTTCATGGGGATGAATTGGAATTGCAAGTAAATGGGGTATTGTTGAAACATTACTAATGATGATGTTGTTGATGATGTTGTTGATGATATTGTCGATGATGTTGATGACATTGTTGATGATGTTGTTGATGATGATCCAACAGAGGATGTTCCAGCTAATGATGTTGTTGATGATGATCTAGCAAAAGATGTTCCAGTTGACAATGTTGTTGATGATGATCCAGCAGAGGGTGTTCCAGCTGATTTTGTTGTTGATGATGATCTAACATAGGATGTTACAGCTGATGATGTTGTTGATGATGATCCAACAGAAGATGTTCCAGCTGATGATGTTGCTAATGATGATCCAGCAGAGAATGTTCCAGCTGATGATATTGTTGATGATGATCCAGTAGAGGATGTTCCAGTTGAGGATGTTGTTGATGATGTTCCAGTAGAGGATGTCCCAGCTGAGGATGTTAATGATGTTCCAGTTGAGGATGTTGTTGATGATGATGTTGATGAGGATGTTCCAGCAGATGATACCCTAGACATATGATGATCCAAAACTTCCTACAACATATAGAGATTCACAAGTCAGTTGTGCAGTTGTTGAGATTACCTGCAGAATACCTTCCTAGTTAATAGGGAGTGTTAAAGAAATGTAACTCCGAAAGATATTCTATTTATACTTGTCTATTGCATTATTGTATTCCTCCTTCGGGAGATATCAGTGATGTAATTAATAATGTAAGAGTCATTGAAAGAGTCAATGTAAACCCTAGGTCTTATGTCAGCCTAGAAGAACCTAGAAAAGATTATTATATTATGTATTTGACAAGTCGGCCCAGTCAGTTAGGAGAAGTCGGCCCAGTTGGGGAAAAGTCACCCCAACGGAAGAATATAAATAGAGGATGAGTCTCTCATTTGTAATCACTCAACTCACTCACACAAGTTCGCATAAGAGAGAGAGAGAGAGAGAAGTTTGCACAAGTGGAGGAGAAGATGATTTTGTCTTGGGGTTTATCTTTGTACTTTGTGAATTATATATTGAGGAAGATTTTGCCGAGGTTTTCTCCCTTGTGGTTTCCTCGAGAGAAATTCCGAGCTCATTGTGTTTGGTGTGCTTGTATTTCTTTCAGTGATAGATTGTTTAATGTTATTATGCTAAACAAGTAAAAACTAACAATGGGTAACACGATCGAATCAATGCCCTCAACTTTGTTAAATTTGAATGTGTCTCATCTGGAGTCCACAATTTTCTATGCACTTGTTTAGGGGGCCTAGAGCCTTTCCCCTAGGCCATTAGCGAATCGGGATCGAACTCTTTGATTGGAGGTTGTTTTATTTTGCATGGTCATATTTATGAGAGGGTGGGGAAGAATGACAGCCTATAAGAGGAGAAGAGTTGTGAGATGCTTGAATTAGACTTGAGGAGGTCCGCATTTCCCTTCAAGAAGATCTCCACATTGTGGACCTTAAAGAGGATGTTGCATCGTTGGAGATTGCAGTTCAAAATGGGGACAAGTACATTGTTAGATGCCAAGGTATTTTTCAGGCTGCAGCAGATTAACGAGGGGGACGAGGGGTCCAAATTCTACTTTGATTATTTGATTAGAAAGGTGGCAGCTAACAAGGCTATTGGTTTGCAACTTTGCATCGAGGAATGGATCTCTTGAAAGGATCCAACAAAGGTCATAGGTATGTTTGGATTGCATTTTCAAAATATGTTCTCTCTATACGCTTTGATGAACCATGTGGTGATGTTAGGAATGCTTGTCATAAGACTATTCTGCATGAGGTTTCTAGTGGCAACCAAGACAAAATGGGCAGTGACTCTTTGAAAGAGGAGTTTTTTGCAACCGTTATTTCTATGAAGAATGGTAAGTCATTAAGGTAGGATGGCCTTCCTTGTGAATTCTACAAGGCCATGTGGGACATAATCAAGGATAATTTTGTTGTTTGGAAATTGAAATCTTTGCTTATCAAACTCATTACAAAGGATGTAGCTAGGGACACCACTAGGGGTTGGATGTCTATCACCTTGCTCAATATTGCATACAAGATTACTGCTTAATCAATGGTCTACAAATCTGGTTCATTGGACATATGGTAGTTCGACAAAAACAAACAAGTTTTGTGTAGGGTTAATTTATTCTAGACATTGTGATCTCAACATGGGAAGCCTTGGAGTGGGCTTGTGAGACTAGCCAATAGTCTTTGTTTCTAAAGATTGATTTTGACAAATCTATGATCAAGTAGATTAGACCTTCAACACAAATATGTTTATTTGTTTGGGGTTTGGACCACAGTGTATGGCCACGGTGAACACCTTGCTCTATAATGTGTTTGCATCTATCTCTATTAACAATTCATTATCTCCTCAGATTTTGTTGCATTTATAATGTGTTTGCATCTATCTCTATTAACAATTCATTATCTCCTCAGATTTTGTTGCATATTCGCCAAGAGTGCCCCTCGGGCTTGTATTTGTACATTTTGACTGCAAATGGCTTGGGTTATCTATTGGAGGCAACTTGTATTCAAGGGCAAGTTGGAGGTATCTTGCTTCCCCGTGGATCAAAGATGGTCAACAATCATTTTGTTAATTGTAAATTTAACTAGAGGTCACTACTCGCTCTGGTAACCCTGATATCTCAATTGACTTTGAGTCTCTATAAGCCAAATAAACAATGAAGACTTATAACAAAAAGTACTACCAGATCTCTTGACAACTAACCAATAAAATAGCAATCACACAAATGAACTCACAATATACCCTGGAAACCCCAATGGGGAAAACCGACTCTGATGGGGGCTTTCTTCTTTCTCGAGCCCAAAGCAAAGTAAGAAGAGGATAGATACATACAATTCTTCATAATACAATAACCGAACCTGGCAGGTTATGAAACCCAAGATCTGCAGCAACTGCAACTGCTGCTCTTGGGAAATGCGCCCCTTGCTGTCAGTTCGAATTTGATCATTCTGAAGATATGCCTCAACCTATCTCAGGATGTACTCCCTCTCTTTCTACTCCACAACTCTAATATGCTATGTCTGGAATGAAAGCCTGTTATGCTCAATGTAGAATGCACCCAATGCTGCTCTGCATGGAAAAGTGCACCCCTCTCTCCAAAACTAGAAAATCGCCCTAAGTCAAATCTCAGCCAATCTAATCTAAGATCTTCTCAGATCTTCTTCAAACATTGAAGAAGACCTACCCTGCAAATCTCAACTGCTCTGGCCTCAATCTAAATCCACAACGTCCTCCTCTCCTCAGGAAGTGTGCCCCCCCCTCTGCAACAAAGTCGCCCTCTCTCTGAACTCTGTAGAAACTCTATTGTGATGCTCTCTCAACACACAGTCAATGGCAGACAGGTGCCTTTGATCAAGTGAGGTTTGATCTATTTCAAATCCCTCACTCTCCCTCTCTGTAGATGCACCTCTCCCTCTCAAAAAGCCGCCCTTTGCATGCACTAGTCGCCCCCCCTCACAAACTGATCTCTCTCTAATAAGTTTGTTGAGTAAACTCTATTGGTGACCTCCTGCCTCCTTATAATAACTCATTGTCAGATTAGGGTTTCCAAAACCCTAAAGTGAGTGCATGCAAAACAATATGGTCTAACAACCTTGATTAGTGTGCTTGACTATTGTACAAAACAGTATGGAATTCCTGTGCAGTACAATATAGACTATACAAATTTTCCTCAACAAAAAATGTCTTGAAAAACATGCTTATAGGTGCCTCGATTTCTGTGCCCTATTTCTACTATATGGCCTACTCAAATTAATGTTGTACAGCCTACTCAAAAAATTGTACCATAATACAGAATAAATGCTAAATGCATCTTAGTTGTGTGCCAACAATCTCCTAGGGAATCGTGCCCTCTTCTCTACTGTAAAATTTTCACTCAATTTTCAACACTGTGACTTTCTTCTCTCCCTTGCGCTCTCTTCAAATGCTCATGAAGAAATGAAAATGATAATGATGCATTTACCCCTCAAGTTCTCCTTTTTATATCTTATTATGAAAATAACCTAACCCTAAGATCTAATGGCTTAGATTAACTCAGCCATCTAGATCATTGGTTGTGTTTTAATTCTTCATTGACACAATTTAGGGCACCTTAAGTCACTTTCTCATAAATATTAAATAAAAAAGGCACTTTATATCTCATAAAGTCACATTAAATTTATATCTCACAAAGTTAATAACTTAGGGGTCATAATGGACACTTTTCCTAGGCTAGGCACCAATCCAAGGAAAACATTTGTCCAAGGTACAACTTTTTAACATGAGTGACGTCCATTTGTGGATTGATAATTATAATTTTTAGATGTTCTAAAACTATAAAGCAAAAGCTAATTGTAAAAGAAACCAAACCATGAAGACAAACCACTACACAACTAAGTCAGGGGGCAAGGGGGATGTGAAGGACCCACCATTGTTTTGAGCTTATTACAAAGCTTTGGATAGCTTTTAGAAATGCTTATTATTGGTCATTAACAGCCAACAATCAAGCTTACAAAACTTGTGGAAGGCAATGAGAGAATATAAGAGAAAAGCCTCGAAAAATGAGCGAAATGTGAATGCTTTTGGATGATCAAGGCTTCTCTTCGGGGTTGCTCTAGGAGTGTTCGAAACCTGCAAACTAAGGATTTAAAACTACAGCAAATGAGTGTGTGAAGGGCTGCCACCTAGCTTCCCCTTCACCTACAAACTTGTCACTCGTAAATTTGCACTCCAGATGGGGTATTATTGGTCCTTTGTAGCATATTTATTGCCTTTCAAAATAGATAAATTTGAACTTTTAAAGTGATAAAGTATGTGAAGAACAAACAAATTTATCTAGGTAGATCAAGAAGTGCTTAGTTTTCGATCAAATTTTTCAAGATCTACAAGTAAAAATGAAGAGTTTAATGCTTGAAAAGAGTTGGAAGGTTGAGAGGGAGAAAAAGAATGCTAATAGTGGGCAATGGAGTCAAATTAAGGAGCAACTTCAAGGGCCTTGCTTGAATGCCTTGAGAAAATCATGCAAACAATACAATGTGGAGAAGAAGAATGTCCTCTTCCTTACTACTCTAGGTGCAACCTACAAGGGTTAGTATAGCACAATCCTATAAAAGGTAAATATGCTAAAAATAACTACCTTCTAAATAGATCTACAATTAGATATATAGCAAACTATCTTACCATACATTTAATCCAACATGGTAGCTGTTGTCCGCCGAGATGCACACCAACAGCAGAAATCTTTCGAAAGCTGTCTCCTCACTACAAGTGGGAGAGGTGTGGCCTTGGGGGCAAGCAATGAGCCAGGTACTGTCACCTGAATCCCAGTTCCTCCGTTTAGGCAAACTCCTAACGAAGCCAAGGGGGGTAGTCCCTACAAAGAGTTGTCTATGGCTCTATGTTTGTTAAGTGTTTTTAAGTGATGAAATGATGCGGATGGGTGTTGTTTAGGAGTTTTTATAATGAGATCACAGTTTATAAAAGTGAGATAAACACAAGATAAAAAGCAATCCACGTTGCGATCACAAGATACAAGATTTAGAGATAAACAATATAATGAAGACTTGTGAAATAACTTAGACGAATTCCAATGGACAAATGGCCCAGATTAAGTTAGTATATGAAAGTTTAAAAAGACCAGTGCCAAATGGAGTCAAATGTGTGAAGTGCTGAGGGATGCTGACAATACAAGTCTCAAGATAATTTTTGTTGGATCGTTTTGCAAATGTTCTTGGTTTATTTTAGAAAGTTTTAAGTGTTCTTGATTATTAGGGCTAAAAAAGGCAAGGTATGAGTCCAACTGGAAAAATACTTTCAGTGGCTACTCTCGGTGACCTGATGGACCGTCCAGTATTTTAGGCTAGGTGTCCAGGGAACTTAACCAGCAAGCTAGAACTCTATGACAACGGTGGGTTCCGACGTCACCAACAAGAATTGCACACTAACTGAGTATTTATTGAAAAAAAAAAAATGTCGATTCGTTGGTTATGGGGGTGAAGATTTTATTATGGTTATCACTTGTAAGATTAATCAAATCCAGTCACCATTCTAAGTAATAATCCAACTTTTTAGGGTTGGCAGAGCATACTTGGTGGTGGAAAGCAACGAAATAGATTTTACAAGGGGGATGTGAGTCGCGAATTTTAATTAGAGCACAATGAGACCTCTCCGACAGAGAGTGCTCTTGACTTCGTCTTATGACAAAGTTCAAGAGTCTTAGTTAATCTACATGCAATGCAGGATGCAACAATACAAGTATGCTCTCCAATAGAGAGTGCTCTTGACTCGTCTTGCGACAAGTTCAAGAGACTTATCTGAACTAAATGCAATGCACAACAATGAAATAAAGTGCAAATAAACAGTTGATTAATTTAACAATGTAAATGATTGATGTACTTGCAAATAATGCAAAAAATACTGAAAGCAAACAACCAACAAACTTCCCCAAATGGGAGAAGTTGGGAGTGGGGACTTAAAAACCCCACTCAAAAATGATTTTATTAACGATTACAACTTTTGAGGAATTTCAACCAATGAGAGAAACTGAAAATGAAAAGTACTTGAAGCAAGAAGTCTTATGACTTCTTTTACAAAAAGGAGATTGAAAGTTCAAGTTTTCATGGTTAACATCATCATCATTGGTTTTGGATCTTCCTTCTGGTTTATTGCTCTTCTTGATGATTTCTTCTTCTTTGGGATATCTCCAAATGGTTTTGGTTCAAGTTTCTTCTTGCTTCTCTTTGATGATTTGTTCTCTTCTCAACACCTACAACAAAAAAGTCCAACACTCATGCACCCATTAGCATTAGTGCAAAATCAAAACAAACTTGAAACTAACTAGATCTAAGAATTGAAAAATGAAATGCAAACTAACTAAGAAGATGAGATCTAACAATTTAACTTCAAAATGAACTAAATGCAAACTAAAATGATGAAGTACAATGCAAAACTAACAATGCTAATACTAACTAAAGAGGGATCTAAAACTAAGCAGAAGAGGGAAGCCAATCAAGGGAGACGAAAGGGATAAAGGCTAGAAGAAAACGAAGGCAAGAAGGTGAGAATGAAGGAGGACGAAGGGTGAAGCTTTTGCTAGAAAGAGAGCAAGGAGAAGAAGCTTTAGGGTAGGACGAGAGCAATACTAGGAAGGTGAGAAGACCAAAAACAAAGCTAGGAGAGGAGGTTTGGAAGGGTGAAAGGAGAGGAAGCTTTGAAGAAGACGAGAGCAAGGAAGGAGGGACGAAAGCAAGGAAGGAGGAGGTCAAGACGAGGCAAGGATCAAGCTTGTCACAAGCAAAAAACAAACTTGATGGAAGAGATCTAGGCTTGGAGAAGGGTAGAACTTTAGGCTTTCCACAGCTTAGAGACGTAATAAGTAACCAGTAACCGAAAATGGAGTTTTTTGTTGGTTGATGAATGAGGCAAGAAAGATCGAAACTGCTTGAACCCCTGCAAACAAAGACCATCAACAATAGAGTTCCTGCATAGTGAAGGTATTAGATGCCAAAATCTTCTACTTGATGTAACCCCTGAAGGCACAAACACTCAATAACAATTTGATTAGAAGCCTAAGTACTAGATTGTTAGTCTTCAGTAAGCATACAAGAATCAAAATTGAAATCAGAGAGTAGGGTGAAAGAGATATTACTTCATCATAGAATGAAGACACAATGCCAAGAGCCAATGCAAGTGACCTCCAAAGTCGAAAATATTTTATTAACAAAGAATGCTTACAATTTCACCAGAGTTTCTATGCCCAATTCTCCATCTAGAATGAGGAGCCAAGCACCTCATTATATACAAAAATAGAAGCCACTAAACCCTAATTCGAATTTGCCTTGAGAGAGACAAATGGCACCTTGAGAAAATCGAATTTCCAATCACAAACTCCAAAAAATCAAAGCTTGGAGTGAGATCTACCCATAAATCGAGTTTACAAGTGATGTGGATGGGGAGGTGGCCTCCACCTTGGCAAGGCACCCCCCATCCCTACATCGTGATATCCACACATCCGATGAGCATCTCCCACCTAGGAAAGACGTGAGCATATGGGAGAGGGCGTGAGTGCCACATGAGGGAGCTTGGAGTGCAATGGGGAGATAACTCGACCTTGTGGTTTAATGCAACACGAATTGAACCCTTAACTTTAGGAAGGTGCCCACCTTGCAATAAATCCAACTCAAATCTTCCATTAATTCACCATCCACATCACCAATTCATGATTTTGAGGAGGGCGAATTTGCTTGAGGGAGATCTCTTGGTGTGACTGGATACTTCACTGAAGTTGATTGGAGTTGATTGGAAACTTCATTAATGCCCTGTGCCATATCATCCAGCCGTTTATTTTAATCCATTTGGATTAAATCTGAGAGAATTGGATTATCTCCAATTATTAATTTTTTGATTTAATTAATTAATAATCCTCTTTTATTGATTTTTTGAGGATTTATTAATTAAGTGGCCAAATGACAATCCGAAACTTAGGATAAAGGTGTCCGAGGTCTAAGTGTGATTTTTTGCTTAGGAATTGAGCCTCCAATCACTGAAAAACACCCCCGGACGACTGACATATTACAAATTGAATTTTTCCATTTAAACCATGGAAAAATTAATTATTAAAAAATAAAATAATTAAATGTCCAACGTGTCCGGTAAAAGAATTTCAGACAATGTTTAAAAACCACTACAGACCTAGGAAATGACCACTAACTCGACTCATAGTGTCTAGTAGGTTCATATTCATCAGTTGGACTCTAATAATCCCCCATGGCCAAAATCTCAAAATCGGGCATTCCAGCGTTGGAGGAAGCGGAAGAAAACCTTGTCAATTATATCTCAGCTGAAGGCAAAGTATAATTGGTCAAGGTAAAAAACTCCCTGGAATACCTTAGTTGATAAACCAGTCATGGGTGACCGAGTCACTCAAATCCTACTAGTATACTTTATTACAAAAACCCCATGGGGCATGGTCATTTCAAGACAGACAACAAACTGACTAGCCAAAACTGGCTAGGCACAAAAAATGGATTATTTGATACACTGGAACACAAACACTTATCATGTTTGTAATATGGCGGCTCTTCATATAATCCAACTATGGTACAAATAAGTTGGTAACAGTAGCAATACCCTTCCAATGGCCAAATAAAGAGCAAGAAATACAATGCACAATACACAGGTTACCTCAACATTGATAAAGGAAGCATGACATAGCCACACAATCCACAAGGAGCAACTTTGAGGGCCTTGCCTAAATAATGATTGAGAGAGTAAGACCACTCAAGGCTAGCCTTAGCCTACTCAATGCCTTGAGAAAATCCTACAAACAATATAATGTGGAGGAGAAGAATTTCCTCTTGCTTACTACTCTATGTGCAACCTACAAAGAAGGGTTAGTATAGCACAACCCTGAAAAAGGTAAATATGTTAAAAATAACTAACTTCTAAATAGATCTACAATTAGATATATAGCAAATTATATTACCATATATCTAATCCAACAAGATAGCAATACCCTTTCAATGGCCAAATAAAGAGCAAGAAATACAATGCACAATACACAGGTTACGTCAACATAGATAAGAGAAGCAAAAGATAGCCACACAATCCACAAGGTGCTCCAAGATGACCTCTAAAGAATTTCCTTTATTCCAATGCTCTCCAATAGAATAAGTATTACAACAATGTTCAAGGCAATAACCAACAAAGAAAAGAGGGGAGAGTTTGCTTAAATAGCAAAATAGGAAGAGGGGGGCAAATTTCATGAAGTGGAGTGAACTAGATTGTCATACGACACCTTAGAGTTTTAACTAGAGTGTAATTTGCACCTCATGAAGTTAACTAGAGCATAAGGGCACCTCATGAGACACCTACGAGACAAGGAGGGGGCAAATAGGGATTGATTGGGACAAAATCCAATAAAAAATGGCACCTCACTCAAGGAGGACGAATTAAGGAATATTCCCTTTTACCAACCTTCTAAAACCACTCAAATATGTCTCCAACATGCAAAAATCATTGGATTATGTCTGCAAGAGGTGTGCTAGGCTAAATGAGGGTGTCTAAAGGGGTGTATGATGTATAATAAGGTGTTTGAAACCCCCTTTAATCATTTCAATACAATTTTACAATGTTTAACCCTCCCCCACCCCCAGGGCCAAGGGACAAAATACCAGTGTTGCACGACTCGGACTTGGCAAATACTCGACTGGCATATGACTCGTAGACTTGGGAAAGACTCGGGACAAACTCAACAAGACTCGGCAAATAGGAAAAAAATAAAAATATTGTACATTTTTTGCACAAAAAAGAGTTTAAAAGCATTTTCAATTCATATAAGCTATAAAACTACAATTTATGCAATAATTCTAATTCATAACATTATCTCATAAAACTTAAAACTATGTAATAAGAAATAAAAATAAAAATAAAATTTTAAATAAATACAAAATACAAAAATTAATTATTAATTAAAATTCACAAAAAATATATATAAAAAATATTATATGATAAAAAATTAGAGAAATAGACATTTTTATTCTTAGTCTGATACAAATGTGTTTATAATTATTATAAATACAAAAAAAGATAAATAAAAATATATCTAAAAATGTCAAAAACTATATATTAAAAAATATAAATAAATAAAAATTAAAATAAATAAATTTTATAAAAATTATAAGTTATAACAAAACAAAATATAGCTGTATGGGACATTAGATATGATGTCAATATGGGACAGTAAATATGTGACAATGTAGGGATCTCAGTGATTCTACTACATGTGCAAAGTGTAATTTTGTTCATCTATTTGAAATAAAATTACGATTTTTTCCGAGGAAAGAAAAAAACAAAACAAAATATTGCAAAATAAAAATAAAAAAATACATAAATTAATTAAAAAAAATATTAATAAAAATAAAACTTAAAAATACATAAAACTTAAAACTATGTAATAAGAAATAAAAATAAAAATTAAATTTTAAATAAATACAAAATACAGAAATTAATTATTAAATAAAATTCACAAAAAATATATAAAATATATTATATGATAAAAAATTAAAATATAAATAAAATAACTAATAGAAAACAAGTAACAATGTATAAGTATATAGTATATACAATATAGTAATATACTATAAGTATATATTATATATAAAATATAAAAAATTAAAAATAAATTTTAAATATAAAAAAATTAAAATATAACTAACAATTTGCAATTTTGACTCGGATTTGCAATTTCATACAGTATTACAGTATTTGCGTCGACCTCTCGCGTCGGCCTCCACTAACACGACCCGACCAGAGCTAGCTCCTCCATAGACCACAACCCGACCAGCGCTAGCTCCTCCACGGACCATGACTCACTGTATTACAGCGCTTCTCCACTACCACACTCACTAGCTCCTACTTCTACTCACTAGCTCCTCCACGACTAGTGCTTGGGGAATCAGTGATGGCCGGAGTGACTGTGGGGGTTGTTTATAGCCTCTCGCACAGTCGATTTTCCCTCCTAACTGAGAGAAAGCGGGCCCCAACAAAAAAAGGCGCAAAAAAATGCTGCGGGAAAGCTTCCCCTGCACGGCCGAGTCAGTCGAGTTTACCCCCGAGTCCAGCCGAGTTCGCGATTTTGGGTGAGTACCCGGGAATGGCGAGTATGCCGGCGAGTTCATTGCGGTTACGCGGCTGCGAAGACCACTCGTCCAGACTCGCGAGTACTCGCGAGTATTGGACGAGTCGTGCTTCACTGCAAAATACTAACCAAAAGATACAAAAAAGTTAAAACATGGTGACACAAGTAATGCATGACATCAAAACTAAGAACTCAAACACCAGGCTAGGTAAAATGCACTAGTACATACCAGGATCTAATTTCATCTAAGTGTAAAAAACACTCCAAAACAATACTAAGACAAGCGACCCATTTGGGATAGACCTTTTACACGTCATTTTACAATCATCTTTTGACCATGGGCAAAAGAGATGTACAAGATAAAATTAAGGAATCATCTTTTGACCAAGCAAGTCAAGACTTCTCAAGGCAAGACTTGTCCAAGCAATGTCCATAAGAAAGATAAGGCCCAAAGCCAAGACATGTTCATATTCAAACCTCCCAAGGCTTCCTTTAAGGTAGCACCTCCCATCTAAGACATCAAATAGGAACCAAGTCCCTAGATGGTAAAACGTCCTCCAAAGAGATCTCCAAATGCTTGACATCCATTTAATCTGTCCATAAGGAAGCTGATTTAAACCTTCCAGCTGAAAGACCTACTTAAAAGTGAGTTCTGAAG
Organism: Larix kaempferi; assembly: GCA_027924585.1. Taxonomy (NCBI): domain Eukaryota; kingdom Viridiplantae; phylum Streptophyta; class Pinopsida; order Pinales; family Pinaceae; genus Larix; species Larix kaempferi. The sequence continues at coordinate 4,810,640 of BSBM01001120.1, forward strand.
ATGGACGTTGGCCTTATGAAGCACTCCTCAATCAAGAAATGTTCCTCAAAGCACATGAAATGGCAGTTAAGGGCTAAATGATCACCGCCTTAAGTGGATCACTGCCTCCCAAATTATGTCCTGTACGGTTGTACCCACCACAATGTCTCCCACAAATGCCACAAAAAGGGTTTCATAACCATCCAAGGCTGTAGTTTCCTTCCTGAGTGGGTATGTCCACAGATGTTCTCTGAAATATGGCCATGGTAGGATGAAAACAAACCTCCACAAGATATGTTGCTGAGTGTTTTTCCAACATTCTCAAAGAACAACAAAAGCCCTCCTAGCCGAATGCTTGTCTCAAAGGATTAAGGGTTTCAAAGGGGACAGCCTCCATAGGGCAGGCCACACAAACTGTTTCTTTTCAAACAAATGATATCTCCTCAGATGAAGCTACAGCAAAATGCTCCAACATGTGGACTAGTCTTGCATAGATGCTCCAAAATAGTAATATCTTGCTTCAGATTCACTTGGACAGGTACAAAAATGCATTCTTCTGCTGGGATGCCAAACTTGTTGCCATTCTTCAAACGGTGTCACAACAGGCTAAATATAAAGTTCATTTTTGGTTAATCTGCTGACAGTTTCATTGCCATATTAGGCTGATCTAGGGTTGCTTTTCATCCCAATATTTGCTCTCTAATCTACCACGAACTGCCAGGTTAAAATCGCTATCTGTGGGCTCAAACCTTTGGTACATAAGACAAGTTTAAGGCTGCTGCCTCACACCATACTGAGAATGATGTCCAGCTCCAAATAAAAGGTTGGTTACTGCTGATCTGTCTGCCCAGAACTTATGAAGATGTCCTTTAACTGCTGCTACAGCCTCAAAACCACCCAGAACTCCCCTTTAAGGTCTGAAATACGACAGACCACTAGGAAATCTCCAGAACAGTCCCAGATCAACTCAAAGTGCTCACTCAGATTGATGCTCATATCCATATCCATGCCCCGAATGATCTCTGAAAACTTAAGTCAACACCCTATACAAATAGTGGGGCAACACAACCAAGATCAGTTCTTGCAGCGAACTACAGTCAGATTGCTATCAGATTGAAATTTAAGGCGCAGTTCTGTAATGCATGGTCACACTTGTAATTGATCTCATGCAAAGCAGAGACTCTCTCGGAGTCTCTTAGACCTAGGTCACAGTTATAGGACAATGGAAGTCTATAAGAGCAGTAAATTTTATTGTAATGGGGTTGGATTGCGAAAAATTATCCATCGCAATTCCAGAGGTTGACAGTTGAATGCAACAATGCTCAGAAGCACCCTTATCAGAAGACCTTATCAAATTCTTTTTGCATCTGTTGTATTGACTTCTGATTATCCTGAACAATCACCTTTTTGCATCAACGACAACCATGTCAAATTCTTTTTGCATCTTTTATATTGACAGGTCGATCTATGGTCACAGACTTGGGGTCAGAAAATTCCTGATAACCAGCATAGATCCATTTTAAACCCAGATCTATCAAGCACCGAGAAGGATCCAATTTCTTGAGGTGTAATTTTTTTATCTTAAACTCATGAAATTTGATCTCTCTCTTGCTTGATAGATCTGGGTTTTATTTTTTTATTTTATAGGCCAGCATGGGCTTTTTTAATTACTTTTCATAATTTTCTATTTTATGAGCCAACATGAATTTTTTTTAATTACTTTTTATTTTTGGTAATGTAACGTTACGTTACGTTACTGACAACATCTCCCCCATACTGGGCTGTAGAGCACCTCACTCCTCTCGGTGCAATTATGTGAGAATGGTTGTTAACTTATAGCAATTTTATTCTTTTTTTTTCTTTTTCTTTTTTGTTAAATGGGCAGCAGAATCATGTGGTCAAGAACCTCACAGTCCAGAGAAACTCTGAAAAAAGGAGCGTGGCCAAAAGCCGAATCAGACAAGGTCTGAAAAAGATGTGGCCAAGGCCATCAAGACAAAGCTCTGCTACCAAACGAAATGAACAATAGTTCATTTACTAACAAATATCCAACATAAGGATGGACAAAAGAAATCCATATAGGATCAGTAAAATAAGTAATAGTAAATAAAAGTATGAATGAATGATTTGCAATGACCTCCCTGACGATATATATACACAGACTGGTTACGTTAGTTGAATGGTCATGTCCTTTAGTGTGGTCATGTCCCATGATTAGGACGTGTCACTTCATTAATTATTATTATTATTATTATTTGTTCATTACACCTAGCCACAAGGACTAATAATTATGCAGAATTAATAGCTCTTCTTTTGCTCTAAAAAGTTGCTGTTGAGAACAATTTCACAAATCTGCAAGTTCTGGGAGACTCTATGGTGGTAAACAATTTGACAAAGGGTTTATATAGGGTGGAAAACTTTCTTTTAACTCCAACTAATGACGATGTACAGTTTTTATCTTTTATATATACAGTTCAAGGTCAGTTCACAGATGTGAAATCCTATGATTTGTGACAACCTTATGATGTAAAAAGCAGTTTTTGATCTTTTGTAAATGTTCAGGATTTTTCTGAATTTGTATGAATGCTTGATACATATGCAAGATGTAATTTTAATTCTCTTTGAATAGAAATTACAAACTTTTTCCTCGGAAAGAAAAAAAGTCAGACAAACTAGAGCTGACTTGGAATTTTAGCTTTGCATGATATATACCTTTGATCTCTTTGAAATCAATTGATGATGCTTTATCTTAAAGAAATGGAAATCCCTCCAAATTAGAACAAAGAGAACAATAGAATTCATACCTCAGTTCTTCTTGTTTATTTTGCCAAAGGGCAGCACCATGTTCCCATTCTTCATATTTTGCTTTGGCCAGTACATCCCATGTAAAGGCAATATACTCCTCAAGTTTTCCAGTTTTACTTCTCTCCATAGCCTGATAACATGAATGTCAAAATATAAAAACACATAAGATTCTTTACACCTCCAACCAAATTGTTTAACATACAAATAAAACGAACACCGACTATTATATATGAGCCCAAAAATTGTGAGACAATAATATCAGCAAGTTCTATATTTTTTTAAAAATTAAATACTTAATATTTCTTTTAAATACTTCATATATTACGTTAAGGAACAAATCAGTACATCAAGATTCAAGGCAGTTACAACATGCAGACAATACATGTGCCAGGAAAATCACAGTCTCCAAAAGCTAAAAAGGGCCATCATGTGACCTCCGGCCTCCACAGGAAGGGATTCAACATCACAACTGAATGCACTAAAGTTAACTCTCGAGTGTAGAGCCAACTCTTACTTAAGCTCTACAATCACATCCCCTAGAGCAAGGGGGTGAGAAACCTCAGTTTGAAAGTAACTCTACAATGATGTTTCCACAAAAAGCTAATTGCAAGCAAACAGACTAAATGCCAAAGAAAATTGCAGTTGTCCCTGACCATCGAAGTCTCCCCTGGGGAGTGCCTCTTCCATGAGAAGCAGAACTACAAAAAAGGGAACGAAATTCAGCCTGACACCATGTCCAAGAAACTCTAGTAGTCTGACATTTCCAGAAAACGTGCTGAACTGTCCATGTCAATATGTCAAGGACATGAACAGATACTGAAAAAGAAATTTGCTACGTTCATAGATATTCCTTCTATTGAAAATTGTGTATAAATTTGATATAAATTTCTCTTTTTAACATTAGACAACAATACCATGCATTCTGCGCCCACACCTTACAACATGTTCAATATAAAATAGTAGGTTTCTTCATTTATACTGATAAAAAATGGAATTTACTTTTTATAGTCTACAATAATAAAAGCTAATAAATGGAAGCACAGAGGGATAAGGAAAAATAATGCCAATTCCAATTTTATTGAGAAAAGTACAAAAGAAAATAAAAATGACCATGGCTGACAAAATAATGGTCAATATAACTGGTAAGTCACAAATGTCACATACAGTCAAGGAAGTGCATTCCACATCTCAATTCTCCATAAGAAAGTAAGAAAAACAGAGAAAAGACAATGATGTCAGCAGATAATCTATAAAGGTCATATGGACCATCTAAAACATATAGAAACAAAGTTACAATCACAACTGTTGACAGAAAATCATAGAAAACCTTGCCTTTGCAATAAATATTTGAATTTTACAAGCATACACGCCCTGATTAGAAGGAAAAAGAAGTCTCAGCAATGAACAGAGAGTTTCCATGTTCTCATAGCATAGACTAAAAGTGTTGCCAATGATAAGAAATCTCAATATAATTATACTTCATGGTTTTTTAATGTACTTTTCTACTGTATCTTCAATTTTGAGGTCACCTTTTCAAGGTATTTAATTCCTTCACTCAGTTGCTTGCTTTCAACCATTGCTAATCCAAGTAGATAGAGAGCCTGCAAGACATTTTATCGATGCATTAATTATATTCAAAACAAAATAATTGTTCTAAAAAATGTCAAAAAAATAAAACAAAAAAAAGGAAAATGAACCCAAAGAGAAGAAAGATAATAAAAAAAGAATCTTCTGAGCATATCAATAGACAATGCAAGTACACATAGGGCCTGCCTTCTCTTTAGGGTATGCAGACTTGAACTAATTCGTTTTTAGTATTTACCATTTAACCCCATCTTTTGAGGAGAGGTGATTTGGAGACTGCCATGGGTCACCGGGAACACTATGAGAAAAATCATAAGCAAATGAATTTTGTTGATCAAAAATTCATAAACAACTGAATTGCAATGACCAAAAAGTTGTACGCACATTTATGGAGCTCCAAAGCCATAGTGAGAATGCATATGCCTAGTAAAGTTTGAGCCCTCAAATTACTCAACTCAAAATTAAATCATGGTTCACAATACTTTTATTATGGCTAATTAAAATAGCTCCCTTTTGGCTATTGCACATACATACACATCTATCTCACAAAATATTCTATTTTACTTTTGGGGTTAACCTTGTATATAACATCAAACATGTAATACATGCTTTTGCATGATACCATATGCAATTAATACATGGTTAGTACACCTACAATTTATGACCTTAGCGTTGGGAAGATCCTGGGGTACAAAATACTGCAATTAAACACCACCAATAACATTGGCAACATGCCGAACCAAAGACACACTTCTAACATGCATTTCAATTCACAACATTCCAAAAGAATTACCAATGTTATGTTTTTGGTATTTTTTTTATGTCGTTGTAAGAAAAAAATAATGTATATCCACTGCAAAAGAAACTTGCTTCTAATCTATGTTGCAGGATACGCCTACCCAGGCAGCGTTCTGATACCCGAAACACCTGGAAACGTTGAAACATGTACGAAATGCCTTGGAAATATTGTTGGCCATATTGTATGGTGTTTCCAAATGTGGAAACACAATAAGGTACGGTTAGCTACATTTCCAAGGAATTTCAGCAATTTCTAGCAACAGTTTGAGTACATTTTGGGCAGGCCCAATTCTTATATACTACACCATCTACACCAATTCTTATATACTACACCATCTACATTGCCATCTAATTCTTTAAAGAAATATTTTCCAAATGTCATGTGGCAGGTTGCACTAATGTCAAGCAGCCAAGTATCTCTCCAAGATGCAAATGAAGTATTGAACAAAACTTCATTTATTCAAACATTACAATGTGCAACAATGAAATGAGCAGACTCAAGAGCTTTAACATACTCATGAGCTTTAACTTTGTCTTCTTTCTTCCAGTCATACTTCTCTTTAACTGTCTCCCATGAAGCCTAACAATGTTCTACATTATGTCCATTCTTGCCACACCAAAGACCGTGAAGATCATGTCTCTTGTTATGATTATGTCTACCCCCCCTTCCTCTGAAATTCTCATTTTCGTGTCTTCTTGTACTATTTTCTCCTTTAGAAGAATCTTCTGATTGATTCTTCCCTTTCTGAGCAAGGCACACGCTGAATTATCCATTTAGCAGACAAGATAGCCCCTTGCGTGTGAAGTCAAGTAGACTTTAACCATCCCAAAGCTTGGGCAAAGTGCAAATGCAAGGCACCACAGGAAGCCAATAATCACACCAAATTAGGCACCACAAGGAGCAAATAAAACACCTCAAATTATACTATATAAATACATTACACAAGGTTGCCCTCTTGCATCTTACATTTATGTCTTGGTTGTTGATGCCTTGGGTTATCTATTGGATGTTGCTAGAGCACAAGGTCAACTAAGGGTCATTTAGGTTGCAGTGAAGTATTAAATTATCACTTTGATGATAATTCTCTCATTCCATTGACTTTCCACAAGAATTGATTGATAGAAACTTGTAGTGTAGAGACGTTTTTTGTACTTCAAATTGAGCAATAATTAGTGATCTCAAGTTTGATTTTTGGTTGATTGTTACTAAAGACAAACTAGATTAGTTGAATCATTGGTGACAACACATGAGGGATAAAGATATTGTATGCTGTTGAGGTAGCTTACAGCACCCCTATAGATTGATATTACTAATTGTACTTTCTATCCCCATTAAACATTATGTTTGTTATTTGTTGGACATCAATGAAAGTATCTTACCTAAGTGGGAATGGTGACCGAAAAAGCTTCAACATACATAATTGGATGTTTGGAACTTTGGAGATCTATCCTTGGATGGTAAACTTACAATTCATTATGTTTCTTGTTGGTTAGCCTAATTTTTAAAATACCATCAAAATACAAACGCCATAATAATATATAAGGACCCTACTAAACAATATCTAGTGATAAAGTGAGTCTACACAATTGAACCATACATCAATGATCACTACTTTGGATCCAAATAATTCCACATATATGAGAAGTGGATTACATCCACAAATAATATATCAAGCTATAAACATATGGTGCACTCCAAATATTCATCTCATGACGGGTTTCAACAAACCTTTGCAGAGTCTTTGTCAAGCTCCAAAGCTTTCCTACAATCAGCCTCAACCCGCGTCCAATCACTGCATTGAATAATAAATGATATTTCAATTCTATGTTCATGTGAATAGAGAAATTTCAAGTAAAAAGGAGTAATTCAATCAACTCACTTGCGTTTCCTATGACAAAGTGCTCGATTTGTCCAAAAAACTGCATTATTTGGGAATAGGGTTATTGCCTACGCCAAAACAAGCACAAATATCATTTTATATGCATGAATAATAATAATAATAACAATGATAACGTATAAACAAATGTGATTTTCTCCCATGTAAAAACTACAAGCTAAAAATCATGTCATGTGAATCAAACCAAGGAGAATTGATAAGAGACTTCTTTAAACTTTACATAATTGGAAAGCAACATATCGATTAATATTTTCACTTTCATCATACAAGAAAATTCATACAACAATAGCATAAAACAAGTACACCAACAAATGAGAGAACCCTTTTGAATAACAATCTTCATTTCCAGCACCAAGGGTTAGCTCAATTGGTAGATGTTCTTGTGTGAAATTTCGCGAAGGTCTCAAGATCAAATCTCATCGAGTCCCTAAGGGTTACCAATCGATGGTTTGGCTAATAGTTAGTACTATCCTCCGTCCAAAAAACAAGGGAAGAGAAGAGAAATCCAAAGGGGGTTGGCAAGTCACCAATGTCCTCACTTGGAAGTTGGAACAACTAATACGTGGGAAAGTGCGGGACTATTATTTCACAAAAAATTTAAAAACAATAATAATTGATTTTTTAAAACACATTCTATGCAAGTACCTGTAGTCCATCACTATCAATCTTCTATAATTAGAGAACTATCAAAAATCCTATGCTAAACTGAAGTTAAAATAATGCAACTTCGTTCCAAAGTCTACTTTTCTAATTTGACTAACTACAGTACTGTTATCACAACCATAGTAGTCGAGCTACCATGATTACAAATCAGTTTCCAGTATATTTTTGAGCCAGTCCTTTACACATTTTGATGAGATCAGCTGAGGATGAGCAACATTCTGATGTCACTCCAATACATTCAATGGATCCAGGGCTTGTACATTTACAATCTCATGCCAGGACTGAGCCTCGTGACACCAGGTTGGTGACTAAGATAGCCATTCTCTATCATCCAAAGCAGATTGATGACAGTGCCCATATTATATTCAGATGCAATGCTCCAGTGTGGTTCGGGTAGTTCAAATTAGGGACTCAGGTATATGATCCAGCAGGTATATTTTGGTACATATGGGTTGTTGATGTGCTCTTCCTCTTATCTAGATAGTTTATGACTAGGTATATTATGATGGTTGTTGGCTCTATCTTATTTGATGCTTACTTGTTGTTTAGAATAGAAGTGGTCGATTACTATTAGTAGGAGGTTCTTGTATATATTCGTTGGTCATACCCTTACTCCGGGAAGTACCGACTTGTCCATTCCCTTATTTGAGGGCCTTTGCTATCCACGGCACCATCAGTCATTTTCTCCGTCCATCCGTTATCTTCCAATTTTGGTTTTATCCCAACTTACATCTTAGCTAGTGATCTCGAGGACTTCCCCCACCTAGACCTCTGTGTTAGATAGATTCCCAGTTTGCATTGTGTCTCAGCTCTGGAGTGTGTGATTTTAGTCATAGTGGTTGTTCTCCTCTAGTCCTCGAAACCAAGTATTCCTACAAACAGTGTTGCTAAACGCTAGAGCATGAGATCTTGAATGTTATATCTAAGGGATGCTTAGTCAGCAAAAACAGTGTTGCTAAACACTACCATGCATATCTATATTATGCTAGTCAGTGGCCAAGGGACACGCACTCATCCTTTGTATGATGTAAGGTCGTTTGCCCCTACAAGGCAACAGGGTGGTCACTCCATCGCACCTATGGACGATGGCGGCAATGGAGGTCATACAGAGTCATTATCTGAGGCTCGCCAGGCTATTCAGGGCACCTGCTCTTGGAGGCTGGCTAGTGAAAATCTATAAAGTGAAATAAATGTTAAATCTTAAATGTGAAAGCTGACAAATAAATAAATTGCTAAAAGGTTGCTTGTCTAGAGTCTATTGGAAGCATTCTCATCACTCTACCCATTTGTGAGACACCGCCATTCCCCATGTTATCTTCTATCCAACATATGTCTAGGTGGTCTCCCCGGTTCCTTCATCCAAGAGATTGCAGTGTTGAGGTTGTTGAGTCTTTCCCCTAGCCTAGCCTTTGTTTTCCACCCTCACCCATGGTTAGCAAATTGTTCAAGTCAGGAAACGAGTATACACTTGAAAATCTTGTTTATAGTAGCTAGTTACTTTGATCTAGACTTGTAATATTTATTTTATTTACATGCTCACGCCAGTGAAACATCATTCTATGCTTTAGTCTAGATATTGATATAATTGAAGGAGCATATCATAACCTTTTGTACTTGCAGCAGCAGTCATTTGTGATCTGGATCATTATTTTGGTCATTCTTGACCTGGTCAACCTAGTTTGACCAAGTCAACCACAGGGTCCAGTATGAGTTTGGGCAAACAGTGATCAAGATGGTTTATTCATGGCCCATATGTGTCTATTTGATGGTTCCATGCTTCAGATAGCCTTTTCAAATGATGGTTTGGTGGATTTTTATGATTATTATTATTTACAGACCATTATTTTTATTATTCTGAGCATGGATGAGCTTACAGAGGTATCTTTTGATGGTCACCTTGTGTATGAGTACTCATCCCTAGTGGATTTGAGCATTCTGAGCTCATTAGTGCACTTAGTTATCAATTTTGGGCATATGTAGATGATGATATGGTCAGATTACCACTTTTCTCCAGTTTGCCATTTAGAAATGGCATGTCCAACACTTTCATTGAGCATGCACGTTCTCCTAGGGCGCTCCTGAGGGGATGGGGGTTCCAACAAATCGTTATTACTATGTTACCCCATCTCTAGACATTTTGGTACAGTCAGATTTGTGTACAAGACACTTGGCAGTGAGTTACATGCATTTTTGTACTTTCAGAGGTGGTTTTGCGACAATAGAATGGCTCATTGAGGAAATCGATTTACTTAGTGGGGCAAGGAAATGGCATGAGATTGGTCCAAGATATTTTGATGATGATGTCTACACCTTCTAGCACTTGTTCCGGCATTAGTGGGGTCCACACGTCCCAGTATTCATCATTTTGGGCATTTTATTGTATATTTGAGGGGCCACGATTTGATCATATGGTCACATTATGATGTTATCTTGTCATATTATTTGTTATTGTGTCATGGGGCCATGCTAGTGAAGGATATGATTACCTCCTAGCCCCACCATGTTCTTATGTCATGTGTCTTAGTCACTTATCATGTGGTGCATCCCCCTTGGGCGATTTAGTGAGTGCACCCCCTCTTATTTTGAGTTGATCCATGTATTGTATTTCCGGCTCATCTTAACCGTTGATTATTATTGTTATATCTTTTGATCTTCACCACTCATTTGAAAAGTGGTTAGGGTTTTGGTCTCTCTCATTCCTATTTAAGGAAGAGACCCCCCCCATTGTAAAGGAACTTTTGGCTCTTGGATTTCTGACATAATAAAAATATTTTTGCAAAAACTCTTGGAAGCTTTGATGAATGTTCTTGCGAGTGATTGTAAAGTCTTTTCTCTTCGACATCATTGTGGATCTATCTCTCTCCATAACTATTTTTGCAGGGGTTGTGTGGTAGTGAAGGAGGACGATTTGAAGGGGGCGCTATTGTGGGGAGACCCCATAACTCTTCCTCAAGATGTCTTGCACCTCAAGGAGTATCTTTATTGTATCATGGATCATTTTGATGCTTCTTGGTTTATCTTCGCTATCGTATAGTTTATTTATTGCTTGAATCGATTCTAACTGCAAATCGTTTTGGTAGGGAAGGGCGCATTGACCATCTTGGGAGCATAGCGATTTCACTTGGAGAGGTTGGATCTCACTTTAGATTGCTTCGGTTTGAGAAAAGATCATCAATTTGCAAGGTGACCGCAAGTATTTCCAGGTGTGTTTCAATTTATTTTTGTTGTTACGAGATCTATTCCAACTATCACCATTAAAACCCTCATTGTTAAAACCCTCGTTTTCTAGATTTGATAGATTGGGTACTTCTTTGAGTACGGCCATCAAAACCCACTTTGGAATAAATATAAAAACACTAGATCTAAAATTGCAACTCAAACCGACTCCATTTACCCCCAGATCTAGCACTAGTCATCTCTAGGTGGGATGCCCTCCTTGGGTCTTTTGTCAACTTTTCAGATCTATCATCTAGGTCTTGCTTGAAACCCCTCTAATTGACAAATCTAACCTCAAGCATCCATTCTAGTGTCATTTCATCCATTAATTCCTCCTTTGGGTCCACATATCCATATTTTGCCTAAACCCTAGGTGGGTCCCACTTGGGTATCTCTATTTGACACTAGATCTATCTAGATCTATTAGCCTAACCTCATGGTGGTACATTTCTTACATGGTTGAGAATCTCTATCTTGCCTAAGCCTCCTCAACCTACTCTTAACTCCCATACACCATTATCGTACTATGTTATCCTAGATCTAGTCTTATTCACCAAGATCTACTCTTGTGCATCATTCCTAACCTTTAGAGTACCTTGTGTTGGTTCGCTAGCCCTCATTGGCTAGTAAGGGTCTCCCCCTTTGTTGTCCAGGGCTTGGATAGCAAGAAGTGAAGAGTGCCTCGATTGGCGTGACAACCAATCCTTCTTGGGAATCGAGGCCCTCTTGGGTCACCTTTTTAGTTGCCTAGCACCTCTACCATCCTAGATAGGATCACCTTTAGTGGAAACTACAATTTGTGTGATAACAAGTACTAAATATCACCATTAAATATACTTGATCACCCTCCCTTAATGATCATACTAGAAATTACACCAATCTTATATCCAAAAGAAACAAGCTTATCTAGACTAAGAGGCTTGGTAAATACATTTGCAGTTTGCTATTGAGTTCCACAATATTTGCAGCTCTATTTCTTCATTCTCCACTAGTGGTATGTAGTGGCAATGCACTTCTACATGCTCTATTCTCTCATGAAAAACATGAGTTTTTGCCAACTTCATAAAACCCAAATTATCGTGATGAAGTGTATTAGGATCAGCTTGTATGACTTCCAAATCAACAAGCATCCTCCTCAACCAAACTCGCTCACAAGCTACAATCATTGTTGTGGTATACTCTACTTCAAAGGAAAAAGGTAACATTGCATGAAGATTCTTACTCAACCATGAAATTGCACATGTATCAAGGCCAAAAAGATATCTTGTGGATTCTATATCATCAATTGAACCTACCCAATCTAAATATGTATTAATTGTGAGTCAAAAACCTTCTCCTCTACCATGTATGATCATGTACTCCTGTGTTATTTTGATGTAATTACAACAATAGGGTCAAAGTTTGCCTATTTGGTTTGAGGGCACAACAATAGGGTTATATCAAAAGTGTTGAGTGACAACAGCCATCAAAGTTTAGACAATGTATCAAATGTAATTCTTCTTTGAAATTGAATCTTTAGAATTTGTTGCTTAGTTCCATTTTATTTTGTTAAAACCGCTATCCTTTCCAATATAATGCTTGAAGGTATCCAAAGGTTTAAGGGTAAAAACTTTAGTACTTGGAAACAAAGATATTTATCATATTTGAATATAGATGTTTAGTCAAAGTAGTGACAAGAAAATAAGTACGAAGCCCCACGGATGAGAAAGCTATGGCCAAATATGATGCAAAGAATCAAGAGGCAGTGATGCTTATGAAATTACCAAGGCCGACTTGAATAAATCTATAATCATAACATATATTTGTATCCTTGTAGTTGAATTTTCTAAGGTCGCGATTTGAAGTTATGACAGATTAGCTCAAGGTATTGTATAGGATGAATCATTGATCGTGAACTACCCTATCAAAACTGCTCTAAATATATTATGTTGAAACTGCTTGCACTAACAAGGAAACTCAAGGTGTCCAATTTTAGTGCCCTTTAAAAAATAGATCTAGAAATTATCATTTAAACAATGTCTCATCAAACAAAAGAGAGCTCTCAATTGATTGGTATGTGGGGCGATATATATTTTATTTCTGTAAGTGATGTGGCATTTAGATGGGTCATCTACGCATCCATAGTGATCTTTCCTTGGACCTTTTGGGTTGACGCTACTTCGGAAGCCTTATGAGGCAATTCATTGGAGGGTTGGCATTTTTATACTTTATGCAAGGATCAACTTCTTTCGAAAAGCATCTTGATGGAAAGTACCCATCGTAAGCTCTCTCTCTTATTATGGGAGTTTGTTAAAGTCGTCAAATTTCTTATTATTATTTGCTAAAGTGGACTTAACCACTTATGGGATGCTTATCGAATGTCTTGGTTAAAATTCTTTGGGAGGTGGAAGAATGGTTAAAATATGGACCATTTCTTTGGAGCGCATTTTTTAGAGAGAACTTTTGGTGTTGGGCCATTAACGTAGCATTACCATTGGACCATTTTCTCTTGGAACGTGGCATTTTGGAGGTTGATTGGACCTTTCCTACTTGGCAAAATTACAGCATATTTCATGGAGGTGCCCCATGTTGGGCCTTTACCTTTGTTACCTTGTTGGCCTTGTAATTGTGCCTTTGACCAACCTTTTTTTAAATTTTGTTAAGAGTTTGTTCGAGAAGTTAGGAAATAATTGATTATTTTATTGTAAGAGGTTGAGGTTCTTAAAGCTATATAACGCTTTGCTCTCTCCCTCATTTGTCATGGTTGGATTAGGAGATAGTTATCGCTTTGGAGACTAAATGTTATGTCTTATGGAGCATTTGAAGTGAAAGGATTTTCTTCTCTTTGGTTTTGTTTACTTGATGGATCCAATGTTAGGTAACATACTATATTCTACCATTGTAAAACTTATATTTCTAGTTCACTTCGAGAGACAATCATACTCAAGTAGAATTTAATATTTTGTGGTTTAGCCTTGTGACTTGTATTGTGTCCTAGCAATCTTAGGAGGGGTCATGAATCATGCTTGCATAGGCTACGGTAGATGGTAGATATAGGTTGGAGGAGTCAGTCTCAAACACCACCCTTCCTTGGTGGAAATTAGCATGAAGCTTTAATAGCTTTGGGGTGGGGATTTGTCTTGCTTTGTTGCAGATGTTCCAACCAAACACATCCACTTCAAGGCCTAAAGGGAATCATCCCGAGACTCGATATACCCTAGGTATTAGCACTAGTCTTTCATAGTCCTCCCATCACCCCTTTAAACCATACTATAGAAAGACCTCAAGTTTTGTTAGGGCTAACTCTTTGAATCACCTTGTGCCCTCATTGCCATAGACTAGCAATCCTATCTAGGGAAGCCCCCCCTCAAGTTGGAGAAGAGCCAACCAAAAGTGCAAAGAGGTTGTTATCAAGGTGACAATGGGTAACACCTCTAGGCTTCAAAGGGGATAGTTGTGTTTTGTGGGGCTTTAACTATACATGCTAGTTCATGTTATAAGATATAGTCAAGGACAACATACATAGGCTTTGAACCTCTGAATCTTTGTTCTTGACAAGATTCAATACGATTTTTTCCTTCGTACTACTTTTTCTTCTCAAAAGAAATTCAAAAGCAACCCCTACCCGATATTGTTGTAATATAATAGATCCCATAACCTATTCCAATAACCTATTTATACTTATGACCTAAATCATTTGGATCTATCTATTGACCGTAATCACTCCATTTTCATAAAAATCAATTGCTTTCACTGCTTCCACAAGCCATTTTGATGTAAAGGATAAGTGAAAAAGCAATAGGAATTGAAAGGAACATTGCAACACCAATAAATGCAAGAGTATTTACTTCATGATCAATTTTTACTTCATTCAAAAACACCTCGAGATTTGATCTCATAGAGATGAATCTTTGAAGATCCATGAAATAAATGTGATTGATAAAATCGATTCAAGTAACAAAATCTAACTAGCATATTGAATGATTCTTCAATGGAAATAGTTTAACAAAATATGAACATTTTTTATAAGACTAGTAGTAAACATGCATCAAAAAAAATTTCGATCAACAAATGTTTGTATTAGTTCGAAAGAATAGGATTCCTACAAATAATAACCTTCTACTACTCCAAAAGATGATTACCAAACATAAAACATTTTTTGCTTGGAATTCCACGATTTAGATGGAATCTTGAACCTATCCAATCCAATGATGATATAGAAGTATCCATATCAAATTTACCCAGAAGACCACCCATGACCCTAGAATGAGAAGGACTAGTCCATCCAGATCCTGACATGATCATTCTTAGAAAGACGATAGTGTCTAGAAATCGACTAGCTATAGATCATGAAAAGAAGTATTAGCATGAAATCAATATTTGTGGGGAAGAACAAAAGGAAGATCTACTTTAAATCATCGGGAATTATCTATAGGGATCGATGTGGGATTCTAGCTTAAGAGGTCTACCTCTTTGTCACAAACTAACTAATTAGTACTGCTAAATTTTTAATAAAACAAAATCTAATTGATTTATTCACTGATTGAAATCAATATTCGTGGGGAAGAACAAAAGGAAGATCTAGTTTAAATCATTGGGAATTATCTATAGGGATCTCTGTGGGATTCTAACTTAAGAGGTCTACCTCTTTGTCACAAACTAACTAATTAGTACGGCTAACTTTTAATAAAACGTATTTAATTTATACCCGATCTTAATTTAACAAATAAAATTGAATCAAAAATAGCAATACATTGATTTACTTAACAAATGATGCACAACGAAAATTCAACAGGAAATCATCAACACATTTGACACTTTGGATTTACCATGGAAACCCCAATCCCTTGGGAAAACCAGCAAACAATTTGTCTTTTATTGCAAATTTCTTACAATTTCAAGTTCCAAAATATAACACACCAAATCTGAGTCAATACAACCCCGAACAACCTCAAACCACCTCCCGTAGCTTCCTATGGCTAAGGTCTCCCTGAATCCACCCTACGCTTGGACTCTTGACTCACTCACTGTAAATTGTGCCCAAACCCTCAACAGTAAAGACAAACCTAGCTTGAAAGAATCACTCTCTCCAAAACCTCTAAGAGAATCCCTCTCTTAGATCTGATCACTCACTCAAACAATCTCAACTTGAGAGAATCCCTCTCTCCTAAGCCTCTAAGAGAATCCCTCTCTTAGATTTGATCACTCACTATCAATGATCTCACACACACTAACAATGACTTCATGTCTACAACTCTCCATCGGCTCTTTTATAACATTCACTTTATGCAAATACCATGGGCTCAATGCCATGGACCCTCAAATACCATGGGCCCTTCAATAACATGGGCCCTCCAATACCATTGACCATAAAGTATTACAAAAGACACTTTTACAAAGTCTGTCTAGAGAGTTTCTTGTCTCGGACACTTCTACATGTTAGACACCAAGCCAATGTAGAAGTACTTATCCGAGCTACAAACTCTAACACTTCCTCTTAGCGATAAAGGTACTTCTGGAAGAACCTCCTCTAGGATCAATCATTAATCCCACACATCATCCGTTGTTGTAGCTACTCCCTCTAAGCCAAAAAGCTTCCTTGTCACCTGCACTGGAACCTATGAACAAGACATGTTCCTCCAAAACATGCCCCTAAGAATCTCCTCACACTTGTCAGCATCCAACTGTGTCTTCTCATACTAGCTAAGTCTCCTAACTGTACTGGAAGAAGCCTCACAACCAACTACCACTAATATTGACACTGACCCTGAATCCAAGATCCCCTTGGATCCAATCACAAGTTGTCCCAATAACCTATATAATCTACCCTGTCTAACACCAAGCATTGTTGTTGCGTTCAGGGTAGCTCCCTCTAGATATATGAGCACTTGTCCACGCTGGAACACAACTCCATATCCCCCGTCTTCCAAAGCTAATACTAAGAGCAAGTTTACCTTCAACTTCGAAACAAACAACATCTCTACTACCTCCAAAGACCCTCCTGACTATTGCCTACTAAGTCATACTTAGTTGGATTTCAAGTGGGCCGACAAAGAATGATCAAGTGTACTTGGTCATATCAGAGTTCAAAAGTCCATCAAGCCTTCTAGGCCCTTTTATTTTGTGTACCACATGTTCATACCCCTTTGGGGAATTGTGATAAAATGTGCTAGCATGGAGCCTGTATGTAAATGAATCGGCTTCCTAGGACTTAGACATCAATCCAACTAGCCTAGAGTGTTTTTTCCCTTGATAATTATTTGTTGTTGAACAAACGACTAATAATTTTTGAGTTTTTCACTCATACCTCCAAAGTTGGGGTGGTCGTCTTAGTGTCTCGGCCTTAGGAGGTTATTAGAGCCTAAGTGTCAATGTATTAGACCATGCTAGGCATTAAAATTGAGTCATATGGACATGTGTTAGGTCCCCCCAAGTTTTTTTTAAATTCTGAGGAAAATAATTTTTCCCGTAAAATTAGACTATTTTTTAATAGTTTAATTGGAAAAATTAAAAATGTAATAAAAGTGTGGTTTATGGGCATAATTTGTCAAGTGGATGCTCATTTTCTAAGCCAAAGCATCTACTAAACCCACTTATCCTAAGTTTTGAGTAAATATTTATCTCAAAAAATAATATTTACTCAAAAATCCCAAAAAGACCAATTTAATTGGCAAAAAGGACATAATAAAGGCAAAATCTCAATCCCATAAATCAAGGAAAGTGATTGAGACACAAATCTCAGTTAACTGGAGGTGTCAAGGATGTGATTGATTGTCAAGTCGTGGAGGATTGGAGGTCTATCTTAGGAGGGGGAGTTAGCTCCTATTTAGGAGGGGCGCATATCTCATATGTTGGGCGAATTTAGAGAGGTGGCAGCCATCTCTTGAGTGGTGAATATCCCAAGGAAGGCATGCGCCTACCTCTTGAGAGGTGGTGCATCCTTCTTGGATGCCAATCCAAATCATCCTAATCAAATGGATCTACTAAATATTCCATCCCTTGTTCAAAGGAAGTTGCCCCCTCTTGGTAGTTGCGCCCCTCCCTCTTCATTTCGGCTATAAATAAGAGCACTTGCCTCTCTTCCAAGCTAGTTCGAGTTGGAGTAGAGAGTGATTTCTATTTTAATTTGCTTATGCTATTGGCATTTTTTGCTTGATAATAAAGAAGTTTTGGAGGCTAGTGGTGTTGTGCTATGGTGTGTGGGCCAAAATTGTCATGATCTCATGAGGTAATATGTTCCTCATTTCAATTTCTTGTTTTTTCTCTGTGTATCTAGCTTAAAGGATTGCTCCCAATCTTTAGAATTAGAATAATGTAAGTAAGTTTACTTGCTTCTTCTATTTTGAATACATATCTTTAGAGATCTAGATCTAACATGTTTTATAAGATTATATGCATGTTGTTTTAATCTCAACTTATATGCCATCACTAGATCTCACGGATTTTGCAAGTTTCTTGAGTAGTTTTCAGGATATCTAGCATGGAGGTGTGGATCTAGTTTGACTCCATTCCACGTCGTGGCAAGTGAGACTCAGAGGCAAGAACAACTCCAGGTGAATCAAACCCCGTCTGACAGGCTCCTCCAAGTCGAAACCCAGTTGGGCATCATGGCCTTTGAAGCCCACGCCCGTCAAGATTTTGAAGCCTACTCAAAGCATGCTGATTGGAATACCCCAAGGGCTCCCCTGGGCATCTCGGCTTTAAATCCTGAACAGCACCAGGCCCACATCGCAGCAATGGAAACCAGAATTGCGGACTTGGAAGCGCCAGTGAAGCAATTGCAACTGAAGCTGCAGGACAAAGAGATGGGGGATGTTTCCACTGTTAGTTTTTCTACTTTTAATCAATATTATCTAGGATCTTAACTGAAAGAATAACATGCACAGCATAACACAAGAGACACAAAGATTTTCCTCGGGGAAACCATAAAGGAGAAAACCCCGCATTCCTCGAGGAAACCATAAAGAAGAAAACCCCGCAACTTCCTCAGAGATAGAATCATCACCAATACAATATCACAAAATGGAAAACCCCAAAACAGGATAGTCTTCTGCAGCTCCTCTCTCTTTCTCCTATGCGAACTTGTCTTCTCTCTCTCTCACTTATGCAAACTTGAGTGAGTGAGTGTGTGTTCAAATGAGAGAGCCTTGCTCTCTATTTATACTTTACTTTCACTTGACCTTTTCACTAGCTAGGTCGGCCCCAGCTAAACCAAACTGGGCCGACTTCTCTAGGGGACTCAATAACCCTAATACAACTGACTCTAGGGGGATCTATTGCCCCGACTTACAATGGAGGATTTACCTCAATGAATTTACATGACCAAATGTAATAAAGACATCTCCGACTGGAGGAATAAGCATCTCCATTGGAGATACAAATAAAATACAAGTGAATATCTTCCGAAGTTACAAATACATCAACATCCACATCCAACCAACATAGAGGAACGCTGGAAGACTAGGTCCCCTGGCAATTTTGATTTTTCTTTCAATGTTTTAAAAGTGTAGTCTGCTTTTAGAACAGTTTATCAAGCTTTATAGTTACCATTTTGAATGCAATAGGAGTAGAATTAGTCAAGTCTATTTTGAGGCACATCATTGTATGAACATCTCTGGTTTAAACTCTCAAGACAGCCATGAACTCCTTTGAAGGCTGATTTTCTGTAATATTGAGGGTTGTCCCTTCTTTTTTTCATATAAAATCCTACTCGTTTCTGTTAAAAAAAAACAATCTATGGAGGTTTATCTCAAGGTATAGTTTACGACATAAAATATTGATATAGAAATATATTGCCCTGAGCAGTCCATAGAACTGGATCAGAAGCCCAAGTAAACCCAATAAAAATGTACCCATTATCTAGAATACAAGTGAATATCTTCCGAAGTTACAAATACATCAACATCCACATCCAACCAACATAGAGGAAAGCTGGAAGACCAGGTCCCCTGGCAATTCTGATTTTTCTTTGAATATTTTACAAGTGTAGTCTGCTTTTAGAACAGTTTATCAGGCTTTATAGTTACCATTTTGAATGCAATAGGAGTAGAATCAGTCAAGTCTATTTTGAGACACATCACTGTATGAACATCTCTGGTTTAAACTCTCAAGACAGCCATGAACTCCTTTGAAGGCTGATTTTCTGTAATATTGAGGGTTGTCCCTTCTTTTTTTAATATAAAATCCTACTCGTTTCTGTTAAAAAAAAACAATCTATGGAGGTTTATCTCAAGGTATAGTTTACGACATAAAATATTGATATAGAAATATATTGCCCTGAGCAGTCCATAGAACTGGATCAGAAGCCCAAGTAAACCCAATAAAAATGTACCCATTATCTAGAAAGCAATGGTTCAAGCCTTCCACCTGGTGCAAAACTGGCTTTCTTGGAAAGCAGGGAAAGGTGATAAAGTGAAAACTGGTATTAATACCTAGGTGGGCAAGTGACTGGTTATATCACAATGATTTTCAGGTCAGATTCTATCCTATATTATAAGTTTTACATCAGACTCCTTTCACAATGATTTTCACGTCAGATTGTATCCTACTTAACTGAGCATCACAGTCGTTATTGAACAGTGAGTGTTTCCCTTGTAACATTACAATCTTTAGCAGAAACAACATTTTTCATGTTTTAGGGAGGACCAAACGCTCCCTCCATTGAAGCCCCGGAGTTTTCTAGAACTTCAGCATCCCCCTACCTAGCTTCAGTCACTTCAGCTGTGGAGGAGATCTGGAGACATATTGGGAACTCTGCACTTCACCAATTCTAATCCACAATAATCCAGTACTAAAAGAAAACCTTGCTATAAAGCCAATGTATCATGTAAGTACTGACAAGGAAAATCCTTGTCAAGCAGGTTGTGATCAAGTGATTAAATCAAAAGCACTGGTTGTGATCAAGTGGTTTAATGAAGAGCACTGGGAAAGACATGCTGTCTAGTGATGCAATTAATAGAGTGAACTACAGTATCCAATACCAGGTAGAACTCCCAGCGACCTTGACCACCCACAAGACCAGGTCAACGTCCCGCCGACCTTGACCACCCAGAAGACATGGTCAACGTCCCGGCGACCTTGAGGACCCACACTTGTGGCATATCTCAACAAATAATGGCCAGATGCAGCTCCTGGGTTAATTTAACAGAATGGATACACAGCATCAGAGCCGGTGCCCATTTTGTTCACATAGGGCCATTTACCAACCCCTCGCCGAGAAAGAACACTTTGAAGGAAACCCACGACAGGGCTTGTTAGGTTTTAGCCCAGAAATAACATTGGCATGACCCCTGCTATAAGTCCATCTAGGTATATGGCTAGTGCCACTTCTAGTAAATGCTGCACTATGTCTGATTAGGACTTAGGTTAACAACTCATCAATAGTAACTCGGATTGGGCAAAAGCAGCAAATATTAGCATTAACACCGTGACTGATTATGGAAAAACGCTGGCCATAGCTGATTTTCAGATGGGTATTGCATTACTGCTTCGGCATTCTGAGGTCTCAACCCGGGATCAGAATACATCACCATTAATGCATTTTGTTCAGTGGATATAGGACAATCCCTCGCTCTCCCGCTATATATACGAATGTGAAAACAAAACAAAAAACGGGGGTACCTACCTCCGTATAAGCATCAATTGCTGCTGTAAAACGTTTTTTTCTGAAGCAGGCATTGCCAAGTTCCTTCAACTGTTCGGCTTGCTTCGTCATTATTCACTGAATAATAATAAGAAATGATGATAAATTCCTGAATAGATAGGAAGAATCCCTTGGCTATTATGGGAAGCACAGAGGCCACTTCGATAGCTTGAGAGATTAAGAATGAATAAATAGCTTCAATGACTCGGATCGCTTTGGTACCTCTTATAAAGTAGATAGATATGGTAGTATTTGAATAGAATATGTTCAGTTGAGATTGACGGAAGTCAATGTATGAATTACGATTTTTTTTTGCCGGGAAATTTAAACGTTTATATTCGCGCCTACGACTCTCGATTGGGATCATTTTTCATGTGACCACTGGCCAATCGTCCTTTTCGAGCTAAGCTCTTTGGTGCTTTCATGTGGTTTTTAGTGGGGGTGAACAAGCCCTCGTGTTGTGCATCCGCCATGCTTTTATTGTGGTGGGAGGCGCTCTAAAGATCAATATGGGGATATGTTGAGATGTTGTCATTTCATAACATAGTATTATGTACATTAATATAAAAAATTAAATAAATATTTATGTTAGTTTAATTTTTTTTTAAATCAAAATTCCAATATGGAGTGGATGTTTTCAGGTATAGCATTATGCACATCAATAAAAAAAATTAAATTAAATTTAAAAAAAAAAAACAAATATATTAGCATAAATAAATAAATAAACAAAAACAATACTTTAAAATAAAATTTAAAAAGCAATTAAATTGATGTCGGCTTAAATTTATGAATATATACAAAACTTTTACATCAATTCTCATTTATTACTATCGTAAATAAAGAAATATCATAATGTTTTACAAATATATGAGTGTAAATGAGAATGACTAGTGTGCATTGAACAATTAAACTTTTCTTTAATAAATCAAATTAAATAATTAAAACCCGGATACAGGTCTCTTGGAGCCAAGGGCGCGTGGCGAGCTCACTACCTGCCAGCCCATTAGACCGACCTGTGGCGGAGGAAGTGACGGTAGTTTAATGTGTCGTGGGGATTACACCTCGGCACATTCAATTCAGTAGGTCCTTGTCGCATCGACCAGCTTGGTTCAGGCCTCCTGGTACCAGCACCATGAAGCTTAAGCGTGCGGCTCTAATGGCCTCTTGTGGGCATAGTTTAAAGCAGAATGTTGAGGATTTTCTTAGTATCCTCCATCCGTTCGGGCGGGCGACTCCTGCCAGAATTGCTGCAGTCCTCGACGATTTGCCTCCAGCAACACTCTCTACTCTTGGTAGAGGCCCCCGGCTCCCGGATACCATGTCAAGACAGAGAGGAAGGTCACACAGAGGGAGAATGGTCGCACTGGTAATCACCAGGACTTGGTTGCTACGGATGGCTATGGGGAAGGCGTCTCCATCCCGGTTCAGCTGCTTATTGATAATTGGGAAGCCCGTCTGCTGGTCGACCACCTTTCTTCTGGGAAGAACGATGGATGCATCAACCATTACTGGCTTGTCAAAAACACGCTAGGAGCCCTCATGGAGGATACGGAGGCCAACTGGGATTAAGCTAGGAACACCACCCAGACTATGAAAGCTCACATGGCTAATTTGGAAGGTCTAATAAGTAATCTGGAAACCACCTTTGGAGGCCAAAATTATGTTGTAGGGAGCCATGTCGGCGGGAGTCATGTCGGCGGCAGCAGCATGGGTGTTGTGGAAGGTATGGGGGAGAATTCGGTGGTTGTCAGGGGAGAGGACAAGGCTCCTGCGCTCTCAGGGCCGCGTGGCAAGGGGATTGCCACTAATACTTTCCCCATCTCTTCCACCATTAGACAGTTGGCAGTTAAGAGAGTGCGTGGAGAAACTGTTGACGCAGAGTCTATCGACAAGGGTTCACTCCACACTGTCGCCAACAAACTATCAACCCAAACTCTCTTATACACCGGCCCGGAAAGGTGTAACCCTTCCCAACAACACTTGCGAAACAAGTGTAGTCTCACCCGAGGTGAATAAGAGGGCTGCTGGAACCAAGTTTCCGCAGTTGTATAGAGGATATGCGCACATTACCTTCCCACTAACTAGAGAGTATAAAATTCATAACATACCATTAACTAGTCATTTGCATCATTCATCATACATTTAGAACATATTCAACAACATATTCGCATTAATCACCAGAAAGCATTTACATAACCCATTATTCATCATCGCATCATTGTACCATGACAGAATTCATATCATAACCTAACATCTTCATTCATTCATCAAAACCTGCGGAATAAACCTCGCAGAAACAATCAAGTCATCATATCGCGAATACAAAACGAAACCAAAAGACAGGATCGATCTCCCAAAACTCTGATGCCCTTAGGCTTACAATCCTACTCTATTTATATGCTTTCATCTAATTACAAAATGGTCCACATGACCGACTCAACTAATCTAACAAATCTTATTATTCCGCAAAAGCTGCGAAAGGCTCTTTTCCCGCGGAATGACCCTTTCGCACTTGTCGGCTTCAGCACTTCCTGCGGATCTATCCCGTGCCAACAGAAACGGAGAAGGTTGTTCTTCTTTGGCGTAAATTTGATCCCCAACCTGTCAAGCGGTCGGACCAGGAGGTCACGGAGGAGGACAACTTCAGTTGTCCAATTCTGGAGGAGATCCCCCCCAATGAAACAACAACAAGCAAATAAGGTTCCGGAGGAATTTTGCGACTTTCAGTTTTCTTGTCTTAGTCTGCTTACTCTTCTTGTTTATTTTAGTTGTTTCTATATGAGTCCTTATAGACTCTGTTTCTTCCATGAACACTATGACTCTCCATGCACTAAGCAGAAGACTGGTAACTATAGTTCCAACCATTTTGATCCTTTTTATTTTTTGGGTTGGTGGTTCGGTATTCTTAGACTACCATTATCAACTCTTTTTTCTGTATTTCCGATTTCCACTATCTAATAGAACTTTGCAGCTTACAAAAAAAAAATTAAATAATTAGAAATTAATAATTTGTTAACTTAATTTTAGTCATTTAAAAAAAAATGTATATACTCTTAACTTTAAGTTGCTAAATTAAGATTTATGGCAAGTGTTTCTTATGTGTATTGGGTAACTATTTAGTAGTAGGTGTGTCCCGTGTAGATTGGGTAATTGTTTAGTAGTAGGTGTGTCCCATGTAGATTGTAGTAGGTGTGTCTCGTGTAGATTGGGTAATTGTTTAGTAGTAGGTTTGCCCCATGTAGATTGGGTAATTGTTTCTTTAAAGGTACGTTCTCACTAAAATGATTTCTATAACGTGATATTAACCTTTGTAAAAATTATTTATTTTTATTTTACCTTTGTATATTATTTTTTACTCAATTTAAATTGCAATTACAAAAATATATAAAAAGATAAATAAAATATAAAAAATAAATTAAATTGATTTAGTTTAAATTTAAGAATATATATACCACTTTTACACCATTTCAAATGTGAAGCACTTTAATAGTTTGAACACAAATATACAAATAAAAGTTTAATTGTTCAAAGCGCAATAATAATTTTCATTTATTTCTTAAGTTATTTTTAGTCATCTAGAAAAAAAACTTTGTATATACTCTTAAGTTGTTAACTTAAGATTTATAGCAAGTGCTTAACCATTTCAGTTTTAAAAAAAAGATTTATAGCAAGTGCCTCTCATACATATGGCTCTTCGATTCGATTCAATTGATTATGGCTCTTGATTGAATTTAGTGCAATGGTTTTAGTTTTATCCGATTCAATTCAATTGACTATGGCCCTTGATTGAGTATAGTGCATTGATTTGAGTGTTATCCAATTCAATTCAATTTATTATGGCTCTTGATTGCGTACAGTGCATTGATTTCAGTGTTATTCGATTCAATTCAATTGATTATGACTCTTGATTGAGTATAGTGCATTTATTTAAGTGTTATCCAATTCAATTCAATTGACTATGGCTTTTGATTGAGTACAGTGCATTGATTTCAGTGTTATCTTATTCAATTCAATTGGCTATGGCTCTTGATTGAATACAATGCATTGATTTCAATGTTATCCAATTCAATTCAATTGACTATGGCTCTTGATTGAGTATAGTGCATTGATTTTAATGTTATTCGATTCAATTTAATTGGTTATGGATCTTGATTGAGTACAATGCATCGATTTAAGTGTTGTCCGATTCAATTCAATAGACTATGGCTCTTGATTAAATACAGTGCATTGATTTCAATGTTATCAAATTCAAATCAATTGACCATGGTTCTTGATTGAGTACAATGCATTTATTTTAGTTTTATCTTATTCAATAAAATTAACTATGGTGCGTGATTGTGGTACAGTAATTCATGTTATCATGGCTTCTCATAGTGGAGATATGGATGATTTGCATCTCGAGGAAGTAAGAAGATAGACATGAGAACATGTTAGGAGACATAGAAACAAGTTAGCAGATATCACTAATGAAGAAGAGGAAGAGTGAAGAAGGAAAAAATGAACAACAAAGAGCACAACGACAAAATTAAATCACAACAAATGACACCTGACCAAAAGCAGGAAGAGAGAAAAAGAAATTATGAGAAACATAGAGCATTTTTCAAAAAATTATCACAATGAATGGAAGTTGACCAACAACAAGAACAAAGAATGATAGATTATGATATATATGCCAGAGCTAAACATGTAATTGTTATACTGGGTAATGATGCAAGAAACGTTGAGATAGCCCCAACAAAGTAAATTCGAAATAAGGGTAATTTATTGATAGCATTTGTAGATAATCTATTTCTCATTGATTATACATATACTCTTACTTTCTTACTATTCACATGTTTCATCATTCAACAATGCCATTCACCTTATTTCTCATTTAACTATTGAAGTTACCTTTTACATACTTCATATGATGCAAGAAATGTTGAAATAGCCCCAACAGAGTAAATTCAAAATGAGGATAATATATCAATAGCATTTGCAGATATGTTATCGGTAGCATTTGCAGATAATCTATTTCTCATTGATTATAAACATCATCTTGCTTTCTCACTTTTCATGTCATCATTTAACATTGTTAGTCACCTATTTCTCATTAAACTACTGAAGTTACATTTTACGTACTTCATATACATAATCATGATCATCTACAAATTTAATGTGACCACCCCGGACTGCGGCCAACCTAGATCCATCTAAACTCCGGATCTACCATGCATCGAGAGGGATCAAATCCCTTGAGGTGCAAACCTATCCAACAAGAAATTGACAATAAAAAAAGTTTGCACCTCAAGGGATTTGTGTTGCATGACAACTACAAGGACCTTGCTATATTTATTTGTACTTTAGAAGCAATATAAAACACTTTGATGCATAAATCTAGCTTCAAATGAGTTTTGAGACTTACATATAGTCACCTACATATCACTTACATATGATATGTGGGTATGACAAAGGAATGTTTTCTACACCCTTTACATAGAGTCGATGTTTAGTAGGGATAATAGTTATATTTTCAATCATTTATTCTCGATGGCATGATACCTATTATTTAAGAAAAATGATTTGGCTTATGAATTTGAGAGTTAGGTTTTCATGAGCTTATGTATGGGATACTTTTCACCACTATTGTTCATCCTACCAATATTATCGGAATGTGTTAGCCTTCACAGGCCTCAAAGTGATAACAGTTTAATAAATATTATCCCTTAGGAAGGCAAGAATGACCTATTAAACCACATCAAGTATCTCATGGGAGTACCCCATCAAATTTAATTAGTGAAGAGATATAAACCTCTTTGGTTGATAGTTGTGTTAGTTCATTTATAAAAGAGACAAGACTATGGAGGCATGACATGATAAAATATAAAGATCAAGAGTGTTAGACTAAGTCCCAAGAAGTGGGAGTGGAAGAAGTACAGGAGAGTGATCAAGGGAAAAGTAGGCATGAACCTCTAGTTGATAATCAAAAGTATTTAAATCCTATATTATATTTGACACCACCATTTGTAAGCAAGCATGACACTCCTTAATAATGGGATACTCACCAATACAAGGGAGGTGAAGATCCATGAAGATAATGGTTTATTTACGAAAAGATATGGAATGCAATAGATACCACTAACAAGGTCTAGAACTTTACATGGAATAACAATAATGGTTTATTTACGAAAAGATATGGAATGCAATAGATACCACTAACAAGGTCTAGAACTTTACATGGAATAACAATAACATGGTTCATGAATTTTATAGAAATCCATATTAGATTAAAGAAATTTATATGGTGTATTCATGTCATTGTTTAGAAACCAAGATGTTAACCATCTTACAACACAAAATCTCAAAGAGATAAAATAAATGACAAATGAGTATGTAAGAGATGATGATAAGATATTTAAGGATATGCTCAGCTAGATCTATTGTGCTATAGATAAAGATATTTGTGTACATGGTTCATGGTTGGATATTGTAGAATATAGGATATCCCTTAAGAATGCATGAAATAAAAACCCACAAATAAAAGGTAGGGAAAGACCAATAATATGAAATTAGTGAGGACTAGGTAGTCTTGTCCATTGATAAAAATATTAAAGGAAAAAACTTGAAAGAATGCAAAAATCCATACAAGACCTAGCACTATAGTTGAGGAGGATAAACCTAACTACACATATGAGTCGGATACACACAAAAGATGAATGTTAGTTCAAGGAATATACTATAATTCCTTGGGATGTTAGAAAGATTGGAGTCCATTGCTACTATGAAAATTATAAGTTCGTGACTAATTGCAATTCAAGAGACTATCCCCATGGTTTAAATAACAATCATAGAAGGTGGTGTGATATCTATGAATTCAATATCCACACGATAAAAAAATGCCAACACAATGAAAAGAGCAAACCTAACTATTAAACAATCTACTATACATAAACAAGAAACCAAAACTAGGGGCACAAAACAAGAAAGGAGAGTGATTTTGAAAGAAGAGGAGAATGTGGTGGAATACAAGGAGGAAGAGGTGGTCAAAAAGGAGGATCAACTAGATTATATAGAATATACTGCTTATTAATCTCAAATAGGATCATAGTAGTCCTCACTGCCCTTTGGAGGACGAGAGTGAGTTAAAATTCCACAACCATTTTGGAGTGGACGAGTACTCCTTGGAGTATTGCTCAATTATGCTGGAGAAAATAAGAATAGGAAGAAATGTAAATATTCTACAAAATGCACCAAAACATGAAGCATTGAAATTAAAAAATGTGAGTGTGGTCACAGTCTTAGGATAAAAAATAGGGGAAGATGTTATTTTACAAATAACCCATACAATAGAACATAGAAAAAAAGAGAAAGAAGTGTATCCAAAGCTTGCGAAACAAAAAGAATACATCAAGGAAGTTATGAGTATGTTTAGGAACATGGTCAAGGAATTAGAAAACAATGAATCAAATTAGGTCAAAAAAACGAAACACAAGAATGTTCTTCCTAAATAGTTTTTGTAGACATTAAGTAAAGAAGAATTTGTAACAAGGTTGATAGAATTATTGAACATATTGAACAACTACAACTAGAAAGATGCAAGTAAAATAATCAAGAATCTTTATTAGTGGAAACAAGGAGTTAAATATACATCATATGATTATGATCCTCAAATTGACTTTGAGATAAAGGGTTTTATGTTCGTGAAGTTGTAGTCAAATTTGGGTAGCAAGTGAATATCTCACCCAAGGAAACTTGGATCAATATGAGAAGACCTCTCTCAACTAAATCTATAATTTTTTTGAAGTTAGATGACCAAATATTTGTAGAACATTCTAGGTTGTCGAAAGGAGCAAAACCAGGCATCATAGGAATATCAACCATGGTCAATTTTGAGATCATCAACCTAGTCGAAGGAATCATAACTTATGTCTATCTAGTGGTAAGACCTTAGAAAAGAAAAATACAAGCAATGATCTCTATAAAGAAGGGTATGATAAAGATCAAAGGTAGTGGAAAAAAATTAGCATCCCTCTAGACCCCATGGAATGCAAGTTTTAGTTGGAACCATGGGAAGACCAATTTGACATTACAAAGTTGTACTAGGTCCTACAAAGAGATGCATAATATATTGAACATATTGTCATTGAAGAATTGAATTTAATATCTCCCTTTCTCATGGGTCAAAATTCAGACACTAATCTCTATGAATGGAAGATTAAAAACTATGACCCTTGAGCAAGGATGTCGCCAATGACAATATAAAAACTTGCTTCTCAATAAGGGAGATACCACTTTTCTTTGATAGGAAGATTGGACAATACCATAGTCTCATACCCTCAATGTTGAAACTAAGTAGTTTCCCACTGGTGAGATTCAAGGAGAGAGAATCACCTACAATACATGTTAAGGAAGTATCAATAAATGTAGGAGACAAAGGTTGACTATAGAGCTTAGTATAATCCTTCATAGGCTAGTCTTCTGATTGGTGGAGAACCCATGCTCATTAACTATATACTTGGACCATAGCTTCAACCTACTTTGTAGAAAGATTTGGAAGAAAAAATTTGATAGTAGCATCCCAAACATAAAAGTTAAAACTTGGATTTCAACACAAAGACATGTTATTGATTGTAAAAAAAAAGTGGAAAAGAATTGAATACCATGATGGGAGACTATGATCACACATGTTCCCAAACACATTGGAAGACATACCATACAAATGGTAGAAGGTAGAGGAGGCAAAAGGACACGCATGGAGTTGGCACACATCGAAAGAAAACTTTATCAAATATTCCTTTCCCTACAAAGGACATGTTAGCATCAATAGTGTCGGAGACAGGGAATTTGACTGAAAATCCCAATAGTAAGATCAAAAAAGACAAAAGCAAGTAGAAAGTGGATACTGGATTAATTTCAATTTGCAACATAATTGCACTTGGAAATCAAGATGAAGGAAACCTTACATCAAGGAGAATTAAAATAGAGAATGAAAATTGTCTTACTAAGAGTTTTAGGTCATAAAATACCATCTAGAGCTCAACAAACTACTAAGATTTGTGTTTAAAGTGAACAAGTAAAAAGTCCCTTCAAAAGAAGAAGATGAGAATATCAAGTTTATAGTATGATGAATAAAGTATACGAGGGAGGAAGAAAAAATGATGAATCAAAAGCACCCAGGTGGATGTCTGGAAAGCTTAAGCTAGTGGAAGTTGATATATGAAAGAATGCAATGCCAAACAAGGAAAAGAATATTGATTATTGATTGGAAAAGCAAACAAAATAGTTGGTTAACCTATTGAAGGGGTGACAATATGTACATGCGAGATACTATAAATACATGAAAGGATTGGTTTAGGAGATGGGAAAGTGTTAATATTTGGTGAGATGAGAGTATGGTTGATAGGGCACAAGCCTTTATTGGTATATTCATTCAAATAATGAAAATATATTGTACATGGATGTAACCATATCTTGAGATAGGTTTTGTCTCACATCAATACCTCGTCAATTTATACGGATAACACCCCATTAAGAGATAAGGGAAATGCCCCATCAAGAGATAAGGACAACAACTCATCAAAATGTGATATAGGACTTTGTGATCGTATATGAACTCATAGGATAATAAAATCCCCTTGATCATAAATCCAAACAATTATACCAACAAGGCAACATGGACCAGTTTATAAACATGTATCATATCCAAGTCTTCAATCTCAAACTTCTTAGTCGAGCTTCAATGGACAACTTCCCAAAAAATCACCAAATTTGGATGTTGAGAACTCATTTAATATGGAAAATCACACTCTTTAGACATGTGAACCAACATACTTGTAATTGTTCACTGATGTGAACTCAAATATGTGATGAGAGCGAATCACGAGACATGAATCAAATGCAATTCTAACATATCACTGGAAATGCCTAACAACCCAGTCAAATTCTAAGTGGTAGTGCAGGAAGATCTAGATGTCCTATGTTATCCAAGCGAACAAAATGTCCACACAAACACTCTCATAAAATGGCACTCAAATAGTGTCAATCAACATCTTGATATTAGATCCTATGTATGATTCAAATTTAAGATATTTGAATCAAAATTATGCCAAATAACCAGTGATTAGTAAATGAGATGTCTCACTGGAACTACTCAAATATGAAATCAATCATGATGTTGATATAAACTTCAAACAAACAATGTATGTCACATAAAAATATGACAAGTGACATAAAACTTAAAGTGCCTAAACCATAATTTATCACAAGTGATAAAATGTTTGCAACGTTGCTATTGTTGTACCCAAAAGTTAAGTCTTGTAATCAACATCGATATCCCCCCTTATCGGTTGCAAGGTGAGACATCACAGGTTTTCCTCTAGGTTACCCTAAACCAAGTCATCATTATATATGTTGGTTTTGGTTGATCACTAACCATTTTCACTTCATCAATGTGTGTGGTGATTTTGGATGGCCACTAACCATTTCCAATTCATCATTGTAACCCCACCCCCACCCTCTTGAGGTGCGAGGTAGTTCCATTTCCTCTTCATCAATGTACTCCTCTAGTTAAGGTGTAAGAGAGCTCCCTTTTATTTTCATCAATGTATTTCTCCCCTTGAGGTACAAGATAATATCATTTTCACTTCATCAGTGTACACCACCCCCTCAAGGTGCAAGAAAGTACCATTTTGGAGTCTTAGACTCAATTTTAACTCAATAAATGTTAATAATTGGACCCAAGTCATGCCCAAAATCATCATATGTAATAATTGAATGAAGGCAATGAAATCCATATGCATTTGCAACTTCACCATTCAAATATATCTTTACTTGTGCCTAAACTCGATGGTAAAACTTGTGCAAAATCTTGGCTTCTAAATTCCATTGCTAAGACCTCGTCCAACCATATGAAATGTTTGCTTTTTGACCTTCTTCTTCTTTCAATTTTTTTTGAAGGATTATTTCTCTTCCCACAATTGGACAAGCATGGAGATCAAATCATTTTGTCTCCATATTTCCAACTCAATGACAATGTTGCCAGTTATCAAGAATTTCATCAATTTTATTTTCATAGACTTTGTCGAAACAATATCAATTTATTAAACATTTGAATCTTTCCCCTTCAAATCTTCAACAAGAAATTTGGTATTAACAAACTGAACTAGTTTGGAGTAGTATGGAATACGAAAGTTGAGATATTTTTAATATCCTAAACCTTTTATGTTCGTGTTGAATTTAACTCTTCCAAAGGTATGATACACGTTTTTAATTGCTTGTAAATTGTTGTATTTTCTTCCATATCATGAACTCCATATCGAGGAATATAAAATTCAAATAAAGTATTATTCTAAACGAGGACCAATTCATAATTATTAACTTCTTTATGATGTTCTAGTGTCTTCAACTCATTATTCAAGAGTTGAGATTGATTGTGTAGCATGTCCAATTTTGTCTACTTGACTCATAAATAGCTAAGAACATTTTCCAAATTTCCTTCGTGCATTTTGAATGAAGTACCTTCAATTGCATCAATTAATGTTTCTAACAAGGAAAATATTTTTGTGAATCTAGCCATCAATTGTGTCACACTCACTTGTACTTTTATTCTATCATGTCACGCTTGTTTACCCTTGTTTCTTCTATGTCATGCTCGCTTGCACTTCTTTCCAACCTTGGGGTGTCGGCTGCTACCAATCATTCAGTCCAAAATTTTATTCCTTTTGAATGTGAATATAATGAGTTGACATTTTTCAATACAAGGCGTACCTTTAATTTGAGAAAACAACTACTTCCCAATGACTTGACACTTTCAATGTAAGGTCTCCTTATTCAATTTTGGGTAGGCCCTTCTTTTACAATAAGTTGCTAAATGAATTACAATTTTAAAGACTTCTTATTTGATTTTAAAAGCCATGCAGTCTTATAAATTGTGATTCAATTACTTCTTATTTGATTTTAAAAGCCACACAGTCTTATAAATTGTGATTCAATGACTCAAACAATTGTTGATTCAAAGAGACATTTGATGGATTTTCAATCAAAATTTTCACTCAATGCCATTGTGATATGTAATTGTTTTCCAATTTACAAAGATGGTAAGTTTGAGAGGACAATTGTTACAATCACTAATGTAGTTTATGCACTTTATGAGTGAATGATCATTTGAATTTGGTTGCTTGTTTTGTTTTCCAAATTAAATAAGAGTGTCAAGTATTAGACAAAAAACACATCAAACACCTAAGGGAAAATCATATGTTTGACTAAAACATGGTATTTATGCACAGGTCTAACACCTTAAGCAATTGCTTACAAAAATTGACACACCATGTATTATGTGGTTAAAACCCTTATAGAGGGATACAATAGGAGACCCTAGACAAAAAAATACTCAAGGCAATATATTAATGCAAAGGAAAAAGATCTACATATGTGTTTCTCACAATATATCATTTAGCAAATGAACCTCCATGTACTTTAAATAGAGATTATATACCAATCGGGTGTCAAGCCATAGATCAATATAGATATTCAGATAGAGGAGAAGATGAATCATCGTATCACCTTATGTCTGGAAGATATCGCAATCATCTATGTACAAAAGTACAGATGCATACTAACACATACCAAAGAAACACACTTTACCCAAAGACATGTTAGACCAAGTTCATCTTAACTAACTCCAAGTGTCTAAATATTCTAACACCCCCCTTAAGAAAAACTTTAGATAGGATTTAAGGATTTAAAAATATGACACAATTGGAGAAGGAAGGAGGCAATAGATCCTATTCCCCTTAATGACAACTTCCTGAACTCCTAATGTAGATCAACGTTTGTAAAAATTTGATTATGTAAGAGACTTTGGGAAAAAGTCCTAATTCCCAAGTTGATCTTAACTAACTCCCAAGTGTCTAAATATCCCAACACCTCCCCTTAAGAACAACTTGGGATAAGGTTGAAGGATTTACAAAGATGACATAATAGGATAAGGAAGTAGGCACCAGAGCAAAACATGGAGACAATCATCGCTTTAATAGGTTGCTTCACTTGTCATGGAATTCCATAGACATGGTATAGGGTGCAATACATGTATTGAAATTATGCACTGTCTTTGCACTACATCAAGGCATAATAAAATAAATGTATAAATATTTATTGAATTGCCTTCAAATATAGCAAAATGGAGAAAACCTAGCAAGTCACACTCAATTGTCAATGGAGAGATTGTAGGTTGACCAATCTAATGAAAGTGCTATTCTACCTCAAAACTCAATTGTTCAAAATTACCATTCATTGACAAAATGTTGCTCTTTCACTTGATATATATAATAAATTACCATGTGAGTACTCAATTTATAAAAGGATAAAGAGTGCATAAAGCAACTTTTGGAAAAAAATGGTTATTGGTGTTTTACAAAAATATCATCTTACCGTGGTTACATGGTTAATAGGTGTGTAAGAGGTTTCCATCTTGGATTTTATTTAAAATTCACAATAAATTGATTACACAATGAACCATAGATTCCAAACAAACTTAAAAAGGCATTAGTTTTGAAGATTTGAAATTGATCTATCAATTAAAAAGTCTACAAGGTGATAAAATAAAAGAGTGATCAATAACTGATAAGGAATCAATACTTCAAAGGGAATTTTGTGTCATCCAACAACCACTTATCTTATTTTAAGGAAATGTGATTTATATGTCTCTTCCTTTTATCATAATATTGGGTGATAAGACAAAACAGAGCTAATTCTGCCATATGAATCAAGCATTTTTCTGAATTGGGTTATCAAATGAAAAGTGCAACAATTGTTTTTTTGAATTGAGTTGTCAAATGAAAATTGCTATAGAACTTTGGTTTAAATATCAAGTTTTAAGGATTTATAAATTATGAGCTTACTAGAAGGAAGTGTACGTAGGAGCAATCAAATTGGGCCCTTACTTGGAATTTGGAGCACCACTAAGTGGCACGTACAAATTTTGTTAAGGATTCTATACCTGAAGAGAAAGTACACATCGCTTACCTATCCTCTGCAATGCATCTTCTCATTCTCGTTCTATGAAGAAAGAAGACTTTCAATTTCGTATTTAAGGTTGGACGCTCATAGAAAGGTAGTCCACATACCACTTTTTGCTCTTTGGGTTCAACACTTATAATGGCAAGTTCTCCATTGATTCTAATCGATAGGTTGAAGATGGCCAACCTAGTTTCGATGGTTGTGGGATGTTTATTCCTTGGAAATCCATGACCTCAAAGACCATATCAATTTACCTCTTTGCTACAATATCTCTAAAATTTGATTGGATTTTCAAGGCCCGCCAAATAATACAGCAATTGGTAATGAGTAATTGATACGGGAAGATGTAAATGGAAGGTCATAAGTTCAAATCCCCGTGGGTACTTACTTACAAACAAAAAAAACAAATTGCTTTACGACACGTGTTATATAAGCTGTGGTAATTGTTGAAGGCATCAATCAAATCGTGATTAGCAATTTGACTTCGTTGTCTAAGCAAGAACTAGTGGATTGTGCTACGTCTTACAACTAAACATGGAATGGAGATCTCATGAATTATCTTTCTAGTGTATCATAAACAATGATGGGATTGACAGTGATTATAAATGGTAAGAAATGATCATTTAATTGACTTCTTAAATTAAATTTGCAACCTTCTGTGCCTTGCTCATCTTAGTGAAAGAAGATGTGTACAACGAGAGATTTTAACTTAGTTTCTTTGTCCTTAGTTATTTGATTAAACGAGTATCACTACATGGAAAAGGCCCATTAGTGGAGGTTATAGCATATGATCCTCCCAAAAGAGCCCAAATATATGTTTCTAGCGGAGGCAAGTGGCCGGAGGTTTTAGCGGAAGTTTTTATTTTGGTGCATTTATTACCTAATCGCACCATTGTGTTTTTAACATAATCGCACCGGTGTGTTCACTAGGGAGTCCTAATTTGTCGCACCATGACCATAAAACATCATTATAAAAACAAAATATTTTCCTACTAACCATAGCGGTGCGTTCTATCACATACAACCGCACCAATGCGTTTAGTAGAAGCCACTGCATTGCACACTCTTTTATTCAAAAAACAAAATATTTAAGTAAAAACTAAAATCGGTGCCTTCATTAACGATAACCGCCCTGGTGCATCGTATCAAACCTAATGCACCGAACATTATTTTATGAAACATAATAATCTATTTTCTTAAAAAAAATATCTCAAAAGTCTAACAACGATGCGTTCGTTGTTAGATGCCCCAGTGCATTCTGAAGACCATAACACACCACCATTGCATTTATTGAAAATAACACACACACACACACATATATAATTAATAACATATTTTAATACCATTCTCGGTGCGCTAAAGACTATAGACGCCCCGGTGCGATATCATAAACCAAACTCACCATAAAGTATTTTATTAAAAATAAAAAATATTTTGTTATTTTATTAATTTTTTTTTTATTATAACATCAATTCATTCCAGTGCTCTCGACTGTAAAATGCATTGGTGCGTCCTTATGTCGTGTGCACCGATACAGGGTTTAATAATAAAAAAATTACCGTAGTCGAAAACACATTTTTACCACTTCAATGCGTATGAGCCCCTCTGCAACGATGCTTCCCTTCACACACCTAGACGCCTTGACATTCGTGGTCCACATGGACGCATCCTTGTCTTCTATTAGCTATTGCGTTTAGTTTGAATTTTTCCAAACTGTTTTGGAAAAATTCAAATTTCCCATACATCACCAATATGGCTCCCCGACGCGCTGTTCAACAGGTAAAATGTTTCTTAGTTCATAATTTAATTTTTTAGCAGTTTATTTTTTAAAATTCAACTTGAAATGCATCTATTTTAAAAAAAAAATTGTGCGGTGTGTTCGAGTCATTCGGCTCTCATCGTTATACGGTGCACCCTGTAAAATTTTACAGGGCGCACCATCAACGATGCGATCCAAACGAATCGAATGCACTGCTCCACACGGAAAAAAAAAATGAAAACCCACAAATGTCCTTAAGTGTAATACACACACCATACAATCTAAAAATAATAATAAACGTGTAAATGGTGCGCTTATGTTACTCATGACGTGGCGTAAGCGCATCATTGATACACCTAAAAAAACATACAATTCTCATAGACACTAGTGCATTTAGTACAATCAAGGGCACACGAACCCTAGTGCTTGTTAGTGTCTATTGCACCGATATTGGTACATCAAAAAGTCATAATCATTTATACGGTGAGCTTATGTCACGTCAGAGCACCATTTGTCGGTGCCATGACGTGCATTAAGCGCACCATTCTCATGTTTTCAAAAAAAGAAATTCATAAACACTGTTGCTTTTGTAAAATGATTGAAATCCTTACCGATACGTTATAAATTGACAAGCACCGGATTTTCAGTGACGTTGACTTTAGTAAACGCATTGGTATTTATATATTAAAAGTTGTAGTAGTTTACATAGTGCGCTTATGTCACGCCATTGCACCGGTATCGGTGCAATTATGTAACATAAGCTCACCGTTGATGCTTTTTATAAACCCATGGAAACACAACTAACGACGCTCCTATGTCACGTAAAGGCACTGGTGTACGGTGCACTGACGTGACATAGGCGCACCGAGAATATATTTCAAATAAATTATTTATATGTTAAATTTGGTGCGTTTGAATAACGGTGTGCTAATAAGGTTTAGGCGCATCGTCCTGTTCAAATTTAAATTTTTTGATATATAAAAGGCGGTGCGGCATAAATACTGTAGCGCATCGCTTTTCGGTGACGTCAGTATATAAGCACATTGCTAGCGGTGCTTTTCTAATATTTATGCCGCATCGGTTTTCTATTTTTGGAAAAAATTTAATATTTGATTTTTGTAGATATAATCTTGTTATAATTCTTTTATATGTATGCTTATGAGACTAATTTATATTATATGTGAAACAAATATGTGGTCACCGCGAGGCGCAACAACAGCACGAGGCACATGTAGATCAATATAACTTCCGCAGAGAGTGGGAGGCCAGGGAGAGGGAGAGATATTTATACCCTCGTCCTATTACACCTCAGACCAAACACCTCTTAAGGGTTGTCGTCCTCCTCAAGTTCTATGAGGAGGCGACATCACTCAAGGGGTACAATACGTTCCTAACCCAGTTGATCGCACATTGGGATGGGATCATCATAGGCAGGCCTTTTGAGTCGGTCTTGATGAGTGGTTCCATCCCACTAAGGAGGACATTTATTTTATCACCGGGCTCTCTAGTAGAGGTTAGCGCCTTCCTCAATTCCCTGAGGTTCTAGCTAGAGCTGTAGCTGCTATATGTTCAAAGATATCTATATGTTCAGGAATGGAGTTGTAGCTGCTGTAGCTGGTATATGTTCAGAGATATGTTGATCACAACATCCTCGAGCCTTCTCAGTTTTAGGTTGGTGGTGGGAAGCTTTCCATTGCTGCTTTTGGTAGAGAGGATGTGAGGTGCCTCTCTTTGTTGGTGATGACTATCGTGCATTACACCACTGATGGGAAACACATTAGCTGCCCTTTATTATATTATGTTGATTCTTTAGTGTAGGAACCTAGATGCATTAGGTGGTCTGCTATTTTTTTCGACAATTTTGTTATGCTCTCAGTCGATGGCATGTGTGTATTGACAGGAGTGGGAACTTCCCCTTCGGTTCATAGTGGTTTTTTCTATTTTTTGAGAGATTTTCGGCAACTAGGCCATCTTTTGATCGACGCCCTCCTAGGTTGATGACAGATTTGCATATGCATCTATTTTAATCGAATCATATAATAAAAAAACATTACATTCTAACAGAAATGTCATAATTAATGCAATTATAATTCTTACCATTATTTATAACAAAAAAAATCAAGAAATACAAGCATTCAAATATTGACGGAGAAATCAGAGAGCACCTTAAAATTTGTTGTACATTTCATTGTTATCAAGGCCATAAATGAAGTCATTGTAGAGCTCAACACTAGTAAAAAAATTGTTGGATTTTCATTCTCCGTCGAGGTTGCAAATGTGTCAATTTTTATGTTGTAGTTAACATTATAAATACAATAAAAAAACAAAAAAACATTACATTATAACAAAAATCAATTTAACCGAATCATATAATAAAAAACCATTACATTCTAACAAAAATGTCATAAATTAATGCAATTATAATTCTTAGCATTATTTATAACAAAAACATCATGAAATACAAACATTCAAATATTGATGGAGAAATTAGAGAGCACCTTAAATTTTGTTGTAAATTTCACTATTATCAAGGCCAATGGTTAAGTCATTTTAGAGCTCAACACTACTAAAAAAACGGTTGAATTTTCAATCTCCATCAAGGTTACAAATGTGTCATTTTCTATGTTGGAGTTAACATTATAAATACAATAAAAACATAAAAATCATTACATTATAACAAAAATCAATTTATCGAATCATATAATGAAAAAAACATTACATTCTAATAGACATGACATAAATTAATGCAATTATAATTCTTAACATTATTTATAAAAAAAATCATAAAATACAAGCACTGAAATATCAATATAGAAATTTCAGACCACCTTCAAGTCGGGAATTAATAAATATGTTAGCATTTACGTTCACGAAAATAAAATTGAATCATGTAAGTTGTTTTTCATGGTGTATATATATGTATACAGAAAACATAATACGAGTAATTTGGACAATGACATATAATCATTCTATACAATCATAAATTACTTCATAGACATAAACCATATTTCACATCATATGATTGGTTCTTAACCATATGAAATTGTTTAAACACTGTATCCAGTAATCAACTTTCCATTTCCACCGTTATAAAATGAAAAATAAACAATATAATTAGGCAATCAAAGATAACAGTAACAAAATGATATCTCAATCTGTAAATGACAAAATAAAACATGTACATATCACTCTTCATTGCCATCACCCTCATTATCTTCCGAGGTTGGCATGATAGCATTATTGTTCTTAGAAACATGTTTAGATATAGGGTCATGTCTTAATATGAACCACCAATCTCTATCCAATACATTCGGGTGAAACAACACTTGGTTGCAGTGTTTTGGGAAAACAAAAGGTTCCTTACTTTCATCCCACATCTTTCTAGAGTTGATACATATCAACCCACTATCACAGTTTTCCTTTACATTATTCTTGTTGAATGTGTCCCACCACCTGCACCTAAAAATAACACATTGGAAAGATGAGAAGTCCACTCGAATGATCTCTTGTATATTTCTGACATAAACCAACATCCCTCCTACCAAGTTTCGATCTTGATGGCTAGCATGACTATATTGGTCGAACTCGACTTCCACTCCACAGCCTTCTGTAACACGCCCATTATCAACATCCTCGGTGCGAAAATGATGTCCATAATCCCACATAAATGGGAACGAATGCAACTGTAAGAAAAGTTAACAAATGATGATGTCATATGTCTATTAACCCAACAATTAATATATTAAACATAAATGTTATAATTCAAAGTTGCATTATAAAGTTGGAAATTATGTACATAAATATTTTATTACCGAGTTGATGCACCCGATCGCAATGTTTAGCGCATCCTCCTCTTCAGGAGGGTAACGAATGGATGCACTGTATTTCTCTCTAACTTGGTCCACAACCAATTTGTTGGGACAGATCATTGGCATATTTTCTTTTAAATGATCTGGAAAAGGCATGCTTCTACCGTGCAACTTCCTGAATTATTTTCTGTCAATGTCTCATTTCCTCCTCTTCTCTTCATACAATGCGACCCACGTCTGTGTTTCCTCCGCATTGTAAAGAATGAATTGATTGATTGCATCAATTGCTGAATTTGCTATTGTATTCATGGAAACAAAACCACATTCAATACTTATGGGATCAAATATAGATTTTGACGTTTGTTGTGAATATAAGTTACTATGTGGAAAATTGAATATTGAAATATAAGTGACTTACTCTTTATCATGCATTTTTTTCCATTCGTTTCCAGTACCTCCCATTCCCTTCTGTCCTCATCATGTTCATCATTCCAAATCACTGTGCCTGGTGTGCCATCAATTTGCTTGATGTACTCATTGGCATAATATAATTACTCGTATACTATGTACCCCTCTACCATAGACCCCTCAGGTTTTTCCCTTTGTCGAACAAATCCCTTCACTTTTTTCATGAACCTCTCTAAGAAGAACATCCAGTGATAGGAGACCACCACGACTAATTCAACCTCATCGACTGGGTGAATTAGAAGATGAACCTACAATTCCATGAAACTCGACGGCAGTTCCTTCTCAAACATACAAACAATCTCAACTATCTCTCCACGCCACCGTGGAATGCTAGCAATGCAAATCTCCTTTGATGTGATCCACTGTACAAATGCAGATAGTATAGATATGGAACGTCACAGGTCATCGAGAAAGTCATGGTTCACACACCCATGCATGAACAATGGATAATGACACTACAAAGTAAACACAAAAAGTTAAGTGCATTTTAACTTTTGTGGAAAAGGATAGAAATAAATAGTAATAACAATTTTTTGGCATTATATGTACCCTTAGAAGGTTGAGATGGTCATGTGATTTCAAACCTGACAAATTTTCGTCTGACGTACTGAAGCAACGTCGTAGAGTAGACCCATAAAAAGAAGGTGCCTTCACACCCAATATAACTTCTCTTGCCAAATTAAGATCATCTTTCTTCAAAATCCGTGGGACGTTTCCTTTTTAAAATGAAAAAGAGGGGCCAACCTCTCCTCTATTTTCTTGTCTTGGCCAATGCTTCTATTTAGTATTTGAAGAAATAAGGTCTTTCCTGAATTTCATCTTATCACTTTTATTGGATGATATGTGACACCACAAAGAAGATGAAACATTTTTAAATATATGTATGGTATCTAGAAAGTGGGCAATCTTAAGATGCTCCCAATATGGGAGCTAATAAAATATCAACTTCCTTTTCATCCCTGTGGGCATTTTCTCAACATAGGTGTCGAAGAAATCAGGATCATCGATCACAGGTTACACATTTGAATCGAACATCTATGTGTATTCCTTCTCATTCTCTCTGTCATATGCCCTAATCTAGTCAGCTGGTGTCATTATTTCAAGCCTTTGGGTTCTCGCTCGTTTACCATTGAAAGAAAATTTTGCTCTTTTATAAGAGTGGTTTTCTAGGAAGAATACCCTAGATAAGTCATACACTGAATTTCGCAGATATCTGGAGCACCTAGCCTTCATAAAAGGTCCACAACATTTACATCCACAATAACCTTTTGTTACAAGACCTACGATGTTATAGTAAAGGGAGCACGTTAAATATGTAAAAAATTATTGCTCTGAATATAAAAACAAATAAACGACATATTTACCTGAACAAAATCATAACCCTGGATAATTATGTGTGGTGTATGCACATATGCCATACAGTGTAAAACTCCTCTGTGATGGGATGGGTCTTGACACATCATATCCATGTATCCCTTCCCATAATTCCTTGAATTCATCGATCAATGGTTGTAGGTAAACATCCATATTCTTCACTTGTCTTTTTCCAAGGACTATAAGAGCCAACATAAGATGTTCATTCTTCACAGAAAACCATAGGGTATATTATTATTGATCACTACTACAGGCCAAACAGTATAGATGATATTTGGTTGGGAATATGGGTTGACGCCATCAATGACTATGCTCAATCGAAGGCTACATACTTCATCCTTGAATTTATCGTGCCATGTATCCGCTATATGCTTCATGGCTATTGAATCTATTGGTATTCACATAACTCCTTCCTCACTTTGGTTTGATGCATGTCATCCCTGCATCATAGCTAATTCTTTGCAACGAAAGAGCCTTTGAATCCTTGGGATTATAGGCATGTGCCTCAATATTCAGAGGAGGACTATGTGCTTTAGCCTTGTTATTCTATTCTTTGTATGTCTCATGCCCACATTTTGGACATATTGCTTTTTTTGCATATTCACCTCTATATAGAATACAATCATTGGGGCATGCATTATAAGATATGTGCTCTACACTCAACATTTTCAACATTTGTTTTGCATATGCATAGCTACAGGGCAATACATTATCATTCGGAAGTACCTTATCTTTGAATAACCTACAGTTAGTGGGAAATACAAATGTACAATGCCATTTAACGTTCATGAAATTGACCATTTTCAATGATGATTGTGTCACAAGATTACTCAGAATATAATGTAGTTGATAGTCAGTTACCTAAACATTGTCGAGAAACATGCTTCTGAAATGATATACTTTGCTTTCAAGTTGTATAGTAACATTGTTGTCCCAAGCTGTGTAGACTTTGACCGACTAGATCCAAATAGAGGTGTGGTGGAAGCCGATTTATGGCTTTTGAAGAAGGATTTAGTAATACGAGCGTCATCCCCTAGCTCGTTCTCCTGGAATGTATGGAACAACATTGCATCCATGGAACCCCTTTGCCGTAATAACTCATCCACACAAACCTCTACTTCATTCCCTCCATTGCCAACATGTGAAGAACTACTATTACTATAGGAATTCCTGATTGGTGAGGATGGACGCAGTGGAAATTGAAGAGGTGGTTGATTCAACCATGCTTGGTATGATTCTTCTCCAAGTTGCACTATTTTTCATCCTTCTCTTGATTTGACATTGTACTAGGGCACAACGGAAGATGGTAGGCAAGTCGCTCATCATTAGAATCCTGATTTCAAAAATATTGAACATTACATCAATGATGTTGGTAAGCACAATGCAATTTGTTTGATCTCACATTATATAAAATAATTATTACAAAAGCATGAGAATCACTTCCAATAGAAAATGTTAAGCTGCAAACAATTTATAAAGAAGACGTTCAGATTGAGTGATAAATTAACATCAATTCCACATTAAATATGAAAATTTGAAATTGAGCAACACATTTTCAAATTGAATTTATATAACAATTTATAAAACATAATTTCAAACTGAGCAATACATTATTATGAATCCATTGAAAATTAACAAATACAACTAATCGATG
This sequence comes from Larix kaempferi, assembly GCA_027924585.1. Classification (NCBI taxonomy): domain Eukaryota; kingdom Viridiplantae; phylum Streptophyta; class Pinopsida; order Pinales; family Pinaceae; genus Larix; species Larix kaempferi. The sequence goes on from BSBM01001120.1 coordinate 4,855,263, forward strand.
TTTTTTTGTCTTACGCCCCAAGGGAACGCCTAAAGGTAATCCCAATTCAAGGCGTCTTTGACGAGTGTTTGGTGGTCTACAGAAGTTGTAGTTTATTAACAACTCATCACCATGAGACAAACTACATATTGCATGTACAACAACAAATCTGGATGCTTTACTTTTCATAAAGAACTCCTGGTCATTGAAGTGTTCCTCAAATGAACAAATTGGAGAAAATAAAGAGCAATTATAACTATTTATGAACCCTGCAATGTTCCCATGAGTGTGTGGATGAACATCTATACACAATATGTTCTTCCTGTTAAAGTTTCCATAAACATAACCATTCATGCACATACTATACATGGAAATGATGTGCTTGTATTTAACAATATTCAAGTAATCAAACCGACAATAGATAGGACCGCAAAATGGCACAAGTGCTACTGACTGTTTGGGAGGAACAAGTACATGTGAAAGGATAAGCAACCCAAGATTTGTAGCATCTATATTAGACTTGGTAATCATAAAACAATTTCCACAAAAGGAGAATTCAGTTCCAACATCAGGCACAGGTAGAGAGGAAGGCCAAGCGCCATATAAAATGCAGTTGTAAGAAGTTTGATATTTACTTTGCAAATTGACATGAAGGGAGAAATCATCGCTACCCTCCAACAATTGGACGGACCACGGTGTGTACTTGGACAGTTTTGCTCTCAACTTGTGAAACTTTTTGGCTTTTCTAGTAGAGATGGGTTGGGTGGCATTCATATCATACTTTGGATCACTAGAACTTTCAGATGACTGAACATAAGCCGAGGGGTTCACCAATTTAGGATGAGACATAGTTGTTTTCGCTTCCAAAATTTTCAAAAATGAGCATAGGGAAGTGTTCCTGCGTGTCTTTTGTATTTCACCTATTGATTTTTTTATTGTAGTAGGGGATATTAGACCATCGACATTAGGTAATTTATCATTGGTGTAATGGGTGAGTGTGACACATCGAGGGTTCTCCTTCAACCCTTGACATTTTGAACAACCACAAACTACTATGGTGTCATAAAAGAGTTCCATCTTGCGACAAATTACCATCGATGAACCAATATGGAGGCTTGAAGATGGCATATTACAATTGGTGGGGTAAAGCAACTGCCCATTTTCATCCCCGAACCGATTGCGGCATCTTCCTCCCGATAAGAGATTACAACGTTTTGAAACTAGTGGAATGTCTTGTGCATCCGAACTCGAACCCAAATCGTGATCCTGTAATATAGAATAAATCGATATTCAGATTCACATGGATAAGTAACATAAATTCAAATAAGTAGTCAAAAATATATAAAACTTGAACTTACTGGGGATGGAATGGGAGAACCCGTCGAACTTTGAACAAGATGGTATGAGCTGTATTATGAAGAATTGGCCATTTGATACTATAAAATTGTCTTCTTGCATTTGATCCAAATCAACAATCAACATATATATACTACAAAACATTGTAATTGGTGTGGTTAAATAGTAAAAGGACATTTGGTATGAATATATAATTTTAAGTGGATGCATAAAAACAAAGAATTTACAAAATGAACAGATGCGTTATTCATACACAAACGCATCGGTGCGTTAACATAAACCAAATGCACCAGTGCGTAACGATTATAAATGCACCGTTAAAGAATATCTGCAAAAGCCCCTATAGTGGAAAATATTTGCTACATTTGGTAGCGGATATTTCTTCATGCATTTTTAAACAGTAATTCATCCTGACACGTTTCCTACAGATAAGCGCACCAATGCATCCTAACATTCCACGCACCATCGTACGGGTTTTAAAATTATTTAAAAGACGATGCATTTTACGTAAGTGCACACCGCTGCGACCTGATGATGGGCGCACCGACAATGCCGAAAATCAAAATTTTAAAAATTCGCACAAACCCTTTTTGCCCTAAATTAAAAAAAGGGCAACGATTTTATGTTCAAAAAGTAAATCTAAATAGTGTTTAAAATCCAAAAACTTAAATATTAACTCACCGTTTTGCTGAAATTTTCAGGGGAGAGTTTTGGAAGAGAGACTGTCACATCCCCTCCCGTCATCCCGAACCACAGAGGGAACATGAATGCAACATGGGGTGTCTAATTCTTCCCCACAACCATATGGCAGAATTCATAGTTAAAATTAAATGCATAATTAAATTATACAATGGAATAATTAAAACATTTTAACACACACACAAAGTAGAATGCATCAACATGTTTCTCCTAGCTTGAAGGATGAAACAATATGCAAATAATTAATCCCCTTCTCATGCTACGCACAAGATTTATGTTAATTAACTTAAGATAAACATTTCATTAAATTAACAAAACAATCACTAGTTAACAAATTGTTGAATACAGAATGGACATAATTCAACACAGAGAATACTTATCTATAAGATGAAACTGTCCAAGCAACTGGCTATATGAGAGCAACGTTCCACCCAACCATAGGTCTTTGTCCAACCTATATTCTTTCAGTTGAGAGACCACCCCCAAGCTGGGTTGTGTATGCACTAAGGAGGAACTAAACAAGCTCACTCACAACCATGGTTTCACACAAACAATCATGCTAAGCCAACACACAGTTGGGTTTATCAAGCATGCAAGAGACAAAGGAGGAGGATGCTAAGCCAGTGAGCTCAACCACAGAGCTATAGGCATCTCAACTAAACTCAAACAGTCATGGCACCCACAATACCTACCACACCCAACACAAGGAAGGTCCCCTTCTTTGCTGCAAAGTCCCTCAGGTTCCCCTTCCCTCCAGTGATATTTAGGGTGGGCATAGAAAGGTCTAAGCTACTAAATCCTTGAGATTCTAGCCTTCACTGGGTTTATAAAGCAATTCCAACCTCTGTTCTCTCTTCTTCTATGTTATTCACACTTGTATTTTTCTCAATTCTATTACCAAATAATTATGTCCCGTAATTGGATTTTCAGGATATAAAATCGGGGTTTTCCCATGGATTTATGGGAATCTAACACTCTCAAATTTTCCCCAAGGTTCAGGTCTATGGATCCCCCATTGGATTCGTGGTTCACACGAATTTCTGGGCGTTTTTGGCACTTCAAAACGTGGCTTAATTTAGAGTTGCGATTTATGTTTTTTCTCACTGCTGAAACTGTGTAATGGATGAAAACTGATGCTTAGATGTGCCACAATGGAATGGGAATGAGTAAGAACGGATTCCCATGAGGTAGAGTGATTTGTGGGTCAAGAAAACAGAGCCCATACCTACCATACGAATTTATGGGCTGCCCATGTTTCATTGAAGCCATGGACTGATTTCTTGAACCACTTCCTTACAACTGAATTAAATGTCAGTAAGGAAAGTCAAATGGGTTCTCAAGATGACATTTGGAAACATATGGTTTAACCCCACAACCCCCTCACCGCTCCCTAGTGGAATACACATGGCCCCCTCTTATTAGTTGCTTCCATAACCATTTTTTGGTATTTTATTGCAATATTAATATTTACATCATTTTACAATGTTCCATGGCTTAATAGCACATGGATATCATAATATCAAATGCTTTCATTTTAAAATAAAATCTGAACATCCACTAGCGGGGCCTTGGCCTTGAGCTCAAAGCTAGGAAAACATACATCACATGTATACAATATTTACATTAAAAGCCAAAATATACTAAGGGTCAAAATGGAGGTATTACATTCCCCTCCCCCTTATAACAACACCGTCCTTGGTGTTCTCAAAACTGAACAAAAATGGGAATGCCTCTCTCATGGCATCCTCCAGCTCCCATGTAGCCTCATCGGGTCTAAGGTGATCCCATTGCACCTTTACCTGTCTGATGGCTCGGTTCCAGAGCAATGTGACCTTCTTATCGAGAATACGCATAGGCTCCACTTGGAATTCTCCCTCGGGTTCCACCTGTATCACATTCCAATCAATCTTATGATTAGGATCATGTACATACTTCTTAAGCAAAGATACATGGAAAACATTATGAGCTCTTATGTTAGCAGACAATGCAACTCTATATGCAACTGGTCCTATCCTATCAAGGACTTCAAATGACCCACAATATCTTGGTGCCAGCTTGGCACAACTCCCTACTTTAGGGAACTTTTCCTTGGTTTCACCCTCAAATAAACATGGTCCCCAATCTTAAATTCCTTATGCACTCTTTTCAAATCTGCATAACTCTTTTTCCTGTCCTGAGTTGCCTTTAAATTCTGCCTGATTTTAACAACTTCTTGTTCCATTTCCTTGATCATCTCTACCCCAAGCACTACCCTATTCACTAGAGTCCTGCATCCTTTGCCATACAATGCCTCAAATGGACTCATTCCCAATGATGCTTGATGTCCGTTATTGTATGAAAATCATACCAAGTGTAGGTACTCCTCCCACTTAGATGGTTTATCCATCACATACATTCTCAACATGTCTTCAAGAATCTGATTCACCCTCTCAGTTTGGCCATCTGTTTGAGGATGATATACTGTACTGAAATTTAATCTAGTTCCTAACTCCTGAAACAATCCCTTCCATAAATTTGAAGTGAACTTTGTATCACGATCAGAAATGATTTCCTTGGGTAATCCATGCAATCTGAATATCTCTCTCGTGAAGATGTTTGCAATGTCATTAGCCTTGTGAGTGGACTTGACTGGAATGAAATGAGCTACCTTTGATAGCTTGTCCACCACTACCATGATTGAATCATGTTTCTTCACTGTCATGGGTAGACTTGTTATAAAATCCATAGAGATCACTTCCCACTTCCACTTTGGAATGGGTAAGGGCTGCAACAATCCCACTAGATGTTGATGCTCTGCCTTGATCTATTGGCAATTTTGACACCTAGCAATGTACTCAGCTATGTCTTTCTTCATACCATGCCAACAATACTGCCTTCTTACTGCTATTATAGTTTTCTGATATCCTGGGTGTCCAGAATATGGCATTTGATGTATTTCATCCATCACAAGCTTCTTCAAATTTGCACTATTTGGAATATACAATCTATCTTTATAGATGGGGATATCATCTTCACTAAGTTGATATCTTGCACATGCTTCATCCATATTACCCTGCTGCAATTTCTCCTTGACTTGAAGGTAAACTTCATCATTGGTTTGAGCTTCTAGAATCCTTTCCTTCAAATCTGATTTACACACACTTATTGTTGCAATATGGAATTTTCTGTTGAGAGCGTCTGCAACCTTATTCTCTTTCCCTTTTACATGCTTAATTTCAAAATCAAATTCGCAGAGAAATTCCATCCACCTGGCTTTCCTAGCATTCAAGTTTGGATGATAAAACAAATACTTCAAGCTCATGTGGTCTGTCCTAAGCTCGAATCTTCTTCCCAACAAATAATGTCACCACATCTTGAGAGCATGTACTATGGCTGTTAATTCTAAATCATGCGTGGCATAATTCTTTTCAAGCTCTTTTAATTTCCTTGACTCATAGCAAATAAAAAATCCTTCTTGCATGAGCACCCCACCTAGCCTTCAATGCAAGCATCTGTACACACTACAAAACCCTTCCTTGGATCTGCTATCTTCAAAACATGAGAGCTGGTAAGTAACTCCTTTAGCTGCTAAAATATTTTTTCACATTTTTCAGACCATACAAACTTGACATTCTTCCTCTGCAATGAAGTGATTGGATGTCCTATCTTGTATAATCCTTCAATGAACCTTTTGTAGTAGCCTGCAAGACCCATAAAAGATCTAACATCTATAACATTCTTTGGAGTAGTCCAATCCATGATGGCATTAATTTTCTCTGGATCAACTGTAATACCCTCTTCTGAAATGACATGACCCAAATACTGCACCTTCTTTTGATAGAATTCACACTTGCTTAACTTGGCATAGAATGGGTGTTCTCTAAGGACTTGCAACACCATTCTTAAATGTTCATCATGCTCTTCTTCATTCCTTGAATAGATAAGAATGTCATCCAAGAATATAATTACGAACTTATCCAAATATTTGTTGAAAACACTATTCATGAGGCACATGAATGTGGCAGGTGCATTAGTAAGACCAAATGGCACCACAATGAACTCATAATGACCATATCTAGTTCCAAAAGTTGCCTTGTGAATGTCTTGGTCCTTTATCCTCACTTGATGGTAGACAGACCTCAAGTCAATCTTGGAAAACACTTTAGCTTCCTTCATTTGATCAAATAAATCATCAATTCTTGGCAATGGGTACTTATTCTTGACTGTCACTTTATTTAGCTGTCTGTAATCAATACACAGCCTTAAAGTTCCATCATTTTTCTTGACAAATAACACCGGTGCTCGCCAAGGAGATACAATCGGTCTAACATATCCCTTGTCCATTAATTCTTGTAGCTGCCTCTTTAACTCGATGAATTATGGCATGCTCATTCTATAAGGAGCTTTGAAATTTGGAGCTGCCCCTGGGACAAGATTGATGGTAAAATCAATATCTCTCTTTGGTGGTAGTCCCAACACTTCATCTGGAAACACATCTTTGAACTCTTGCAACAACTGGAAGTCTTCTATCCTTGGTCCTTTATCCTCCGATGAATCTGATATATGAGCTGCATATAATTGAAAACCCTTTTTATAAAAAAATTTCAACTATAAGGCTAAAATCTGCCTAACTGAAACTTGCTTGGGAATTCCTCTTACCAATCTTGGTCTTCCCTCTTCATCAATGTATTCAAGTACATTTTCATAATAATCTATCTTGGCTCTATGCCTTTCCAACCAATCCATACCAATTAGAGCATCATAAGATCCTAATGGTAGGACATTCAAATTTACTATTGTAAAGAATCCGCTCAACTCCATGGGGCACTCCATCACTACTTCACTTACTTTTCTCTTGGTCCCTGTGGCTAATTGAACTAGACAAGACTTATTATGCTTCACTTTTCTAAGAGAACAACTTTCAACCACTTTTGGAGAAACATAGCTATGAGTACATCCCGGATCAATCAAAACAGAAATAGATTGCTTAGTAATCTTACTTTCAACTTCCACCACTGTTGATTGATGGTATTCCTGATGATTATACAACGCTGCATAAATTCGAGGCGTTTCCCTTGCCATATCCTCCACTGTAGCTGCTCCCTTTAGGTTGTGCAGGCTCCGAGGATTCTCCCTCCGATGTGGAAAATCCTTTAGCATGTGGTTTTCTCCACATCCCCAACACTGAAGTGATCCTTTTGATGTCTTTTCTACTGCTACCGCTGGCTTGTTCCCACTTCGTGCTTGCTGTCCCTGTGGAAAATTCTTTGGATGATTTTTGAATGGTGGTTTGAATCCACTTTTCCTTTGATCAAACCTACCTCTTTGCTTTCCTTTCCATGCTAGGTGAACCTCTGATTTTCCCTTAATCTGCTTTTAGCAATGCATTTCCATTCTAATGGATTCATCAAGACTTGGTGGATTAACAAACTCAATCCTATCTCTGAAACTTTGAGGTAGACTCCTAATGAAGCAACAGATCTTTACCCTCTCATCTTTGATATAGTCCACATATCTCAACAATTCCAAGAATTTATGGACATGTTCTTCCATAGTTTTCTATCCCAACTTGAGTTCATTGAATTCTTTCCTCTTACTGTCATAATACCTAGCAGGAAGGTATTTTTCCTTGAAATACTTCTTAAATCGCTCCTGGTTGATCCTTCTTTCATTGATCCCTTTTACTTCCAAGAGGTGATCCCACCAAATTGAAGCTCTGCCATTTAGATTGTAAATGGAAATTCTGGCCTTTTCATTCCCCAAGTAATCACGAATCCTGAAATATTTCTTCATCCCAAGAAGCCATGCCTCTTTCTCTTGGCTAGCCTTATCTTCTCCATCAAATGTGGGAGGCCTTGCCTTCCTGAATTCTCCCTATGGAATTCCTTTGAATTTCTTTCTTCCTTCAAGTTTGCTAGAAGTATGTCTTGGACTTCTCCTAGAACCCGTGGAGTCACATGACCTGCTGGAAGAAGATCTTAAGGAGGGTGTTCTATGCTTTTTGCTCTGTTAGGAACCCATGTCTTTACTTGTTAGTATATTGTTGTTGGACGCATATGCTTTGTAAGTCGCCCATAGTTTTGTTGATCCATAGTTTGTATTGGCCCATGGTTTTGACCCGTAATAATTGTTGATCTATATTTTGTAATGGCCCATGGTTTGTATTGACACATGGTATTGACCCATGTTATTGGCACCTAGACTTAGTATATAAGTGTGTGTTGAGGCCTATGAAGGCATTGTGAAGTTAATTGTATTGAGCTTGCTCAAAGGAGGTTGCCCCCTCGAAGTGGCATGTGATCAATATAAAAGTGATTCTGAGTTCTGTTATTTCTGATATCTCGTGTATTTGCATTAATTAATTATTGCAGGTTCTTCACATCTGGTATTAGAGCACTTTCTTGGGCTCGTTGGGTGGAATTTCTGCCAAATTTATTTTTTCGTATCTGTTGCAGCTTCAGATTTGGGAATAATCCCTATCCACTTAACTGTGGGAAGTACTTGGGCATAAGCCCTAAAAATCATTGTGAGGAGTACCACAGGAACCCCAAAGTAGCTGGCCCATTGAGAGGACTTGTCAGCGAAAATGGCAACGACCCCTACCTGATTGACTAGTTCCCACCTGTGAGGTAAACTGAGAGCTGTCGTTTGTGGCAAAGTGGTTATCATTTTTACCTGAGCCGTGGAGTGAGGGGTACTGCCCCAATACGCAAGCCGTCAGACAGCATTGGTGGCCGAGTGAAACACCTGAACTGTTAGGAAGCCGTACATACCTGGGGTCCATATCTATTTTCAGCTGAACTATTGTCGATCACTTCCGCTCCAGATCCAGCCATTTCAGATCTATTCTGAAAGTTTTCCAGATCCAGTCGCCGTTTCAGATCCAACCGTTTTCAATCCCTTCCGCGCCGTTGCAGATCCATCTGTTGCGGATCCCTTCCGCGCCGCTGTTGCCGATCCATTTAAAAAAAAAAAAAAAAACCCGAGTATAAAATTCTGTTTTTCGGCCATATCTTCCTTGTTTCAACTCTGTTTTCCCTGAAACTTCACTGACATCCCTGCAATCCCATTCTGCATATTTCATTCCTGAAGACCCTATCCCAAATTCCACTTCCCAAGACCAGAAATCCCACATTTGTCTATTTTTAGGGTTTGCCATAACTTCTTCAATTTTCACCCGATTACCTTCAAATTTTACCATAGAGTTCCCACTTCTGAAATCCCCATTTTTTGCTTCCCTATCCCTCAGAACGTGTCGAAAACCTAGTCAAACCCCAATCACCCCTCCGAGTTTTTCCCAAATCCAAATTTTCCCTTACTAAATAAGCTTGTGTTTGTGTTTTTCTATCCATTCCCCTCCGCCACTAAACAAAAAAAAAAATTCCTGGTTATGGTTGTCACTCGCACAGGAGAAAAAACCATGGAGGAAGCACTTGCAACCATCCAAACCAAACTCCAAGATCTGGATGAAAAATTTATCAGCCTCCATCTTGATCATTTAGCCATGAACAATAACCGACAACCAGAATCTTCTACAACCACTGGGTTCTCTTCTTCCAGCAATTTTCGTGGGCCGAAGCTTGATTTTCCTTGCTTCAATGGTACTGATCCGACTGGATGGATATACCGAGCTGAACAATATTTCAGTTTGCATAATACTTTTGATGTCCAGAAATTTCCACTTGCATCCTTTCATTTGGAACAGGAATCCCTTCAATGGTACCGTTGGTACATCAAAGCTCATCCCGAGCCAAACTGGACAGATTTTTGCCAACTCCTTTTGCCACGATTTGGTCCTAGTGCTTTTGATGACTTCACAGGAGCACTCACTAAACTTCACCAAATTGGCACAGTGAGAGAGTATCAGACAGAATTTGAGAAACTGGCCAATCACACAGAAGGATTGTCTGATGAATTCTACAGGAGTTGTTTTATCAGTGGTCTCAAGGATGAAATCCGCTCAGAAGTCAAAATGTTCTGTCCCAACACAATGATGGAAGTCCTAGGGTTGGCTAAGTTGGCAGAGGACAAGATTGTAGCTCAACAACGCTCCAAACCCACCTTTGTTCCCTTCAGAAATATGGGTTCCCAACGACCTCCCATCACGCCTACTCCTCGAACAACTCCTATCAAGCATTTGTCTGAAATAGAGATGCAGGCACGCCGAGAAAAAGGGATTTGGTATAATTGTGATGAGAAATTCACTCAGAGACATAGATGTGTTCAACAAAAGCTCTATCTCTTAGATGTGGATTCTCCGCTTGCCTCAGAACTTGGTGAAGAAGCTCCAGATACAGTGGATGTTCAGGTCGACATTCAACACACGCCTATTGACACCCCATCTCAAGATGACCCACTCGAGATCTCTCTCCATGCTGTAACTGGCGTCACCACCCCACAAACAATGTGGGTCAGGGGATACTTCAAGAAGCGCCCTCTTACCATACTCATTGATTCTGGTAGCACTCATAACTTCATTGACCCTCAGATTGCCAAACAGGCTGATTGTTTTGTCCATCCTTGTTCCAACTTTGAAGTCATGGTTACCAATGGAGGCACCTTACCTTGCAAGGGGAAGTGTCATAATGTGCGTATCTCTATGGAAGATTATAACCTGCGCTCTGACATGTTTTCCTTGTCCTTAGGTGGATGTGATGTAGTTTTGGGCGTTCAATGGTTACGCACACTTGGCCCCATCTTATGGGATTTTGATGAATTTTGGATGCAGTTTTCAGTCAATGGGACACAACCCAAATTTATGGGCTTACAACCAGGGTCTCTCTGCATCATCAGTTCACATCGCTTGGAAAAGATCCTTAAGAAGCATTCACATGGAGTCATTGCTCAACTCCATTCCCTTCAGATGCACCCACCAATGGTCTCCACTACTTCCTTGGATAGATATGCAGGTGTCTTTGTTGCACCAGTGGGCTTGCCGCCTTCACGAGACCTTTTCGGTAAGCATTTTGCCACATCTACATCTCAGCAGGACATGATGGCTATTTTGTATGCAGTACATAAGTGGCAGCCATCCCTATTGGGGAATTATTTCTGCATCAAGACTGATCTCCAGAGTCTAGAAGATTTCCTGGAACAACGGGTCTCCTCCCCAGCACACTTGAAATGGGTTCTCCAACTCATGGGTTATGACTATGCAACCACTTACCAGAAGGGTAAGGACAATATGGTGGCAGATGCTCCTTCTCGCACATTTGATGACCTATTTTCTCTTACAGCTATTTCTCTGCTTGTTCCAAATTGGTTGCAATCTATTCAACGGGGCTATCTCTTCTATGAACTCCATGCTTCTTCATCAGCAGGGCACTCTGGGTTCCTCAAAACGTGTGACCAAGAACAATGTAACTTCTTTTGGTAGGGATTGAAAATGACAATTCAACGGATGGTGGTTGACTGTGATACTTTCCAGGTCAACAAGGGTGAAACAACCCTCCTTTCGGGACTGCTCGAACCCTTGCCCATCCCTACACAGATTTGGACGACTATTTCTATGGATTTCCTGGAAGAGCTCCAGTGGTATAGTACTACATCTAAAAGGACACCATATGAAGCAGTCTCTGGACAGGCACCGCCAATTCTTCTTCCATACACCTTCAGCAGCTCCCCAGTTCAGGCAATTGACTCAATTCTTCGAAACCATGATCAACTTCTTCTCATTTTGTAGGACAATATTCACATGGCAAGAATTCGACTGAAACAACAAGCCGATCAACACTGTTCTGTGCGCACTTTTCACGTCGCTGATATGGTTCTTCTTCATTTACAGCCTTCCATGCAATCCTCCCTGAAACTCAAAAGGCGCCAGTGGCCCTGAATGCAACCTGAGGATGCTACAGGGGACCCACTCCTTCAGATTCTGCATCAATTTCCACATCTAAAGCTTTGAGGACAAAGCTTTTTCTAAGGGAGAGGGGATGTTAGGAACCCATGTCTTTACTTGTTAGTATATTGTTGTTGGACGCATATGCTTTGTAAGTCGCCCATAGTTTTGTTGATCTATAGTTTGTATTGGCCCATGGTTTTGACCCGTAATAATTGTTGATCTATATTTTGTATTGGCCCATGGTTTGTATTGACACATGGTATTGACCCATGGTATTGGCACCTAGACTTAGTATATAAGTGTGTGTTGAGGCCTATGAAGGCACCGTGAAGTTAATTGTATTGAGCTTGCTCAAAGGAGGTTGCTCTCTCGAAGTGGCCCGTGATCAATATAAAAGTGATTCTGAGTTCTGTTATTTCTGATATCTCGTGTATTTGCATTAATTGATTATTACAAGTTCTTCACATGCTCACATAACTCTTTCTTGGGCTTGGAGTCCTCCTCCTAGAATGACCTCTAGAGTGACTCCCTTCATATCTTCCTTTTTCACCTACATTGCTTGGGTTGGACCCAAGGTTTATCCTCTGTTGCATATCAGTGAGGCTCTATAAAATAGCAACATTGAGCTGGTTTTGTTCCTCTTGAGCCTTCATCAATCTTTCATTAAAGCTTACCATGGTTTCAACCAAATTCCGAGGAGTTATTTGCTCCCTTCTCCCATTGGATTCAGTTTCAACATTCTCTCCTTGCACATTTTCTCCTAGTACATCCTCCTCATGCTCATAAGGATCTTTACCATCATTTACGGTCACCATTTTCCTTTGGAGACCCTTTTCCCTGTATGCTGCCCTCTGCTACAACTATTCAAATCTTATCAGCTGCAAACACTGTGCATTATAAAAATATTTATTAGAAATCTTAGGAATTCATATAGAAACATAAAACATCAATATTTAACAAAATTAAACTCATGGAATAACTCTCAAAGCTATTATGCCTTCTCTCTTTGCCCCATCATGCAATTCTGGAAATTACCAATATTGACAACAATTTTGTCAAAACAGTCACTGGCACTTTTCTGCTCTACATATCTATGATGTATGATAACCTCATTCAAATTCTGGTTATGCACCACTGTTCCCTGCTGTATAATCTTTCCAATGCCTATCCATGTGCTTCATTCTGACTTCGGGTGTGGAAATCACATTACTCCAAAAAAGACAATTTTTACCAAAATTTTGCACTTTTTACACAACTGTATTTTAGTTTGAAAAGCCAACTTCAGCCACTTGTAGAAGCAAATCTAGAAAGAGTCATGAAATTTTTTTTATCAAGAAAAGTTAGTCCATATAACAAGGAACACTAAGAAACTTTCAGGTCCCCGTTCCGATGCACCAGTCAACTTCTATAAAATTCTTGGTTTGACTATTTTTAACTTTCCACTTTTTCCAAAATTTCAAAATTTTGGGCTAAAAATGACTATCTTCCAAACTGAGCATTTCTAGAAAATCTTTGTCTAACGAGAAATGTCTGTATTAATGAGAATATGAAATGTGGAGTTTAGTAGATTTCTTGAATCCTACATCTAGGGTCACTTTCATCCATTGCAAGCATTTCAAAATCCTCAAAAAGTGGCCCAGAGGAGTGCGTTTTGGCCTCCTCGCTCACACCGACTCCACACACTTTGGATTTTAGCTCCAAGCTTCCAAACTTAACACTATTCCTGCTCCATGGCCGCTCCATGTCAATTTCAACTCAATCCGACCTCCTGCCAAGCTTCGGGACACCGATTTGTAAAAGCCATTAATTCCAATTTTATGCCAAATTGGAGCATAATGGGCTCGAGACCCTCACTAGTTATTTCATGGCCTTCGTTCATGGCCTCAGAACACCACATGACTCATCCAATTCTGAGTCCGCATGCTCCTGCTATCCAAAAATCGAGTTTTTTTTTTAACTCGCAACTTCCGCAACCCGCAATCCGCAACTTCTGCAATCCGCAATACGTATTACGGAACTCGAAAATACGGAACACCAAATTTTCAACCTCAAAAAAGTCACTTCCGCAATCCGCAATCCATATTGTAGAACTCTGAAATGTGGAACACCAAATTTTCAACTTCGAAAAATGTCACTTCCGCAATCCGTACTGCGGAACTCGGAAATGGGGAATGCCAAATTTTCAAGCTCGAAAAATGTCACTTCCACAATCCACAATTCACAATCCATTCTACGGAACTCGGAAATGCATAATGCCAAAACGCAAATTTGAAAATTTTTCATCTCCGCAATCCGCAATGCAGAATTGCAGAAACACCTCTTTCGTTCCTGCAAACTTTCGAAGCTTATATCTCCTTCATACTTTAACCAAATAAGGCGAATCTGGTACCATTGGAAAGCTATTGGAGAGATCTATGCAACAGAGTGATGTCTTCCACACCTGATAACTCTGATTATGTCATTATTTCAATCAAAATATTTTTCAAACTTCATCAATACCTCCTTTAAACATTATGATATATGCTTGTAAACTCACAGTTTGGCCCAAGCAGCCCCAGTGCTGCAACATGGGCTTTGATACCACTCTGTAACGTCCCCTCCCGTCATCCCGACCCACAGAGGGAACATGAACGCAACATGGGGTGTTTAATTCTTCCCCACAACCATATGACGAAATTCACAATTAAAATTAAATTATACAGCAGAATAATTAAAGCATTTTAACACACACAAAGTAGAATGCATCAGCATGTTTCTCCCAGCTTGAAGGATGAAACAACATGCAAATAATTAATCCCATTCTCATGCTACGCATAGGATTTATGTTAATTAACTTAAGATCATCATTTCATTCAATTAACAAAACAATCACTAGTTAACACATTGTTGAATACATAATGAACATAATTCAAACCACAAAGAATACTTATCTTTAAGATGAAACTATCCAAGCAACTGGCTATGCGAGAGCAACGTTCCACCCAACCATAGGTCTCTGTCCAGCCTATATTCTTTCAGCTGAGAGATCACCTCCGAGCTGGGCTGTGTATCAACTAAGGAGGAACTAAACAGATTCACTCACAACCATGGTTCCACACAAACAATCATGCTAATCCAACACACAATTGGGTTTATTAAGCATGCAAGAGACAAAGGAGGAGGATGATAAGCCAGTGAGATCAACCAGAGAGATACATGCATCTCAACTAAACTCAAACAGTCATGGCACCCACAATACCTACCACACCCAACACAAGGAAGATCCCCTTCTCTGCTGCAAAGTCCCTTAGGCGCCTCTTCCATCCAGTGCTATTCATGGTAGGAATAGAAAGGTCCAAGCTGCTAAATCCTTGAGATTCTATCCTTCACTGGGTTTATCAAGCAGTTCCAACCTCTGTTCTCTCTTCTTCTCTGTTATTCACACTTGAATTTTTCTCAATTCTATTACCAAATAATTTTGTCTTGTAATTGGATTTTCAGGCTATAAAATCGGGGTTTTCCTATGGATTTCTGGGCATCTAACACTCTCAAATTCGCCCCAAGGTTCATCTCTATGGATCCCCCATTAGATTTCACTGTCCACACGAATTTTTGGGCTTTTTTGGCACTTCAAAATGTGGCTTAATTCAGAGTTGCGATTTATGGTTTTTCTCACTGCTGGAACTGTGTAATGGATGAAAACTAATGCTTAGATGTTCCACAATGGAATGGGAATGATGAATAACAAATTCCCATGAGGTAGAGTGACTTGTGGGTCAAGAAAATAGAGCCCATACCCGCTATACGAATTTATGGGTTGCCCATGCTCCATTGAAGCCATAGACTAATTTCTTCAACCACTTCCTTACAACTGAATTAAATGTCAGTAAGGAAAGTCAAATGGGTTCTCAAGATGACATTTGAAAACATATGGTTTAACCCCACAACCCCCTCACCACTCCCTAGTGTAATATACATGGCCCCCTCTTATTAGTTGCTTCCATAACCAGTTTTTGGTATTTTATTGCAATATTAATAATTACATGATTTTACAATGTTCAATGGCTTAATAGCACATGGATATCATAATATCAAATACTTTCATTTTTAAATAATATCCTAACATCCACTAGCGGGGCCTTGGCCTTGAGCTCCACGCTAGGAAAACATACATCGCATGTATACAATATTTACATTAAAAGCCCATATATAATAAGGGTCAAAATGGGGGTATTACAGAGACTTACGTGGAAGGAGTTTGGAGCAACTAGAAGGAGTTCTGAGGGTCGATATTTGTTAAGTATGGTGAATCAAACAAAACCTTGCAAAATAGAAATTTCAAGCATGCAAATATCACTGTAGATATTATAACCTTATTTAGAGTTTAACTAGATTTAGAAAAAAAACTTCATACTTACCTTCAATGTTGCAACCATTATATTTTCGCTGCTTCTTTTCGTTTTATGTGGCTGCAAAATTCTTCATTAGGGTTTAAATCCCTCTATTGTTATACATAATTACGATTTCACCTTTTAGGTATTTTGGATTTACTGAGCTTTTGATTATATAAAGAAAGCATAGGGTGATATGGGGCCAGTTTCTTGGCCGAATCCCTCACCATGTCGGTCCTGTCAATTTTTTTTTTGTGTGTATGTTTTTCTTTTATTAAAAATGCATGAGTCAAAATCGGTGCATTTGTATTATCGGAATGCACCGGTGTGTCCATCGACATAACCCACCGGGTATGACTCACGTCGCATCGTTTTTAATTATTTTATAAAAACGCAAAAGTTGTTTTTCGTGTCTCAGTTCTCTCTTCCCAATGCATCACATTTACTATAACGCACAGGATATGATATGAGTCACGTCGTTTTTTTAATTATTTTACAAAAACAAAATAGTCGATTTTTGTATCTCGATTCTCTGTTCCCAGTGTGACCTATTTAATTTAACGCACCGGTGCGATGTTGTTACTAATGCACCAGGGCGTGTCATGTATACAAGCACACCGAATTCAGATTTATTCTTTTTAATATTTTTTTGTCTTATTTTAATCTTGCAAAGCATCATTACAAAGCATCATTCATTCAATAATTTTAATCTTGCCATATTTATTTTTCATATCAACAAAAAAATAGTTTAATGTCATTTTACATTTTCAGAAAGATTATGGGAATCCCAAAGGATGAACGAGGTGATATGCGAAATGTGCCATTAGGCATGTCCAAGAAAGTGTACAACAAGATGGTAAAAGAAATGGACATAATTGCATTGAAGGAAGAGCCATCTCAACAACAACGTGCTTCAAATGTATGAAATAATTGGTTTTTAGGCTTATGTTATACATTTCATTAATTAATTTAACATTAAATATTATTTTTCAATTGTTTTGTTGCAAAGAATAAAATAAAATGGAACCCAGTCAGGACACAAGATTGGAAGACAAGGAAAAAAGGGGTTGATAGCAAAGTTTGTGAGTATTTTTTACTTCATTGTAAGAAATAAAGATTTCGTAGTGGTTGTGATTGGTATTTCATTATCCCCACTGGTAATGTAGATACACTCAATATACTTTATTTTTATGTTTGCAGACAGAAGTTGAAGAAGAGGAAAACAATTGAGCCAATTAATAAAACATTCATCCAAATAACCCAATTGGTGCAAGTGGCTCAAGCACCGATAACAGTTTAAGCGAAGAATGATGCTTCGTATTTAATTTTGATGTTAATGCAAGCTGCTGTAGCTTGTTGTATATTTTGAAATAATTGTATGTGAAAATCATACATTTTGTATAATAATGTACTGGACATAGTGTCCGAATTCAAAGATGAGTTACCAATAAGTGTAACAATAATTACATGCATGTTGACATTTTGATTATTGTTGTCTCTGTGTTGTCGTATTTTGTTTGACAAAGGCACTCTTATTGATATATAATAAAATAAAATTTACATGTGAAATGGTACATTGGTAAATATTACATTCGAAATGGTAAATATTATTATCAAATGTTACATTGGTAAAAAAAATTCCAAGAAAAAATGCGTATTTTCATTCAAGATGGAGAAAAAATAAATTCTTCAATGCTATTCAGTAGTCGTCAATGGTACATTGGTAATTAAATGTATGGATGATTAAATATTACAATAGATTCTTGCATCTATGATATAAGAATTTAATCCAAACAAACAATTTCAATAATTAAAATTGAAATGAATTTTACTATAAAAAAATATTTCTATACTTCTCACGAAATTATACTTCTCCTGTTGGAAAATCAAGTAATACTGAGAGGGGGGGGTGAATCAGTATTTAGTTATCTATTCAATTTTTATCACTTAAAAAAAAATCAATAATAGAAACAAAACATAGGATTTTATCGTGGAAATCCAATTGGGAAATCTACAAATACTTTATATTACTGCAAAAGTATATTTACAAGTAATTGCAAGCACCAACTTGCTGGATTCTACAACACCCAAGATTTTCAGCTACAACTGAAAGATGCAATGACACCCAAGATTTTCAGCTACAACGAAGGATGCAACGACACCTTGTTTTACTAGCAACAACTGGAAGGAAGTTACAACTTTCTACAGGCTTTTGTAGCCTGTCCTTGCACCTCCCAACCACCCTTAAATGATTATGTGTTTTATGTTTTCTGTACACCTTTTGATCTATTATTTGAATGTACAAAGACTCTCTTATTTGAAGGAATAAATCCTTGTTTATATACTCTCAATCGTGCCTCTTCACCTAATAGTCACAAATCTTCATAGTGACCCTTCTCTATTAAAACTAATTCGCAATTACCTCTTTGTTTTAACCTGCGAAATTAACAACGTTATTATGAAACACTTCGACTCCGCAACCCCGACTTCGACATGCCGAATCCGAATCCGACTTGTTGATTCCGATTTCAGGTGTCGAAACATCAAAAATACACTCTTAATTCAGCGTCTTCAAATCCTCTGTTCCGATTCCGACTCGCTGATTCCGATGTCGACTTTGTGACTCCGACTTTCCGATTGTGACTTCGACTTCGTGACTCCGACTTTGACTAGTCGACTACATATATGACTCTCACTCGACTGATAATGTTCGACAAGAGTTCAACTATTGACTTGATTTACAATGACTCGACCATAATACAAGAGGTTGGCACCGATCGACTTTATATAATTATCGACCACTTTTTAGCTTCGACATTTTGACCATTTTTAAGCATCGACTAAGTATGCCGTCGACTAGTTTTAAGCATTGACTAAATATGGCGTTGACCAGTTTTAAGCATCGAATAAATATGGCGTCGACCATTCGACTAGTTTTAAGCATCGACCATTCGACCAGTTTTAAGCATCGACTAAATATGGCGTCGACCAGTTTAAGCATCGTTATTCCTTTGTGATTAATGAATTTCTTTAATATCAATGAAATCCATACTCAACATTCTCCCCCTTCATCATTGATGACAACAACACCTTAAATCCCCCCCCTTGACATTAATGACAAAGGATTTCAAAACTCCCAATATCATCATTTCTACCCCTGTCAACTATATCCATCTTTTGTGACATGGTACAATCTTCTGTTTATACTAAGGAAGAGGGATAATGCCCAGCTTTTGCCTGAGATAGTAAAATGGCTCTCCAGTTAGTGGCTTAGTAAAAATGTCTGCAATTTGTTCTTTTGTATCAACATACTCCAATTTGACAACTTTTTGTGACACTTGGTCTCTTAGAAAATGATATTTTAATGGAATGTGCTTTGTTTTAGAGTGCATAACTAGATTTTTAGATATGTTTATAGCACTCATGTTGTCACAGTGTATCACAATTGGGTCCTCGTATTTCACAAGTAGATCTTCTAATGTTTGTTTCGTCCAGATGACTTGAGTACAACATGATGCAACATCAATATACTCTTCTTCTATTGTAGAAAGTGAAATGGAGGACTGCTTTTTGCTTAGCCATGATACCAAGAAATCTCCCAAGTAAATTGCTGCTCTACTGGTGCTCTTTCTATCATCAATAATTCCTGCCCAATGTGCATGAGTAAATGCCTTTAGAGTGAAGTCATTTCCTTTTGGATACCATAAACATACTCCATAGTTCCTTTCAGATATCTAAGGATTCTTTTTACTGCTACCACATGTGTTTCTTTGGGGGTTGATTGGAATCTGGTGACCAAGCCTACATATTGTGTCACATCTGGTCTTGTAGTTGTTACATATAACAAACTACCAATCATTAATCTATACATGGTATGATCTACTTCCAAAGACTCATCATCCTTGCTTAATTTGCAACCAGTGACCATAGGAGTACTAACAGGTTTTGAGTCTTCCATTTTAAACTTTTTCAACATATCTTTGATATATTTGGTTTGAGATATGAAGATACCTTTTTCTGATTGAGAGATTTGTAAGCCAAGAAAGAATGTCAGTTCACCCAACATTGACATTTCAAACTCTTTCTTCATTTCTAAAGCAAACTTTACACTCAGAATCTGTAGATCACTTCCAAATATAATATCATCTACGTAGACAATAACAATGATCATATTTTTGTTTTCAAACTTTATGTAGAGATTACTGTCAGTGGCCCCTCTTCTATATCCTTGTTGCTTCAATTACTTGTCCAGTCTCGAGAACCATGCTCTTGGAGCTTGTTTGAGGCCACAAAGTGTTTTTTTTAGTTTGCAAACATAATCTCTATTCTCTGAGAAAAGAAAACCTTCAGGTTGTTCAACATAGACTTCCTCTTCAAGTTCTCCGTTAAGGAATGGTGATTTTACATCCATTTGGTATACTTTGAAGTTTTTGCAGCATGCAAATTCTAAGAACATTCTAATGGCTTCAAGTCTTGCCACAGGCGCAAAAGTTTCTTCAAAGTCAATACCTTCTATTTGAGCATATCCCTTGCATACTAGTCTGGCTTTGTTTCTTATGACTTGACCATCCTTATTAAAATTGTTCTTGAAAATCCATTTGGTCCTAATAACATTCATGCTTTTCAATCTTGGGACAAGTTCCCAAGTTTGGTTTTTCTCTATTTGGTCCAACTCATCATTCATGGCGCTGATCCAATCATTATTTTTGCTAGCTTTTGCAAATTTTTTTGGCTCAACTAACGAGATTAATGCTTGTTCTTGAAACATCAGTCTTCTTCTTGTACTGACTCCTGCATCCTTGTCACCCATGATTAGAGTTTCAGGATGATTCTTTTGAATTCTTCTAGATGGAGTCTTTGTATCAGATCTAGGAGAGTCTTCATCTTCACTTTCATGTGATTCTTCATCTTCTTTTTCTTGTTCTAATGCCTCTTGCTTTTGAGAATCTTCATCTTTCTCTTCTTCTTTTAAAAACTCCTCTTGAGAATCTTCATCACTAGTTTCTTCATCATCCTTATTTTCTTGAATTTTAATTCTTCTTGGTTTAATGTCATCAAAAAATTACACTTGCACTTTCTATGATCTTGTGTGACCTTATATTGTAACATTTGTATGCCTTTTTGGTGGATGAATATCCAAGAAATATGCCCTCATCTGTCTTGGAGTCAAATTTTCCAAGATCATCATTGTCTCTCTTTATGTAGCACTTACTTCCAAAGACTCTAAAGTACTTGACCGATGCTGGTCTGCCAAACCATAGCTCATAAGGAGTTTTGTCATTATTTACTCTGAGTTGTCCTCTATTTTGTATATAAACAACTATATATATTGCTTCTCTCCAATAACTATTTGGAAGTTTAGCTTCATTAAGCATGGTTCTGGATGCTTCTTGAACTGTCTTGTTCTTTCTCTCAACAACTCCATTTTGCTGAGGAGTTTTTGGGGTTAAAAACTGCCTTTTGATTCCATGAATTTCGCAAAACTCATTAAATTAATTTGCGATAAATTCACCACCATTGTATAACCTTAGACATTTAATTTTGAGATTTGTTTCATTCTCAACTAGTGCTTTAAAAGCTTTAAACTTCACAAAGGCTTCTGATTTTTCCTTGAGGAATGTCACCCAAGTCATCCTTGTATGATCATCAATGAATAACATGAAGTAACACTCACCTTGCATGCTTTTAGTCCTTGTAGGTCCACAAAGATAAGTGTGAATTATTTCCAATGGCTGTGATGTTGTATGCTCTTTGATCTTGAAGCTTTCTTTTGTTTGTTTCCCATGAAGACAATGCCTACAAACATAATTTGGAGGTTTTATGATTTTTGGCAAGTTTCTTACAGCTTCCTTTTTACTTACTTTTACAAGATTGTCGAAGTTCAAGTGCCCCATCCTTCTATGCCATAGCATACTTTCATTAATCTGACTCATGTAACATTGTTTTTTATTTTCTAGGATGTATACATTGCTTGGAGTTCTCACAACAGTCCTGATAAGTTTTCCTAAATTTTTCTTTCTAATTTCACATTTCTTGGAGTCAAATATGAAAATGTGCCCTTGATCAAAAGTTTGGCTCACACTTAGGAGATTAGGTTTTAAGTTTTCTACTAGCATAACATTTTTTGCTTTAACCTTGTTTCTAAGAGCCACTGTACCCTTCCCAATTATTTTAGAAGATAAATTGTCTCCAAAAGTGACTTTTCCCTTTTGATCTCTTTTTAGGCTTATGAACTTGCTTGGATCTCTTGTCATGTGCTTTGAACATCTACTATCCACATGCCATAGATATTGCTTTTCTGTGGCACATGGAGCTATAGAACACTTTTCTTTCACATCTTCTATCCTTTTCCAAGCCTTTCTTTGCTCCCTGTCTCTAGTTGTGACTCCTTTTTCAATAGGAATCAATGGTTTACATTTTCTAGCTATATTCCCATAGTCACCACATTTGTAACATTCTATGTCATACCTCTGTAAGGGTGCAAAATAATTCTGATTTCTGCCTTTTGGAAGATCTCTAGAATTGTATTCCTTGTAGAGAGATTTCTGATTATGTTTTTGGTACATATTACAATCAAATGCTTTATGCCCAAAATTGTTACATACATAACAATTACCCAAAAATAGTAGCTGATTTATGCTTATCATTGGTCTTCTTGGCATTTTTTCTGTCTTACTTTCATTTTGAAAAGAACCAAATTTTTTACTATCTGCCTTTTCAACTGGGTCTTTGAGTACAAGAACATAACTCCTTTTATTTCCATCTTGTATTGTGGAAGAGGATTGTTCTGACATCATTCCTTTGTCATAACCTAATCCGGTTTAATTATTGGATGATCTTTGACAACTTAGGATGTCATATAGAGTTTTTGAGTTGCTCTTAAATGTTGATTGAAAGGATTCTTCATCAATATTCTTTCTAAGCAAGACCATTTCAGCTTCAAACTTCTCTAATTCTTGCCCTCTTTTCTAGAGCTGTTGTTCTAGACTGTTTTCAACCTTTTTAGCTTCTTGAAGCTGATTTTTTAAGTCAACAATAATTCTTTTTGTATCATTGTTTTTCTCTTCAAACTCTATCACTTTGGTTTTTAATTGTTTGTACATCCTTTTATACTTCCTTAATTCTTCAAGAGCACTTATGAGCTCTGCTTCAAGATCTACTACTCCTTATAATTCTTTTTCAGGTTTTTTGCTCTATATTCCCATGAATAGAACTTCATCTTCTTCATATTCACTGGACTCATCTGAGCAACAATCATACATGGAGTAAAATGTCCTCTTTTTATTTTTATTCCTAAAACTCCTTTTGTTCTTCTTGAAGTCTCGAGGTCACTCATCATTGTCTTCTTGTTTGGGATAAGGGCATTTGGAAGCAAAGTGACCAATTCCCCCACAGTTGAAACATTTTAAGGGTAATTTCCCTTTGTACTTACCAGTACCCTTCTTAATATTTTTAACAAGAAGTGCTTCTTCATCATCAGAGTCTTCTGATAGAATCTTCGCTTCAGATTTCTTAGCTACTTTTGATGCTTTAAAAGTAGCTTCCTTCTTCTGAGAATCATGTTGTCCAATCCCCATTTCATAAGCTATGAGTATCCCATATAGTTCTTCCATGGTGAGCTTGTCAATATTTTCTCTATCTTTTAGGGTGGAATCATTAGGATTGTAGATCATTGGAAGTGATCTTAGTATTTTTTCAACTATTTCCATTTCATCCAATTCTGCTCCTAGCCCTTGAATTGCATTAACAATTTCATTAATTCTCTCAAAGTATTCTGAAATGTTCTCTTCTTCCTTCATTTTTATACTTTCAAATTCAGCTTTAAAAGTCTGGAGTTTGGCCCTTTTTACCTTGGTGTCTCCTTCATAGATGGTTTGCAATTTGTCCAAGATCTCCTTCTTTGTTTTGCAATGCATCACTTTGGCAAAGACCGTTCTAGCTAATCCAACCAAGATTGCATCAACAACTTTTGCACTGTATCCAAATTGTTTTATTCCTTCAAGATTTGTGGAAGGATATTTTGGATATATATACCTCGTTTCTACATATAACCAAACTTCTAGTCCAATAGACATTAAATGAATTATCATCCTAACACTCCAGAACGCACAATCCTCACCATTGAATAGTGGAATTTTGGAGGATATTTTCCCTTGTTGATCCATAGTGATAAAAGATCTATCTTCAAGCGGTTAGACTTTAGTGAAGAGACCCGCTCTGATACGAATTGTTGGAAAATCAAGTAATACCGAGAGGGGGGGTGAATCAGTATTTAGCTATTTGTTCAATTTTTATCACTTTTTAAAACAAAATCAACAATAGAAATAGAACACAAAATTTTATCGTGGAAACCCAATTGGGAAACCACAAACACTTTCTATTACTACAAAATTATATCTAAAAGTATTTGAAAACACCAACTTGTTGGATGCTACAACACCCAATATTTTCAGCTACAATTGAAGGATTCAACAACACCCAAGATTTTCAGCTACAACTGAAGGATGCAACGACACCCTATTTTACTAGCAACAACTGGAAGGAAGCTACGAATTCCCACAAGCTTTTGTAGCCCGTCCTTGCGTCTCCCAACCACCCTTAAATGATTATGTGTTTTATGTTTTCTGTACACCTTTTGATCTGTTATTTGAATGAACAAAGACTCTCTTATTTGAAGGAATAAAACCTTGTTTATATACCCTCAATCGTGCCTCTTCACCTAATAGTCACAAATCTTCATTGTGACCCTTCACTACTAAAATTAAATCACAATTACCTCTATGTTTTAACCTACGAAATTAACAGCGCGATTATGAAACACTTTGACATGCTGACTCCAATTCTGAATTATCGATTTCGATGTCAGATGTCGAAACATCAAAAATACACTCTTAATTTAGCTTCTTTGACTCCTCTGTTCCGGCTCCGACTCGCTGATTCTGATGTCAACTTTGTGACTCCGAATTTCTGACTGCAACTTTGAATTCGTGACTCTAACTTTTTGACTGCAACTCCAACTAGTTGACTACATCTCTGACTCTGACTCTGACTCGACTAACAATGTTTGACAATAAGCCGACAAGAGTTCGACTATTGACTTGATTTACAATGACTCAAGCATAATACAAGAGGTCGGCACCAATCGACTTTATATGACTATCGTCCACTTTTTAGCTTCGGCATTTTCAACCATTTTTAAGCATCGACTAAGTACGGCGTCAACCAGTTTTAAGCATCGACTAAATATGGCGTTGACCAGTTTTAAGCATAAACTAAATATGGCGTCGACCATTCGACCAGTTTTGAGCATCGACCATTCGACCAGTTTTGAGCATCGACCATTCGACCGATTTTAAGCATCGACTAAATATGGCGTCGACCAATTTAAGCATCGTTATTCCTTTGTTGTTAATGAATTTCTTTGATATCAATGACAACCATACTCAACATCTCCCTCATGCTTGGCTATAGAAATCCCCTCTCAATACAAGTATCACTTGATAAAGATTCAAATCTCACTTTCTTAGGGGAGTCACAAAAAAATGAACAAACCTTACACAAGACTTAATTAGACTTGGAAAACATGGATGACTCTACATAAGGAGAGGATTAGGTCAAAGGCAATTTAACAAGATAGATTATTTCTCAAACATTAGGATCTTATGTCCGAATGTGTTGTTATCCTACCTTATCATTTTATTTATATGGAGGACATTTGATTACACAAGTTAGGATTAGAGATATGGGCTATATATTTATGTACAATCATTGCATCTTCTACTTAAAACCCATATATAGATATAATGTTGTTTCAAGTCTCCATATATACATATAAGGTCATTTCAAGGGTGCATGTTAGATGCTAATTAACAACATGCACGTGCAACATTTAAGTGCATGAGTTGCGCCACTATGGGGTACATGGATTATAGAACAAGTTTTTTTTTTCCAAAAAAAAAAAAAAAAAAACGTTTCTTATTCATAGGGTGAATTAAAGAAACTACAATTTATCTTATCCCAGAGATAGTGATCCTTGCATTTATATTCCTACTACATATGATCAGTAAAATATGCTATGAGTTCGAATACATCCATAAAGCGAAGTGCCCATATATCAATAGAGTTACAAAATTCACAAACTTAAGTGTGCTTCCACTAAATCTACAGTCAACCAAATGTAGTTATGAAAAAAGGAAAGTTCTAAAGAACTGCTAGATACCTAATGATCTATTAAAAAAAGAAACCTACTATAGCCATCACAAATAGTCCGTTGGACATAATTGGTAAATAGTGATGTTGCCTTCATGAATCAACTGCTTGTTGTGATATTCTTTGTATTGCGACAATCACTCGGGAACCATAATGCCCTGTTTTGAAAGTTGGTCCGTGTGTTGATTAAAATTAAGATAGATGTGTTCATAATGGGGCTTTCCAGTGATCAAGTAATGAAGAGCAAAATAAATAAGGCAAGTAATGAAGAGCGAAATAAAGAAGGCCCCACTCCACATCCAAGTTAGAGAGTATAAAAATGGCCTTTTCCAATGATGAGGTAAATACCAGCACCACATGTACCTCCAAATGAAACCCCCTATAGGTTCCAAGTTGTTAAATAAGGCGTGAGCTAAACTCCAGATGATTTCTCCTCAAAATTCGATGAGTTTTTAGGTCAAATTCTGGCTAAAATTGTTGAAATGACAGTTTTTGGTTGTTGGAATTGCATAATTGGGGTGCCCGAGGGGTAATCAAGGATGTTGAATTCATACTTGCAATCAAAATTGCAATACCAGCAACCAAAATTACAGTTTCAATAATTTCACTATCGTTGGATTCTGACAAAATCCCCCTAGCTAAAGAAGAGAGGGATCAAAGAAGGATTATTCCCAAGAACGAACCAATGATACAAACATGAGACATAAGATCCAAAATCCTATCTGCCATTTAGATTGAATCTAACCGAGAGTTCATCCCAAATCTGAATAGTAAATGGAAAATTAACCATCAAGTGCTCAGCTGTTTCAGCTGCCTGACGACACATAAGGCAATGGGAAGGGCCCATTCCCCACGCTTGATGAAGTTATCTCCGGTCAAAATCTTGTTTTGTAATGCCATCCCAATGAAACAAAGTCTCTTCACTGATGCCGCCCACTTCCAAATACGAAGCATCCACCAGCTCTGCTGATCGCAAGCAAACTCATGAGCATTATAGAACAAGCTTAAGAACTTAACAACATGCATGTACAACATTTATGCGCATGAGCTGCACTACTACAAGTATGATCTTACTACGAGGTTGAGCAAGTGTTTAAATTAATGGATATTTTGTTTACATAGTTCAAATACTCACCTAAAAGCTAGAGGATGTGATCTATTCACCCATCAATGTGACCTAATCCATGTAAAGGCCACTTCCACACATTCAATGAAATTTGTGGGCACTTTACGTTTTCATATATTTAAGAAAAATATAATATTTCTTATATAGTGTAACAAAAATTTATCAATTTAAATTTAATGTATATGTAAGGTATATTTTAGTATTATGTATTTGTTCAAATGATCACGTGTTTCGAGTTTCGAGCATCATACATGAGTCTTGGAATCACTAAACATCTTTTAAGTTGTAACCAAAAAAGGTTACAAGTATCGTTCATTTTTTTAAATGTCTTTCATGGTGTTTCTTTCTCACGTGATTATGTGTGAATATTTCATTTGGTTATATTATATGAATGTTGAAATCTAATTCGATAACAATAGAGTTTTTGGAAGGCTATCTCATTGTGAACTCTAGTTCAATAACAATAGAGTTTCTACAAGGCCATCTCGTCGCTTTTACTTTCGAATTTGCATATACAAACCACACCATGGAAACTTGAACTTCAAGATAACCTTTCTCTTTTTGAGAGTATGAATGGTTCACTATTACTTCGGGGCCATCTTTGGAGCCCTATTATGTCCTTCAATCGACAACAAAATTCTTTGTACATATGAATTACTTCTTCTAACTATGTTGAATACATGACTTAATTTACTTGTCTAATAATGGGACATTTTATGTTGTTTTGCATGTTTGATGATGTGCACGGTTATGGCTTTTATAAAAAAATCAGAGTAGGCTAAACATTCTACGTTGTGGATCATATTTTCGGTGATTTTTTTGGGCTAAAATCTGGTTGAAATTGTTGGAATTACATAAAAAGGGTATTTGAGGGTGTTGAATTCATTTCTGCAATAAAACATGCAATTTGAACAATGTAAAATCACAATTTCGTTAAATGTTTTATTGTTGGATTCTGACAAAAATGACCAGAAAAGTCCAAACGTAGAACATTTAGCCAACACCTTCTTTTTCTCACTCCTTTGATGATTGTCATGTACAGTGTTAGCTTGCATATCATTATTGATTGTTTTGCTTTGCTCCATGTATACGTATGTATGGATGCACTAGTTTCAAATGTGATTCATTGTAGGAACCTCTGACGTGCTACTTCATAGGGCCCTAATACTAAGCTTCAAAATAAATATTTATCTATATTCTAAGCATGAGTACTCTGAAATATTCACTCTCTGTTCAAGTAAATAACTTAAGCAAATAACTTAATTTTATAACTTAGATGAAAGATATCCTTTTTAACTCTAAACAAATAAACAAATATAGAATGTAACGTATTTAGTTTCGAATTCAAAATTTAGATTTACAATAATTCAAAAATTGAACAACAAAACATGAATTAGGAAAATACCTGTAGGTTGTAGAATTTGTGTCCATAAATTTGAGATTTCCTAGCTTCTTTGCAACTGCCCAATTGGATTTACCTCCCATCCAACTAGGAACAACCTCGTTGGATCCCTAGCTCCAAGAAACCGTGTTTCTTGGCCCTCTATGCCAAAATCCCGAGAACAACAACCAACCATTACAATTAAATAATATTGCATGGAACAACATGTGTCGCAAGGGATTTTCCTACTTAAGGAAGGCCTTGGGAAGGGAGAAGGGACCCAATTTTTGGATGGATATCGTAATTCTTGCGATAGATGCGACTTGCTGCTATTGGGGTTTGGCTAGAAATTCTTGTGGGGGGAAACCCATTGAGGAGTTTCTTGAAAGGTGTGTGTGAGCTTTACGACCTGAAGCTTGGGGGTGGCCATGCAACTGAAAGCATGAGCCTATGGTTGGGTGGCGAAGCTAACGGTTGCTTCACCAATGGTTAAACGAGCTTTGCTGGAGGGATCCTACGGAAAACACGGACAACATGTTGACAGGTTACGGTTTTGTCTATATTTGCTAAGTTATTTTATTTCTTTAGTAATTATGGTTTCTAATCTCTTTTGTATCAAGTTGTTGAGTTTCAGATTCAGTTCGTGAAGACCCTGCAGAAGGGGCTCTACATGGGGGTCAGGGAACCAGGCTTTACTCCCCCTTATGTCCTTACTAATGTGCAACCATCCCCAATTTCCCATCTCAACCCCCTTTTAATTTCATTAAATTTTCAAACTAGTAGGTGGGTCACGTTCGTTCGAATAATTAATAATCATAAAATAAAAACAATCAATTTCACATATATTCATTCAACTCAATAAAGATAAATTTTAAGTAATATAAAGAAAATTATTTACCATTTATGGACTCCGGTTAACATTTGTTAATCAGTCAATAGCTATTATTTTAAAACTCACTTTAGCATTTATCCACCTATCAATAATAATAAATTTAAAGTTAATAAAATTCAATTCACATATATTTAATTAATTACAATCAAGTCTCGTATGCCATTTAATTATCCGTTCTTTACATAAATATAACTAAATACCTAAATTATTATAACATAATTAGTCATCAACCATAATGCATAAATTTGAAATTGAAATAATTAATAGTTAATTCATGATTAAGATAATATTAGTATACATGCACAAGTTATGTAGGCATAGTTAACTCCTACATAGCTCATGCAAGTACTAATAGTAACCAATCTAATAGAATTCATAATTCACACAAGGCTTATTTACTTATGCAAGACATAAGCAAAGTTTGTAGTATTTAACCATTTACTAACTAGATCGTAATAATATATCGTAACAACACAGTGTACTTAGTTATCATAAAAGAGTAAAGCACAACTATTTAACACACATAATTAATTAAGTTGTTCTCTGGAACTTCAATGACATCCCTGTCTATTGTTTCCTCTTATAAAATTCACAACTATCTTCCTCATCTTATCCTTCCTCTGCTAGAATATCATGTAGCGTCGACTATATTGACCTAACTCCAGATAGAACCCGTAAGTATAAGTGTCAACTACATCGACCAAGCTTCCCTAAAAGGAAATTGGCAGTCATCATTACACACCTTGGGGAGTGTGTTTTATCAGAACCCTCCCACGACTCTAGGTTTTAAGGGATAAACAGTAGGTAATGCCTCCACCCCTCTTAATGGAAGGATGATGTAACAACCCCAAATAATGCACTAAAATTTTGATAAAATAAATCTTTTGCTCATTTGTTTTTAAGTAAAATATACAACTCAGCTATATTGAACTTTCCTAGATCAATGCTAAGGTTATATTTTCTCCTTCATATCACATAAATGCTTCTACTATAACTCATAAAATAATGTCATGAAAATAATTAAAATGTATATTACTTTCATCTAAAAACTCTTATTCATTCACTAGATGAAATAAAGAACTCCACCATGATAGAAATCTTTCTACAACTACTTTTTATTTATGCAATAACTTCTTGATAAGTTTAATTATCATGTCAGAGTAATATAAATTCCTACCATGTTATTCTAAGGAAAACAACATCTAATTAAATCGTGCATGTATCATAAGTATACAATATCATCCCTTCCTTTACTAAAAATTGTAAACTTTACTATCTCTACATGGCCACAAACATTAATGAAGCAAATTCATATTCATTACATGAATTCAGAAATAAAATTCATGCTAAGAATAATAAAATTTCATTTCTTATCTTAATTATTAAATCTACATTAACCCATAACTTGTATACAAAAAAATTACTTACACTCAAGGATCGAACAATCGCTTCTC
This sequence comes from Larix kaempferi, assembly GCA_027924585.1. NCBI lineage: Eukaryota > Viridiplantae > Streptophyta > Pinopsida > Pinales > Pinaceae > Larix > Larix kaempferi. The sequence continues at coordinate 4,886,549 of BSBM01001120.1, forward strand.
ATTCCATTGAATGCGCATGGTTTTTCCAGATCAACGCAATCCTCATTTTGTAATTAAATATACCAAATATTTCCCTAATTTAAACATAATGTTTTTAGGTAATGAATATACATAGTTTACAATTGAGAATTGGACAGATCTACATATTTTAACAACCAGAGCGAACTCATAAAATAAAGGATTTCAAAACATTCTTCTCCCTAACTGAATTTCAACAGAGTACATAACTAGACAGAGTATTCAACCTTTTGATTTATGTCCGCGGTATGCCTGTATGAGACAGAGTGTGAAATTTTCCCAACACAAAGAAAGAAAACAGGGTGTAGACCGAGTCATTGTTTAAAGCATAATCAAGGTTCAATTTAAGAGCAATCCAAACTCTGTAAAAAGTACAGAGTTCCATCAATGATTTCATTACAGAAAGTGCAGAGAATCTTATAGAGTTTTCGATCGGTTTCATTTACGCAGAGTTTTTAAATACATACAATGAATTTACTTCCCATAATAAGCCATGAATTTTGATAGAGTGTACACATATTTAAACTTATTCCAAACTTTGATTTAAAATTTTTAAATGATTCGTTGTCTCAGTCAATTCTATAGCCTTTTTATCCTATCATAGTATTCATACAAAAACTTATCGCACCAGAACATGAAGTGAATTAAAATACAGGATATTCACCCATGGAAATGAATGAAACCGAGCCCATATGTATGTGGATTTCCCTTCATGCATGAGTAGATCAGATGTAATTAATTACTATAAAACGAAAATATGTATAGCAAGTATAAAGAGAATCCATACAAATATCGACATACATTTTCATTTTCGTAAACCAGAATTACATCTACAATGAACCATACCTGTAACAACCATTCATACACATAAACGAACTTTTACTCACTTGAAATAGTGAAAATGATTACTCGAAGAATTCAGTTCCTCCCAACCATAGGAAAGGATTGCAACAACACTAGTCCAACACCAACCTCGAGCTGGATCACCACTATGCACACCAAAACGACAAGCAAAGCTTCCACGCGACACTCTCTCAAAGTCCGTAACAAGCTCAGTGATGGACTTATGAAAGAGAGAAACACTCCACTCATGCACTTGCAACACAGTTTCTCCATGCATAACACGACGTCCCGTGCTATATCAGTGCACCAATATATATAGCTTTTTCCCACGTCTAGTGCCATCCCAGTCAAATCTCAATCAAATCCTTCAATCCCTATGATTTAGGATCTTGTCTGGTAGTTGAGTTTTTAGATTGGATTTGATTGGTAAAATATCCTTTGCCTGCTTTACACATGTTCTGTGCATCATGGTGGTGTCCCCTCATTTAGTTGAATCCTCCAAGTGTCTTTTTCTTTTATTAATAATAAAATAATGCCGTGTTTCGCAAAGTGTCACTCACACCTCTTGTGAGTATTTTTGAGTTTTTAAATAACTCTTACAAAAATAATCATTTTGAAATATTTTCACAAATAAATGTTAAATAAAAAATAATCAAGGGGTCTTGGGGTATTACATCTCTCCCCCCCCTATTTTTAACACTGTCCTCGGCGTTCTTTATGTAGAGCTTTCATGCTCATTATGGAACATGGAAGGATATGCGTCTCACATTCGATCCTCCATTTCCTATGTCGCCTCTTCAGGCTTGAAGCGCTTTCATTGCACTTTTATTTGAGCGATGGCTCGATTCCATAGCATAAGTTTCTTCTTGTCTAGGATGCGTGGGGGTTCTATTTGGAAACTTGCCTTCGGGTTCTACTTGAATCACACTCCAATCAAATAGTATGAGTAGCATCATGTTCATATACTTTTAATAAAGAAACATGAAAGATAACATAATGAACTTTTATATTGATATGCTACTTGGAACATCTTATTAAGCTTAATGTATTTTCTCTTTGGCTATTACCTTTAAGTATAAATGGTCTCCAACATTAAACCCTTTTGGAGTTCTTTTAAGGTTTGCATAACTTTATTTTCGCTCTTGAGCAACTTTTGACACCCCCAATGGGAATTTTATAATCATTTGTAGCATAAGTTCCTCCTTGTCTAGGATGCGCTAGGGTTCTATTTGGAAACTTGCCTTTGGGTTCTACCTGAATCACACTCCAATAAAATAGTATGAGTAAATTCATGTTCATATATTTTTAATAAAGAAACATGAAAGATAACATGATGAACTTTTATATTGATAGGCTAGTTGAAACATCTTCCTAAGTTTAAGTATTTTCTCTTTGGATATTACCTTTAAGTATACATGGTCTCCAACATTGAACCGTTTTGGAGTTCTTTTAAGGTTTGCATAACTTATTTTTTCTCTTGAGCAACTTTTAACACCCCCAATGGGACTTTGGTGTATAGAGTATAAGTGACCGTTCAAGCTAAAAATTTGTTAGCCTCATTGATTATTTTAACTTTATAATCATTCCTGAAAATTATACTGCAAGGATGTAGTCTTATAAATCACGTGAAGAATTTTATAACTTCATTCGTGAAAAAAAGGAGAGTACTATACTTTATCAATATGTGGCTTGTGATTTTAACCAAGGGTGGGGACCCTACTTTTTCCACACACATAACTTGTGCGGTTACTAAAGAATTCCTTAATCATTGACCATAACTTTGAACTCTTAAACATATAGCCAAAACACGGCTAAGTTATTAATTTCTTATTAAGGATAGAACATTACGTCTCATAACTATACAAGATAGGTATTTTTTCCATATACTAATTGGTCAAAATTAATTTTCTTTGTAGGATCTATACCTATAAACCTATACAATGTTTTGTATTAAAACTTTCGTCATAAATATGACTTTGATCTCTATAAAAGTTGTGTAATACTTATCTGTATTTATGTTCTTTAATCCTTAATCAACTACTTTTCGTATTCTTATCGAGCTTCTACCTTACCCAATTTTTCATAAGATTCTATTTATAGAGAAAATATTTAAAGTTCTCTACACTCCTTGGATATGGATAATCTCTTTTCTTAATTCAATCACAACTAGCAAGTAAGACTTCATATTATAACCCTACATGTATTTTACAAAATGAAAGACATGCCATGTATTTGGTTGACTTCTGGTTCATTCCCTATAATGATTCTCTTTGAAAGAGTATATTACGGTAATTACAAACTAACCCAGAACTAGTCATCATCATACCTACATTAACACTTGGATTATGGTTAATCATTCAATAAATTCTTTAATTTACCTCTTTAATCATGAATAATTAATTCTCAAAGGTATGGTTAATTATGTTTACTTCCTCAAAACCTTGAGCACACTAAAAATGTTTCAGATTCACTTTGTCTATCTATAGATTCCATATTAACCATATTGTTACATTCAAAATGTAATCACAAATGTCCTTTCCATTATTTAGATTAATCAATCGTATATGCCGCATAAAAGATAAAAGATCATTATTTTGATATTCCATTAGACCAAAATATCCACACAACGATAATCTCTATGTGAATTTTCACGATTCATTAAAAAGTTCATATATACGCTTTAATTATGTATGAACAATAAAGATAACCATTTTAAAGATTACTTAAAAAGATTACTTATCTGGATTAAGAAGTCCTGGATGGCTGAAAGTATGGCTGCAACATTCCACTCATAAGAAAACGATTTTCATCTCTCTTTCAACACTACTACCACTTATGATCTGGCAACGAATCCACTTGGGACATAGCAACACTGAAAAATTCTCCCAATAATTCACATTATGATGCAAGAATTTAAATTCATAATAGTGATAGGCTATTATTAATATTCGATCAACATTCCTTGTAGGCCTAAATATCTTTCTTTCTTACTCAAGCTCTCTTGCTCAAGTTCAAGAAAATTTAAATTTCTTTTCCACTCAAGTTCTCTTGCTTGAGTTCAGAAAAAAATTTACTTCTTTTATACTCAAGCTCTCTTGCTTGAGTCTAGGAAAATTTTCGTTCTTTTCCACTCAAGCTCTCTTGCTCGAGTCCAAGAAAATTTCTTTCTTTTCCACTCAAGCTCTCTTGCTTGAGTCCAGGAAAATTATATTATTTAGTATTCAATACTAGTCACATAATGGAACTTGGTTCTCATCGCGGTTCCATTATTTATCATCTTCACAAGGTTCTCTTTATCTGCGACAAATTCATAGATAGTCAGCTACATCATCATATCATTAGTCTATCAACAATAGGTTCGGATATTAATTGATGAATCATTAAAATACTTTGGTGATTTAACTATTACTATACATCAGTCCTTAAAAACTCTCTCAATATGACCATATTTTATGCATAAAATTTATAATGTTTTTGTTTGTTACAAGTCACCCAAATAGTGACAACCTACCAACACTACTTGTTAGTGCAATTTCTTGTAACATAGTAAAATTTTTGTTATAGAAATCTCCTTATAACTGGGCAAAGATAATAAGAATTTATAAACTCACCATTTCCCCCATGTATGATTTAACTTAATATCCGTACATATTTCCATTTTGACTAATATCTTTAACAGTCATAAATGATTGACATAATACTTTAATGTTAATACTTAAACATTTCTTGCCTCCATATATGAACTAGGTTCTCATGGAGTCTGTAACAATAACATAACTATGTTTCTTAATATTAATCATTTGTTCATGCTATTGCTAGCACCTGATCAAGAAAAACAAATTGTGATTTTATATGCTCAATTTATTCTTTTTGAAATTTGAAGTCCTACCATTATCTACATGTGTAAGTATGCTTATGTGACGTCTTGGAATCACCTTTCATAACATGTAAATATAAATGCACATCTATGCCCTTGTGGCAACACTACCTTGATTTGTTATCGCTTGTCATCTCCAACCCTTAATGAAAATAATTATAACTTTATACTTTTAGCGTAGTGATTCTTGCAAAATTTACTTGCATCTAAATGGATTTCATCATAGCAATCCTAAGCCTAATGTCAAAAATTTCACGTTATATGCATCTTTTATAATGCCAAAATTTCATAACTACATTATGTTCATTGTATAAAAATAATAACGAGGTAAGAACTATAGTTATTCATTTTACCACGGGACTTCTCTTCACCTGTACTACATCCTATCATATTCAATCCGCGTTAGTAATTGGCACAATCATTTTGAATATATGCCTACCATTCAAAAATAAGAATGGCCAAGGTAAGGGATAGAAGGACTTCCCTATTCATTACCTTGTGAATTCCATTATCTGAAAACACAACTCAATTGTTAGTTTACAAGGTTTCTATTTTCCATCTCATGTTCTGCCCAAATAGGCCCGAGTGTTGCAACATGAGCTTTGATACCACAATGTAACAACCCCAAATAATGCACTAAAATTTTGATAAAATAAAACTTTTGCTCATTTGTTTTTAAGGAAAATATACAAGTAGTCTATATTGAACCTTCCTAGATCAATGTTAAGATTATATTTTCTCCTTCATATCACATAAATGCTTCTACTATAACTCATAAAATCATGTCATGAAAATAATTAAAATGTAAAGCACATTCAACTCGGACGCGCTCTGCTATGCCCTAGCTAGCACGCAGCCGCTGCTCGGCTCTCTCTGTCGCCATGACTGCGACTGGGGGAGGGCTTCCCCCTCCCACCGCCTCTCACGCCTTCAACCTGCTCCTTCGCCCCTCTGGCTCAAAACCTAAGGTTCATGCCGTTCCGAAATTCATCAAGAAGCTCGAATCAATCCCTGAAATCGATTTGCCAGGTGAAATCCCTATCAAAGTTGCTTTGGCTCTTGCTGATAGGGGTCTGGTCGGCCAGTTTATGGGGCTCTGGCCTTCAACCAAGACCATCGACGACTGGATTCAAAGGAACTGGCGGCCCCAACTAAAGCACAGTGTCACCTGTTATCCCGTCGGTCGAGGCTTATTCATCTTTGAGTTTATAGCTCAAGAAGACAGAGATCTGATATTCAGAAATGGTCCATACTTCATGGGTCCTCAAGGACTGTATCTCAATAGATGGACGCCTGACTTCAATGCAGAAACGGATGTGCCGACAGAAGTTCCAGTCTGGGTAAGGCTTCCCAACCTTCCTATCCACTGCTGGAACACTCCTACTCTGGAAAAAATTGGAAACACCTTAGGGAAATACATCGACAAAGCCGATAACAAGGGCCAATACTCATGTGCCAGAATATGTGTCGAGGTCGATCTTGAAGCAGGCCTTCCTGAAGCTATTAAACTCAAAGTAGGAGATTGGACATACTACCAAAAGCTCGACTACGAACAGATCCCATTCAAATGTCGCCAATGTCATGAACATGGTCACTTTCAAAGAAACTGTCCGAAAAATCAGATCTCAGAAGATGAGGCAGGATGGCAAAAAGTCAAGAAAGGCAAAGCAATTCCAAAGAATCCTGAAAAGACCACAATGGACATGCAAAACCAGCCTTCAAGTTCAAACAAACCCATCAGCGAAACCTCAAAAGATGATCCAATCATAGTCTCAAGCCCTAAAGAACGTCAAGAGGCCAACCTCTCCGAGAAGAAGCAATCTACAGCTAACGGTGAGCCTCTGCCGACCAAGCAAACTAACAGGGAAGATACTGATGCCCTGAACGCAGATCTGCTAGAACCAGGTGAACTACCCAATCCTCGAGCAGAAGCTGATAAACCAGGCTCTCCCAAGGAAGTTAATGAAGAACCCCTGCTGCAAGATTCAGATCCTGAAGAAGATACCGAAGGAGAGACATCCTCCAGCGGTCTCTACTCCTTCCCTACCAAAACCCCAAGAGGAAGGAAAACCAAGAAGAAACAAAGAGAAGAAGCTACTTATCTGGAAGTCCTCGAAGGCTCTCAAAAAACTCTAAAAGGCAGCATGAACACCCGCTCAAAAAAAGGTACAATTCAGGCCTTTAAAGAGGCCAAAACCTTCCCCCATAATCATTAATGAAATATATTTCCTGGAATTGCAGAGGGCTAGGCTCCACCCTGAAAGAAGATGCAATGAGATATCTAATCCGAATACATAGGCCTGAGATTCTGCTTATCCAGGAAACTAAAATGGAGGAGATTAAGGCCCTCCAAATCGGGAAAAGATTTTGGAAAAAAAGCGTTGGGATTGGCAACAATTCAAGAGGTGCCTCAGGAGGAATTGCCACCTTCTGGGATCCTTTCCTATATGATATTGAAGCTGAAGAACGTACTGTTCACTGGGTTTTCACAAAACTGATCCACAAGCAATCTGGACACAAGGTAAGTCTCTTTAATCTCTATGTCCCTGTTCTGCATGCGGAAAAAAAAGAGTGCTGGAACACTCTTGAAACTTTTCTTCAATTACAGAATAGAGATAACATTATTATAGCTGGAGATCTGAATGTTACTCTGGCAGCTAATGAAAAGAAAGGAGGAAATCTGGTTAGAGACCCCTCAAGAGAATGGGTAGAAGACATCATCTCTGGTTGGGATCTCCTTGACATCAAACCCATCAATGGTAACTTTACTTGGACAAACAAAAGAATTGGGCCAGGCCATGTTGCAGCAAGGCTAGACCGCTTCCTTGTCCACTCATCCTTTCTCGATTTGGGTCTTCTAGCTTCCTCCAAAATCCTCCCTCACTACACCTCTGACCATAGGCCGATTCTGCTTGAGCTAGCCACCGATCAAAATCTTGGACCTATCCCCTTTCGTTTCAGTCCACTTTGGATTCAACATGATGACTTCCTTCAAACCGTAGCTGATTCTTGGAACACCCACCTCTCTGGCTCGCCATCCTTTGTCTGGGAATCCAAACTTAAAAGACTCAAAATTGCCCTTAAAGCCTGGGCCAAAAAATCTTCCCTCTCCAGCTTCCAACAGAGAATTCGCCCAGGCTGAGCTAGAAACACATCAAGCCTTAACTGGTTCCTCCCCTGCGTCTGAATTGATACTCACTAAGGAAGAAGCCTTGCAAAAAAACTTCTTCACTGCTTGTAGGATTGAAGAAGAGTACCATCGTCAAAAATCCCGTAACCTCTGGCTTCTTAGCGGAGATAAAAATACTAAATTCTTTCACAAACAAGCTGAAGCTCGAAAGAACTACAAAGCAGTCTCTGAAATTCGGTTTGAGGGAGAACTGATCCAAGATACAGAAAGAATCAAGAAAGCAGCTGTTGAAACTTTTGCTGATCTCTTCACTGCTCCCATTGAAGAGCCTCTCGATACCACTTCCCATCCTTTTGATCTCATCCCCCAGATCATCAACGAGGGAGATAACAACTCCCTGTCAGCGCCTATCACCATGGATGAAGTTAAAAAAGCTCTCGCTGCTATGAAACTTGATAGTGCGCCGGGTCCGGATGGCTTTACAACTAGATTTTTCATCTGCTGTTGGACAATCATCAAGTATGATCTCCTCAAAATGGTTAGGCACTCCCAGAAAACCAGCAAGCTAGGAGGCAGCACGAACTCTTCCTTCCTGGCCCTGATCCCTAAAGAAAAAGGAGCCAATACCTTCAACAGATTCAGGCCCATCTCCCTCTGCAACACGGGCTACAAACTTATTACAAAGATCATTGCCTCCAGACTGAAAAGAATGCTCCCTCGGATCATCCCGGAGAACCAAGGAGGATTCATCAAAGGTAGGAAAATATTGGATAACATCATTCTCGTCCAAGAAGCTATCCACTCTAGCAACCAGCGTAAGGAGAAAGGCATGGTCATCAAACTCGACTTAGCTAACGCCTTTGACCGAGTTAGACATGACTTCCTGTTTGCTGTTATGGCTAAATTTGGTTTCTCCACCAATTTCATTAACTGGATCAAAGGATGTGTGGGGGACCCTTGGATTGCCCCTCTAGTAAATGGAAGGCCAACTCGTTTCTTCAAAGCCTCAAGAGGTTTAAGGTAGGGCTGCCCGCTTTCTCCCCTTCTTTATGCTATCCAGGCTTCTATCCTCAGCTATCAACTTAACTTCAGTCAAGACATTCACGTGCTTCCTGGGCTCAGAATTGTGAACAATGTCAGGGACATAAATCATGCCCAATTTGCTGATGACACTCTGCTTCTGGGAGGAGCGTCTGTCCACTCTTCGGAGCAATTCAAAAGAGAACTGGAGGTATACAAACAAGTCTCTGGAAGCAAAATAAATCTCCACAAAAGCAAAATCTTCAGCTGGAACTGTGCTGCCAGGGAACTAAGGGACATCAGCAGAACGTTGGGAATGGAATCCACCAAAGACTGGAATAACTTCATTTATCTCGGAATTCCCATTTGTAAAAACAAAATCACTACAGCAGATTGGGATCCTATAGTGGACAAGATCAAACGCAAAATCCAAAAATGGGGGGCCAGCTGGCTCAATCTTGCAGGTAAAACTACTCTCATCAAGTCCGTCCTCAATAGCATGCCCATTTACCAATCTTCTATACTGCTCGCTCCCTGCTCTGTAGTTAACAAGATTGAAGGGCTGCTAAGGAAATTCATTTGGGAAGGAGGAAAAGGGAATGGGAATAAAATTCATCTAGTCAGTTGGGAAAAGATTAAAAAGCCTCGGAATGAAGGTGGCCTTCAGGTGAGAAGTTTAACAACTCAAAATCTTGCTTTGGGAGCTAAATTACTCTGGCAAATGATTTCAGGTAAAATTAGCTGGAGCAAAGAAGCTCTCTGCAGAAAATACTTCCCTGGCCCGAGGAAGAGATGCCTGGACCAGCAGCCTCCTCCTGGTAAAGGATCGCCAATCTACAAGTTATGCATAAAAGCTCTGTCCCCATTCCATAATAAGCTGTACTGGATCCCTGTAAATGGTAGCTCAATCAATATCTGGGAAGACTCCATTCTGGGGAGCCCCCCAATTGGTTCTAATTCGGATATCAGCAACATTAAAACATGGCTTCTTGAAAAAGGATCCATCACACTAATGGACCTCTCTGTCGGGGAGAACGATAATTGGAATGGTTGGAACTTAGGCCATGTTCCCCCTGATCTTAACACTGAAGCATAAACTCTCTTGGCCCTCCTCCAAGGTAAGTCCCCATCCAAAATGGGTTCCAGAGATAGAAGGGGTTGGGGAACCTCTGGAGTGTACACTACTGCGGAAGGCTACAATGAAATCCAGTCCATCCCCTATGCTGCCCCAAATCTTGCTGTCTGGAAATTTATATGGTCCAAGCCTTTCATCCCGAAAATTGATATCTTCTGCTGGTCCTTAGCCCATAAGAGTATCCTCACTGGTGATAACCTCAGAAGAAGAGGAATGGAAGGCCCATCCCGATGTCCCCTCTGTAAAAGCAATGATGAAACTATGGATCACATCATGCTGGAGTGTCCCTATGCTAAAGATGTTTGGATCCACGCTATGAGCCTTAACAATGTCCTTAACCTGCCCCATACTGTTCAGAACCTTTTCTCCACTTGGAAGTCCCTGTCTCCCTTCAAGTTGAACAACAAGAACCTGCTTCAAACTGCTTGGGGTTGGCTCCCAAAAGCCATATGCTGGAAACTGTGGCTAGAGAGAAACAACAGAATCTTCCGCAGTAATGAAGCCCCTCCCTGGAAAACTGCAGTGAAGGCTAGAGCCATTCTGGGAGAAGCCCTGGATTGCCACTCCTTAAATAGCGCAGCCCATCTTCTACAAGAGGAGGTCAATTGGTTATGTCTGCTAACGACCAAACTTCCTCTCAGTACCTCTTGCGGTGTCCCTCAATCAGAGAATTGGGAAATCAGGCTTGAGGAAGCAGAATTCAGAAGTTGGGAAGCCTCCCTAAATGAACCTTGCCTGTTCTTCGATGGGGCTTCAAAAGGAAACCCAGGACCAGCTGGTGCCGGAGGAATAATCAGATCAGCAAGCGGGATAACAGGCATCAATTATTCCTGGGGACTTGGAATTGAGTCTAATAACACTGCTGAATTCTGCAGTCTTTGGCAAGGTTTAAATATTGTGCGTGATCAAGGAATTCGCCACTTAACAGTCTTGGGGGACTCCAGGATTCTAATCAGGGCCCTCATAACCAAGAAGGCTCCTCCGAATGTCCAACTTCGCCATATTTTTCAAAGAATTCTTTAGGTGAGCAAACACTTCCAAAAAATTAGATTTTTCCATGTGCTTCGTGAGCTGAATAAACAAGCAGACATGGAAGCCAATAAAGGGGTCGAGCTGGCTCAAGGAAATCTAAGAATCAATGGTTTGTGTCAGCGATGTGACATCCCTTAGCTGCAGGAGATCCTGTATCTTCACGCAGCACGCTCTTTGGCTCCCCCAAATCGCGTTTTCCATGAGAAGGCAGAGATTCCCTGCACTACAGCTCAGAGACAGGTCCTTGCGCCCTCGGGAGTCTCCCTGTTTGCTCTTAAAGGAGCTCCTCCCCTGTCTCGTTCTCATTCCATTCTGCAACGCGAGCTCTGTGGTTAAGCTTATGGTTTCAAGCTTACCGAGGTACCTATCTTCAGTCCCAGCTCAGATCGTGGTTCACCGAGCGCCTCTGTACGAGATGGCGTCGAACAGCTCCTCCAGTTCCGGACTCACAGCAGATGAGCGTATTGGAGCCCTGGAAGCGGCCCTGGGGCGTCTGAGGGCAAAGCATGACGACCAGAAAGCTAAGTTAGAGGCGCTCTCCAAGGCAGGAGAGCAAACCTGGGACTTACTGAACAAAGATATCATGCAACTCAGGGCAGAATTCTCTGAACATATGGAAGACTTAAAAGATGAGACGCGAACCGGCTTCAAAGATGTCGCGAACACTCATGGTAATTTCGGGCATAGAATCGCAGCACTTGAAGCTCAAGTCTCCAATCTGAAAGACAAGCTGGAAAATTGATTACTGACCCTGCTGCACAATACGCCTCTCTCCTCTGTTATAGCTAAATAAATTCTGGCATTTGGGAGTAGTGGAGCCCTGCCATGTTTTGGGCGAACTCTGTAAGCTCGCTGAACTACTATAGAGGTGTATTGTATCTAAGATATCTATGTAATAGCTTTCGGTTGCTAAAATACCGGCACTAATACAATTCCCCCATGTTCTTGTCAAAAAAAAAAATAAAAAAATAAAAATGTATATTACTTTCATCTAAACACTCTTATTCATTCACTAGATGAAATAAAGAATTCCACCATGATAGAAATCTTTCTCCAACTACTTTTTACTTATGCAATAACTTCCCCACAAATTTAACTATTATGTCATTGTAATATAAATTCCTACCATTTTATCCTAAGAAAAACAACTTCTAATTAAATTGAACATGTATCATAGGTATACAATATCATCCCTTCCTTTACTAGGAAGAGTAAACTTTACTATCTCTCCATGGCAGACATTAATGAAGCACATTCATATTTATTACATAAATTCAAAAATAAACTTCATGCTAAGAATAATAAAATTTGATTTCGTGTCTCAATTATTAAATCTAGATTAACCCATTGATTTTACCCATTATTCTCATTATCTAATCCGTTCACCTCTATATGTATATTAACACCTTTATCTCTCTTTATAACGTAACTCTTATATATATATGTAAACCATTCCTTATATATATATGGAACCATTGTATGAATATGTCCGTGGATGACAACAACTACCATTTCGCTTTCAATATCATAAATAAATATAGCTCCATGTGTTAATATGCAGCTGGCATTTTAGACACATAAAAAGAGTTGATGCAATTAATATCTCAATAACAAGAATAAAAGAAAAAAATAAAAAAATAAAAACAATAATCTTGGTCATCCGTTTGTTTAAAATCTTCTCCTTTGGCGAGCTGAGTCTAAAGTTTGAATAAAGAAGAATCCTTCTTTTTCTTTGGCGGTTTGGTGAGATCGATTGGGCTATCTACTATTTGTCCTACTGATTTGGTGGCATGTAATGCTTTTGCTGGTATGCAATCTTTGCGAGAATTAGGCAAATAACTCATTCCCTTATTACTAGAGATATTCTTGATGAAACTTGAATCCTCAAAAAAATACAGGTGATCCACTTCAGCTGTCTCATGCATATTATCCCTATAATTTGATATCATCAATTATTTAGTAAATATTTTATTTTTCCACTATCATTGTACCGCCGATAGATTACTTTCAGATTTCGCATTCAACTTCCATAAAATCTTGATCATAATCAAGGAAATTTGCCTCCTACGATTTTTGTACTAACTCATAGAGCAGTTCGAATAAGTTTGCCTCAATTGAACAATTATTATCTATCCAGTTGTGCCTTCCACGTTCTACACAGCTAATAGTCCACCGCTTTGAGGTGGCGACACTTACGAGAGGGTGGGTACACACTCCCAAAACCATCTCAGACAAACAATATCGAGAATAGGTAATCTTTCTAGCGGATCTCGAGGGGGAAAAACGACGTAGAAGAGTATGGAAACATTTATATTTAATACCTCAGCACAGGATCAACAGACTTAACCCTAGTATAACACAGACTACTTATATTCGGTGTAGGGTCTAACAAGGAGATAATCGAATCAAACCAAAAGTTATCGACCGGTTCTTGCCACTTAATTACTACCCATAGGGCATCTAAAGAATTAGTATATGAAGAAACCCAAGGTATGAGGTCTGCAACAGATCGGTTCATAAAAATATTCGGGCTACAGTGCTTGATATTATCAGACCAAATATATATATAACCAGACTTTAAATCCCAACAAACAAAAAGGAAGGGGTCCGATCGACTTCGTTCTACTGCTTAAAATGAGCTAGCTTAGATCCTATCTTCAATTTTTACAGATCGAAAAATCTACAGGAGGCTGACCATGGTTTCAGTTTTGGAACCCATAACTTGTGTACATAAAAATTTACTGACAATCAAGGATCGAACAATCGCTTCTCATTCCATTGAATGGGCATGTATTTTCTCGGATCAACACAATCCTTAGATTGTAATTAAATAAACCAAATCTTTCCCTAATTTAAAAATAATGTTTTTAGGTAATGAATATACAAAGTTTACAATCGAGAATTGGACATATCTACAGACTTTAACAACCAGAGTGAACTCATAAAATAGAGGATTTCAAAACATTCTTCACCCTACCTGTATTTCAACAGAGCACATAACTAGACAGAGTATTCAACCTTTTTATTTATGTCCGCAGTATGCCTGTATGAGACAGGAACTAAGGGGCTGCAGTTGCAGCCGCACAGAGGGTTTATTTTTCTCTTTTTTATTTTTTTAGGTTTACCCTCTTCCTATTTTATACCTTTCCTTTTCACATCGACTAACCGGATGGGGTGGATTAATCTTCAGATCCGTTCGAATGTCAAAGCAATTTCACTGCGGATCCCAAGCCGGTTACAACAAACCATGGCGTACCACGAGGGTTGGGGTCTCTCCGTCTTGCTAGTTGGGGGATAAGATGGAATTCAACCGACCATGTTGGTAGGTAGTTTTATTTGTTCCGAAGCCTCCATTGCTCCCTTAGCAGCTAGGGTACGAGGGTTGGCGTACAAACCATGGCGTAACAGAGCAAAAAACCATGGCGTACCACGAGGGTTGGGGTCTCTCCGTCTTGCTAGTTGGGGGATAAGATGGAATTCAACCGACCATGTTGGTAGGTAGTTTTATTTGTTACGAAGCCTCCATTGCTCCCTTAGCAGCTAGGGTTTTTCCTCCTGAGTTAAGGAGTTTACCCTACACCCTATTCCCGGAACCAGCAAAAAACTTCCTGGACTCGCCCAGAACAGAAAAGGCAGACCTATTCCCTATTGCAGCTACACGCGATGGGGAAACAGACTCTGTGGTTCTAGATGGAGTAATTTCGAAATATGGCTTCGACCTCTTGGAAGCGAGGTGTCCCATTACAACTTCCCTACAATCAGGGTTTCGGTAGCATCCGACACCCATTGAGGAATATTTTCTCCAGGATGCGAAGGTTTTCTTGCTCAAATCATAAATCCTTCTGATCATCCCTAAACCGCTATGAAGCAGGAAATGCTGACAGGGCACATGAAATATTCAGGGACGAGAGATAAATAAAAAGGTATCCGGGATAACAGTAGGGGATCCATCCTGAAGAGAAGGAAAAAAAAGTGCACAAACAAAAGAGATGAGGTTTTGAGGCTAGTCTGCGAGGTAGATGTCTCAGTTGCTAAGTTTGTGAACATGGAAGACATTGCAGTGGTTGGGAAAGCAAGAGGAAAATACCCTAGTCAACCTGCTATAGAGGAATGGGGCTCTTCCTGCTGGAAGGACCTGCTGAACTATGCTCCCCTGGTTAGGGTTTTGGGAAAGAGTTATTTTATGTTCAAATTCGAGAAAAAAGAAGACACCGAACGTATCTTGAGGAAGCATTGGATCCTGGGATCAACCACTGTCCTTTTTTAAAATGGACACCTCTCTTTGACACGGACAAGGAAACTTTTGATGTAATTTTTGTTTGGGTTAGGTTGCCCAGGATGCCTTGGGAGTTTTGGAACATGGAGTCCTTTCGCGACTTGGGAAATGCTTTGGGTGTAATTATAGACATGGACATGATTTTTCTCCAGACAAATAGAATGACTGTCGCCCGTCTACTGGTCTCAGGGAGGAAATGGAATTTGTATGGGGGGAAGAGTGTTGTAGACATAAATTGGACTATGAGGGCATTGGGCCATTCAGGTGTCGTTGTTGTCATTTATATGGACACTTGGCAAATAATTGCTCTCTCCCCTTCACAAAGGGACCTCGCTTGATCTGAAAGAGAGTTGCCTCCAGGGAAGAAAGAGATATAGGGGAGAGCTCTAAGAAGGCTGGTAGAACCGAAGAGGATTTCAGGAATCACGACGCCTTTATTGAGGGTTTTGAGACTTCCCAAGACCCGGAGAAAGAACCTACCCCAAAAGCATAGGGATGGGAGCTATAGATATAGGAGAACCAGCCGGACCTCGTTGCAACTCAAAAATTGGTGGATAGGACATCATCCTTCAGCCCAGGCAAGTTGTCAAACCCTAACAAACACATTGTTTCTATTTCTGCTTCTTTTGAAAATCTAAATAATTTTGATGATCCAATCCCCTCCACACCCTCTTTAAACTGTCCTCCATCTTCCCCTAGGATTCTTCAGGAACAAGACCCCCCTTTACCCTCAACTCAAATCTACCCGATTTTCCCTATTCTTTCGTCCTCCTCTTCACAAACCTATGACTCTCTCCCCATCCATTTTCATCTCAGAAATAGAGAAATCCTTGATCTCTCGGGTATTTTACAAACCCACTCTGGTGTTGGTAGAAATCCCCCCTGGGGGATCCAAAGGGAGAAGCTGTGTAAGGCCCATGCTCCTTTCTTCTGCACAAAACAAATCTCGAAAGGAACAATTAGATGGAAAGAAAAAACAATTTTTGGGGCACTTAGAGCAGTGAACGCCCCTGAGGGGGTTCCCCAATGAAACTTTTATCTTTCAATTGCAAGGGTTTGGCAAGTTCCGTAAAAAAACTTGCTCTAAAAAGGCTAGTTCAAATTCACCAACCTGAAGTTATTCTACTGCAAGAAACCATGGAGAATGGAGATGAGATGGTGTTGTCAGGGAATTAAAAGGGACCCTTAAGGATATGGATTTCATTTCCCTTGACACAAATGGGCTCTCTGGAGGTTTAGCCATGGGATGGAACCCAAAGGTTATAAAACCTCAGAACTCCTGGGGATTTGCCTCTGGCCTCCGTATGGAAATATTCTTCTTAAATCTAGACAAATATTTCACCATCCTGAATATCTATGGACCGTATAAAGACATAACATTGTTTTGGAACACTCTGATTCAAAAATCTTTCTTAAATCTTAATAATGTGATCAGTGGATGGGACCCATTATTCTCATTATCCAATCTGTGCACCTCTATATGTATATTAATACCTTTATCTCTATTTATAACATAATTCTTATATATATATAAAAACCATTCCTTATATATATATATATATATATGGAACCAGGGAAATTTTTAGGGGCAAAATTTCACCAATTGGCCATTTTTTCAAAAAATAAATTCCCTATTTGGTCATTTTTAGTCTCTAATATTACCTATATTTACATAAAATATGTTTTTTTATCATAATATTCACCAAAATTTACAAGTTTCAGTAGTAAATTGTATGTTTAATATTTAATATTCGCATACCAATCTATATTTATGTTTTTTTAATCCAAAATAATCGCCTAGAATACTCCACTTAAACATACTTTTATAATCCTTAAAAAATACCTTGTATGGAACCATTGTATGAAAATGTCACTGGATGACAACAACTACCATTTCGCTTTCAATATCATAAATAAATATAGCTCCATGTGTTAATATGCAGCGGGCATTTTAGACACATAAAAAGAGTTGATGCAATTAATATCTCAATAACAAGAATAAAACAAAAATAAAAATAAAATCAAAACAACAATCTTGGTCATCCGTTTGTTTAAAATCTTCTCCTCCTTTGGCGAGCCGAGTCTAAAGTTTGAATAAAGAAGAATCCTTCTTTTTCTAGCGGTTTGGTGAGATCGATTGGGCTATCTACTATTTGTCCTACTGATTTGGTGGCATGTAATGCTTTTGCTGGTATGCAATCTTTGAGAGAATTAGGCAAATAACTCATTCTATTATTACTAGAGATATTCTTGATGAAACTTGAATCCTCAAAAAAATGCAGGTGATCCACTTCAAGGATCTCATGTGTATTATCCCTATGATTTGATATCATCAATTATGTAGTAAATATTTTTCCACTATCATTGTACTGCCAATAGATTACTTTCATATTTCGCATTGGACTTCCATAAAATCTTGATCATAATCAAGGAAATTTGCCTCCTACGATTTTTGTACTAACTCATAGAACAGTTTGAATGAGTTTGCCTCAATTGAACAATTATTATCTATCTAGATGCGCCTTCCACGTTCTATACAACTAATAGTCCACCGCTTGGAGGTGGCGACACTTAGGAGAGGGTGAATACACACTCCCAAAACCATCTCAGACAGACAATATCGAGAATAGGTAATATTTATAGCGGATCTCGAGGGGGGGAAACGACGTAGAAGAGCTGCCAAGTATGGAAACATTTATATATAAATACCTCAGCACATGATCGACATACTTAACCCTAGTATAACACAAACTACTTAGATTCGGTGTAGGGTCTAACAAGGAGATAATTGAATTAAACTAAAATTTATTGACCAGTTCTTGCCACTTAATTACTACCCGTAGGGCATCTAAATAATTAGTAGCTGAAGAAACCCAAGGTATGAGGTATGCACTAGATCGATTCATAAAAATATTCAGGCTACAGTGCTTTATATTATCAGACCAAATATATATATATATATAACCAGACTTTAAATCCCAACAAACAAAAAGGAAGGGGTCCGATCGACTTCGTTCTACTGCTTAAAATGAGCTAGCTATATCTTCAATTTTTATAGATTGAAAAATCTACAGGAGGTTGACCATGGTTTTAGTTTTGGAACCCATAACTTGTATACAAAAAAATTTACTTACAATCAAGGATCGAACAATCGCTTCTCATTCCATTGAATGCGCATGTTTTTTCTCGGATCAACACAATCCTTAGATTGTAATTGAATAAACCAAATCTTTCCCTAATTTAAAAATAATGTTTTTAGGTATTGAATATACAGAGTTTACAATCGAGAATTGGACAGATCTACAAATTTTAACACCCAGAGTGAACTCATAAAATAGAGGATTTCAAAACATTCTTCACCCTACCTGAATTTCAACAGAGTACATAACTAGATAGAGTATTCAACCTTTTTATTTATGTCTGCGGTATGCTTGTATGAGACAAGAGATAAGGGGCCGTAGTTGCAGCCACAAAGAGGGTTTATTTTTCTCTTTTTTCCTTTTTTAGGTTAACCCTCTTCCTATTTTACACCTTTCCTTTTCACATGGACTACCTAGATGAGGTGGATTACTCTTCAGACCTGTTCGAATGTCAAAGCAATTTCACCGCAGATCCCAAGCCGGTTACAACAACAGAGCAAAAAACCATGGCGTATCACGAGGGTTGGGGTCTCTCCGGCTTGCTAGTTGGGGGATCAGATGGAATTCAACCGGCCATGTTGGAAGGTAGTTTTATTTGTTCTGAAGCCTCCATTACGCCCTTAGCAGCTAGGGTTTTGCCTCCTGAGTTAAGCGGTTTACCCTACACCCTGTTCTCAGAACCAGCAAAAAACTTCTTGGACTCTCCTAGAACAGAGAAGGAAGACCTATACCCTATTGCATCTACACGCGATGGGGACATGTTAGATTTTCATCATTTAATTCAATAGATATAGGATCTTAACTGAAAGAACAACATGTACAACATATCAAGCATAAGAGACAAGAGACAAGAGACACAAAACATTTCACCGGAGAAAACCAAGAAGGTGAAAAACCCCGCAACTTCCTCAGAGATATAATACATCTACACGCGATGGGGACATGTTAGATTTTCATCATTTAATTCAATAGATATAGGATCTTAACTGAAAGAACAACATGTACAACATATCAAGCATAAGAGACAAGAGACAAGAGACACAAAACATTTCACCGGGGAAAACCAAGAAGGTGAAAAACCCCGCAACTTCCTCAGAGATAGAATATGCATCAATACAAGGATCACCATGATCAAACCCAAGAGATAGATATCTTCAGCAGCATGCTCCTCCTCCATTTGTGCACACTCCTCCTCTCTCTCACTAATGCGAAGTTAGTGAACAATAGAATGTGTAAAATGAGAGAGACACACTCTCTATTTATACACTAACTTGACTTGACCTTTACTCAACTAGGTCAGCCCCAACTTAACCACTTAACATAATACTAATTGGGCCGACCCCACTAGGGTGGTCTAATAACCCTTTAACCCACAAGACTCATACAGGGCCAACCCCATAAAGGTGGTCTAATAACCCATCAAGTATAAGTTACGACACTTACAATATAACTTGCGACACATGCAAGTACACATGACGACACTTCCAATCGAAGGAATAATACATCTCCGTTGGGGATACAATAAAGTGCAAATGTAATATATAGAAGAATATCTTCTGAAGTTACAAATACATCAACACTCCCTCTTAACTAGGAAGGTATTCTCTAGACACAAGTCATCAATACATATAGGCACAAATCTTCATTTCTGGAGCTAGATCATCATCACTGGATCACGTCATCGAATCATTGTCATCGTCACTGTTGCTGCTATCTCAATCAATCTCTAATCTACTCGTCATAGGAAGTTCTACAGAGCCATCCCTTTTTCATGCTGGATGTAGGCCTAGCCTCCATGTAGGTCTTCATCATCTTTGCGAGCAAGCCATCAAGTAGGTACACCTCAGGAATGATTACACTGCCTTTGCAAAACCTGCAAGATCTCTCAGGACTGATCATATGCCACCGCAAAACCTGCAAGAGCATCTCAGGATGGATTATATGCCTCTGCAAAACCTGTGTACCCTACTATCGCATCATCACCTCCAGATCACCTCATAGTCCACGGAGCACAACCTAGATGCACATCACACATCACTTGCACTCACTGGCATGGGAAGACACACTTCAACCATCCGTGAAAGGCTCAACGCTTATATCTACGCCATGGGAAGACACACTTCAACCATGCGAGAATGGCATCACACTTATATCCATTGCCATGGGAAGACACACTTCAACCATGCTAGGAATGGTACCGCACTTATATCCATAGCCATGGGAAGACACACTTCAACCATGCTAGGAATGGCACAACACTTATATCGTAGCCATGGGAAGACACACTTCAACCATGCTCGAATGGCACAATACTTATATCGTAGCCATGGGAAGACACACTTCAACCATGCTCGAATGGCACAACACTTACATCAACGACCACGGGAAGACACACTTCAACCATGTCAGAATGGCCCCAACCCTATATCTGCACCATGGCAGGACACACCTACCACCACATGAGAATGGCTCATGTGCATCTGTGTCTCCGGACTCATCACTTCCCCTTGGAAGGAATCTCGATATGAAGTACACCGAGCCTCTCTCTGAAGTACTCAAACTTCACTCTAGCCAGTGGCTTGGTCAACACATCAGCTATCTGCTCGTCCGTTGCAACATACAGGAGCTTCACTGCTCCTCTTTGCACCATATCCCTGATATAGTGATATTTGATCTCAATGTGCTTCGACCTGTCATGGAACACTAGGTTCTCATACAACTTCACACAACTCTGGTTGTCACAGAAGATACAGGTAGCATCCAACGGGAGATCAAAAAACTTAGACAGTAGCTTCCTAATCCATACTGCCTCACAACTAGCCGAACAAGCTGCAACATACTCTGCTTCGGCTGTACTCAGTGCCACACAGGACTGCTTCCTGCTAAACCAAGAGATCATACCGGATTCCATACTAAAGCAGCTCCCTGAAGTGCTCTTCCGATCAATGGCACTACCTGCCCAATCCGAATCAACATAACCCTCCAGGTTAAAATTTTGATTCGCCTCATACTTGAGCCCATAGTCAACTGTACCCTTCAGGTACCTCAGAATATGCTTTGCAGCTATCAGGTGAACATGTCTCGGATCTGTCAAATACTAGCTCAAGGTGTTCACCACAAAGCAGATGTTTGGTCTCGTATTCGTCAGGTACATCAAGGACCCAATCATCTGACGATACATCGTGGCATCAACCGGCTCAGATGAAGCATCACACAAAAACTTCAAGTTCGATGCCATAGGTGTGGCCATGGCCTTGCAGTCCATCATCCCGAACCTCTTCAGGATCTCTATTGCATACTTCCCTTATCTAAGGAAGATTCCATCTGTGCTCTGCCACACCTCCATACCTATAAAGTTGTGCATCATACCCAAGTCCTTCATCTCGAACTCGGCAGCAAGCTTCCTCTTCGTATCGGCAATCAATCTATCCTCACCTGTCACAAACAGGTCATCCACATACAATAGTAGTATCACTGGATTGC
This sequence comes from Larix kaempferi, assembly GCA_027924585.1. Taxonomy (NCBI): domain Eukaryota; kingdom Viridiplantae; phylum Streptophyta; class Pinopsida; order Pinales; family Pinaceae; genus Larix; species Larix kaempferi. Next base: position 4,908,503 of record BSBM01001120.1, read on the forward strand.
CTTCCTCAATATTGTAGTAAAGGTTGGAATCCACTTTACTCTTGGTAAATCCCAAACTGGATAGAAAGCTGTCTATCCTACTATACCAAGTCCTAGGAGCTTGCTTCAAGCCATACAAGGCTTTCTTCAATCTGCACACATATGACTCCCTGTCATGTGTCTCAGAATCAAGTGGCTGCACCACATACACTTTCTCTTCAACTACACCATTCAAGAAAGCTGTCTTGACATCCATATAGTGTATCTTCCACTTCATCACTGCAGCTAGGGCAAGTACTAATCTGATGGAAGTGTAACTGGCTATAGGTGCAAAAAGTCTCTTCATAATCTATCCCTCTTTCTAGGAGAAGCCACGAGCCACAAATCTCGCTTTGTATTTCTCTATGCTACCATCTGCAACATGCTTGATCTTATAGATCCATTTGGAAGTCACCACAAACTTCCCTTCTGGTCTTGGGACCACATCCCAAACATCGTTCTTTATGATCGATTGGTACTCTTCGATCATGGCATTCTTCCATTACTGCATCCTAGATCCTGGGAACTTCAGATTCTTTTATATCTTCAATAGATAGATTTATTTAAACTTCGTTGCTGGAACAAATGTTGTAGTCCTTCTTTTGTAGGTGATTGTACACGATCTTTCCTACAAGTCAAATTCAATTGCATGATTATAAACTTCTTATATATATTTCAGAACAAATTCTTACTCATAAAGACATATGTCATACAGTCATGCAATTATTTTAGCCAATGCTTCAATACAACATTTATCCATATCTCGTAACTTTCTAGATGCCTTCCATCTCTACCAGAACATTGTTAAGAGTGTGCACAACTCCCAACATGTTAGCAAAGAGGTTTCATTCTAGATAAGTAGCAATGGAATGTTGTACAGTACCATATACCACTTACCCATTACTTGCATATTAGTAGTATCTTATTCATTAATGCAACTTTTCTAAAATGCAAAATGTACATCCTAAATCTAGGAACATAAGTATGTACATGAATGAACAACATCATTTAAGTAATAGGAAATGATAATTCAAATACTTATCTTTGTTTAGTTGTTGGGTGGACTCCCTCTCAATCTTTTCTTCCTTGTAGGAACTACTGAAGTGTGCTCCTTCTTGATCTTTGCTTCCTGGATTATCTGTCCTTGAACTTATATCCATCCTAGACCACTATGCATGCTTAAGTGTGCACTAGTGTCATCCTCAAGATCTCATACATGATCATACATCCATTAGTATAATCTCAATACTATCAAAACATTAAGATCCTAAATAAACTTAACATGTATGGTCATGATCATTTCATACATAGGTAATAAGCATTAGTATTTTCAGGGAAAACTTCTTTTACTCATGCATAATATTATTTGACCATAGGACTCTTTTGGTTAGTCATAGCATCAATCAAAGTAAGAAACATAATATGCATAAACCCTTGATTACTTAAACTTCTAACTTCAAGAATAAACGTTATCATTCATACAAAAGTACAATATCCTAACACAAGGTAGGATTCTAACTTGATATAGGAAAAACATACCTGGTTATCATGTTTGCTAGTTATGTCTAACATACCCAAACAATGTCTTCTTGTTCTCTTCAATGACTTGTGCTTAGTAACCTGCATAACTCATAAGTTAATCATTGTAGAACCAAAATTATACATACCTCATAAGTAGAGCTTCTATGTGATCCATGACTATGGATGAGTCTTTCTCTTCATGTCACCATAGTCATATGTTCTTGATCTAGAACTTGATTTGTACCTTTCATGTTAGCGGACAACATCATCCTCATACAATACCACAGTGCATTAGTACAATCATATAACCCTAATCAATGAATGTCTTCTATCATTCATATGCATTCATACTTTTACTAGGATGATAGGACAAGTCTAACATTAATCAAGATTGTACTAACCTAAATATTATGAAGCCAAACATATCATAAAACATACCTGTATTTCCTCAAGTCCTACCTGTTGAGATTGCTTGTAGTCTTCTTATGTAAGGCCTTAGCCTCATCTCCCTCTAGAACTGGAACTTCTTCACTTATGCAGGTGTCCAATTCATTCTCTTCTAGGATTAACCCAATTCACTTTGATTTGCTGAGACTGGATCTGAAGCTGGATTAGGGTTTGTCAGAGAAACCCTAAAAATTCAAACTTTGAATTTCAGACTTCTGAATGGATGAAAAGATGTGGCTTGCTGAGCTGATCAAGATGGTATACTTCAATTTTGAAAACTGCAAAAATTTGACCCCTCAAAATTGCCTTTGAAACTTCCGGATTCACTAGACAAGACCTCGAACTAGGGTTTGATAAAGCCCACCCTTCTGCCCAACCAAAAAGTTCGATCCAAAGCTCTAAGCTTCGATTTTTCTGAGGAGCTTCCAGCCGTGGTCACAGACTTAAAAAATTCCAACTTTTAAAGAAGCCCTAATTTTCCATCTTTCCGATCAAAATCCCGAACTAGGGTTTGATAAAGCTTGACTTTCTGTCCAACCAAAAAATTTGATTTTTATGAGGAGCATTCAACTGTGGACTCCGATTCCAAAAATTCCAACTTTCTTCGAAGCCCTAAATTCTCGTAGCAGTGACAAGCCAAGAATGAAGGTGCTCAGAATCCAATTCTGTTTTGACAGAAATATGCACTTGATTGTTTCTGATGCATTTATGAAATTACGAATCCAAAGGGTCTGAAACTTCATCCTGTGGTAGCATGACCTATCATATTTCCAACCCCACAGGTCTGACCTCAATTGGATTTTCTCAGAGAGAGTTATGCCAAGTGTCGCAACGTGACCGGTTTATGGGATAAAACAGGAGAGCGAACTTGTACGGCGTGCCATGTGTCACTGGTTCAACTTTGGCCTCTGAAAAAATTACCTGAGAAACTACAGTCCATGCCCTACTTGTCACTTTTTATGAAATTTCATTTGGATCTTCTTGGCCCAAGTTGTGACCTTTTTTCCTAGGTCACCTGTTTATGACTGAGATCTGGAAGAGGCAGAAACCCTAGATTGTACTGATCATAAAACACAAAGTACAATGAATCAGATGCTGTACTTTGGACACAAGGTACATGGGGATGTTATCTACAACCTTTAAAGTTTCAGATCCTGAACCTTCGCCAAAATGGATTTATAGCAAAAGTGCTACGATGACTGGTTTTTGCTATACCAAGCCCTAGCTTCCGATTTGTCGCAAGTGCAGCAAGTCTCATAAATGCCATAGCATTCCTTCCTTCATGATAACTCTGATACCATGTTAGATTTTCATCATTTAATTCAATAGATATAGGATCTTAACTGAAAGAACAACATGTACAACATATCAAGCATAAGAGACAAGAGACAAGAGACACAAAACATTTCATCGGGGAAAACCAAGAAGGTGAAAAACCCCACAACTTCCTCAGAGATAGAATAAGCATCAATACAAGGATCACCATGATCAAACCCAAGAGATAGATATATTCAACAACATTCTCCTCCTCCACTTGTGCACACTCCTCCTCTCTCTCACTAATGCGAAGTGAGTGAACAATATAATGTGTAAAATGAGAGAGACACACTCTCTATTGATACACTACCTTGACTTGACCTTTACTCAACTAGGTCGGCCCCAACTTAACCACTTAACATAATACTAACTGGGCCGACCCCACTAGGGTGGTCTAATAAACCTTTAACCCACAAGACTCATACAAGGCCGACCCCATCAAGGTGGTCTAATAACCCATCAAGTATAAGTTACGACACTTACAATATAACTTGCGACACATGCAAGTACACATGACGACACTTGCAATCGGAGGAATAATACATCTCCGTTGGGGATACAATAAAGTACAAATGTAATACATAGAAGAATATCTTCCAAAGTTACAAATACATCAACAGGACACAGACTCTCTCGTTCCAGATGGAGTAATTTCGAACTATGGCTTCGACCTCTTGGAAGCGAGGTGTCCCATTACAACTTCCCTATAATCAGGGTTTCGGTAGCATCCGACACCCATTGAGGAATATTTTCTCCAGGATGCGGAGAGTTTTCTTGCTCAAATCATAAATCCTTCTGATTATCCCTAAACCGCTACAGAGCAGGAAATGCCGACAGGGCACATGAAAGATTCAGGGATGAGAGATAAATAAAAAAGTAGTCGGGATAACAGTAGCAGATCCATCCTGAAGAGAAGGAAAAACAAGTGCACAAACAAAAGAGATGAGGTTCTGAGGCTAGTCTACGAGGTAGATGTCTCAGTTTCTAAGTTTGTGAACATGGAAGAAACTGCAGTGGTTGGGAAAGTAAGAGGGAAATACCCTAGTCAAGCTGCTCTGGAGGAATGGGGCTCTTCCTGCTGGAAGGACCTGCTGAACTATGCTCCCCCTGGTTAGGGTTTTGGAAAAGGGTTGGTTTATGTTCAAATTCGAGAAAAAAGAAGAAACCGAATGTATCCTAAAGAAGCATTGGAGCTTGGGATCAACAACTGTCCTTTTTTAAAATGGACACCTCTTTTTGACATGGACAAGGAAACTTTTGACATAATTTTTGTTTGGGTTAGGTTTCCCAAGATGCCTTAGGAGTTTTGGAACATGGAGTCCTTTCGTGACTTGGGAAACGCTCTGGGTGTAATTATAGACATGGACATGTCTTTTCTCCAGACAAATAGAATGAATGTCTCCCGTATACTGTTCTCAGGGAAGAAATGGAATTTGTATGGGGCAGAGTGTTGTAGAAAAAAATTGGACTACGAGGGAATTCCATTCAGGTGTCGTTGTTTTCATTTATATGGGCACTTGGAAAAGAATTGCTCTCTCCCTTTTACAAAGGGACCTCGCTAGATCTGGAAGAGAGTTTCCTCTAGGGAAGAAAGAGATATAGGGGAAAAATCTATGAAGGCTGGTATAACTAAAGAGGATTTCAGGAATCATGACACCTTTATTGAGGGTTTCGAGACTTCCCAGGACCCGGAGAAAGAACCTACCCCAGAAGCACAGGGATGGGAGCTATAGATATAGGAGAACCAACTGGACCTCGTTGCAGCTCAAAAATTGGCTGATGGGACATCATCCTTCAGCCAGGAAAGTTTTCGGACCTTAACAAACACATGTTTCTATTTCTGCTTCTTTTGAAAATCTAAATACTTCTGATGATCCAATCCCCTCCACACCCTCTTTAAACTCTCCTCCATCTTCCCCTAGGATTCTTCAGGAACAAGACCCCCCTTTACCCTAACCTCAAATCAACCCGATTTTCCTATTCTTTCGTCCTCCTCTTCACAAACCTATGACTCTCTCCCCATCCGTTTTCATCTCAGAAGTAGATAAATCCATGATCTCTTGGGTCCTTTACAAACCCACTTCAGTGTTGGTATAAATCCCCCGGGGGATCCAAAGGGAGAAGTTGTGGAAGGCCCACACTCCTTTCTTCTGCACAAGACAAATCTCGAAGGGAACAGTTAGATGGAAAGAAAAAAACAATTTTTGGAGCACTTAGAGCAGTGAACGCCCCTGAGGGGGTTCCCCATTGAAACTTTTATCTTTCAATTGTAGGGGTTTGGCAAGTTCCATAAAAAAAATTGCTCTAAAAAGGATGGTTCAAATTCACCAACCTGAATTTATTCTACTGCAAGAAACCATGGAGAATGGAGATGAGATGGTGTTGTCAGGGCATTTAAAGGGACCCTTAAGGATATGGATTTCATTTCCCTTGACGCAAATGGGATCTCTGGAGGTTTAGCCATGGGATGGAACCCAAAGGTTATAAAACCTCAGAACTCCTGGAGATTTGCCTCTGGCCTTGGTATGGAAATATTCTGCTTAAATCTAGACAAATATTTCACCATCGTAAATATCTATGGACCGTATCAAGACATAACATTGTTTTGGAACACTCTGATTTAGAAATATTTCTTAAATCTTAATAATGTGATCAGTGGATGGGACCTAAATTTCACTTTGGGAGCTCATGAAATTTGGGGGCCTCGCGCAAGGGCAGATTCACTAGCTCCTTTTTTTGAACAAAATCTTAGAGAAGGAATACTTTTGGATATTGACCTGGTTAAGATGAAGCCAACTTGGACAAACAAAATAACTGGGGAGTTCAGAATTGCAAAGAGGTTGGACTGTTTTTTGGTAGTTGGACAACTTTTGGAGAATGACCTCTTGTTTCGACAATGGGTCGGTTCGAGAGGGGAATCTGATCACTATCCCATCTTCCTGGAAATATCTGGGGCACACAGAAAGCTGGCTAGCCCCTTCAAATTATGTCCGGCTTCATTGGAAAATGAGGATTTCGAAAACTTGATAAAAAAATCCAGCACTCCTTTTATTCCTGAAGAAGGAGGTCACGTTGCCTTACATTTTGCTCAAAACCTTTCCTCCATAAAGAAATGGGTTCAAGAATGGGATGCAAATAAGAGAATCAGAGAAGAAGCAAAGTTGAAGTAGGTGGAATTGGACATTCAGGCTCATCTTGAGGAAGTTGGAGGTGGTTTTTAATTCCCAGAATCCAAATATCATCTTGGGAAACTCGAAGCAAAACGACGAACACTTCATAAGGAGCAGGAAGAATTATGGAGGTTAGAAATCTGGGCCATCTGGTTGAAAAGTAGGGATGAAAATATGAAATTCTTTCAAGCTTATGCTAAGAGTCGGAAATCACAAAACACAATTTGGGGGCTACTGGATCAGAACAACAATCACATTTCCTCATTCTAAGGAGTGGCAAATATTGAAAGATATCACTTCCAAAATCTCTTCAAAGAATATGAAAGGGTGACTATTGTTGAAGTCATTATATTGTCACAATTTTACCCAGGCTTCATCAATCAGGAGGACAAAACAACCTAATGGAGGAAGTTTTAGAAGATGAACTAAAGGAGACACTGCAAAGTTATCAGAAAGGTAAAATCCCGGGACCTGATGGCTAGACAATCAAATTCTTTTTGTATTTTTACAACACCATTGGAATGGACCTCCTAAGGCTTGTCGAAGAATCCAAATTAAATGGTTTCATGCATCCCCCTCTAAAATCGACTTTCATTGCCCTTATTCCAAAAATGGATCATCCAATTTCTCTGGATGAATTCAAAACTATCTCTCTATGTAACATCACCTACAAGGTGGTGGTAAAGACCATTGCCAGAAGATTGAAAAAGGTCCTATCTAAGTAAAATTCACAAAGCTATTGGGGTTGCACAAGAGGGTCTGCATAGATTAAAAACTGGGAGGATGCAAGGGGCAGTCCTGAAAATAGATTTATCGAAGGCGTTTGACCGTGTCAACTGGCTGTATCTTAGAATAATCATGACCCATTTGGGATTTGACTAGTCTTTTATTAAGTGGGTCATGAGTTGTATCACTACTATCTATTTCGCAGTTCTCATCAATGGTTATGCTTCCCCTTTTTCCCTCCGAGAGGGGTCTCCGACAAGGATACCCACTCTCACCGCTACTATTCCTTCTAGTGGCAGAAGGCCTTAGTCGGGCCCTAATTGATGCTAAAAATAGGGGCTCTTTCTAGGGAATTTCCATCTCTGATCTACTCCACCTAACTCACCTGTTATTTGTGGACGACATTCTTATATTTTGCAATGGTTTGGACACGGATGCGGTGAAACTAAAGGAAATATTGCTACTTTTTGAGAAGGCACTGGTATGAAGATAAATGCCCAGAAATCAAGTCTTACGTGCTCAAATATGGAATCCCCTGAAATCCAAAGGTATGCCACTCTCTTCCCCTTTGAACTAAAGGTTCTAGATGAAGGTTTAAAATATATGGGCTTATGATGAAACCAAATTTCTATAAAAAGGAATATTGGCTATGGATAGTTGCAAAGCAGGAAAAACGATTAAGCAGTTGGAGCCACCGTTGGCTTTCGAGAGCAGGCAGACTAGTTATGGTTAAATTAGTTCTAGAAGCAATCCTGGTCTACTGGATTTCACTAGCTTGGATCCCAAAAGGAATTCTAGAAAATGATAGAAAGTTGTGTTCCAGATTCTTATGGACCAGAAAAAAGGAAATTGCAATCCTCCCATGGGTAAAATGGGACAAAATAACCCAACCAAAATTGGGAGTTTGGGGACTTAAAAATATCCCACTTTTTTCAAAATCTCTAGCAGCAAAATCTGGATGGCGTCTCCTTATAATTTGGACAGAGGTTATAAAACAAATGTACATCGCACTAGAATATTTGATTGATTGGATTAGAAATCAAAATAAGCAAAGAAACTCAATCTCGATTATATGGAAAGCCACTCTAAACTCCTTTCCCTTAATTGAAGAAGGTATTAACTGGAAGATTGGCAGGGGATCCAAAGTGAGAATTGGTACATATCCATGGCCTGATTTCCAGCTCAATCACATCCTCCCTCCTCAGATAATTCAGCTTCTCCATCAGCAAGGGCCCTACCACTTAAATCAAATTGCAAATCAGGCTACCACAACTCTTTGGGGCTAAGGGTGGAGAGAGGTAGACAATCTTGGTTTACCATAAAAAAATTGGGATGAAATCTTCGGAGACTCCTTTAATGTTATAAATTGGATAAACAAAGCACATATATGCCAAAACACCTTTTTAAATACTTTGATTGAAGAAGTTCATCGGTTGCTGGGAAATTTTACTTCTTATACATGTCGTCATGTATATAGGGAAAGGAACGAAATAGCAGACAAGATCTCGAAGGAAGGTTTGCTATTGGAACTTGGACAATGGCAGATTGTTGAATCCCAAAACGATACCTTCTTTGAGTATTTTCATCGTCCCTTCATAAATGGCATGGATCCGCCTCAATAACCAGACAGTTAAACCATCAAGTTTTTTTTTTTTGGATATAACGGTCAATCTTTTTGATAACTGGCTACTTACATATTTTATTGCTCTATTCACAGACAATTTTTTTTAACACATTATATATATGTAATGAGCTTCTTAGCTCCATACCAACGACCTTGGGGTATTTTCTTTAGAAATGCATGCTCAGATGCATTCTAAATAGGTAATTTTGTTAAAACTCTTTAATAAAATTATGCTTTTTTCGAAGGAAAAAAAAGGAAAACATCTTCTAATTAAATTGTGCATGTATCATAAGTATACAATAGCATCCCTTCCTTTACTAGGAAGAGTAAACTTTACTATCTCTCCATGGCCACAAACATTAATGAAGCACATTCATATTCATTACATGAATTCAAAAATAAAATTCATGCTAAGAATAATAAAATTTAATTTCTTGTCTCAATTATTAAATCTACATTAACCCATTGATTTTACCTTTTATTCTCATTATCCAATCCATGCACCTCTAAATATATATTACTACCTTTATCTCTCTTTATAACATAATTCATATATATATATATATATATATATTATTCTCATTATCCAATCCATGCACCTCTAAATGTATATTACTATCTTTATCTCTCTTTATAACATAATTCTTATATATACATATATGTGTGTGTGTGTATATATATATATATATACACACACACACATATATATGTGTGTGTGTGTGTGTGTATACATGTATATATATGTGTGTGTATCTATATATACATGTATATATATATACACACACATATATATGTATATATATCTGTATATATACAGATATATATATACACAGACATATATATATATATAGACACACACACACACACACATACAGATACACACACACACACACACACACATGTACACACACACACACACATGTATATATATATCTTTATATATATGTATACATATATATATATCTGTACACGTATACATGTATATATATGTATACATATACAGATATACGTGTACAGATATATATATATGTATACATATATATACAGATATATATATACATGTGTGTGTGTGTGTACAGATATATATGTATACATATATATACAGATATATATATACATGTGTGTGTGTGTGTGTGTGTATACATACATATATGTGTATGTGTGTGTGTATGTGTACATACATATATGTGTGTGTGTGTGTGTGGAACCATTGTATGAATGTCACTAAATGACAACAACCACCATTTCGCTTTCAATACCATAGATAAATATAGCTCCATGCGTTAATATGCATCTAGAATTTTAGACACATAAAAAAAGTCGATGCAATTAATATCTCAATAACAAGAATAAAAGAAATTCAAAATAAAACCAAACCAACAATCTTGGTAATCCGTTTGTTGAAAATCTTCTCCTCCTTTGGCGAACTGAGTCTAAAGTTTGAATAAAGAAGAATCCTTCTTTTTTCTTGCGGTTTGGTGAGATTGATTAGGCTATCTACTATATGTCCTACTGATTTGGTGGTATGTAATCCTTTTTCTGCCATGCAATCTCTGCGAGAATTAGGCAAATAACTCATTCCATTATTACTAGATATATTCTTGATGAAACTTAAATCCTAAAAAAAAATGCAGGGGATCCACTTCAGCGATCTCATGCGTATTATCCCTATTATCTAATATCATCAATTATGTAGTATATATTTTTTCCACTATCATTGTGTTATCACTAAAGTTGAACCCTGACTGTTAGGGTCAAGCTTAGAGAAATCTTAACAGTAAATAAAGGATAGTTGTAAACAGGACAGAGATCAAGATAATTTTAAATATTTGGACAATAGGGAATGTATCAACAAAGAATGGACACTAATAAGACATAGCTATGAAGCATGACTTTGTGAATGTAATGATTCAGGTTCTGTTTTCAAAACATTAAAAATAGTTGCATATTGATCAAAAGAATCATGGTATGGAATATTAAGACCACACATAGACAGAATGATGATAACATGTACTTTATATATTAAAATAGAAAGGCTCACAGATCACAATCATTTCAAGAAACAACTATATAAACCCAGGAAATGTAATTCATGCCTCTGCCAATATAGTCTCAGCCCTCGGCTGGAACCCCCTCTCTGTAAACTCAATTTTACAATATATAGAATAAATGCTATTAGTTCAGATCCAAAATTTGTGGATCGAAATCCATCGGATCTGATAACCAAATAATTAAATCCACAATCGCTTGCAAAGAAAACTGGAACTGCTAGATAACCTACCAAACATGATGCTATGTCACTTGAGCTGTTGCTCAAAACCTGGGATTTGACCCGAGCTGATTATTTTCCTATTCTTCAGTTGTTGAATTCGAGCTGGCCAAATTCAATATCTAAAATTATGAATCTGATTACTGAGAATGTGAGAATATTTACTAATCTAATGCCTCAAATTCTGTAAATAAAACTTTCATATCCTCTGCCTCCCTTATGAAGTTTTGACCATTGATTGGATGTTGATTTTGTGCATAGAATGATAATCCTCTCAAAATATGGAAATGATCTTGATGCTGCTCCTCTAGGTTCAAATCTGGAAGTGCTCGAATTAATCGACCCAAAATATCTCTTTTTAAATGTACTCTGCCACCTCCTTTGACTCAAATCTTCAAATCAATCCCCTGTCTCAAATTCTGGAACTGAATTCTAATTTGCTGCCTGTAGATACTCTAGAAATCTAGATGTGATATTGATTATGATATTGTATTTACTACAGTTATGCCCTTTAATCAGAAATTGATTGATGCCCAATGATGTTGATCCAATCAGCTTTGAAATCCTGTTGTTGACTCAGAATTAATCTTTGAGAGTTATGCAGAGATTTTGAACTCGATTTCCTTGGGATTTAATATGCTCGGTGTTGGAAACTTGGCACTTGAACCGTTTATTCTTTGCAAAGTATTTTTGGTAGTAATTTAATCACCGTAGGTAACTTCCTCCACACCTGAACACTGCCTTAACCCCGTGCTTGAAATTGACTGGCGGTGGATGTTGTTCCTTAACATTTCAGTTTTGCTTTGATTTAGCTAGAGCTTCATTGAAAAATTCAATTTGACATTTGGATGAACGCTCTTACATTTTATGCATGGGGAATATCCCACATACATAAGCAATATCATACTTCATGTCTTCATATGTACCAACTTTTTCAATTAAAGATAATGTGTAGCAAACAAGGTCTTCCCCGTGAACTCCCTTGACACTTGTTGACTTGAGCGTATGGATTAGAAGATATGGTGTGAGCTTTGACTCTTGGATGTTTAAATTTTGTTCATAACATAAGTATGGGTGCTCGACTTAATATACACCAGCATAGATTCAAATCTTATGCTCTATCAAGCATCGAGAGGGATCAAATCTCCCTTATATTTACTTTTTACTTTGTATTATTCATTTTTGTTTATGGCCGACATAATATTTATTAGTTTTTACTTTGTATTATTCTTTTTTGTTTATTTTGTATTATTTTGTTACTCGACAAACTTGACAAACTCGACAAACGTTACAAGATCTCCCTCATATTTACTTTTTACATTGTATTATTCTTTTTTGTTTATGGCCGACATAATATTTATTACTTTTTACTTTGTATTATTCTTTTTTGTTTACTTTGTATTATTTTGTTACTCGACAAACACTCGACAAACTTGACAAACACTCGACACATGTTACAAGATCTCCCTCATACTGGGCTGTAGAGCACCTCTTGGCGCAATGACCCTTTTTTTTAAATAACGAAACTTTGAGTTAAAACAAACATAAAACATTATTTTAAAAATTATAAATAATAATTTTAAAATAATATTATTTTATGTTTATTTTTTTTTACTTTTTAATATTGGGCTTTATGTAATAAAGAATAAAGCCACTAAGCTCACATTAATTGATGGATAAAGACATATGTAGATGTTCACGAACCCAAGGATTTTAGATATTTCGAACATCATGGAAAAACGAGAATAAGGATAAGAGCAACTACGAGACTTTAAAGAATTGGACAAGGAGAACTGACCAGGCTATTTTGAATGCTCAGGGTTTTGGCTAAGATGTCCATGGGTATTTTGGCGGCAAAAATTGAAGTTCACCTTTACATATGCGTTTCTAGAATATAAATTCTATGGGGGTAGTTCTAGTACCAACACATTGTACTGTCGACATACTACTTTCGGCTTTCGCGTTCAACTAACATAAAATCTTGATCATAATCAAGGAAATTCGCCTCCTACGATTTTTGTACTAAATCATAGAACATTTCGAATGAGTTTGCCTTAGCTGAACAATGATTATCTATCCAGTTGCGCCTTCCAAGTTCTATACAACTAACAGCCCACCGCTTGGAGGTGGCGACACTTATGAGAGGGTGGGTACACACTCCCAAAACCATCTCAAACAGACAATAGCAAGAATAGGTAATCTTTTTAGCAGATCTCGAGGGGGAAAAACGATGTAGAAGAGCTTCCAAGTATGGAAACATTTATAATTAAATACCTAAGCACAGGATCAACGTACTTAACCCTAGTATAACAACAAATACTTAGATTCGGTGTAGGGTCTAACAAGGAGATAATCCAATCAAACTAAAAGTTATCCACCAGTTCCTTTGCCACTTAATTACCACCCGTAGGGAATCTAAATCAAATTATATTTAAGGTTTGTACAATGGATCTGGATGAGGTGGACTATGAAAATCCCTCACTTGCGAGATCAATCTTCATGACTAACGAAGAATTTAAGTGGAGCAATAATTTCAATGGTTCGCCTGAACATGAAAAGACCCTTCGTCCATAGAGTCCAGTACAGAGGGAGGAAGCACATTCAGCCCTCAGTTCAGAAAATGATTGCGTAGTTCGTCCAAATAAAAAACCCAGGCGTCGAAAAGGTGGGAGATCAAAATTGGAGCCGACGGTGTTGGTGGTCGGACGAGAGATCGAAATAGAGGAAATTCTGGACTATCTTTCTTCAGCACTAGTAGGGTGTTTCTGTGGAAAAACGGTTAGAGAGAATTCCTTACATAGCTAAATGGAAAATAATTGGGGTCCGATACTCAACCATATCCCCTCCTTTCCCATTCTATCGAGAGGATGGATTTGATTTAGAGTGCATTCAGAGGTGGACAGACAGAGGTTGCTTGATCATAATTGGAAATGGGGTCCTTCTGGATTAATACTAAAACATTGGCAAATAGATTTTGATGCACGCAGAGAGACCCAGGATTTACAACAGTGTGGGTTATATTGCCCCATCTTCCCATGATTTTTTGGCAAAAACCTATATTACAGGTGATTGGAAACAAACTCGGAAGGTTCATTGCATTGGAGGAAGACTGGGACACCAAAACAAATAGACGTTGTGCAAAGATTCTTTTTGAATTGAACCTTCACGATGGTTTATATGAGGAAATTAAGTTGGATATGCACAACAGCTTCTGGAACCAGCGTTTGGATTACTGGAAGATTCCTTTTAGATGTTTTGGTTGCAGAAATGTAGGCCACATAGTTCGAGATTGCCCGAATCCTTCTCCAAGCACCCAATTTCGAAAGAAAATTTGGGTCAAAAAATCGTCGGGCAGTGTCCAACTAAAGGCGGGGGAAGGAACTGAAGCAAAAGGTGGTGAATTGAGCGCCTTGCAGAAGAAAGTGTTCAGCGTCGACCCTTTCAAGTTGAAGGATCCTTTGATAGATTCTCCTCCTGGTACGTTTGATGTTATCATTCATGTCCCTTCTCCTATTTTATCTATATTAAAAAATCCTTTGTTAGAAGAAAATTTGGTTGGGTCGGGGTACCTCTCCTCCTCCTTATTCTCCCTTAAAAAAAGACGTGTCAGTGGCAGAAGTTGATGAGAAATCCTCTATCCCTCGTACAAATACAAAAACAAGCCATGTGGCTTTCACAAAAGTCTACAATACTAGGGCTAAGGTGGTCGCGCTTCCCGGAAATAAGGAAGTGCTAGAAGGAGGTTTGAAACAAGACACCTTGACCAAGGTTATCCTGGGCAGAAAGCAAAAAATCAAGCTTTGGCAGATATTAAGTCAGGAAAACAAAAAACTATTAATGGGTCCCTTAGAACGGGGTTTTCCCTTCCGAGGGTTAATTAATGTTGTGCCTCTCCTACAATGTCAGGGGGTTAGGGGGCCTCCCCAATGTTAGGGCCCGCAAGAGGATGATCTCAACTTTGAATCCTTCGGTCATCCTCTTACAAGAAACTTTGGTAAAAGGCAAGAAAGCTCAGGATACTTTAGATTTTTTTTTAAAGGACTGGTCATTTGAATCCATTGACTCGGAGGGACATTAGGGAGGTTTGATAACTACTTGTAGCCCGACATTAAAAAAGGTTATCTCTTACAAGAAATATAATGCTATCCATTTTTTTTCTTGAAGACACTTCCTCGGGATTCTCTTTCACTTTTCTGAATATTTATGGACCGTTCCAAAATCGCAAAGTCTTCCGGGACAATCTTTCAGCAAGTAGTCTCTGGGAAAACATCAATCTGATAATTGGAGGGGACTTAAATCTTACAGTCTCAGAGAAAGAATTATGGGGGAAACTAGCACGAGTAGACTCTCTTTGCAACCACTTCCTATCCTTTTTCGACTCTAAGGGTCTTGTTGATGTTCAGCCGAAGAAATTGACGCCTACCTGGAGGAATAGGAGGGTTGGGGAAAATGTGATCTCCAAAAGGTTGGACCGGTTTTTAGTATCAGAGGATCTGTACACTAGTTATCTATCCATAATATCTTGGGTGGAAGATGGGGGGCTTTCATATCATCGACCCATAATGCTGTCAATAGGAAAACAGGAAGAGAAAATTGCTTCCCCTTTCAAGTTCAACAAAGTATGGTTGAAAGAAGAAGAATATAAAAATTTGGTAGAGGATACTTGGATCAATATTAGGAATGATTCCTTGGTGTCTTATATGCTTCAAATGATGGATAATCTAGCTAAAGTGAAGGAAACATCTAAGAAGTGGGGAAAACATTTTCGGGCACGTCAACAGGCCGATCTAAAAAAGGTAGAGGATGAAATCAAAAGCTTATATAGAGAGAATGAAGCAAGGGTTTTATCTGAGGAGGAATTAAAAAGTCTCAAATCCTTGGAAGCCCAACGCACTACCTTGTTGGACAATGAAGAACAAATATGGAGGCTCAAGAGTAGAGAAGTTTGGATTGTGGAAGGTGACAACAATACAAAGTTCTTTCACAGATTTGCCTCTCATAGAAAAAATTTAAACGCGATTCTAGAAATCCAAGATGTTTGAGGTCATAGTGCAAATACTTTCAAAGAAAAGTGTGAAGCAGTAGCATCTTATTTCAAGAATCTATTCAGTGAAGCCGAAGGTTTCTCGATACAAGAAATTTTACAGGTATTAAGACTCTTCCACAAATTAGTTTCAGATGAGATGAATGCATCTCTAACAAAGGAGGTGTCAGAAGAAGAACTGTGTAGGGTAGTTCATTCTTTTCAAAAAGGTAAGAGCCCAGGACTAGATGGGTTTACAATAGATTTCTTTCTGGGATTCTATGACTTACTAAAGGAAGATCTATTAAAGGTTATTAGAGAATCTCAGATATCTGGTAAAGTTCTGGGTTCAATGAACTCTACATTTTTGGCCTTAATTCCAAAAAAACAAAAACCCTAGGATTTTGGTGACTTTAGACCGATGTCTTGTTGCAACACAGTTTACAAAATTATTTCCAAAGTAATTGCTTAAAGATTAAAACCTATTCTCAGTCAAATTGTTTCGGAGGAACAATTCGGTTTCTTGTTCAATAGACAAATTCATGATGCATTCTCACTAGCCCAGGAAGCTATCCATTCGATTATAAAAAAGAAGCTTTCAACCTTTGCTCTAAAGATAGATTTGTCAAAAGCTTATGATCGAGTAAATTGGACTTTCCTGCGACTACTACTCATTCAAATGGGTTTCTCAATTGAAATAGTAAACTGGATTCTGGGTTGTGTTACTTCATCTTCCTTCGTGGTTCTAATCAATGGTTCCCATTCCTCCTTTTTCAGGCCTACCAGAGGCTTACGACAGGGCTTCCCCCTCTCCCCTTTCTTATTTTTACTAGTAGCAGAAGCCCTCGGTAAGCTGGTACAACAGGCCAAAAGAGAAGGCTCTCTAAAAGGGATTTCAGTTTCAGAGAATTTGGATTTATCACACATCCTCTTTGTGGATGATGTTCTTTCAATGGGAGAAGGAAATTTAGAGAATTCGCATACCTAATAAAGGGTTCTAATCTTCTATTGTAAGGCTACATGGATGGTAATCAACATTGACAAATCCAATCTGTCCTTAAATAGAGTGCCTGAATCTTTACAACAACAAATCAAGACAGAAGTTGCGTACTCTCTTAGCCCAATGAGTGAAGGCTTCAAATACTTGGGATTATTTCTCAAACCCAACGCTTATGCTTTCAAAGATTGGATATGGTTATACAAGAAGGTGGAATCCCGTATCTCCAGCTGTGCCAACATATTTCTATATAGAGGGGGCCGATTGACACTTTTAACTTCAGTTCTTCAGATCATTCCAGTTTATTGGGCTTCCATTTCATACATTCCCAAGGGAATTTTAACAAAGATCCGTAAGTTGTGCTTTTCATTCCTGTGGACTGCAAGTAAAAAAAGGAAGGAATTCGCTTGGTGAAATGGATGACAGTGGCCAACTTAAATGAATTGGGAGGTTGGGGGATAAAAAACCCCTTCTTATTCAGTCAAGCTTTGGCAGCAAAATCCCTGTGGATATTAACAAGCAATACTAATTCTCTCCGGGCAAAACAATTATCTCCAAATACTGTCCTAATTCATATTTAATAGACTAGTTCAGAAGTCAGTCAAAATATTTCAAAGGTGGTTCAATAGGTTGGAAAGTATTGGTTCCGTCCTCCCCCCTAATAGGCAATTGGATAGCGTGGAATATAGGTGATTGAAGAAGTGTTCAATTAGGTGAAGATCTGTGGGTCGGTTCAGGTGGTGCCTATGCCTTAAACCCCATTACAGTTTCACAACTCAGAGGACGAGATATAAGAACCTTAGCTGATGTTAGACTCAGAGCTTCTAATGCATACGAAAGAGATGACTGGAAATCGGCGCAGGCATTAGGGCTGACAGATGAAGTAGATGAAGATTGGTCTGACATGATTCTAACTTTAAAGTCCAACTTCATCACGCTCAAGGATAATGAACCCGACAAACTGGTATGGATGAAAAACTGCTCTACAAGGGAATTCACAATGAAGCTGGGATATGAGGTTAAAGCGCATGAATATTTTGCTGGTGTTAAGGAATGGTGGTGGAACTCTTTATGGAAAAAAGAAGGACCCTTGAAAGCCAAATTAGTTCTCTGGCTTGCCTTAAAAACAAATTGTTGTCATGGGATAACTTGTTGAAGCGAGGATGGGAAGGACCTAGCCGTTGCATTCTATATCTATCCTGTTGTGAATCCATTCAACAATTATTCTCTTCTTGTTCATATGCAGGGGACGTATGGAAGGACATGACCAAAGAGCTTAATGGCACGGTAGTGCTGATGGATGCCTCTCTGGAACTAAGCTACAAAAATTGGTGGAAACACCCCTCGGTATTAAGATTTGACGTCTTTCCCTCCCTTTTTGTATATGGTATATGGTGGAAAATAAATTCTGCCATCTTTCAAAACCAGAGAATACCGTTCGAGGTAACTTCCATCATGATTGTGTAGTGGTCAAAGGATTATAAATACACAACAAAAGAAAAGAAAAAGCGAGAGTTAAAGGTTCCTAGCATTGATAAAAGTATACCGTGGGACTATTTTGATGGTGCAATCCAAGGTGTCCCTCCTTTGGGAGGTTCTGGTGCACTTATATATCTTTCGGATGAAATTTTTTTGTTAATAAAATATGGCCGAGGACATGGTACAAACAGTAAAGTTGAATTATCAGCTCTTTGGGAAGTCCTCAACACGGCTCTGGCTCAGAACATTTATAAAATCCAGATCTTCGTCGACTAAAAAATGGTTATTGACTGGGAAAACAATATTATACAGATCAAGGCCCCCCATCTTCTTCATTTACTCGATACAATCAGAAAACAAATCAACAGGTTTCTTTACATCGCTTTTACGCACATTTACAGGGAGTTAAATGAAGGGGCGGATTCGATGTCAAAGAGTGCTCTATTTCTGGACCCTGGAACACTCTTAGTTGAGAAGCAAAATGTGATCCACTCTTAAACACATTCTGAAATGTGAAATTTTTGTATGTTGAGAAACAAACTAGCTAATGCTCTCATTTTGATACATGTAAAGAAAATAGATTATTAGGGAGCTGCATATTTCAAGGATCCTATGCAGCCACTAATGCCGATTTTACAGAAATGTAAGATATGATGTAAGTCCTTTTTGGACAGTCTATGTTATTCATATGAATAAAATATTTTTTTCCTTGGGAAAAAAAATATAACCAGAATTTAAATCCCAACGAACAAAAAGAAAGGGGTCCAATCGACTTCATTCTACTGCTTAAAATTAGTTAGCTCAGATCTGTAACTTCACTCTTACAAATCGGAAACTCTATAGGAGGATGACCATGGTTTCAATTTTGGAACTCATAACTTGTATACTGAAAAATTTACTTACAGTCAAGGATCAAACAATCGCTTCTCATTCCATTGAATGCACATGGTTTTTCCCAGATCAATGCAATCCTCATATATTGTAATTAAATATACCAAATCTTTCGCTAATTTAAACATAATTTTTTTAGGTAATGAATATAAAAAGTTTACAATCGAGAATTTGACAGATCTACATATTTTAACAACCAGAGCGAACTCATAAAATAGAGGATTTCAAAACAATATTCACCCTACCTGAATTTCAACAGAGTACATAACTAGAGAGAGTATTCAACCTTTTGATTTATGTCCGTGATATGCCTTTATGAGACAGAGTGTGAAATTCACCCAACACAAAGAAGGAAAACAAGGTGTAGACCAAGTCATTGTTTAAAGCATAATCAAGGTTCGATTTAAGACCAATCCAAACTCTATAAAAAGTATAGAGTTCATCAACGATTTCATTACAGGAAGTGCAAAGAATCGAACATAGTTTTCAATGGGTTTCATTTACGCAGAGTTTTCAAATACATACAATGAATTTACTTCCCATAATAAGCCATGAATTTTGATAGAGAGTACGTATATTTAAACTTATTCCAAATTTTGACTTCAGATTTTAAACAATTCATTGTCTCAATCGATTCTATAGCCTTCTTATCATATCACAGTATTCATACACAAAATTATCACACCAGAACATGAAGCGAATTCAAATACATGGTATTTTCCCATGGGAATGAACGAAACCGAGCCCATATATATGTGGATTTCCTTTCATGCACAAGTAGATCATATGTAATTAATTACTATAAATAAAAAATATGTATAGAAAGTATAAAGAGAATCCATACAAATATCGACATACATTTTCTTTTTCATAAACCAAAATTACATCTACAACGAACCATACCTGTAATAACCATTCATACATAAACGAAATTTTACTCACTTGAAATAGTGAAAATGACTAATCGAAGAATTCAGTTCCTCCCAACCATAAGAAAGGACTGCAACACCACTACTCCAACTCCACCCCGAGCTGGATCACCGCTATGCACACCATAACGAAAAGCAAAGCTTCCACACGACACTCTCTCTCAGAGTCTGTAACAAGCTCAGTGATGGATTTGTGAAAGAGAGAAACACGCAACTCATGCACTAGGATCACAGTTTCTACATGCACAACACGACGTCCCATTCTATCCCAGTGCACCAATATATATAGCTTTTGCCTAAGTCTTATGACATGCCAATCACGTCTCAATCAAATCCTTCAATCCCTATGATTTAGGATCTTGTCTGGTAGTTGAGTTTTTAGATTAGATTTGATTGGTAAAATATCCCTTGCTTGCTTTACACATTTTCTATGTCTCATGGTGGTGTCCCCTCATTTAGCTGAATCCTGCAAGTGTCTTTTTATTTTATTAATAGTAAAATAATATTGTGTTGTGCAAAGTGTCACTCACACCTCTTGTGAGTACTTTTGAGTTTTTAAATAACTCTTACAAAAACAATCGTTTTGAAATATTTTCACAAATAAATGTTTAATAAAAAATAATCAAAGGGTCTTGGGGTATTACATCCCCCCACCTTATTTTTAACATCGTCCTCGATGTTGTTTATGCAAATATTTCATGCTCATTCTGGAACAGGAAGGATATGCGTCTGGCATTTGATCCTCCATTTCCTATGTCGCTTCTTCAAGGCTGAAGTGCTTTCATTGCACTTTTATTTGAGCGATGGATCGATTCCATAGCATAAGTTCCTTCTTGTCTAGGATTCACCAATATTCTATTTGGAAACTTGCCTTCGGGTTCTTCCTAAATCACACTCTAATCAAATAGTATGAGTAGCATCATGTTCATATATTTTTAATAAAGAAACATGAAAGATAACATGATGAGATTTTATATTGATAGGCTACTTGGAACATCTTCCTAAGTTTAGCGTATTTTATCTTTGGTTATTACCTTTAAGTATACATGGTCTCCAACATTGAACCCCTTTGAAGTTCTTTTAAGGTTTGCATAACTTATTGTTGCTCTTGAGCAACTTTTAACACCCCCAATGGGACTTTGGTGTATAGAGTATAAGTTATCGTTCAAGCTAAAAATTTGTTAGCCTCATTGATTATTTTAACTTTATAATCATTCCTGAAAAATATACTACAAGGATGTAGTCTTATAAATGATGTGAAGAATTTTATAACTTCATTCGTGAAAAAAAGGAGACTACTATACGTTATCAATTTGTGGTTTGTGATTTTAACCAAGTGTGGGGACCCTACTTTTTCACACTCATAACTTGTGCGGCTACTAAAGACTTCCTTAATCATTGACCATAAATTTGACCTCTTAAACATATAGCCAAAACACGACTAAGTTATTAATTTCTTATTAGGGATAGAACATTACATCTCATAACTATATAAGATAGGTCCTTTTTCTATATAATAGTAGGTCAAAAATAATTTTCTTTGTAGGACCTATACCCATAAACATATACAATGTTTTTTATTAAAAATTTCGTCATAAATATGACTTTGCTCTCTATAAAAATTGTGTAATACTTATCTGTATTTATGTCATTTAATCCTTAATCAACTACTTTTCGTAAGCTTATCGAACTTCTACCTGACCCAATTTTTCATAAGAATCTCTTTATAAAGAAAATCTTTAAAGTTCTCCACACTCATTGCATATGGATAGTCTCTTTTCTTAACCCAATCACAACTAACATGTATTTTACAAAATGAAAGACATGCCATGTATTTGGTTGACTTATGGTCCATTTCTTATATAATGATTATCTTTGAACGAGTATATTACGGTAATTGCAACCTAACCAAGAACTAGCCATCAACATACCTACATTGACACTTGGATTTTGGTTAATCATTCAATAAATTGTTTAATTTACCTCTTTAATCATCAAGGGTTAATTCTCAAAGGTATGGTTAGTTATTTTTACTTCCTCAAAACCTTCATCGTCGCTAAAATGTTTCGGATTGACTTTGTCTATGTATACATTCCATGTTAACCATATTGTTACATTCAAAGTGTAATCACAAATGTCATTTCCATATATTTAGATTAATCAACTGTATATGTCGCATAAAAGATAAAATATCATTATTTTGATATTCTGTTAGACCATAATATCCCCACAACGATAATCTCTATGTTAATTTTCATGATTCATTAAGAAAATCATATATACACTCTAATTATGTATGAACAATACAAATAACAGTTTTAAAGATTACTTATCTTGATTAAGAAGTCCTGGTTGGTTGAAAGCATCGCTGCAACGTTGCAATCATAAGCCAATGATGTTCATCTCTCTTTCAACACTGCTACCACTTCTGATATGGCAACGAAGCCACTAGGGACATAACAACATCGAAAAATTCTCCTAATAATTCACATTATCATGCAATAATTTTAAATTCATAATAGTGATAGGCTATTATTAATATTCGATCAGAATTCCGTATAGGCCTAAATTTCTTTCTTTCTCATTCAAGCTCTCTTGCTTGAATCCAAGAAAATTTCTTTCTTTTCCACTCAAGTTCTCTTTCTTGAGTTCATGAAAAAATTAATTGTTTTCCACTCAATCCCTCTTGTTTGAGTCCATGAATATTTTCTTTCTTTTCCACTCAAGCTCTCTTGCTGGAGTCCTGTTGCTGCTGCAACCCGATCCCCAATTTTTTTTTCAAAATTGTAAGGCCCCTCCCTCCTTCTATTTTTTGATTAACTTAGAATTTTGTTCATCTTTTGATAAGCTCACTTTTTTCACTTACAATTTTCTAAAAAACAAGTGAAAATGGCAAGTTTTTGAATCAGAGCAACTCACCAAGTTCCGCTGAAACGGTCGTAGCAACTCACCAAGTTCCACCGAAACGGTTAGAGCAACTCATCAAGTTACGCCGAAATGATCGGAGTGATTTATGAAAAGTTTTTATTTTGAAGCAACTCGATCTTTTTCGCTGAAATGGTCAGAGCAAAATCCCAAGTC
This sequence comes from Larix kaempferi, assembly GCA_027924585.1. NCBI lineage: Eukaryota > Viridiplantae > Streptophyta > Pinopsida > Pinales > Pinaceae > Larix > Larix kaempferi. The sequence continues at coordinate 4,931,995 of BSBM01001120.1, forward strand.
ACGCCGACACGGTCGGGGCCATTTCGGTAAAATTTCTGAATTGGAGCAACTCTTCAAGTTTCGCCGACATGGTCGGAATGACTAGAAAATTTACGCTGGAACACTTTAAGTTTTGTTTTGTGATTGAAAATCGGAGCAAAAGCATAAGTCATGCCGATAAGGTCGAAGGTATAGAAGAAGAAGCCAATCGACGAAGTTGTTTGTTTTACGTCGAAACGCATCGGCGACGAATGGAAAGTTACGCCGAAATGCATCGGCGTTGAAATATAAGTGCCCATGATTTTTCGGTCGCTCTTAAAATGAAAAGTCCCCCGAAAAGGGGCGATTTTACCCATTAGCTGTGTGCATTTATTACTAGGGTTACATTTTGTTGTATAAAAGGGTGAAAACATTTAACACTTGTAACGTCGTTTTCATTTGGAACCTCCATTGGACGCGAGACACACCCAACATCGTTAAACATCATTTTCGACCAGTCTTCAACCACCAGGTAGGTTTTTCTTTCACCATATTTGTTTGTAGGCTTGGAACATTGTTTTTCTTTTCTTTTCACCATTGGTAAAAAAGGGGAACGACTGTTAGGTTATTATTGCACATTAGTTGTACTGGATTGAAACCATTTAACGAACCATTGTTTCCTTTCCGGTTGGGAATAGGACAAATGTGCTAGGGTTTCCCATTCGATAACTGTTTCGGTCCACATATAAATCCTCGACTGCTTATATCACACCATCCAGTTGATTAAACTGTGTGTGATGGCATCCCACAGTTAATAATCGTATGCCATCCACAAACTACTATAGATGTTCCCACAGTTAATAATCGTATGCCATCCACAGACTACTATAGATGTTATTCTTTCTCAACATGGGGATTGCCCTCACAAATCCCTAGTTACTTATGTCCCAACTATTGGCACTATTACTTTCATCGAGTACTGCCCAAAGTTAATCCAATTATTCTTGCATACCACGTTGCTAGGAATTAAGAAGTTGCCCTCAGATTTTGCTTTCAAGATGGGCGATTTTGAAATAAATTTATGTTGATGTATATGTAACTTCGGAATGTATTTCATCTATGTATTTCATATATATTTATTGTACCCTTATTAGAGATGTGTTATTCCTCTATAAGGAAGTGTCATCATGTGGATTGAAAAGTCTCGCAAGTGTGTGTACTTGCCGATGGGTTATTAGACCACCATGTGTGGGGTCGGCCCTGAAATATATATATTATATTGTGGATGTACCTAGCTAGACAAGTCAGCCCTATAAGGTCACTGGGAAAACAGGTTAGTATAAATAGAGATCAGGAGATCTCTATTTAGATCATTCGAAAAGTCACACTTCTTTCACTTAGAAAGTGGTGCACTAGTGAGGAGGAGGATCATCTGCTACTATGAGACTATCTCAGTTTATTTTGGTTGTACTTTGGTTGAGCCATTGCTCTCTCTATCTCTGAGGAAGTTGTGGGGTTTTTCACCTTAGGGTTTTCCCCACGGAAACTCTGTGTCTCTTGTCTCTCATGCTTTTGATTCTTGTGATGCTTGTCATGCTTATTTTGATTGTTATGCATTGATATACTGTATATGTTATTCTCTCAGTGAAGATCCTAGAGTATTGTGAATTAATGCTCAAAATTTAACATGGTATCAGAGCTAACCTGAGAAGAAGACATTTTGCAGTGACGAAAACTTGAGTTTCTTGTTTATTGTGTTTCTCTCCATAGATTTTGGAAAAGAAGTATAGTAGATTGACTCTACTCATCAAGTTGAATCTATCTGTCCAATCAGAATTCAATTCTGGGCATTTTCATATTTGGCCCTAAAAATTAGGGTTTCCACAAAAATAGGAATTTCTGAAATCTGAAGACATAGCTGGAAGCTCCTTGCAAAAATCGAAGTTTAGAGCTTTGGATCGAGATTTTTGGCTGGGTAGATCTCCGGGAAACTCAAACCCTAATTCAGGGCTCTCCCCATTGAACCCGGGAGGACAAAAAGGAAAATATGAAGGGTAAAGCTTTGCTGATCTCAAATTCTGAATACACCAGGCTGATCAACTCATCAAGGCGCATCTTTCTGTCCTTTCAGAAAATTGAAATTCATATTTTGAATTTTTAGGGTTTTTCCGACAAACCCTTATCCAAGACCAGATCCAGTTTTCAGCATTTCAAGTGTTAAGACCTAAATCTTTTCTATTTCCATTTGAAGTACTCTTTAAGATGTCTCACCACACCAAGCTTGAGGATAAGCTTGAAGGAGCTGATAACTTCCGAGCTTGGAAGTATAGGATTGGGTTAATCCTAGAAGAGAATGAGTTGGACTCATATGTAAAAGAAGACATCCCTATCCAGAGGATGAAGAGGCTAAGGTATTGCATAAGAAAAACTTGGTCAAGGCAAAGAGAATCATTGCTGATTCTATCAAAGACCATCTCATACCCCATGTATATTCTCTAAAGACACCCAAGGAGATGTTTGACTCTTTGACCAAGCTATTTGAAGGGAAGAACATAAATCAGAAGATGACCCTGCGGAACTAATTGAAAGGAGTAAAGTTTCAGAATGGAGAAACCATTCAATCTTACTTCTCCAAGGTATCTCAGATCAAGGAACAACTTGAAGCTATGGATGAAGTAGTGGACAATGGTGAAATTGTTATGACCACTCTGAATGGCCTACCTAGGTCATGGGACTCCTTTATTCAAGGAATCTGTGCAAGAAAGAAATTGATCTCCTTCAGTAGACCGTGGGAGGAATTCTCTCAAGAAGAAGGCTAGGGCAGAAAGGGATGATAGTGATGATGACTCATCAAGTGAAGAAGAATATGTTCTAATCTATGCTCTCACAGGTACTATCTCCCATGGTTGTAATGATTGGTTAATTGACAGTGGGGCTTCTAAACACATGACTGGGTTTAAGGAATCTTTTGTGAATCTATCTGAGCATGAATCACCCCATAAGGTGAAACTTGGGGAGGATTATCAATACCCAATCAAAGGAAGTGGTGAAGCCTCCTACAACCTAGATTCTGGAAAATATTTGAAGATGAAAGAAGTCCTTTATGTACCTGGACTCAAGAAGAACTTACTCTCCATCTTTGCATTGGATGCAAAAGGTATGAGGGTTGCATTTGTGGATGGCCAAGTCCTAATGTGGCCAAAGGGAAAGACCATAGATGATGCAGTAGTGATTGGAGAGCAAGAGGGAGCTTTGTATAAATTTAAGGGACAACCTGAACATGCCATGGTGCATGAATCCATGGAGCCAAGTGAACTTTGACATAGAAGACTTGCTCATATGCACTATAGGGCACTTCTAATTGCAAGCAAGGCTGTAGAGGGTCTTCCTGAAATCAAGACCAAACATGAAGGTGTTTGCAAAGGATGTGCAAAAGGTAAGAACATTAAGAAGGCTTTCCCAAGCAGTGAAAGCAAGGCAAAGGATATCCTGGAAATCATCCACTCAGATGTATGTGGTCCTATGTCATCCAATTCTCTAAGTGGTATGTTTACTATGTCTCATTTATTGATGACTTCTCCAGGAAGACATGGGTATACTTCTTGAAGAACAAAGATGAGGTGTTTGATAAGTTCAAGGAATTCAAAACCTTGATGGAGAATCAAACTGACAAGAAGATCAAAACATTCAGATCCGACAATGGTGGAGAATTCACCTCAGGTGACTTCAAGAAGCTTTGCAGTGATTCAGGGATTAAGAGGGAGTTGACTACTCCTTATAATCCTCAACAGAATGGAGTTGCAGAAAGGAAGAACAGAACAATCATGGAAGCAGCAAGGGCAATGCTGCATGACCAGGATCTACCTATGCATCTCAGCTAGAACAGCTGTATATGTGCAGAACAGAACACCCCACAAGATATTGGACAACAAGACACCAGAAGAGGTCTTTTCTGGTAAGAAACCTGAAGTCATCCATCTCAGAATATTTGGTTGTCTAGTATACACTCATGTCCCAAAGGAAAAGAGGACTAAACTAGATCCTTTAGGAAAGAAGGGTATCTTTGTGGGTTACAGTGAAAGTTTGAAGGCTTACAGAGTTTACTTTCCAGGGTTCAAGAAGATTGATGTCAGCAGGGATGTAACATTTGATGAAAACTCAGCATTCATCAAATCAAGGAAGGCACCTATCGAAGTTTATGAAGAACCTAAGGAAACTAGATTTCAAGACACTACCATGACTGAAGCAGTTCCAGAAGTTGTTCGTGAGTTTGAAGATACGCAAGAACCTATAGATCCACCCTGTGAGGATAACTCTCACAAGAGGAAACCTGCATGGGCTAGAGAGCTCATTCAAGATGCAGAAAGATTTGGCATTCCAAAAGAAGAACACAGAGCAAAGAAGAGAACCAGATCACATACCAGCTATGTTGCTTTACTCAATTATGAACAAAGAGCCTTCCAGTTATGAAGAAGCAGCGGAAAAGAAAGAATGGAAGGATGCCATGGTTGAGGAATACCAATCAATAATGAAGAATGATGTTTGGGATGTTGTACTAAGACCTAAAGAGAAGTATGTTGTGACTTCTAAATGGATCTACAAAATCAAGCATGCTGCAGATGGCAGTGTAGAGAAATATAAAGCAAGATTCGTAGCTCGTGGCTTCTCTCAGAAAGAGGGAATAGATTATGAAGAAACTTTTGCACATGTAGCCAGGTATACTTCCATCAGAACAGTACTTGCCTTGGCTGCAGCGATGAAATGGAAAATATACCAGATGGATGTCAAGACTGCCTTCTTGAATGGTGTAGTTGAAGAGGAAGTATATGTGGAGCAACCACTCGGTTTCGAAATATATGACAGGGAGTCGTATGTGTGCAGATTGAAGAAAGCCTTGTATGGCTTGAAGCAAGCTCCCAGAACTTGGCATGGCAGGATGGACAGTTTCCTATCTAGTTTGGGTTTTACCAAGAGTAAAGCGAATTCCAACCTTTACTACAAAGTTGAGGAAGGGAATCCTGTGATTCTACTCCTATATGTGGATGACTTATTTGTAACATGAGATGACAAATTGATTGCAGATACGAAGAGGAAGCTTGCTGCTGAGTTCGATATGAAAGATTTGGGAATGATGCATTATTTCCAAGGTATGGAGGTGTGGCAAAGTACAGGTGGGATCTTACTTGGTCAAGGGAAGTACACAGTAGATATCCTGAAGAGATTCGGGATGATGGATTGCAAGGCCATGGCCACACCTATGGCATCGAATCTGAAGCTTCTATGTGATGCTTCATCTGACCCGATTGATGTCTCTATGTATCATCAAATGATTGGGTCCTTGATGTACCTGATGAACACGAGACCAGATATTTGCTTTGCGGTGAACACATTGAGTCAATTCCTGACAGATCCGAGGAGTGTTCATCTGATTGCTGTAAAGCATGTTCTGAGGTACCTGAAGGGTACAGTGGATTATGGGCTCAAGTATGAGGCGAATCAAAAGTTTAACCTGCAGGGTTATGTTGATTCAGATTGGGCTGGCAGTGCTGCAGATAGGAAGAGAACATCTGGGTGCTGCTTCAGTATGGGATTAGGTGTGATCTCTTGGTTTAGCAGGAAGCAGTCCTGCGTAGCACTGAGCACAGCTGAGGCAGAGTATGTTGCATCCTGTTCAGCTAGTTGTGAGGCAGTATGGCTACGGAAGCTATTGTCTGATTTATTTGATCTCCCATTGGATGCTACTGGTATCTTTGGTGATAACCAGAGTTGTGTGAAGCTGTATGAGAACCCAGTGTTTCATGACAGGTCGAAACACATAGAGATCAAATATCACTATATCAGGGATATGGTGCAGAGAGAAGCTGTGAAGCTCCTGTACGTTGCAACGGACGAGCAGATTGCAGATGTGCTGACGAAGCCACTATCCAGGGTGAAGTTCGAGTACTTCAGAGAGAGGCTTGGTGTTATTCGGATTGATGACACTTCGAGGAAGAAGTGATGGACACATTTGCTGAAGCCATTCCAAGCATGTTGGAAGGAGGATCCTTCACATGGCTGTGGATGTAAGCGCTAGATGATGAGCATCAGGATGATGTTCTGGTTTCTGTTTTATATGATCAGTCGGATCATTTTTATATGTATGTATGTATGCATCATGTTGGATGCTGGATATGATCAGTCAGATCATTTTTATATGTATGTATGTATGCATCATGTTGGATGCTGGATATGATTAGTTGGATCATTTATATGTATATGTACGCATCATGATGGATGCTGGATATGATCAGTTGGATCATTTATATGTATGTACGCATCATGTTGGATGCTGGATATGATCGGTTGGATCATGTGTATGTATTTTGTATAAGCATCATGTTGGATGGTTGGACCATGTATCTGTATATGTATCAGGTGGATACATTGTATGATCAGGTGGATCATATATGGTGATATGTATCATGTATTTGTATTTGTATCAGGTGGATACACTGTATGATCAGGTGGATCATGTATGATGATATGTATCAGGTAGATACTTGGTATGCATCAGGTAGATGCATTGTATGATCAGGATGATCATTGATGACGAGCTTCAGGATGTTGCTCCAGATGACATGCAGCAGGATGTTGCAGTGATGATGATCAGGATGATCATGTGTACGTCAGGATGATGTATGTTGAGTATCAGGTTGATACTCTGTGGCCGTGGAGCAGGTTGTGCAGATAAGCATGTAATTTGTGCCCTGGGATATTTGCAGATAGTCTTTTGAGGTTTTGCTTGGGAGGACATATAATTTGTGCCCTGGGAGATCTGCATATAGTCTTTCGAGGTTTTTCCTATGGCATGTAATTTGTGCCCTGGGATATCTGGAAGATGCTCTTTCGAGGTTTTGTCCTATGGCATGTAATTTGTGCCCTGGGAGATCCGATAGGTTGAGCCGTGTGCTCGTAATCAGTCCTGGGATTCTCTTTCGAGGTTTTGCCATGACCACATGTAATTTGTGCCCTGGGATATCCGATAGGTTGAGCCTTGTGCTCGTAATTAGTCCTGGGATGCTGTTTCGAGGTTTTGTGGTGACCACATGTAATTTGTGCCCTGGGAGATCCGATAGGTTGAGTCTTGTGCTCGTAATCAGTCCTGGGATTCTCTTTCGAGGTTTTGCGGTGGGGTCACATGTAATAAGTCCTGGAGATCTGGACAGGATGAAAAAGGCTTTAGATGCTCTTTAGGGTTCTTGCTAGTCAAGAGACTCTTTTAAGGTTTTGTGACGCACGTAATAAGTCCTAAGATTTCCACAGTATGGCCAGTTATGATGAAGACCTGCAGGTGGTGGGCCTACATCCAGTATGAAAAAGGACTGGCTCTGTAGAACTTCCTATGACGAGTAGAGTCAGAGATTCGTTAAGATAGCAGCAGCAGTGACGATGATGATGTGATGCATCGATGACGATGATCCCAAGAAGAAGACTTGTCTAGCAGATCTGTGTCGAGAAATACCTTCCTAGTTAAGAGGGAGTGTTGATGTATATGTAACTTCAGAATGTATTTCATCTATGTATTTCATATATATTTATTGTACCCTTATTAGAGATGTGTTATTCCTCTATAAGGAAGTGTCATCATGTGGATTGAAAAGTGTCGCAAGTGTGTGTACTTGTCGATGGGTTATTAGACCACCATGTGTGGGGTCGGCCCTGAAATATATATATTATATTGTGGATGTACCTAGCTAGACAAGTCAGCCCCATAAGGTCACTGGGAAAACAGGTTAGTATAAATAGAGATCAGGAGATCTCTATTTAGATCATTCGAAAAGTCACACTTCTTTCACTCAGAAAGTGGTGCACTAGTGAGGAGGAGGATCATCTGCTACTATGAGACTATCTTAGTGTATTTTGGTTGTACTTTGGTTGAGCCATTTCTCTCTCTATCTCTGAGGAAGTTGTGGGGTTTTTCACCTTAGGGTTTTCCCCACGGAAACTCTGTGTCTCTTGTCTCTCATGCTTTTGATTCTTGGGATGCTTCTCATGCTTATTGTGATTGTTATGCATTGATATACTGTATATGTTATTCTCTCAGTGAAGATCCTAGAGTATTGTGAATTAATGCTCAAAATTTAACAATTTAACCACTAGGATAATTTCTCTCTAGGTATTTCCTTCTGTAATTGTTTTCCCGGTGTTTAACACCCACAACGTTGTTTCTTTGCGCTTCCCGCCGTGTGACGAACTCTTTTCAATTCATCGCCATTTTTTTTAGTAGGCATTGACCAAAGAGACAGTTCTGGGGATCCAAAACTTATTTCAAGAATCACATAACTGCCCATTGCTTCATTTTGTTTGGGAAATCCTAGAGGAAAATGAATGAGATTTTGTGCTTTGAACTTCCCAAGTCATCCGATTCTGTTAAAGAAAATCCAGTTTTTGTGCTTATTTGACTATTTTTGTTTCTATAAAACAATCGGTCTACAATAAAACCTTGGATGAATGTTTCCAAAACAGACATTTGATTGAAATAATGAAACTGTGCATGCTATTGCTGAAATTTTTGAATAAATTTCGGTGATTTTGTTTTTCTAAGGGCGCATTAGAAGATCTAAATAATTATGCATAAATTTACATAGAAAAAATCAAAGACACCTAGCTCCATGGAAGTAATGAATCTTCTAAAATTTGCTTTCTTGTAATTCATATTGATAAGGGATGTATTCGCATGTTGTTTAAACTAATTTCTTTAACATTAAATTGATGTTACTTCAGGACTCATAAATGCAAAAGAGGGCTGCCAAGTGAAAGCTCATAATAGTCGAATCGGACTCCGACATTGAAGTTGTTATAGAAACCTCGTTAGAGACAATGTTCGAAGATACTAAAGCAGCGACATGAATCATCCCAGAATACAAGTGGGGAGAGCTATATTTTCTCATTAGAGATCAGAATGTACCAGATGTATGCATCGAATAGATGACAGTGTATCAAAATATCAAAATATTTGGTCTCCATAAGGTTGCTACACGACCATAATTATTTCCATGCTCGGAAGTCATCGGGTGGATTTTATCTTATGTAGACATCAACAGAAGAATCATATGCGGGGCGAACAAAGAAGGATTTGATTCATTCCAGACAGGACACATTGCTGCAGCATATAAATTACTGTCTCCAAGAGTCATGATGACGGATGAATAGATCAGAGGAGGAAATATAAACCATTTTGAATATGCAAAAAAGATGATGATTCCAGGAAAATAATTGAGACAGAAAGCAAGTGGGGAATATGATAGCCAGAATCTAAGGACACCATTTAGGATCATAGCCCTGATGTTGAGCAGAATCTTCGGTAGATAAAATGGAAATATATATAATCTTAGTTGGGTACCACTTATGTATCACATAGCCTCCCATGGCACCATTTTAAACTGGGCAGATATTATATTGGAAAGGATGGCTTCAACAATAGCTGTAGCCCAAGGATGAATGACCCAAAAGAAGGCATAATTTTTCATGTCCTCATATCTGATGGATTGCATACTAATCAGACATCCATTCCCTAAATTGGGATGTTTGTGGAATCGGGCCGAGCCACCCCTTTATGTTGCTTATCAAATCACATGGGCTCACAAGTATACGAGCTACTACAAGCTCATATGTGAAGAATTAATCATCCCATTATATTGGTTGATCTTTAACGAAAAACCGAATTGCTTCTCGAACAATGCTATGGCGATTATAAATGAATATGGAGACTACTATTTTTCTCCAGAAGGCACTTATATCAGGATGTATGGGGGCACCAAGGCCCCATCTCTGATCCCGGAGTATGTGACTGATTTTGTAGTACACAAGGAGGCAGTAAGGGAGGTGTTCATTAACGGGGTGGGTAGTTTTTTGAATGAACATAAGAGGGTCTCTTTCCCACCATTTCCATTTGTCATTGGGGAATACAATTTCCCTAAGGTGAGAGGTGCAGAAGCTTTCATAAAATACTTAGAGGCTTTCCATTTTGGGGAAAGAAATTTCGTGAGACATGACAATTTGCAAAAGGTTACCCAACATTGTGCATCATGCAAAGTTCATTTTGAATACTCAGACCATTTCCTAAAGGAGGAAGAGGTGTATCAGAGAGAAAAAAATATGTCTGAGTTAAATAAACGTTTTGTTCGGAAAAGTGGCACGAGCCCTAGTCATGCTGCTGATACTATTAAGGAGGCTGAATTGCAGAAATAAAGAGAAGAAGCCAAGAGAATACATGTAGCAGAAGCAGAAAGAAAGTAAAGGGAAGAAGAAGAAAGGATACATGCCAAAGAACCAAAAAAACAAAGGTTAGAAGAAGAAAACAAAAGAAAAGAAGAGGAGGCAAGAAAAGAGAAAGAAGAGAAATAAGCACCTGAGAAAGCTGTGGAATTGGAAAGGAAAAGAGAAGAGGAAGACATGCTCAAGAAAGCCGTGGAAGAGGAAGAATATCAAGATAGAAGTCTAGATCTCTAGGACATGGATATAGATTCACTGGGAGTGTCAGGCATCACACTTACAGGAGGAAACCTCCCATTTGTATAGCTTGGACTCACTTCTTTTACCCCTTCAAAACAATATTTGGTGGCCAAGCTGGATACAATAGTCTTCGACTCCAAGAGGAAGACAATAATTAGAAGATCAGAGAAAAGACTAAATATGGGAGCACAACCTGATGTGGTGACTATTCAAGAGAGTACCATAATGGAAGGCACCCATAAGGATCCCATATTCACAACATCAGTAAATGTAGCAGCTGCGCAAGCAAGTGCAGATAATGTTGATAAACTAATGAACGATTTGGAGTGTAACAAGGAGAAGATGCTGAAGCTGACAGACAATTTGGTAAAATCCAGAGATGAAGGAATAGAGTTGAAAAGAAAGCATGATGCTTTGATAAGTGAGAAATACCACTTAATGTTTGATTATCAGAATCTCGAGAACAAGAAAGATTCTTTAAATGTACGGCTGGTGATCATGGAGGGTGAAAGAGATGATTTTCATGCCCGTATAAATGAATTGGAGGGAAAGTAAATAACAACAAATCAGTAAGTGGAAGCCATGAAATCTCAGATGGACGAGCTGGTGAGAGAGAAGGAATCTCTGGTGGAACAAGTCGAGTTGGCATAAAATCAAAAGCAAGATATGACTCCTTTCCATGAACTGGCATGCAAGATACAACAACATATCTGCCGCACACATGAACTATTAATTGAATAAATTTACAAGATGAAGTAGATGATAGTCAGGATGGAGGATATCTCTGCATATTCCCTATCGATTAGACAAAAGTTGGTTAATTCTTTTAAAAAGATGAAAACGCAGATAGCCTGGAAGGAAAAGAATTCAAACTTCCCTAACCACCTGCCAAATAAGACGGATGCGCAACTTAAATTGGATATGGAACTCCTTGAATTTGTCAGAAAATATTCTAGGAGTATGTGTGTAGAGGTACCCAAGTCTATTGAAAAATGTAAAGAGTTCTACAAACGAATTCACCAGATACATGAAAAATGCCACATCGCATTGACTCCAGATATGGATGAGCTGCCCACAAAAGATCAATGCTCAGTGGAGCTGAAGGACAGACTGAAAGAAGACCTAGAATATATCAGGAAAATATATGTGTTGAACGAAGAGGACTTCCATCAGTACATCGGGCAGACGTTCATCAATGCTTACTTCTTAGAATAAAGTTACAAAGCTGCTAAAAAAGGAGTGGTTAGCGTAGAAAAGGAATTATATTTTCATGAGGTGTCTTTAAAGTTATTAGAACCTCTCCAATGTCATATTATATTTGAAGAGACAGAATTATGGGAAAATTATATTTCCAATTTGGGGGGCCCATTAGGAAATAATTTTTTAATTGTAATTAATTGTATTTTTGTGCAAACACAAAATGACGAATTCTGGGTAGTCCAAAGGTTGGGGTAGTCGAAGTGATAGGTCATATAGAGACAAAACCCATTGTAATATAAATAGAGGAAGGGGGAACATTGAAAAGAACTATTTCTAGCATAATAGACGTTGGACACATTTTGTAAGAGAACTATTTTTCTGCTAATGAGAAGGCCCTGCTTGCTGAGAAAAGCTTGCACATAAATGTTTTGCGTGGAATGTGTGGAATGATAGGTTTGGAACTATTTCCTATTTTCATTCGTGACTCATACTGTGAGATTGTTCTAACTTTATTAAACTACTTCAAATGGTGGTAAATGATTTCTTTATCTATGCAAATGTTTATGTGTTAACAAAGTAATAAATTGCTTAAATTTAAACTAAAGCTATCTTTAGTATCTTTTCTGTTGTGAATGTGAATACTTTGTCTGAACAACTATCTGTTAGATTTGTATGAACACGTTCAAATTATTACTCTTCTTCAAATTTTCTCCTTGCAAGGATAGGTTAGATTATTATAGAATATGATTAGATAATTGATAAGGTAGGAGCGGTAAGACGAGAGGTAAGAACCTGCGCATTGCTAGTTGGTTTCTACTTGTCAATTATATCCATTTAGTTAGAAAGCACTTGCATCTTCATACCTCTAAAAAAAAAATATAAACGGTGGGTTGGGCCGCAACTGGTAAACAAATTAAACAAACATACCTACGGTAGCCGGACCGTTAACCAGACAGATTCCCCACACCAAACAATGAGTAGTCTAATTGAGATTATTCATTAGGGAGAATCCCTACTATCAATGCTAATATTTTATGGGCATCAACAAGTCCAGGAAAATTTCTTTCTTTTCCACTCAATCTTTCTTGCTTGAGTCTAGGAAAATTATGTTATTTAGTATTCAATACTAGTCACGTAATGGAACTTGGTTCTTATCGTAGTTCCATTATTTATAATATTTACAAGGTTCTCTTTATCTACGACAACTTCACATATAGTTAGTTACACCATCATATCATTAGTCTATCAACAATAGGTCCATATATTAATTGATCAATCATTAATATACTTTGGTCATTTAACTATTACTATACATTGTTCCTTAAAAACTCTTGCACTATGAACATAATTTATGCATAACATTTATAATGTTCTTGTTTGCAACAAGTCAGAAAAATAATGACAACCTACCAAAACTACTTGTTAGTGCAACTTCTCATAACATAGTAAACTTTCAGTTATAGATATCACCTTATACCGGGCGAAGATAATAAGAATTTAAAACTCACCATTTCCCCCATGTATGATTTAACGTAATATCCGTACATTTTTCCATTTTTACTAATATCTTTAATAGTCATAAATGATTGACACAATACTTCAATGTTAATACTTAAACATTTATTTCCTCCATGTATGAACTAGGTTTTCTCATGGAGTCTGTAACAATAACATAACTATGTTTCTTAATATCAATCATTTTTTCATGCTACTGCTAGCACCATCAAGAAAACAATTTTGTGATTTTATATTCTCAACTTATTCTTTTTTATATTTGAAATCCTACCATTATCTACATGAGTAAGCATGCTTATGCGACGGCTTGGAATCACCTTTCATAGCATGTAAATATAAAAGCACATCTATGCCTTTATCACATGTTTTGTATTTATATTCATTCTCCAAATTTACAACATCTACACAAACAAAAATGAAAGGACGAAATGAATTCTTTTCTCACATCTCAATGGCAACACTAACTTGATCTGTTATCGGTTGTCATCTACAACCCTTAATGAAAATAATTATAACTTTAGAATTTTGGCCTACTGATTCTTGCAAAATTTACTTGCATCTAAATGTACTTCATCAAAGCAATCCTAAGCCTAATGTAAAAAATTTCATGTTATATGCATCTTTTATTATGCCAAAATTTTAGAACTGCATTATGCTCATTGTATAAAAATCATAACAAGGTAAGAACTATAGTGATTCATTTTACCATGGGACTTCCCTTCACTTGTACTGCATACTGTCATATTCAATCCGCGTTAGTAATTGGCACAATCATTTTGAATATATGCCTGCCATTCAAAAATAAGAATGGTCAAGGTAAGGGATAGAAGGATTCCCATATTCATTACTTTGTGAATTCCATTATTTGAAAACACAACTCAATTGTTAGTTTACAAGGTTTGTATTTTCCATCTCATGTTCTTCCCAAATAGTCCTAAGTGTTGCAACATGAGCTCTGATACCACAATGTAATAACCCCAAATAATGCACTAAAAATTTGATAAAATAAAACTTTTGCTCATTTGTTTTTAAGGAAAATATACAACCCGTCTCTATTGAACTTTCCTAGATCAATGCTAATGTTATATTTTCTCCTTCGTATCACATAAATGCTTCTATTATAAATCATAAAATCATGTCATGAAAAGAATTAAAATGTATATTTTTGTTTGTTTGTTGCAATGCCCTTTGACTTGCTGGGCCAGCCTTTGGTCTGAGAAACCACAACCCGGGGGCATATAAGCCGTCAAAATCACCCGGGGATCGCACCCGGCTTGGGATGCACCAACCCTTAGCATGGTTGGATTTAGATGTCGCCTCCCAGGAGCAATGGTTTTTGATCTCGGGCCATCTTGCAGAACGAAACCCGTCTTGACCGTTTGCTCTACTGAAACTTGACATAATTAAAATGTATATTACTTTCATCTAAAAACTCTTATTCATTCACTAGATGAAATAAAGAATTCCACCATGATAGAAATGTTTCTCCAACTACGTTTTATTTATGCAATAACTTCCCCATAAGTTTAACTATTATGTTAGAGTAATATAAATTCCTACCATGTTATCATAAGGAAAACACTTCTAATTCAATTGCGCATGTATCATAAGTATACAATATCATCGCTTCTTTTACTTGGAAAAATAAACTTTACTATCTCTCCATGGCCACAAACATTAATGAGCCACATTTATATTCATTACATGAATTCAAAAATAAAATTCATGCTAAGAATAATAAATTTCATTTATGGTCTCAATTATTAAATTTATATTAACCAATCGATTTTACCCATTATTCTCATTTTCCAATCCATGCACCTCTATATGTATATTAATACATTTATCTCTCTTTATAACATAATTCTTTTATATATATATATATATATATATATATGGAACCATTGTGTGAATATGTCACTGGATGACAACAACTACCATTTATCTTTCAATACCATAGATAAATATAGCTCCATGTGTTAATATGCATTTGTCATTTTAGACACATAACATGAGTCGATGACATTAATATCTCAATAAAAAGAATAAAATAAAAATCAAAATAAAATCAAAACAACAATCTTTGTAATCTGTTTGTTGAAAATATTCTCCTCCTTTGGCGAGATGAGTCTAAGGTTTGAATAAAGAAAAATCCTTCTTTTTCTGGCGGTTTGGTGAGATCGATTGGGCTATCTACTATTTGTGTAATGTCCCCTTCGCCCATGAATTGCAGGGAAGGAAAACATTAACAACACACCGGGCTTTTGGCAAACTTATCCCCAATTCTTCCTCTATTTCATATATCTGTAATAATTAAAACCTCTGTGTACAGATACAAACTCAATAAAGCACAGCAGAATTAAACATAACAACACACATAAGCATAGATTCGCATTAGCATACTTATTTCAAGCAATTAACAGGCAGAGAATTCAATCCTCTTCTTATGCTACTTCATATCGATTTCATTAATCATGAAGAATAATCATTCAAATAACACATTGCAGAACACAGAATGTATATAATTTAATCCACAAAGAATACTTATCTTGCAACGCAATTGTCCAACGACTGGCTATGTAAGAGCAACGATCCACCCAACCATAGATCTTTGTCCAGCCTGTATTCTTTCAGCTGAGAGATGACCCCTGAGCTGGGCTGTGTATCCACTAAGGAGGAACTAGATGGCTCACTCACAGTCAGGGTTTCACTCAAACAACCATTCTAAGCCAACACACAGTTGGGTTTTTCAAGCATGCAATAGGAGATGGAGGAGGATGCTAGTCCACTGAGCTCAATCCCAGAGCCACATACACTTCAAGCCGGACGCAGCAATCCCACCCTCTGTTCATACATCCACTCTTGGATTTCTCACAACTCTTGTCACAAATAACCCCAAATCCGTCACTGATTTTCTGGGCAGTTAAAACTGGGTTTTCCCATCGATTTTGGGGTAGCTATTGCTCCCAAATTCGCCCCAAGGCTCATACCAACGGATCCCCCATTGGATTTCACTATCCAATACCAAATCTTGACGTTTTCGGCTTCCCAAAATGTGGGTTCTCCCACAGCCGCGATTTCCGATTTTTCTCCCTGCTGGGAACTCGTCTTTGGATGGAAAATGATGCTGGGTTTCTTCACCATGGAATGGGGATGAGAATGAAGCAACCTCCCATGAGGTTGAGTGACTTCTTGTACAAGAAAACAGAGCCCATACCTACCCATACGAATTTCATGGCTGCCCATGCTCCATTGAAGCCATGGGATGACATCTCAACCACTTCCTTACAACAGGCATAAATGTCATCTAGAAAAGTCAAATGGGTTCTCATAATGACATATGGCAACCTATGGTTCACTCCCTTAGCCCCCTCACCACTCCCTAGTGGATACACGTGGCCCCTTCTCATTCGTTGCCTCCATAGCCAGTCTTGGAATTTTATTGCATGATGTTTATTTACATCCTATTACAATTTCCATGGCTTAAGAGCACACGAGCATCAAATATCAATGCTTCCCCTTTTAAATCAAATTCGGGCTTTCACTAGCGGGGCCTTGGCCTTGAGCTCCACGCTAGGTAAACATACATTACATGTACACATCATTTACATTAAATGCTAATACATCCTAAGAGTCAGAATGGGACATTACACTCCCCTCCCCCTTAGAATAACACCGTCCTCGGTGTTCCAAGACTTAGGCATATATATATAATTTACACATGTCCAAAACTTCAAAAACTTTGCAGATCTGCCCTGCATTCTGTTCTTTACTTTGAACTTTCAGGACCAAGTCCTTTGATTTTCACGAGCTGCTCCTGCTGATTCGGATCTTCCAGCTCATCCATAAGTCTGAAAACTTTATGGCTGCTACCCTCTTGAGGTTCTCTTGTTGGGCAATTGCGGAGGCAATGATCCCCTCCACATTTCCAACACTTCACTGGTTGCTTCATCTTTACCTGCTCAATTTCCTTTGAGTCTTCCCACTTGGAACGTTTCTTAATCGGACGATTGGATGAATGCTTCTTCATTGATCCACTTTTCTTTCCCTTGTTGATTGCCCTCATAATGCTCTTTACCTCTTTTTGCAGACGAATAGAGTCCTGCAAGACCTTGTGGTTCATCTCGTTCTGCTGCTTTTGCATCTTGAGCATCTCTCCAAGATTTTCTTGGGTCTTGGCAATTGTTTGAAGAAGATTTTCAGCCAACTCTAATAGCCCTTGGTCTGCCGCCATGGTCAATGAAAACAACTGACCACACTTTTCCCACTAGCAACACTTGCCTGCATCGGCTGCAACCAATTGATTCAATTTCCACCTGTGAAATTCATCATTACAATTCTCGTTAGGCCAAGCATAACCCAATCATTAAAAATCAGTCAATGGTTTTTTTTTTTCCCCAGTTGACATGGATAGTCCATGCTTTACTCATGAGACTTCCACACTTTTTATGCTTGCCCAACATACACATGAATTCCTTCATGTTCATCCATTCACAAGAAATTCATTAATTAGCATTCACAATTCACTTTAATCAAATAAACACACTTTTACTTTCAGTCATGCATGCATTCAACAATTTTCTAATTCTATAAATGCATCAATAAAAAGGAAAGAGAGAGAGTAGTAAGAGTTTCTCCTCTTAGTTTTGTTCCATTCTGGAACCCACACCACCATTGTGGTTTTCATGCTTCTGTCCTCTTTCACTTCACGTGAATGCTCGACCTGCCCTTCTTGGCTATGACACGTAGTGTCTATGGTCTATTCCAGATCTCTCAACCATGGAGTTCCTCCACTTGGTTGGTCTAACTCTTGGCTGCTAGGACTCACACAGTTCTGCTAGCCCCATCTTTCATTACTGCTCATGCTGAGCTCTTTAGGGTGGTTACATGTCCACACGCATCCTTGAGATGCTTTCATAGTCATTGCTTCCCGCAATACCTACACTCAAACACTGCACTAGATGTCTTCACTTTATTCCATAGGGTCCTTCTTTGCTTTACAAGCCTTGGAATCACCTATGGATTTGGGTGTTTGGCCAGCGCGCAGGCTTCCCCTCAACATCAAATAGTCTTGTATGTTTGGCCAGCACGTAGGATGCTCCAAACCATCAACGATCTTGCATGTTTGGCCAGCGCGCAGGATGCTCCAAATCATCAATAATCTTGCCCAACCAGCCACTCTCTGGATTTACCAAGCAATTTATAGTTCTTTCAGGGTCCTTGCTTCCTGTATGACCAAGGTTTCCAACAAAGAAACAATAGTGCATCAGCTTAACTGTTACAAGACTTATACTTGTAATCTTCATTATTCCAAACAAGAAATAAATGAAATTGAATACTTATCTGTATTGTGCATTTCCTCTCTGGTCCACAGGGTCCTGCTTTTACTTTATAAGCCTTGGGATCCTCCTGTGGACTAGGATGTTTGGCCAGCACGCAGGTTGCTCCAAATCATCAAATAATTAATGCCCTACCAATACACCTTCACGCCGACTGGGTTTACCAAGCATTTGGTGGTGCCCAACCAGTCCCATACTTGGTTGGCCCTCTCCATTGCCGAGCCAGCACATATGTCTGGGTCATCGGCCAATGGAAGGTAACTGCGCCACCGACCATTACAGGTCAAGGCTCCACCACTCTGCCTTAGGCTTGCATCAGCCTTTCTCATGTATCACAATCCCTCAATGCACATAACAATTCTTCACCCACACAAGGGTGTCACTTCTTCTCTTGTGTAAGCCGACGGTTCCATTTAGGAATTCTTTAGGTGACTTTCTTAACTGCAGGCTATCATGGCCCCATGATACCCACTCACCCTACACAAGGGTTACCACTGCTCATACAGTCCTATTGAGTATTCTTTTCTTCACTTTTCCCTTTAATGTGCAGCACTGAATTTCATATGTATAATCTGTCAACGCAAAATGGATAGCAAGCTCATTAGTATTGCTGCTCTAGAACGGTAACATATGTCATAACATTCACTATCCAACCTTGAAACACCAGGAATGCGTCCATTCCCTTAAGACGTAGTCAATATTGGCATCCCTAACATAACTCAGCACCAGAAAGGCGTGCACTCCTTACTGATGTGAACTATGAAGGTCCTAATCATACTTCAAGCAGTCTGCCATAACAGAAATAAAATCAAAACATGCTCTGCATATTAACTCTAATAATTAGACATGCATGTATGTATATATATATATCATTCAGGGTTTGTGGAACACTTATCCATTTTTCAGATGTTATTTCTCTTCTTTAATGAGGAATGGAGGCTCCTTCTCTGAGTTGACAGTCCCTCGGTTTGCCATCCCAATTCTTTTTGATGTTACATAACCTTCATATGTCTTACCGACATAATCTTCACCATCCCATTCATATTGTTTACCAATCATGTAGTGCAGATGAGACATTAATAATGTCTTATGGCATTTCACCTGAAACCCATTTTCAAATCATGGAATCCCTTTCCATGAAGTTTGGCTTCTGTAGGCCCACTCTGATGGTCTTACTGCAATGTGTCTTCCTGGCACACTTATTGACAGCCAAACAGTTAGCAACATTTAACAATACAATTCAAACCCGATTGTTCCATAACCAATCCATGGCACTAATAATTAAATTCAGTATGAATTTGCAACTCTGTCTACTACAGAAATTGGTTTTCTTATCCATGAGGCTATCCTCATTTTGTTTGGCTCCTGTAAGTGACACCACTCTGCCCGTTATGGTCTTATGCCTGCTGCCACACATGAGCATCCACTTACCGCATGTCCTCCTGACACCTTTTCATATAAGCCAAACAATCATTAGCAATTATTAGCAAAATTTCCAATCCGAAACATTTACAAATCTGAGATTTACAACTGTTCTTCCACAGAGCATTTTAGCAGCCCATCGATCATGATTGGGCTCTTCATGCACTTACTATTCTGCACTCATAACAGCCCATGAAATGATCCTAGAATTATTATCAATTCATTATTTATTTTGCTATAACATATGCATCATCCTTATGCATTCATACAATGCAACACAAGATTTATAAAATCTCTTAATGCTCATCTACTTAATGCTACCTTGAATTGTTTCATGAGTACTATGCATTCAAGCATATTATGATTGAAACATGACTATCTCATATAACTTGCATTACCATAATCAAGACCACCAGTCCTCACTTGCTTTGGTTATTAAGCACATAACCAACATACACATGGCATGATATAAATTCATATGAATGCATTGAGATTTCTAAACAATCATAGGGTGTAAGGATCATTTCCTTCACTTACCTACACCTTACCAAGCTTGGTAGGTTAACAGTCCCAATCGGTATTCAATATCACATGCAAACTAACTCAACCTAGCTCAAACATAGTTGAAGAGATCTTACCAAATCCTCTTTCAACATTGATGCAATTTGGCACCAATAATCATTACCTGCATGGTTACCATTAACATCGCCTGATGTTACCTGATCAATTGGCCTCTTACCAAGGCTGCTCAGTCCTTTTTTCCAACTTTACGATCATAGATTTGTTGCACCATCCTTTCTGCATAAGGTTGTTGGCTTCATGCAACAACATCCTCAACACATTTAGCCATGCTCTTTGTTATCTTTGGTCCTACAAACAATACCAACATCAATAGTGATTATCAACCACAATATTCTCCATTAGTGGTTCATTGCATATGCAGACTTCATTATTCTATCAATATGCAATATCCCATCTATGCACAAGCATTTCCATATGCACTATGCAATGTTTGTTAAGATGCCATCTAGTGCATATACATCTATGTAATCCTTTACATTTTTAACATTTTTATGCCATATGACAATTTCATAATTATAAGTATGATAACAAACAGGGGTTTAAGGAATTCTTCCATTTTCGATCCCTCATTGTAACGTGGAATTCCTCTTCCATATCATGCAATTGTAGAAATTGCCCATATTGACAACAAAATTGGTTTGTCAAAACAGCCGCTGGCACTCTTCTGCACTAAATATCTATGATATAGGTAGACCTCATTCAAACTCTGGTCATGCATCATTGTTCCCTGCTGGACAAGCTTTCCAATGCCTGTCTTCATGCTCCATTCCGACATCGGGTGCGAAAACTGCATCTCTTCAAAAATGACAACTTTCACTCCAATTCTGCACATTTTACACAGTTGCATTTTGGTCCAGAATGCCATCTTTAGCCACCTGCGGAAGAAAATCTATGGGGAATCACAAAAACTTATCTATCAGGGGAAGTTAGTCCATATAACAAGGAACACTCATCAATTCACGGATTTCAATTCCGATGCACCATTCATCTTTTATGAATTTCTGGGTTTTACTACTTCTCACTTTTCACATTTTTACAAAATTCCAAATTTTGGGCCAAAAATGGCTATCTCCCAAACGGTGCATTTCTGGGAAATCTTCGTCTAACGGAAACTGTCCGTCTTAATGAGAATATGAAATGTCGAGTTCAGTAAAATTTTTGATTCCCACATCTAGGGTCACTTTTACTGTACATCAGCTTTTCAAAATCCCGAAAAAGTGGCCCAGAACAATGCTTTTTGGCTTTCTTGATCACCCCGACTTCACATCCTTTGGAGTTTGGCTCCAAGATTCTGAACTTAACATTGTGCCTGCTTCATGACCGTGCCTGATCAATTTCAGCTCAAACCGACCTTTCGTCAAGCCTTGGGACTCCGTCCTTCAAAAGTCACTATTATCCATTTTCTGTCAAATCGGAGTGTAATGGGCTCGGGGTCTTCACTGGTTCTTTCATGGCCTTCGAGCCCCACAGGAATCATTCCATTCTGAGCCTGGATGTTCCTTCTATCCAAAAATCAAGTTTTTTTTTTTTTTTTTTTTTTTTTTTTTTTTTTTTTTTTTTTTTTTTTTTTTTTTTTTTTTTTTTTTTTTTTTTTTTTTTTTTTTTTTTTTTTTTTTTTTTTTCGGACTGGTTCGCCGATCGCTCCCGCAATTGCGGAGCCATTCGGCGAATGCTCTCCGATCGCTCCCGCAATTGCGGAGCCATTCGGCGAATGCTCCCGTTGCGGAGCGATTCGCCGAACGCTCCCACAATTGCGGAGCAATTCGACGAATGCTTCGGCAGTTGCGGAGCGATTCGGCGAATGCTCCCGCAGTTGCGGAGCCATTCGCGGAACGCTTCCGTAGTTTCGGAATGGTTTGCCGAATGCTTCTGAAATTTTGGGGTGATTTGGTGAAGTCTTCCACAGTTTCGGGGAGGTTCGCGGAAGCCTTCCGTAATTGCGGAACGATTCGCCGAAGTCTTTCGCAGTTTTGGAAGAGAATTCCTTCCGCAAATTTCGGAAGAGAATTCCTTCCTCAAATTTCGGGGCGGTTTGCGGAACTCTTCCGCAATTTTCGGAACGATTTCCCGAACTCTTCCGTGTTGCGGAACGATTCGCGGAATCTTTCCGCAGTTTCGAGACAACTTCCCGAATTCTTCCCAAAACAGAGTTAAACAAAATTTTTGAAAACACTTAGGAAAAATTTGAAATCTTTCTTTCATCTCACATTCAACAATCCAACCAATGGATTCACAATTCATCCCCAACAACCAACAAGCATGGGCAAGGAAACTCATGAGTATAAGGGCGTAATTTGCAGGCTTTCCTCACTTCCGAGAACCATCAATCGACCACACACAATGTGGGTTTATTGTAAGTAAAAATCATCATTGAGATATTGGGCTGTAACAGCTGACTGTTCATGCTTTTACTCAGGAATTTAACAAACATAAATCATATTTGCAACAAAAACAGTATTTCAAGAAAAGAAATTGCACCTCTTCATGTTAATCATGAAACAACAAAAACAGTATAAGATGGCAGAGGTTGCCCCTCCTTCCTCTATTTCATAGAATGCAATTAATGCAAGCAGTTTGCAAAAATCCCCAAACAGTCATGGAAATGATTTCCCATTCCAACAAATAGAAGCCATGCGATCTTGAGGTTTCTTTAATGCATTTTAGTTCCAAATACAAAATGCATGTACACACAATGATTTATATCTCTGTGAAGGGGCCAACAGCCATAGTGTTGAACTTAGAGCTCTGATACCACTCTGTAATGTCCCCTTCGCCCATGAATTGCAGGGAAGGAAAACATTAACAACACACACACCGGGCTTTTGGCAAACTTAGCCCCAATTCTTCCTCTATTTCATATATCTGTAATAATTAAAACCTCTGTGTACAGATACAAACTCAATAAAGCACAGCGGAATTTCATAACAACACACATAAGCATAGATTCGCATCAGCATACTTATTTCAAGCAATTAATAGGTAGAGAATTCAATCCCCTTCTTATGCTACTTCATATCGATTTCATTAATCATGAAGAATAATCATTCAAATAACACATTGCAGAACACATAATGTATATAATTTAATCCACAAAGAATACTTATCTTGCAACGCAATTGTCCAACGACTGGTTACGTAAGAGCAATGTTCCACCCAACCATAGATCTCTGTCTAGCCTGTATTCTTTCAGCTGTGAGATCACCCCTGAGATGGGCTGTGTATCCACTAAGGAGGAACTAGATGGCTCACTCACAGTCAGGGTTTCACTCAAACAACCATTCTAAGCCAACACACAGTTGGGTTTTTCAAGCATGCAATAGGAGATGGAGGAGGATGCTAGTCCACTGAGCTCAATCCCAAAGCCACATACACTTCAAGCCGGACGCAGCAATCCCACCCTCTGTTCATACATCCACTCTTGGATTTCTCACAACTCTTGTCACAAATAACCCCAAATCCGTCACTGATTTTCTGGGCAGTTAAAACTGGGTTTTCCCATGGATTTTGGGGTAGCTATTGCTCCCAAATTCGCCCCAAGGCTCATACCAACGGATCCCCCATTGGATTTCACTGTCCAATACCAAATCTTGATGTTTTCGGCTTCCCAAAACGTGGGTTCTCCCACAGTCGCGATTTCCGATTTTTCTCCCTACTGGGAACTCGTCTTTGGATGGAAAATGATGCTGGTTTTCTTCACCATGGAATGGGGATGAGAATGAAGCAACCTCCCATGAGGTTGAGTGACTTCTTGTACAAGAAAACAGAGCCCATACCTACCCATACAAATTTCAGGGCTGCCCATGCTCCATTGAATCCATGGGCTGACATCTCAACCACTTCCTTACAACAGGCATAAATGTCATCTAGAAAAGTCAAATGGGTTCTCATAATGACATATGTCAACCTATGGTTCACTCCCTTAGCCCCCTCACCACTCCCTAGTGGATACACGTGGCCCCTTCTCATTCGTTGCCTCCATAGCCAGTCTTGGAATTTTATTGCATGATGTTTATTTACATCCTATTACAATTTCCATGGCTTAAGAGCACATGGGCATCAAATATCAATGCTTCCCCTTTTAAATCAAATTCGGGCTTTCACTAGCGGGGCCTTGGCCTTAAGCTCCATGCTAGGTAAACATACATTACATGTACACATCATTTACATTAAATGCTAATACATCCTAAGAGTCAGAATGGGACATTACAATTTGTCCTACTGATTTGGTGGCATGTAATCCTTTTGCTGGTATGCAATCTCTACAAGAATTAGGAAAATAACTCATTCCATTATTACTAGAGATATTATTGATGAAACTTAAATACTCAAAAAAATGCACGCGATACACTTCAGCGATCTCATGCGTATTATCCCTATGATCTGATATCATCAATTATGTAGTAAATAGTGTTCCACTATCATTGTATTGTCGACATATTACTTTCGTATTTTGCGTTGACTTCCATAAAATCTTGATCATGATCAAGAAAATTCGCCTCCTACGATTTTTGTACTTATTGAACCATTCGAATGAGTTTGCTTCCATTGAACAATGATTATCTATCTAGCTGCGCATTACACGTTATAGACAGCTAATAGTCTGCGGCTTGGAGGTGGCGACACTCACGAGAGGGTGGCTACACACTCCCAAAACCATCTAAGATAGACAATATAAAGAACATGTAATCTTTTTAGAGGATCTCGAGGGGGAAAAATGACGTAGATTCATTGTCTGATTCGATTCTATAGCCTTCTTATCATATCACAGTATTCATATACAAACATATCACACCAGAACATGAAGCGAATTAAAATACAGTGTATTTTACCATGGAAATGAACGAAACCGAGCCCATATGTATGCAGGCTAACCTTCATGCATAAGTAGATCAGATGTAATTAATTACTATAAATAAAAAATATGTATAGAAAGTATAAAGAGAATCCATACAAATACCGACATACATTTTCTTTTTCGTAAACCAGAATTACATCTACAGTGAACCATACCTGTAAGAACCATTCAGACATAAACAAAATTTTACTCACTTGAAATAGTGAAAATGACTACTTGAAGAATTCAGTTCCTCCCAACCATAGGAAAGGACTGCAGCACCGCTAGTCCAACTCCACCCCCGAGTTGGATCACCACTATGCACACCAGAATGGCAAGCAAAGCTTCCATGCGGCACTCTCTCTAGAGTCTGTAACAAGCTCAGTGATAGACTTATGAAAGAGAGTAGAACTCAACTCATGCACTCACAACACAGTTTCTCCATGCACAACACGACGTCACGTGATATCTCAGTGCACCAATATATATAGCTTTTTCTCAGGTCTTGTGCCATCCCAATCAAATCTCAATCAAATCCTTCAATCCCTATGATTTAGGATCTTGTCTGGTAGTTGAGTTTTTAGATTGGATTTGATTGGTAAAATATCTCTTGCTTGATTTACACATGTTATGTGTCTCATGGTGGTGTATCCTCATTTAATTGAATCCTCCAAGTGTCTTTTTCTTTTATTAATAATAAAATAATAGTGTGTTGTGCAAATTATCACTCATACCTCTTGTGAGTATTTTTGAGTATTTAAATAACTCTTGCAAAAATTATCGTTTTGAAATATTTTCACAAATAAATGTTAAATAAAAAATAATCAAGGGGTCTTGGGGTATTACAGAGGGTCAATGCCTACATCAACATAGTAGCTATGTTGCTACTGTTGTTCTTAATATTTGTCGTCGAATAACCAGTTTGGGCAGTCGTGTTTCTTGAAACCATGCACCTTCCCACACATCATAGAAACGGACCAGTAATCATTCTAAAAGAATAATGCTTCACTCACATACCATTTCTCTTTCGCAGTCTGTGTCACCGATGTTATTGTTGTCCCATAGTATCTAGTCATGACTTAGCTCATTTAACATGTGGGTTAGTCTCCTAGAACAAGATCATGCAATAGCATGCAATCGTTGACATATACATACTTAATTAGTAATAAAAAAACAATACAACAAGATTTTCCATGTACCATGCACGTGGTATATCATCCATTTATTTAACACTTAAATTAAATTGGTACCCACGTACCCAAATATCTCATATAAATTTGCATGCTAGAGATAAAATAAATGAACAACCATAATTACTCAATATTAACACACACACACACACGCACACACACATATATATTAATTCCGAAAAATAGTAGGTCCAAATGTCCAAGCGATATGGTGTTTTCATTTTGACCAAGTTCTATAGAAATAAGAAAATGAAAATGCTAAGCTAATTCACATTTGGGTTTTTATTGTTGAACGCCAAATATGGGTTGTTACATTAATGTGTTGAGATTAGATGGTTATCTCCATTTGTAAAGAATTACAGGGTCAATGGGATGCAAAGTTCACGGACATATGGGTGAAGGAGCAAATTTGTAAATTGGGTGTAAACAACTAAAATGAACTAGATGCATTGAACATAGCAATTGATACATAAGAATGGTATGCAATATATGAGATTAACTTCATATATTAAAAATTAAAAATATTTATGTATGGTTATAAGTTTAATATTCTTTATTGGTTATAATATGAAAATAATTTGATTATGCATGAAGGTACAAACATATTGTACATTTGATCAAACAAGTCTTCCAACTAAGGTTCATTCTATTGAGAATTTGAGGAAATCTAATGGAAGGTTTGTCGATTATATCTCTACTTCGGAGGTTGTCTTGGATTTGGTGGTTCCTTTTCAAATTGAGGACATATTTCTAGACGAGGGTAATCTTGATCCTTCATTGTTAGCTAACACATCTACTTCTTCTACTTTACTTTCAGTTGAGGTTGGTAATTATTTATCTCCAATTTTGTGTGGGGTTGTTTTGGGTTTGAATGGGGGGATATGGATGGGAGGGACCTGGGTGGTATCGTTTGTGGGGGTCTTTCCCATTATATTCAAAGGCTCAAACAATAGCATTTTCTTGTGACTTTGACCATCTATATGTCCATGGGGGGTGGGTTATTTTGAAGACTAAGGTCCCTATTCCTCATCCTTTGCATGGTAGAGGCTACTATCAACTTAGGCCCATTAAAAGAACTAATTTGCAAGGCTCTCGAATCTCTAAGGTTCTAGGTCTTGACTATTAGACAGAGGTTGTGAGTAATAAATTCGATTGAAAGTCCACATCAGATTATTCTTGAGAGTGAGGTGTGATGAAGGGAAACAAAAACTAATCTTGAGGGTCCCCAAAGTAGGCTTAAACCCATTTCTAGGTATGACATCAAGTGACTCTCTGTCAATATTAGAGGCCTATAGGGGTAGGTCAAAAAAATAGCTCTCAAGCATCTAGTGGCCTTGACTAATGCCAAGGTGGTTTTTTTTTTGAGAAAAAAAATTGCATATTTGAAATTTCGCTTTAGAATTCAAAGTATACATATAGAATCATAATGCTAAGGTGGTTATGATGAAAGAGATGATGGGATTTGGGGACTCCTTGATTAAAGAATTGGAGAAGTCTTTACCAGGATGGGAGTTTAGGGCTTTAGATTATGTTGATTTTTTCTAGTGGTGTGATAACTGGTTGGAGTCTGTCATTTATTCTTCTAAATTGTTTCTATGTGCACTTAGTTTTGTGCATTGAGGTCTTCAGTGGGATATTGGGATGTGCACTAACCATGCTTAATGTTTATGATCCCTACAAATTCCAAGCAAGTTTTTTGGGACTGCCTTATTTGTTTGAAGCGTATAAAGTGGAATTCCCTTATTTTAGTGGGGATTTGAATCTTACATTAAACATAAGGAATGTTTACGGCACGAATGATAGACTTGGAAGATTGGTGGAATATCCGAATACTCAATTTGAATTAAAAAGGTTAGTATATATTGAACCCTAGAAGCTTAGTCCTACCTAGAGTAATAATTGGGTGGGTGTTGAAGGAATCTCAAAAAAGTTGGATAGGTTTTTGTTCCATGGAAATTTATTTCATAGGTAGATAGGATCTTGTCCTAGATAGAACCTCAAATATATTCAGATAATTTTCTTGTTGTTCAGGAATTTGATGACAATGATAATACACCGAGGGATTCATTCAAGTACAACCCAGGTTGGGTAGTAGAGGAGGAGTTTCAAGTCTTAGTTAGAGAAAATTAAATAGTTTGATGATAGATCCTAGTATTCAACTTGTGGATGGTTTGCTCAATCCTTAAGACTAGTGAAGTAGAAAGTGGCTCCTCGGGATAAAAACTATTTTAGGAAGAGGGATGGACAAATTTTGGAAGTGGAAATGGAACTGGAGATTGTATTTTGAATAATGGATTTTTTATTCTTGCTGAATAATCTTCTCCAAAGGTTAAGTACTTGGATAATAAGGTTATCGTCCAACCCCAAAGAGTGTCGGGTCATTAATATTATTGTAGTATGTATATCTGAATATTATGGGTAGTTACTCAGCATGGATTGGTAAAAAAAGTTGCAGGGGTACTTTGCTACTGACTGGTCTCACTTATGGATGCCATGGGTCGAAAAAAAAAAACTAGATTTGCATTGATAAGGAAAATCATATGAAACACACAATCACGGATATGGAAGGGTAGAATGAACCCATACAATTCACAATCCATTTTGGGAAATTATTTTCTGGAGACTGGCATGGTAAACTACATAATAGAATAGTCAACCTTGAAATCATATGAATAGTGTGTGTCAGTGATTACTCCCGAATGATTTATTATGATAAAAAATATTTTATTTATAAAATTGATGTGACTGTTGGACTTCATCTTCCAAAATGTCCTTTGGATTTCTTTGGAGATTATTCATCTTCTTGAAAACTATTTAAAAAATAATTTAGTAGAACCATAATCCAATAGGATCAGGTTTACAACACCCCCCCCTTAGTCCGAAGGGATGTTTGTAAGTCCAAGAATGTTTCTAAACTTTTCAAAACAAATATCGTCCAAGTACTTTGGTGAAGATGTCTGCAATTTTCTCTTTCGTGGAACAATGTCATATATGGACTATCTTCACCTCTACATGATGTCGAATCAAATGGTACTTCTTTTCGATGTGCTTGGTTTGATCATGGAATCTGGGATTCTTGGTCAAATTGATTGATTGCATAAGTGTTATCGATCAATAAGGGAGTGGATTTCTCTTTATTCTCTTGAAAATATTCAAGTATCTTCCAGAGCCACACAATCTCTTTCATTGCTTCCGAAGCAACCACATATTCTGCCTCTGTTGTTGAATATAGTAGAATTGACTGTTTGTGTGATCTCCAGGAGATAGTTGTTGATTCAAGGCTCATTGTGTTTCTAGAAGTAGACACTCTTGTTTCTTTGTCACCATCAAAGTCTGAATCAGAGTACCCAATAAGTTAGAAGACATCCACCTTAGAGTACTTGAGTCCAAATTATTGAGTCCCCTTCAAGTATCTTAGAACTCTTGGAGTACAAAGGCTTCCCACAAGTTGTTGGTACTTGGTCGCATCCTCGAATTATTTTCCTTCATTCAATGGGAGCTTCAATTTTTTCTCCATTGTAGTTGAGAAAGGGATGCATTCTGTCATGCAAAATATGTTCAACAGTTCTCCAACATATTTCTTCTAGGAGATGAATATGTACTTAGGATGTTGAGCCACTTCAATTCCCAAGTAGTAGTGAAGGTGTTCCAGATCTGTCATTTCGAAGCCCTTCTTCAAAATTTTCTTTATGGATTCAATATAACTTTCATCGCTCACTGTTGTCAAAAGGTCAACTACATACACCACAAGATACACAAAAAATATTCCAACTTTCTTTACAAACAATGTTGTGTCATCAAGATTGAAATGTTTGAAATTTACCTTCAGAAGATGCTCGGTTAGCTTTTCATACCATGTGTGAGGTGCTTGTTTCAGGTCGTACAATGAATTGATGAGCTTACATAGCTTATGTTCTTACCCTTTCACAACAAATCCTTCTGGGTAAGACATTAATACATTATCTTTCAAGTCTCCATTTAAGAAAGTTATTTTCACATCCATCTGATGAAATTTCCACCCATTTTGTGCAACCAAAGACAACAAGGTGCATATGGTATCCCATTTTGTTTTGGGGGAGAATGTCTCTTCATAGTCAATGCCTCCCTTTTGTGCATAGCGTTTCGCCATAGGCCTCACTTTGTGCTTTTCAAGTGAGCCATCTGATCTGTATTTGTTTTCATATACCCACTTGCAGCCAATTAGTTTGGTTTCAATTGGAGGGTCAACCGGCTTCCAAGTTCCATTCTTCACGAATGCATCATATTCATTTTGCATGGCTTCTTTCCACTAATCATGAGTAAGATACTTCAAAGGAATTTGTTTCAAGGTTACCAGATAAATTTAATTCAAAGTCATATCAAACATCCATGTCTTCTACGTCATCCGATTTTTAGTTATTTGCAACTCCTCCATCTTCTTTTCTGGTTGAATTTATTATTCCCATCTTTCCAACTTCATTTGGATGGAAACTTTCAAGTGTCTCGTGGCCCATTTCGGAACTTTCCATGATTTCCCAAGTTGCTTAGTCGTTGGTGCTTCATTTTCTTCAAGATTCAGTCTTCCAATTCTTTCAATCATCTCATCAAGTTGAACTTCATGTTTAGGTGAAGTGGGAAAAAATTCTTCTTCATGAGTTTCTTCGTGAGGGGGTGTTGGTGCTTCAAAAGGAAATTCAAGAGATTTATTCCTGAGATTTCCCATGTCATCCCCCTTTTAATTTCATTAAATTTTCAAACTAGTAGGTGGGTCACATTCATTCGAATAATTAACAATCATAAGAAAAATAATCAATTTCACATATATTCATTCAATTCGATAAAGATAAATTTTAAGTAATATAAAGGAAATCATTTACCATTTATGAACTCCAATTAATATTTGTTAATAAATCAATCGTTATTATTGTAAAACTCACTTTAACATTTGTTGACCAATCAATAATAATAAATTTAAAGTTAATAAAATTCAATTCACATATATTTAATTAATTACAATCAAGTCTCGTATGCCATTTAATTAGTCGTTCTTTACATAAATATAACTAAATAGCTAAATAATTACAACATAATTAGTCATCAACCATAATGCATAAATTTGAAATTGAAATAATTAATAGTTAATTTGTGATTAAAATAATATTAGTATACAAGCACAAGTTATGTAGGCGTAGCTAGCGGTTACATAGCTCATGTAGGTACTAATAGTAACCAATCTCATAGAATTCATAATTCACACAAGTCTTATCTACTGATGGAATACATAAGCAAAGTTTGTAGTATCTAAACATTTACTAAGTAGATTGTAATAATCTATCATAACAACACAATGCACTTCGTTATCATAAAAGAGTAAAGCACGACTATTTAACACATGCATAATTAATTAAGTTACTCTCCAGAACTTCAATGGCATTACTATCTATTGTTTCCTCATATCTAATTCACAACTACCTTCCTCATCATATCCTTTCTTTGTTGGAATATCTTGGAGCGTCAACTATATTGACCTAACTCCAGATATAACCCATAAGGAGAAGTGTCGACTACATCGACCAAGCTTCCCCAACAAGCAAATGGCATTCATCATCACACACCTTGGGGAGTGTGCTATAGCATAACCCTCCCATGACTCCAAGTTTCAGAGGATAAACAATGAGTAATGCCTCCACCCCTCCTAATGTAATGAGGGTCAATGGCTACAACAACATATTAATTGTGTTTCTACTATTGTTCTTAATCTTTGTCATCGAATAACTAGTCTGGGCAGTTGTGTTTCTTAAAGCCATGCACCTACCCACACATCATATAAATGAACCAATACTCATTCTAAAACAATAATGCTTCACTCGCAGACCGTTTATCTTTCAATGTCCACGTCACTGATGTTACTGTTGTCCAATAGTATCCAGTAATCACTTAGCTCATTTAACCTGTGGGTTAGTCTCCCAACACAAGATCATGCAATAGCTTGCAATCATTGACATATTAACAATATTTTCTATGTACCATGCATGTGGTATATCATCCATTTATTCAACACTTAAATTAAATTGGTACCCATGTACAAAAGTATCTCATTTAAATTTTCATGCTAGAGATAAAATCAATGAACAACCATAATTACTCAATATTAAAACACACACACACACACACACACACACACACACACACACACACACACACACACACATTAATTCTGAAAAATAGTAGGTCCAAATGTCCAATGCGATATGGTGTTATCATTTTGACTGAGTTCTAAAAATAATAAGCAAATGAAAATGTTAATCTAATTCGCATTTGAGTTTTAATTATCGAATGTCAAATATTGGGTGTTACATTAATGTGTTGAGATTAGATGGTTATTTGCATTTGTAAATAAGTACATGGTTAATGGGATGCAAAGTGCATAGACATATGGGTGAAGGAGCAAATTTATAAATGGGATGCAAAGGTAACAACTAAAGTGAACTAGATGCACTGAACATAGGAATTGATACATAAGAATGGTATGTAATATATGAGATTAACTTCATATATGAAAAATTAAACATAGTTATGCATAGTTATAAGTTTAAGCTTCTTTATCGGTTTTAACATGAAAATTTGATTATGCATGAAGGTGCAAACATATCATGCATTTGATCAAACAAGTCTTCCAACTAAGGTTCCTTCAACAAATAATTTGAGGGAAGTTAATTGAAGTTTTGTCGATTATATCTCTGTGAAGTTTTAGGTCACAAAAGATCATAGAGACGAGAATACCTCACAGTGAAAGAAATGAGCAGAAAAGATGAATTACGGTGAAAATTATAGTAAAAATGAGCAGTAGAATTATTCATGCATTGGAACTCAGATGGAAACATAAATATGTGTTATGATCCATTAATCAGTATAGTCTACCAATATGTTACAATGGAGAGAATTCAAATCTCCTAGGAGAATTCGAGTCTCGGTCTGTCTAGCATAGGAAAAATCACCACTATAGTGCTCCGGAGGATCCAAACTAAACTCAACTCTAACAAAATTCAATTAATTGAAGACACAGTGAATTAACTGATCCAAAAGGGCGCATTGGCTAGTTCTGCATGCAAAGTAGGTGAAAAAGGGTTCATTAGATCACAATAAGTGGTGATTGGAGCTCAAACGCCCCACTAGAGTTAGAAACTCAGGTGGAACTCTATTGGACTAAACCAGATGACTCAGTTAACTCCTAGAATGTAGGGAACTGAATCTGGTGGTCCTAAAATGATGCATGCAGGGTACATCAAGTGGCTAGTGGATCCTAGATGACATCTGCACACCACTAGGGGGAAAATAATATCATCAACTACTAGTAAAATGTAAAGAATGCTAAATAGGACTGTTGATGTATATGTAACTTTGGAATGTATTTCATATACGTATATTGTACTCCTATAGAGATGGTATTATTCCTCTATACGGAAGTGGTTGTATTCCTATAGAGATGTTATTATTCCTCTATATGGAAGTGTCATCATTTATATTGTGAGTGACGTAACTTATACTTGATGGGTTATTAGACCACCTTGTTGGGGTTGGCCCTGTATAAGTCATGTGGGTCGAAGGGTTATTAGACCACCCTATTGGGGGTCGGCCATGTGGGTCAAAGGGTTATTAGACCACCCTATTGGGTGTCAGCCCAGTCAGCATTATGTTATGTGGTTAAGTTAAGGCCGACCTAGTAAAGATTATTAGGAAAGTCAAGTCAAGTATAAATATAGTGCGGGAGGCAATCTATTTCATCATTCTATTCTCTCTCACACTCTTGGGAGAGTGGCACACTTGTGGAGGAGGAGAAGCTGTTGCGAGGAGATGTCTATCTCTTATGCTTGGGTTGTATCATTGCTCTATCTAACTCTGAGGAAGTTATTGGGGTTTTTCACCTTTATGGTTTTCCCCAAGTAAACTTTGTGTCTCTTGTGTGCTTGCATTATTGTGTCCATGATTGATATGATGTACATGTTGTTCTCTCAGTTAAGATCCTAGATCAGATTGAAGTAAATTTATGAAAAACTAACAAGGACAAGGATGGAGTATTAATTATCCTAACAACCCCCCATTAATCCAAAATTGGACATCCTGGGCCCTGGTTACTGATACCAAAGGTCACCCATACAATAAAAAATAATAAAAATAACTGTTCATGAAAACCAAGGGAATGGGGAAAAACCTCATGGGAAAAATACTCCCCCTAAAAAATTAACAGCAAGAAACTCAAATAGTCTTCACACTAAGCACAAAAGGAAAACATTTATGAGTGAAAAGACTTTGTAAAAATGTAGACAATCTGCTCATATGTAGGATAGTAATGCAGGTGCTGGATATGGATCTGGATCTAGATATTCTCCTCTGATGTACCTCCCACTGTGTCAAAGTTGTATTTTCCAAAAGAAGTATTCCAGAAACCATATTTGCTACTGGAGTGAATGGATCATTGTATTCCAAATCATGAAGCTTTGAGTATCCTTTTTCAACCAATCGAGCTTTGTACTTGGTTGTAGATCCATCATGGCAAGTCTCTTTGAAGGATTGTGGATCAGACCCCACCATCATGTAGCACCTCTCTGAGAGAAGTGGATCTGTATGACATAGTGCAACGTTTGCATCTTGATACTGATATTTAGTTATTCTATGGTTATATGTATCCCCAACTATGTTCCCAGTGGCTTCAAGGACTTTGTGAGCCCATATTGGCCTTGGCCATGGATTGGGAGCAAGTGCTGGATTTGGATCTAGATCTGCTTGAACTTCATACTCAACATTAATATCTTGGTCCTCATCTTCAAAATATGAAACTGGATCATCAGAAGGCAGAGAGTATGGAAAAAAGTGAGAGAATTCATATGCCTTGGAGGCATGGTTTGCAACTCCTTTTTCTATTAGCTTCCCATATGAGATCTCTAAAATCTCAACTGTGTCAGGACCAAAAATAAATTTCTTCGGTGAACCTTTGTGAGTCATTTAATAAACATATAACAAGTTTTCTACTAAAGAAGGCACATACATAACATTTATGAACTTGCCATGCTCTAGTTGTATTGTGCCCTTCCCTTCAGCAGAGAGATTTGAATCATCTCCCATGTGAATACTAGGACCATCAATGAGATATAAAGAAGAGGAATACTTTATGGAGGCAACCATGTGGTTGGAGGCTCCAGACTCTATGAGGAAGGCTTGTGATTGTGAGAATCCAACCTTCAG
The DNA here is from genome assembly GCA_027924585.1 of Larix kaempferi. Classification (NCBI taxonomy): domain Eukaryota; kingdom Viridiplantae; phylum Streptophyta; class Pinopsida; order Pinales; family Pinaceae; genus Larix; species Larix kaempferi. Next base: position 4,967,751 of record BSBM01001120.1, read on the forward strand.
TGCATGGCATCTCTCATGATCCTCACTCTCACTTCTAGAATTAGACTCCCTTGTGCCTTCTGGGAGGGAAATGTTGTCTTGTTCAATAAGTTTGGTCAGTTGATCTATCTTATTCTTCATCCATGAACTCGCTAGATGATTTCCTTTCTTGCAATAGGAACACTTGGTATTCTCAAACCTCTGTTTATTATCCTTCTTGGAGCTGGAGGCTCCTTCAGATGGATTAGGCTTCTCCTTCTTCTTGGATTCAACTTGCTTCTTGTCCTTCCATTTTTGCCTCCCTTTAGAATTCACACTTTTTGACTCTCCATCCATATGAGCTTGATTTTTGGAGGCCCCGACGACACCCATTTGAATAAGTTTGTCTTGTTCTTGGATGAGAGATTCGTTGAATGCATCTAAGGAGGGAATTTCCCAATTCGGGATTGACAATCTCCCTGAGTGAAAGGTAGAAAAAAAGATAGAGAATTCAGAACCAAGCTTGCTTGGGATGGATAGCATAAGTTGATCATCCTTCTTCTCAATGCTACATTGTTAGCACTACATAACTAGGAACTTGAATTTAGAAAAGAACTGTTGAATGGTTTCGAAACTGTTGGGTTGAAGAGAAATCAATTCATTCTCCAGAATGTGGCCTCTCAGCTCATATTGTTTTCCAAAGAGATATTCAAGCTTCAACCAAACCTCTCTTGGTGTCTTCAATCCATCAAGATGGAAGAGAAAATCTCTGGAAATATGAATACACATGAAACTAAAAGATTCATCTAATATGGTCAGGTACTTGGCCTTCTCAACATCTTGCTGAGGTTTGGCCTCCTTGCCCATTGTGACCCTATACAGACTCTTGTTGCGCAATACCATCTGCATATCAACCCTCCAATTAAGATAATTGAAGGGTATCAGGATTCTATGAGACAAAGGAGCATTTGAATTCTCCATCGGAAATGTTGGAGCAAATGCAAACTGAAAACTGTTGCTATTGCTACACTGAAAAACCTTCAAAATCCTACAAAAAACTCTTAATTTTGGAGATAATATACTATTGAGCACTGCTTTAGGATAATAGGCACATTTTTCTGGATCCTTCAGACCTGGTTAGACCGTAAAGGATTTCTCCAATGAATTCAATGCAATGGCACTAGGATCTGTTGTGGAAATCCAGAGGCTTCTGGTGCTCTACTGAAAGAAGCTGCTCAACCTATGCTCTCTGAGCTCTTATACCATGTGAAATTCTAGTCACAACAAATCATAGAGATGAGAATACCTCACAGTGAAAGAAATGAGCAGAAAAGATGAATTACAGTGAAAATTACAGTAAAAATGAGTAGTACAATTATTCATGCATTGGAACTTAGATGGAAACATAAATATGTGTTATGATTCATTAATCAGTATAGTCTACCAATATGTTACAATGGGGATAATTCGAGTCTTAGTCTACCTAGCATAGGAAAAATCACAGTGTAGTGCTCCAGAGGCTCCAAACTGAACTGAACTCAACCAAAACTCAATTAACTGAAGACATGGCTAGTTAATTGATCCAAAAGGGTGCATTGGTGAGTTATGCATGCAAAGTATGTGAAAAGGGTGCATTAGATCACAATCAGTGGTGATCAGAGCTCAAACCCCCCACTAGAGTTAGAAACTTAGGTGGAACTCAGTTGGATTGAACCAGATGACTAAGTTAGCTCCTAGAATGTAGGGAACTGAATCTGGTGGTCCTAAAATGATGCATGAAGGGCACATCAAGTGGATAGTGGATCCTAGATGACATATGCACACCACTAGGGGGAAAATAATATCATCAACTACGAGGAAAAGGTAAATAATAATAAGTAGCACACGGATGGAGTATTAATTATCCTAACAATATCTACTTGGGAGGTCATCTTGGATTTGGCAGTTCCTTGTTGAATTAAGGACATATTTCCAGTAGAGGGTAATCTTGATCCTTCATTGTTAGCTAACGCATCTAATTCTTATACTTTGCTTCCGGTTGAGGCTGATAATTGTTTCTCTCCAAATTTGTGTGGGGTTGTTATGTGTTGTTTTGGGTCTCACTGGGGGGATATGAGTGGAAGGGACCTAGGTGGTAGCGTCAGTGGAGGGTCTTTCCCATTAGATTCAAAGGCTCACACAATAGCATTTCCTTCTGACTTTGACCATATGTATGTCCATGGGGGGTTGGGTTATTTTGAAAACTGAGGTCCCTATTCCTCATCCTTTGCGTGGTAGAGGCTACTATCAACTTAGGCCCATTAAAGGAATTGATTCATAAGGCTCTCGATCTTTGGAGGTCAAGGTATTTCCTATTAGAAGATGTTTGTGTGTAATAATATTGATCGAAAGTCTGCATCGAATTATGCCTGAGAGAGAGGTGTTATGGAGGGAAACAAAAACTAATCTTGAGGGTTCCCAAAGAGATATTAAACCCATTTCTAGTTACACCATCAAGAGCCTTTATATCAATATTAGAGGCCTGGGATGGTAGGACAAAGAACTAGCTCTCGAGCATCTAGTAGCCTTAACTAATGCCGAGGTGGTTTGTTTTGAGAAACAAATTGTATATTTGACATTTCACTCTAGAATTCAAAATATACATATAGCATCATAATGCTAAGGTGGTTATGATACATGAGATGATGGGATTTGGGGACTCCTTGACTAAAGAATTGGAGAATTCTTTACCAAGATGGGATTTTTGGGCTTTAGATCATGTTGGTTTTTTCTTGTCGTGTGATAACTGGTTGGAATCAGTCGTTCATTCTTCTAAATTGTTTTAATGTGCACTTAGTTTTTTGCATTGAGGTCTTCAATTGGAGACTAGTATATGCACTAAACATTCTTAACATTTATGATCCCTACAAATGTAGGAAAGCTTTTTGTGACTGCTTTCTTTGTTTGAAGTGTCTAAAGTGGAATTCCCTTATTTTAGGGGGGATTTGAATCTTACATTAAACATAAGGAATATTTGGGGCACTTATGCTATACCTAGAAGATTGGTGGAATATCTCAATACTCAATTTGAATTAACAAGGTTAGTAGATGTTGAACCATGGAAACTTAGTCCTACCTAGATTAATTGGGTGGGTGTCGAAGGAATCTTAAAAACTTTGGATAGGTTTTTGGTCCATGAAAATTTATTTCATAATTAGATAGGATCTATCTTGGATAGAACCTCAAAGATATTCGAATGGATTCAATATAAATTTCATTGTTCCCTATCATCAAATAATCCCTTCTTCAAATATTTCTTTATGGATGCAATTTAACTTTCATTGTTCCCTGTCATCAAAAGGTAATCTACATACACCACAAGATACGCAAAATATCTTCCAGCTTTATTTACAAACAATATTGCATCATCAAGATGGAAATGTTTGAAATTTAACTTCAAAAGATGCTCGGTTAGCTTTTCATATCATGCGCGAGGTGCTTATTTAAGGCCGTACAATGACTTGATGAGCTTACATACCTTATGTTATTTCCCTTTCACAACAAAGCCTTCTAGTTTAGACATGAAGACATTCTATTTCAAGTCTACATTTAAGAAAGCTGTTTTCACATCCATCTAATGAAATCACCACCAATTTTGTGCAACCAAAGAAAATAAGGTACGGATGGTATCCCATTTTTCCGTGAAGGATAATGTCTCTTCATAGCCAATGCCTTCCTTTTGTGAATAGATTTTTTCCACAAGCCTCACTTTGTGCTTGCCAAGTGAGGCATCTAATTTGTGTTTATTTTTGTATACCCACTTGTAGTTAATTGGTTTGGTTCCAACTAGAGGGTCAACCAGCTTCCAAGTTTCATTCTTCATGAGTGCATCATACTCATTCTGCATGGATTCTTTCCACTCATCATGAGCATAAACCTCTTCAAAGGAAGTTGTTTCAAGGTTAGCAGATAAATTTAATTCACAATCATATGAGACATCACCTGAGTTTGATTTATCTACAACTCATACATCTTCTTGTTTGGTTGAACTTATTTTTATGTCTTTCCAACCTCATCCAGATGGACACTTTCAAGTGTCTTTGTGGCCCATTTCAGAACTTTTCGTGGTGGCCCAATTTGATCGATTGGTGGTGCTTCATTTTCTTCAAGATTCACTCTTCCAATTCTTTCAATCACCTCATCCAATTGAACCTCCTATTCATGTGAAGTGGCAGGAATTTATTCTTTGTGAGTTTCTTTTTAAGGGGGTGATGGTGCTTCAAAAGGAAATTCTAGATATTGATCCAAGATAGGGATACCCCCTTCAATATGTGGAATTTCATTATCAACTTCATAATATGTCTTTACATGGGAAATTTTTTCTAGATGATCAAGTCTTATTTCAATAGACTCATTGTTTTTATTCATTTCAAGAAAAATGACATATATGGAAATAATAAACTTATTTTTTACCTCACCATAAAGACGATATTCCTTGGAGGTGTTTGAATACCGCAAGAAATTGCATTTATGACTTCGAGCACCAAGCTTGTCTCTTTGTTCCTTTGGTACCAAGGCATAATAGGTGGAACCCAAGACCCTGAGATGCATCACTGAAGGGATGTGGCCATACCAAATTTCATGCGACAACTTGTTTTCAAGAGAACGATTGGACTTCTATTTCCCAAATAGATTGCACATAACACTACATCACCCCAAAACATCATTTTGACATTCTTGTAAAACAACATGTAGCATATTCTAATCAAAATGGTTCTATTCATTATTTCTGCCACACCATTTTGTTGAGGGTTGTAAGTAACTATAGTTTGGTGAGCAATCCTATGTTGATAAAGGTAGTATTCAAAATGATTAGAAGTGTATTCTTTTTCCATTATCAGTACGAAGTGTGCCAATATGATATTGTGCTTCATTTTCTATCCATGCATGAAATTTTTTGAATGTTTATATGCTTCAAATTTCTTCGTTTACAAATATACGCAACACATTCTAGTGTAGTCATCAACAAAGGTCATGAGATATTTATTACCATTGGCATAAGGAACATGCATGGGGCCACATAGGTCAAAGTGAATCAACTTTAACTTTTTAAATGCTCTGAATTTTGACTCATAAAATGGTTGCTTACTATGTTTTCCTAATATGCATGCATCATATTTGTTCATCTTCCTAGGAATGGTGGGAAAAACAGAAACACCATTCTTTTTCAACAAGCGAAGGCTGTTATAGTTTAAATGTCCATATCTATCATGCCATAAAAGACTGGATGATACAGTGTCTTATTAATGATTAGAGAGGCAGACAAAGTTCTCAACTCTTGTAGATGGTACTTTCAGCTTCAACAACTTTCCATCTTCATATTCGATCATGATGACATGGTTGTCCAAGTACTTTCTTATCTTTACTATTGCTTCAAACATGTGGATGGAATGGCCTTGCTATCAAATCTGCACCAAGTATATCAATATTCTCTACAACTCTAGAATATAAATAACATTATGCAACAAAAAGTCAAGGAATCTAGGTAGTTTGAGACCGATGGAACCAATTCCCTTTGTTTTGAGGTCAGTTTTGTCTACAAAATACACTATGCCATCTACATTGTCATTCAGTTATTCAAAAGAGTCCTTTCTAAATGTCATGTGGGATGTTTCACTAATATCAAGCAACCAAGTATCTTTGTAAGATGAAAATGATGTGATTTCATTTATTACAATATTACAATGTCCAACAATACAATGAGCAGATTCATGAGCTTTAACAGCCTCTTGGCTTTTAATTTTGTCTTCTTTCTTTTGGTTATGTATTTATTTGATGGAATCTCAAGGGGCACAACACTTATTTTCTTCATGTCCATCCTTCACAAAATACTTACATTGTATGTCTTGTCTTATGTTTGAGTTGTTTCTGTGCCCTTGTCTTTGAAATTTCTACTCATCTATGCTCTTCTTCTGCTCTCTCCCTTGGAAGAGTATTTTGACGAGTTCTTTGCTTTTTGAGCAAGCCCATGGGTCTCTACAATGGGTACTGCTCCAATTATAGTATCCAATGAATGCATCTTTAGAATGGCAGTGTAATGAACCTCCAATTTCAACAGTGTTTGGGAGAAAAAATAGAGGTAGGTGCAGGTCTAAAGTCTCTACCAGCTTTGCTTTACAATATTTTAGTCTAACATAGTACAATCTTCGCTAACTAATACTATGTAGAAATGTATTTCAATTAGAATATGCAGGTCTTGATTATAATGACACCAACATTCTCACTTTTGAGAGCACTAGAAAATAATTCCAAGAAGCAAAATTTTCAGAAAATGACCAAAAACAAAACTTAGCAAATAACGAATGAGCCAACCTTCACTAGCCTTCACACATTCTCCACACTAGGTCATGCTACGTCAACATATCAGATCCACATTCCATAATTCGTTTTAATAGGAAGGCCTAGGTTACTCCATGCAGGTTCCTCCTTGTGGAATGGCACAATAGTCAATGGTTCAAGCTTCACATCTCCACAAAGTGACTCCAATCAAACTCTAGATTTGCCATCCCGTGGAGAACTTCTTAACTCACATGATTCTCAAGGGTGAAAAACATTTCATATTGTATTTGCAGGTGTTGTGCACTATTTGATTAGTCATGAAGCACCAACGTTCACTCCATAAAACGTATCAATGCATGGTTTCCAATGCATTGGGTTTCAATGCAGAAATAATACAAGAAGCGGGTCTCTCAATCATTCAAACTTCAATGCAACATTAATACTAATGCATATTTTTGCAGGAAGAACGTAGTGAGAATGGAGAGAAAATAGTCTTGGGTTGTTAGGAAGGTAATCTTTAACACATGATCCAACCAACGATACCACTATTTTGTAGCTCTTCGACAAGAATCACAGCATACTTCACGCAAATTGGAGAGAGAGTCTTATAATGTACAACTCTAAAAAATGCAGAGATAAAAGGTAGATTGCAATCAATCTTCAACAATCACACTAGTCAAGTAGTTCACAGCAATAGAATGGCTCCATGCAACAATATATTGTCTCCACGTAGCAATAGAATGGCTACACGTAGCAATAGAATGGAGGAGAGCACGAATTAGGGTTTATAATGGTTCCACGCATTTCTTCACCAAGAATGATATGAAGCTCTTCAAACCGACAGGAGGTGATCAAGATTTATGTGAGAATGAAATGAAAAAGCATATATATAAAAATAACACACATATATTGCAAGGAACACAGTGATACAGTAAACTCAAATTCTATTAAATGAATGAAACATAATATACTGTAAAATAAAAGTAGCTAGAATGGTGGTAGCTATATCTATGAGAAGAGATGTGGCGGCTATGCTCATTCGTCACTAGTTGATTACAAAAGGAGAACAAAGGTCCCTTTTATCATAGACATGAGGGAAAAACCATAAACATAAAAAAAATAACACTAGGAGATGAAGCGTAAAAAGGATTGCGGGCCCCAAGGTGGTTAGTTGAGGTGTCAACTTCTCAAGGGTATACCTTTTGCATATGATTTATGTTTGGTGCACTTGGTAGCTCATTCAAAAGGTCTATCCAAGGAGTACAAGATTAGATGTCCATCCATATGTTAGCATAAAGCTAGCATCTAGAAAATGGATCACAAAAAACATCATTTAGGGCCTCAAAATGGCCCCAGAAGTTCAGGACCCGAAAAACAGTAAAAAATTGCCAAAGTGGAAAAAGTTGTTTTGACCTAGTGGAATATGTGAGTGGCCACCGATATCCATTTGGATCATTCAGGAGCCCAAAAAAGTAAAAAAATTTTGAACTCGAAAAATTTGTTTTGACCTAGTGTAATAGGTGGGTGGCCACCAATATACATCTGGATCATTCCTCTCCCTTAAGAAGCAATGGTCCCCATTGCGTTAAGTGATTGCATTGGATGGGGGGAATTTTCCTGAATTTTCCTCCTGGTGAGCCACTTCCCTTGGTGAAGAAATTGCCTAGCTTTGACGACTCGATAGAGTTGAACGCTTTGTTGGAGAGTACCCTTCACTTGTTGTTGATGCCCCGAAATTCGTAGCACTAGCAGTTAGGGATTCTCCCCAGTAAGCCAGCCCAATTAGATTGCTCATCGTTTGGTGTGGGGAATCCGTCCGGTTAACGGCCCGACTACCGTATGTGATTTAAAGTTTAAGTTTCATCGGTTGTGGCCCGATCCACCGTTTATGTATTTTATGTTTTAAAGATGATATGCAAGTGCCCTATCTAAATGCATGCAATTAAAACAAATCTGATCTAAAATTAATCTAAGCTAATTAATCTATCCTTGCAGGGAGCAAATCTGAAATATGAGTAATACGCTGGAAATACATCTAAGAATCTCACAGATAGTTGTTCAATAATATAGATACATTTACAACATAATATAAAGGATATCAAAGATAACTCTGATAGAATTAAGACATTCCATTACTCATTTAACACATGATTGTTTACACAGGAAATGAAAGCATTCATAACAAAGAATTAATTCAGAATAGTTAGGAATGATCTCACAGTATATGCATGAATGGTGCAGAAATAATTCAATAGACATTCAACACATCCCCAAGCAAAACACAGTGCTATCTTTTGTCAGGCAAATGGAGCTTTCTTTATTAATGCAACAAAGTTGTTCACGTATAAGACAAATTAGTCCTTTCACCTGCCAAAAGTCCTTTCCTTCTATTCTATTCCTCTATTTATAACTTTACAAAATTGTCTTTCTCCAACCCTAACCATAGGGAAGCACAAAAGTTTGTCTTCTAGTGCTTATATAAGACAAAATTAGTTTCCAGCTGTTTTTTAAATGTTTATACAATAAATCTGTTCGGGTACACAGGGTATTCCCAAAAGACTGAACATCTAGAGCAACCACTTCACTCAAACAGATCACAGATCAACACACTGATGTTTTGATGTGGTTTAAACTCTCGTGAGGGAAACACTCCACGGCCCCGGCCAAATAGCTTCTATGGGACAATTTATTATGCAAAGAAAGAAAGTTACAAATGAGCTTCTCATAATAGATCAACTAAACAATGAACCTCCATGCTATTTAAATAGAGATCATGGACCAATCGGGTGTTAAGCCGCGGATCAAGGTTAGGTATGATCTAAGAGAATTTGAGCCGTCGGATCACTCTATGTCGGGAACATATCGTGACCGTTGGATTAAGTATTTACAAATGCATACTAAAGAAACACACTTTCCATAATGGATTTATTACACAAGTTGATCTTAACTAACTCCTAAGAGTTTAAATATCCTAACATCCCCCCTTAAGAACAACTTGGGATAGGATTAAATGATTTACAAAAGTGACACTATTAGGAGAAGGAAGGAGGCATTAGAGCCTATCCCCCCTTAATGACAAGTTCCTGAACTCCTAACATAGATCGAAGTTTAGAAAACTTCGCTTCTGTAAGAGACATGGTGAAGATGTCTGCAACTTGATCATCTGTAGGGAAAAAGAGCACTTCAAGAACACGATCATGAACAATATTTCTGATGAAGTGCATATGTAGCTCAATGTGTTTGCTGTGTTGATGTAGAACTGGATCTTTGGAAAGCTTGATGGCACTTTGATTGTCGCACCAAAGTGGAGTAGGCTGCTGCTGCTTGAATCCGAACTCTGAAAGGATCTGTCGAAGCCATAAAGCTTCCTGACTGGCATTAACTGCGGTTCGATATTCTGCTTCTGCTGAAGAAAGAGAAAGAGCTTGTTGTTTCTTACAAGCCCAAGTAATAGGTCCAGATCCCAGACTGAAAACATAACCTGCAGTAGACTTTCGATCATCAGGATCGCCGGCCCAATCTGAATCAGTGAAACCAACTAACAAAGGTTTCCCCCCTGTACTGTAATGAATCCCAAACTAAACTGTACCTCGAATATATCGAAGTATTCTTTTAGCTGCTTTCCAGTGACTTTCATGAGGTGTATGCATATAATGAGAAACATGACCAACGACAAAGGAAAGGTCAGGATGGGAATGAGTCAAGTATAAGAGACTACCAACAAGCTGACGATACAAGGTGGCCTCAACTTCAGGTGAAGTACAAGTGGCATAAAGTTTGAATCCAGACTGGAAGGGAGAAGGGGCTGGTGTACAATTGTCCATTTGAAAGCGACGAAGAAGGTCACACGCATACTTAGACTGAGAAATAAATATTCCTTTGGTTTGCAAGACTTGGAGACCAAGAAAATAATGCAAATGTCCTAAGTCTGACATTTCAAAATTTTGCTTAAGACTGGATTTCACATGGGTTATAAGCTTAGGGTCACTACCAGTAAGAATAAGGTCATCAACATATAGAACAAGTATGAATATGGTTTCCTACTTTCTTGGTATAGACATTGGGGTCAAAATGACATCTAGAAAAACCAGTGTCAAGGAGAAAGTTATCCATTTTGGCATATCAAGCTCTAGGAGCTTGCTTAAGGCCATATAAGGATTTCTTAAGGTGGCAGACAAGGCTAGAGTTATTCTGAACATATCCAGGAGGTTGTTCCATGTAAATTTTCTCCTGTAAATCACCATGTAAGAAAGAAGACTTGACATCCATTTGATGGACTTCCCAGTTGTGTAAGGCTGCAAGGGAAAGAACAAGGCGGATGGAGTTCATTTTTGTGACAGGAGAAAAGGTTTCATTGTAGTCAATCCCTTCAACTTGGGAAAAACCTTTGGCAACTAACCTTGCCTTAAGTATTTCAACACTTCCATCAGATGCATACTCATTTCTGTAGACCCATTTACATCTGACAAGTTTTCTTCCTTTTGGAAGAGGTACAAGATCCCAAGTATCGTTCGCCATTAATGAACGATATTCTTCATCCATAGCTGCATCCCAATCTGGATTTCCTGAAGCTTCTGCAAAGGTTTCTAGATCATGATTCTCAGAAACATGAGCCAAAAGAGAAGAGGCTCGCTGAAACTGAGAACGTGTTCGACATTGATCTCTAGGATCACCGACAAGATCACCAGCTGCTTCACATGTTGAACGGACCCATCGAGGAAGCACTTGTGCTGGTGCAACTAGAGGAACATGAGCAGGCGGAGGTGGATTTTCATCCTCACTGTCATCATAAAAAACTGGAGTTGGAAACCTGTCAAGGAATTTGGAAGAAGAAGAAGAAATCACAATCACCGAATCAGGATCGCAGGCCAAAGATGGCACAATCGCCGAGTTAGGCTCACAGGCCAAGAGATTTTCATCAAATTTAACATCTTTTCTAATGATTACATCATGAGAATGTGGTTGAAGAAGTCTATAACCTTTTACATCTTCAGAATATCCAACAAATATGCACTTTTCACTTTTAGGTTGAAATGCTTTCCGTTTTTCATCCGGAATGTGAGCCCATGCTTCACTACCAAACACACGGAAGTGACTTACATCAGGTTTAGTTTTACTCCATGCTTCTTCCGGTGTGATACCTTGTAATGATTTAGTGGGGGTGCGATTAACTATGTAATTTGCACAATTAATGGCTTCAGCCCAAAATTGAAGACTTAGTCCCTTAGATTGGATCATACAATTAGCCATTTCTTTTAAAGTGCGGTTCTTCCGCTCAGCTACACCATTTTGTTGTGGTGTTTATGGAACAGTGTGCTGTTGTTGGATGCCTTGTTCAGTGCAAAAAGTAGTGAAATTTTTGTTAACATATTCTCCTCCATTGTCAGATATTAACTTAATAATTTGATGACCAGATTGTTTTTCAACAAGGGCCTTGTAGGCCAAGAACATGTTAAATACTTAGCTCTTAAGTTTTAGAAAATAAACCCAAGTGCGTCTGGTGTAATCATCAATGAAAGTTAAGAAATATTTGAAACCAGAAAATGAAGCAAATGGAAGAGGACCACACAAGTCACTATGCACAAGCTCCAAAGGAACCGAGGCATGCCAAGAGGCACGTTTGTCAAAACTATCCCGATGATGTTTTCCGAGTACACAACCGGAACAAACACCATCCTTGCAAGATACCATCGGAATACCTGTCACCATATTGTCTTTACATAGTTGTTGCAATGAGCGATAATTTAAGTGACCAAATCGCTCATGCCAAAGTTTGCTCAAGGTATCACTATGAGCAACAAAAACTGAAGGAAAAGGTGATGACCCAAAGTTGTTAAACTTGTACAACCTGGTAACATCATCAACAATTCCGGTAGCTAGGACCTGTTGAGGATCTTTAAAATCCTTGATTACAACTTGGTGAGGTGTAAATGTCATAGTTTTACGTTCACCAGAATGAGTGATCTGATAGACTGATAACAAATTGCAGGAAATTCTTGGAACACATAGTACATCACTGAAATGACCATTATCTACTGGGACTGTTCCAGCTCCTACAACACTTAGATATCTATCATCACCAACAAATATTTGTTTGGTGTTACATTCATGCATAGTAGAAAATATGGCTTGATCCTTAGCCATATGATAAGATGCTCCAGAATCAATGAGCCATTCATTTGAAGTAGAAGAAGAAGATGCATTATAAGAATAACCAGAAGCACAAAGTGCATGTCCATGAGAGGTAGATTCTGAAGGCGAATCTAAGATGATGTGGTGCTTCTTCATTGCTGCTTCCAAGGCTGCCATCTTCTTGAAACACTTAGATTCATCATGATTATATTTCCCACAATAGTTGCAATGACGCTCAGTGTTCTTACCTTTTGGCTTGGATCCTTTGTCATTTTTCAAAGAAGGAGCTGACTGAGAGGGTTTGGGACCCTTGTTTGACTTATTATTGTGAAAATTTTGTTTCTTGGGAGGCTTGGACCTTTTTTTTTTTTGGGGACAATAAGGCTTTCCCAGATGTATCTGCATTGTTGATTATTCCAATATGGATGAGTTTATCTTGCTCTCTAATCAATGAATCACAAAAGGATTTAAGACTAGGCTCTTGATAGCTAGCTGCATTCAAGGATTCTTTCATGGAGTAAAATGTAGATACAAAAACAGAATATGCAGGTCCAAGTTTTGAAAGAATATGATAGATACATTTTTTGCCTTCCCTCTTAATCTTACATTCTACACATAAGAGTTTAAGAGTTTTGTACTAAGATAAATAATTTTGAATGCATGAAAAATCACTTAGATTTAAAGAAATCAACTCATTTTCGAGTTGATGACCTCGAATTTCATTGTGTTTACCAAACACAGATTCCAACTTGTCCCAAGTAGCATCAGGTTAATCAATTCGAGATATGTGGAATCACAAATCAATAGAGATTGACATTCCAATCAATCCATGAGCTTCGTCACATCATCATCATCATCATCATCAGTGGGTTCTGTTTCTTTCCCTGAAGTAATTTTGAAAAGTCCCCTACTTTGTAGAACATCCTCCATACGAGATTTTCATGAGAAATAGTTGGAACTGTTAAGTAGAATATCACAAGGGGCGGCCATATTTGTAAATTAATGGCTATAAAAGCAAAAACCAATAGTTTGTATGCGAAGAGCTCGAAAAAATAGGCGGTTTAAGAAAAATGACACTAAAAACTGACTCTGTATGATGAAGTTATGCTTGAACAAAGAAACTGTTGAAGATGTCCCTAATAGTGACGTGGCAGCTAGAGAATGTCTAGCTAAAAAAAAGAACCCCCCCTTCCCAAGATGAACCTTTTGACAATCACTTTACAAGAAAGTTGCTTTAAGTGAATCACTTTTGTAAAATAAGTGATTTCACTTTTACAATGATATTACTTTTAAATAATGCAACAATAGAAAAGAACTTAAGTGACTCACTTTTTATTTTTATTTTTTATTATTTAAGTGAGATGCACTTTTACAATAAAGTAACTTGAAAATAGAAATTGCATGCACTTTTTCTTTTAAAAGTAACTTCCTAAGACTTGAACTCAAGAACTCTTAAGGAATAAAGCAACTTTGAACCAAGTGAGCTAGATTAAAAGGTATGTAAAATATGGGAATGAGGAAGGGGTTTTTTTTTTTTTTTACTCTTCTTGCTTGGTTTCCATGCTTGCCTTTTCCCCTGCAAATCACACCATAAACCGAAAAAAAAAAAAAATTTCCACACTTGTGGAGTTATATCTCGTTAGTTTGCTCGGAAAGTCTACGTTTTCTCTCTGTTTCTGATTTGCCGAGATCACACAAGGTGCACGGAAAAGAGCATACGCAGCCGAGAAAAACCCTTTCCCTTTCTGTTTCTGATTTGCCAAGATCGCTCAAGGTGCATGGCAAGAGCATACGTAGACAAGGAAAGCAACAATCCGAAACCAAAAAAATCTAATAGTAAAAAATGATAAAATATGAATTTTTTCTTCTTCTTTTAAAACAGAAAATAAAAAAAATGCGTCACTGTAACATTATACCTTCAAATCTGATGAAATTCGCGTTTCTGAAGCAACCGGGAACCATTTTCGATCAAACGAAAACTATTTCCCAATGGAAATGGTGCTCCGGACGCAATGGAACACCTCCCACAGCCCATAAATGCACATAAATACAAGAACTAGAAACCCTTTCAAGTTTCGGCAACAACAGTTCAAGATCTAGATCATAATCGAAAGCGGCTCTTCATAAAAGCTCTGATACCATGTTCAGTAGTATGGATGCCGTTACACCAAAACTTGCAGGTTATTGGTAAACTCACCACCGCTAGATTTGAAGGATCCACGAGAGGCGATTAGTCCCTTATCACGATACACTGGGGAGCACTGACTACTTGCAATTTCGTGCAACAATCTCCCCCTCAGGGTGAGCCGAGTGTGTATCGAACTCATGACCTCTAGCTCTGATACCAATTGTTGGTAAAGTGGTGGAACCTCCTTGACTAGCAAGTTTTCCTTTGGCTAAGTTACCACGAACCAGGGGCATCTAAGCCGTCAAAATCACTTGGGGATCGCACCCGGCCTGGACTACACCAACCTTTAACATGGTTGGATTTTTTGGTATCCGTTACTCCCAAAAGACCGAACACCTAGAGCAACCAATTCACTCAAAGAGATCAACGATGACGAGTGGATAAAGACGTTGATCAGATTTTTTCAACCTGGCAATAAAGAATTAAGAGGAGCTGTCATCAGAAAGGGCAGAACCAACGCTTCCTTTGCTTTTCAAAACTACATAAATGCGAATGGAGAATGCAATGCAGATAAAAAGTACAAGCTTGCTTCCTTATTTATACTGCCAAGATTATCAAAACTATTCATCTAGCTTGTACTAACTTTCTGGCTCAACGTGGATGGTTTCTCTAGCTCTTTGTTCGTGAATGTCGCACTGGTTTCTCCATGTGCATTGATAGTGGTATCGGTATATATATATATACTAAAATTTTCTTCCACTTGCTATTTTTCGATATCACTAACTTCAGAACAAAATGTTTTAAAAATCCTCAGGCTACTCAAGAGCGGCATGAAAAGTCGTTGTTGAAGTAAGAAATCAAACAACTTCGATCAGAGAAAGTGTCTCTCAGAGAATCACTAAGAAATCCAATCTGTTCAATCTGTAGAGGACGAGGACTTAATGGGGATGCCATGTCATTCGATGAACAACAGCTACGACATGAGAATGCTCGCCTGAAAGATGAGGTTCATATCATTCTTGAATTTTGTTTGAAATACGTTTTAATTCGATTGAGTGAGTGCCTGTGCCATTATATCCATTGAATTAAAGTTCAGCATTATAATCATTGACTCGATGCAGCACTACTAACTACTAATTCATTCTATTAGTGCAGCTGGACAGGGTTTGTGCTTTGGTGGAGAAGATGTCGGGTCGACCAAATTCATCCATAACACCTACCTCCAATTCTTCGCTTGACCTCACAGTGGGCTTAAGCGGATTGCATCCTCAGATTGAGTTCTTCCTACATTTTTTGAGCTATTTGGGGAGGATATTCTTAAGGCTGTTGAAGAAACCAGACATAAGACATATATTCCAGATAAACTGAACTCTGTCTATATCACTCTCATTTCGAAGAAAGATAAACCAATGGATTTTAATGACTTCCGACCTATTTCTCTGTGCAATCTATTCTAGAAGTTCATTACAAAGATAATAGCCAATAGAATCAAACTGGTTTTGGCTAATCATATCTCCATGAAGCAGTTTGTTTTTCTGTTCAATAGACAAATTCTTGACGCGGTGGGTGTGGTTCACCAAGGACTACATTCTATAAAAACCAGGAACATTCAAGCACTAATTATGAATATGGGTCTCATTAAAGTATATGACCGTGTTGATTGGACCTTTCTGAGACTGGTTTTATTACATATTGTCATCCCTGTTGATATGGCAAACTGGATAATGGAGTGCTTGACTACACTACTTTTGCTATCTTGATAATTGGTTCACATACACAATTCTTTTTTCAGTAGCCGTGGTATTGGACAAGGTTGCCCCCTATCGCCTTTGTTGTTCATTCTCACAATTGAAGGATTAAGTAGGCTTATTAGTGAACCGAAAAGATCCAACAAAATCAAAGGTATAAAAATTTCCAGATCCTTTGCTATTACATGGCTCCTATTTATCAATGATGTACTGATATTTTGCTATTACATGGCTCCTATTTATCAATGATGTACTGATATTTAGGGAGGCCTATGTTGATGAATGGACAGTCCTTAAAGAGATATTCGAGGTATTATGTAATGCATCAGGTATGGCCATTACTACACAAAAATCTGTTTTTTGTTTAAATGCTCTAATTCAGCTTTGTTTAGAATAAATTGAGAGGTTTCTCCCCTACAAAATGAATAATTTGGATCAAGGTTTTAAGTATCTGGGGTTTTTCTTAAACCCAACAATTATAAGTCTGGGGACTGAGAATGGCTACTGCAAAAAATCAACACGAAGATAAACAATTGGCCCGCCTTTTGATGGCTCTCCATTGGAGGAAGAGTTGTGTATGGCCAGACCCACCCTGGAATCCCCGGACACCAACCTCAAGGTTTCAAACCCTTTCATGAGGTAGTCAGCGATGCCACAAAGCCGTAGCACTTACAAAGGAGAAAACAGAGGGTCTGGCCATGCCCCTACCTCAAAATGAGATGGCTAAACACCCCTCCTGGTCAGAAAAAAGACACCCTCTCCCTGGGGCACCTCTACAAGTACGCTGGTGCTGGTACCATCGTAACACTACTTTTTTCGAAACAAAATATTTCTTTTCACAATTTCACAATTGTAAAAACACACCTAGTTTGGTTTTCACTTTATGAAGATATTTCTTTTCAACATAGAAGTTTTTTCCTTTGGTTCTTTTGTTAGTTGTGCACCTATTTTAGAAAAATATATAGCTCTTCAATTCAATTTTTCCTTTGGTGTTTTATTTCAATTTATGGGGCAATTGCTAGTTATTATGCCTTTTTTTTTCCGGATTTCCTTTTGAAAAACAAAGTTTCTTTGGTCATCCCTCCGGTCAACCATTGACTGCACTATGTCCGCCATTTATCTGCGCATTGAAAAGCCTCCAAGTTTATTTATGCCCTTTTTTGGTATGTTTTGCCTTCCCACTCTAGTGTCCATTGGTTGTTCATTGTGTCCA
Source organism: Larix kaempferi (assembly GCA_027924585.1). Lineage (NCBI taxonomy): Eukaryota > Viridiplantae > Streptophyta > Pinopsida > Pinales > Pinaceae > Larix > Larix kaempferi. Next base: position 4,985,248 of record BSBM01001120.1, read on the forward strand.
CTGGTTCTAATCCACATTGCATGCCTATCAATATCATCCAAGCATGTTCTGCAAGTAATTTTGTTTGTGTGTTCTACAAGCTTACATTTTCTGAGTGCTCTATTGTCTGTGCACTTTGTTACACTATGCATCCTCTCGAACTAGGGCCTTGAGTGTGTTATCAACTCTCTGACAGTGCCTTATCTGAGGGAAAGGGCATGTGTGTGGAGAGGTAGCATGAGGGCTCGGACACGGGGAATGGTTTTAGAATTGGAGCGTTTGATGTATTAGATGAAGGGGAAAATAAAGGACCTCTATATACGGATGGATTTACAAGATGAAAAGCTTCAAAAAATTATGAGTTGGTGTGAGCATTTGGCCTAGTTGTGGGCTCCTCCAGTTCCGGTCTCGATGGTGGACGGACGCACTGTTCAACCGAATCCCTCTCCTTCTAGGATGGAAGAGCGAGACAAACCAACTTCAACTCCTATTTAATTGCATGTCAGTCTGTTCTTTGTTACGCATCTTTTTGTATACAAATAGTTAGCTCATGTGGATCTTGGAAGAAGGCTCATAGTTATAGTAGTTTTTTTCTTGAGGAAGAATATAGTAGTCCATAGTATCAGTGTTTATGCTCTTATGTTTACCTCTCGGGAGCACAATAAAAGGATGTTGAGCTCTTGATAGTGTTATTTTGTCACTTGTTTAGCATGATAGCATTAAACAATCTATCACTAAAATAAATACAAGCACAACAAACACAATGAACACAATATTTCTCTCGGGGAAACCACAAGGGAGAAAACCCCGGCAAAACTTCCTCAATATAGAATTCAAACGTACAAAGATAAACCCCAAGACAAAATCAGCTTCTCCTCCACTTGTGCGAACTTCTCTCTCTCTCTCCTATGCAAACTTGTGTGAGTGAGATGAGTGAATATAAATGAGAGACTCACCCTCTATTTATATTTTTCCGTTGGGGTGACTTTTCCCCAACTGGTTCGACTTCTCCTAACTGGATGGGACGACATGTAAAATACACAATCTAATAATATTTTTTGGGTTCTTCTAGGTCGACATAAGATCTAGGGTTTACATTGACTCTTTCAATGACTCTTACATTATTAATTACATCAATGGCAACTCCTGAAGGAGGAATACAATAATACAATAGACAAGAATATATTGCGCAGTTACATTTCTTTAACACTCCCTCTTAACTAGGAAGGTATTCTACGGGTAACATCAACAACTGCACAACTTACTAGTGAATATCTATATGTTGTCGGAAGTTTTGGATCATCATATTTCTAGGGTATCATCTACTGGAACATCCTCCTCCTCATCATTCTCATCGTCTGCTAGAATATCACCATCATCAACATCATCATCTTCATCAACAACATCATCTGTTCGAACATCATCATCAGCAACATCCTTTGCTGGAACAAATTCTATTGGACCATCATCAACAACATTATCAACTGGAAAATCTTATGCTGGATCATCATCAGCTGGAACATATTCTGCTGGATCAACATCAGTAAATATTGATCTTCAATCACCCCTGGACCGACATCCATCACCTAAGGACAGGAACTCTATTAGTCGGCAAGTACTGATCTTCAGTCACCCCTAGACCAGCATCCGTCACCTAAGGACAAGAACTCTATCAGTCGTCAAGCACTGATCTTCAGTCACCCCTAGACCCGCATCCATCACCTAAGGACAAGAACTCTATCAGTCGACAAGTACTGATCGTTAGTCACCCCTGGACCTGCATATGTCATATAAGGACATGAACTCTATCAGTTGGAAAGTACCGATCTTCAATCACCCTTGGAACAACATTCGTCACCTAAGGACAAGAAATCTATTAGTCGGCAAGTACTGATCTTTAGTCACCCCTGGACCGACATCCATCACCTAAGGACAGGAACTCTATCAGTCGGAAAGTATTGATCTTCAGTCACCCCTGGACCAACATCTGTCACCTAAGGACAAGAACTCTATCAGTCAGAAAGTATTTATCTTCAATTACCCCTGGACCGGCATCTGTCACCTAAGGAAAGGCATCCATCATCCCTCGACAAGAATCTGTCATCCCTCAACAAGCATCCGTCATCCCTCGACAAACATCCGTCATCCCTTGACAGGCATCTATCATCCCTTGATAGGCATCAATTCCCTAAGAACTGGAACTATCATTCTCTCTTTCGAGAGAGATCCCTTTAGACCACACCAAGCTTGTCTCGAAAGTATTCAAACTTTATGCGAGACAGAGGCTTAGTCAAAAAATCAACAACTTGTTCCTCTATAGGAACATACTTGAACTTTACAGCTCCCTTCTGCACAATATCTCAGATATAGTGGAACTTGATCTTGATGTGCTTCAATATATCATGGAACACAGGATTCTCTGTCATCTTGATGGAACTCTGGTTGTCACAAAGTATATCCATAGCATCAATATCTACATCGAAAAATCTTGCTAACATCTTGCGAAGCCAAACTGCTTCGCTACAAGCTGAACAAGTTGCTACATATTCAGCTTATTTTGTACTGAGTGCAACATAGGGCTTCTTTATACTGATCCATGAGATCATGCCTAATCCCAAACTAAAGAAACATCCTAAAGTGCTTTTCCTATCTTCAACACTTCCAGCCCAATCTGAGTTTGTGTACACGTACAACCTGAACTCACTATCTGAGGCATAACTGATTCCATAATCCAATGTACCCTTTAGGTACCTCATCACACGTTTTTCTACAATCAAGTGAACATTCCTGGGCTCCACCATATATTGGCTCAATGTGTTCATATCAAAACACATATCTGGTCTGGTTTTGGTCAAGTACATCAATGATCCAATAATTTGTATGTACATGGTGACATCTACTATCTATGATGAATCATCATTCATGAGCTTCAAGTTTGTCACCATCGGAGTAGTCATGGCCTTACAATCCATCATCCCAAATATCTTCAGGATCTCAACTATGTATTTTCCTTGACTCAGGAAAATCTCATCTAGAAACTGCCATACTTTAAGACCTAGAAAATAATGCATCATACCAAGGTCTTTTATCTCAAATTCTGCTGCAAGCCTTCTCTTGCATTCAGTGATGGGTTTGTCTTCTCCTGTCAGGAACAAATCATCCACATACAATAGTAGTATCATAGGTTCATCATCCATAATCTTATAATAAATATTAGAATCTTCTTTACTCTTGGTAAATCCCAAGCTCATCAGGAAGCTATCAATTCTTCCATACCATGCTCTGGGTGCTTGCTTCAACTCATACAATGCTTTCTTCAATTTGCATACATGTGACTTTATATCTTCTGTTTCAAATCCTTCTGGCTGCTCGATATATACTTCTTCTTCTATCTTCCCATTCAGGAACGTCACCTTTACATCCATCTTATGTAACTTCCATTTCATCTTGGTTGCCAAGGCAAGAATGGTTCTAATTGATGTATATCTTGCCACATGAGCAAAATTCTCCTCATAATCAAATCCTTCCTTCCGAGAGAACCCTCAGGCTACAAATATTTCCTTGTACTTTTCAATGCTTCTATCTGATGGGTGTTTTGTTTTGAAGATCCACTTTGATGAAATGACTGACTTTTCCTTCGGTCTTTGTACCACATCCCAAACATCATTCTTGATGATGGACTGGTATTCTCCATTCATAACATCCAACCATTCCTTATTCTTTATTATGTCTTCAAAACATGTCAGTTCCTCCTCAACAAGGTCACACATCAAGGCTACATAACTAGAGTATGGCCTTGGTCTCTTGCTTTCTCTACTGGTTCCTTCTTGGGCACCATACCTTCTTGCATTTTGTATTAATTCCCATGCCCAAGCTGGTCTTCTCTTCCGTGGTTTTTCCTAATGAGGTGTCTCCTCAGGTCTCTGAGGTTCTGCCATGTCATGATCCTCTATAATAGGTTCTTCTTCAACATTTCTTTTTGGTACACTGTTTGTAACTCTAGGAGGTTCATTCTTCTCTTCATCCTCATGAGTCTTATTGGATTTGTTGAAAGTTGTGTCTTCATCAAAAGTAACATCCCGATTGAGTTCAATCTGGAGGAATCCTGGGATGTAGATACAGTAAGCCTTTGATTGCTCACTATAGCCCATGAATATTCCCTCCTTTCCTGAAGGTTCCAACTTCGATCTCTTCTCTTTTGGAATGTGAATGAATACTGGACATCCAAATATCTTTATATGGATAACTTCAGGCTTCATACTGGTAAACATCTCTTTTGGGGTCTTGTTTCCAAGAGCACTGTGAGAGATTATGTTATGTAGATATATTGAGGTTCTAGATTCTTCTTCCCATAGATGGATGGGTAAGTCCTGATCATGGATCATGGCCTTCACTGCTTCTATGATAGTTATGTTCTTCCTTTCAACTACACCATTCTATTGTGGATTATATGGAATAGTAAGCTCCCTCTTAATCCCTGCTTGTTTACAGAATTATTTGAAATCGCCTGAAGTGTATTCCCCTCCATTATCTGACCTTAAAATATTTATCTTCTTTTTAGAGAGGTTTTCTATGAGAGCCTTGAACTCTGTAAACTTTTCAAAGACTTCATTCTTGTTCTTCAAAAAATAAATCCATGTTTTGCAGGAGTAATCATCAATAAAAGAAGCATAGTAAACATACCTGCTTAATGAAGTGGCGGACATAGGTCCACAAATGTCTGAGTGAATAATTTCCATAATACCTTTCGCTTTGCTATCGCTAATTGGATATGGATTCTTTGTACTCTTTCCTTGAGCACATCCTTTGCATACTCCTTCATGATCAACCTGGATTTCCGGTAGTCCAGTCACCACCTTACTTACTATTGGCAATGCTTTGTAGTGTACATGAGCTAGTCTTCTATTCATAGCTCACAAGGGCTCATGGTACTGGTCATCAATGCTATATCTACATGGCCCTTCAGTTTGTAAAGTCCTCCTTCTTCTACTCCAATGAATACTGCATCATTGATAGTCTTCCCCTTTGGCTACATAAGAACTTCACCATCTATAAATGCAATTCGAAGACCTTTCTTATCCAATGCAGAAATATATAGAAGGTTCTTTTTCAAACCTAGTACATAAAGTACATCTTTCATGTTCATGGAATTTCTAGAGTCTAATTTGTAAGAGGATTCTCCCATTCCTTTGATGGGATATTGATAGTCATCTCCAAGCTTTACCTTGTGTGGATATTCCTTCTGTATGAGATGTGACAGGGATTCTTTGTATCCCGTCATATGTTTTGAAGCTCCACTATCTACTAGACAAGTATCACTTCCATGAGATACTAAACCAGTGAGGGTTGATATTAGAACATATTCTTCACTGGATTCTTCATCTTCTATGGTTTTGACTTCTTCATCATACTTACTGTCTTCTGCTACATGAGCATGAAATATCTTCTTCTGCCTCTTATGATGTCCTGATTTGAGTGGACAATATCTCGCAATGTGTCCTATTTTGTGACAGGAATAGCATTCAACTGAAGATAGGTCTCTCTTGAACTTCTTTTTCTTCTAGGGTCTTCTTGGAGAGTCCTCACGGGAACGTACATTGTTCTTCCTTTTCTTTCCACCTTTGGCATGAGTTTCCAAAGCTTGATCTTCATTGTCGTTTAATTTATCCTCTCTCATTGCTATTCTTTCTTCGTCTTGCACACACTCTTCCCATAGTTGTCAGAACTGGATCAATTTCTTTCTAGCACAAACGCCACAAAAAAATGGTTCCCAATATCTAGGGAGACCATTCAGAGTGGTGATCACAACTTCAACATCTTCTACCATGTCTCCAATAGATTCTAATTGTTCTTTGATATGGGGCACTCTGGAGAAGTATGAGTTCCTAGTCTGAGAATTCTGGATTTTCACACCCTTGAGTTGATTTCTCAAGGTCATCTTCCTATTAATGTTCTTCCCTTCAAATAGGTTAGTCAAGGCATCGAACATTTCTTTTGGATTCTTCTTTGAAGACACTTGAGGGATCAAGTGATCATTTATAGAATCAACTATGATCCTCTTTCCCTTGACCATATTCTTCTTATGCCTTGATTTGGCTCCATCTCCCTCTGGTTCGGTAAGTCCTTCCTTTATAAAATCTTCTAGGTCATGTTCTTCAAGAATGAGCATGACTCTATACCTCCATGCCCTGAAGTTCTCGGTTCCTTCAAGCTTCTCATCAAGCTTGGTATTTTTTGTCATCTTGATAATATGAGAACCTCAAATGGAAATAGAATAGATTTGAGACTTACCGAAAATTTTTTCCTCTTGAAAAGTGCTTCTACCTTGACCTAGGGTTTGTCAAAGAAAACCTAATGTTCCAACTTCGGGATTTTGGAAAACTTATTGGATGAGCAAATTCGCCTCCTCAAGGCGAGTTGAGAAAAGTAATCCTTCTCTCAATTCTATGAGTAGATGATCCAAAAACTTGATGCCCTAGTTCTCCCGAGCTGTAGTGGGGGACCCAAAAATGAAAATTCTCGGAATTGAATTTTGCTTCGATCGAAAGATGCGCACTAGCGAGGCGAGTTAGGTGCACCCTATTTTTCAGTTGATCTATGGAGAGATCCCTTGGAATAAGAATCCTTAGTTTTTGTAGTTGTGGAGGCTGCACAATGTTTTCTTTCGGGCATGCTTTGATACCATGTTAGTTTTTCACTTGTTTATCATAATAACATTAAACAATCTATCACTGAAAGAAATACAAGCACATAAAACACAATGCACACAATATTTTTCTTGGGGAAACCACAAGGGAGAAAACCCTGACAAAACTTACTCAATATAGAATTCAAAAGTACAAAGATAAACCCCAAGACAAAATCAACTTCTCCTCCACTTGCACGAACTTCTCTCTCTCTCTCCTATGCGAACTTGTGTGAGTGAGATGAGTGAATATAAATGAGAGACTCACCCTCTATTTATATTCTTCCATTGGGGTGAATTTTCCCCAACTGGACCGACTTCTCCTAACTGATTGGGCCAACATGTCAAATACATAATATAATAATATTTTATGGGTTCTTCTAGGCCGACATAAGACCTAGGGTTTGCATTGACTCTTTCAATGACTCCTACATTATTAATTACATCAATGGCGTCTCCTGAAGGAGGAATACAATAATACAATAGACAAGAATATCTTCCGCAGTTACATTTCTTTAACAGATAGGGGACATGACCTGGCTTCTGAATGTATCTACGAGCGGAGAAGAGCGAGTGAATCATTTGCGGTTTCCTAACATAACGACAATCGATCTGATGTTGGGTCTGATTTGAGAACAAATAGCAAGGCTACACACATGGAGTAGTCCTGAGGAGAAGGCCGATGACGCATCTTGCTTGCTTTCTCTAGCCAAGGAAAACGAGCGAAATGGGAAATTGATTGTCGAAGAAGGTGAAATCGACCCCTTGCTCAAGCTCATCAAGGAAGGCACCCTCGAAGGGCAATAAGCAACAACAAAATCCATTGGGAAACTCAGTCAGGATCCTGAATGCGTTAGGCAGATAATTCAAGAAGGTGTGTGCTCTATTTTTGCTAAGGTATTAAAGGACGGTGGTCCCATGAAGGTCCAAAGCATGGTTTCCTGGGATTATTCTGACTTGGTCTCTAATGATCCCGACTCACAGGAGCATTTTTCCTAGAGTGGTATCATTAGGTCACTTGTTGGTCATTTGGCCTATGAGACCATTCCCGATCATAGCAAGTATACCAGCTGTGTTAATTCCATGACCATGCAATCTGTTGTCAATCTCATCTAAAGATAATAATCATCATACTCAGACTCAACCTCAGTATGAGCTTTAGCCTCAGCCTCAAACTCATGCTCTCCTCCATAATAATAGTGATAATAGTGATTCCCCAAATCCCCAACATGATCATAGCACCAAATATGCAATCTGCAGAGATATAGAAATACCCTCTTTAATAGGCATGAATTTTAAAGGCAAGGAAGCCAAGGATCCACCAGTAAAGGCCTCAATGAAGGCAGAGGCCACTAGGGCTCTCTGGAAACTTTCTAAGAACAACATAAATACTTGTAAAAGTATAACGGATTCCAAGGCCTTGATTTTCTTTGCAATACTCTTACAAAAGAGAAAAGATGAAGTGCAGTATAATTTTGCCATGGCAGTGATGGAAATTGCAGCTGTAGTAGAGGAGTATCCTGATTTGAGAAGATCTTCGTTTAAGACTAACTCTCCTAATGCTAAGCCACTGTTAGACAAGATTCTCAGAATTATACAAGAAGATGATTCTGAATCCCAACTTTTGATTCCTTGCATAAAGTCGATTGAATGCCTTGCTCAAACCTTCCCTGCTAGAGAAACTAGGCTCATCCTTCCCCTTATGGAACACCTAGATCAACAAGTTTTCCGGCAGGGGAAGTAATCTAGATATGGAGCATTCCAAGGCCATAATCGACTCATCTAGTGCCCCACATCTGGTTCAGCTTGTGTACTTTGGAGAATGGATGGCTTGGGTTCCTGCGTCGATTCCTCTCTATTACCTTGCTTTAGATGTTGGTGGAAGTGAAGCTCTTGCCAAAGAAGAAGCATTTTCAGCACTAGAATGGGCATCTAACCAGGTTCTTCTCATTCAAAATCTTGTTTTGGAGAGTTTGCTTCCAGAGGCCAAAATCCGTATTGAACTCTGCCAGTCCAGAGGTTATCATCGATTCCAATGAATTGATTTTATTTGGGAGGACATGAGTTGGCATCAGCTTTGGTAAATTGTTGAACTCCCCATCGATTCATAATTAAAGAAAATTTTGTTTATATGGTCTCTATCTGTGAGGGAGGGGTGTTTCTAATTTCTATAATGTAAAGACATTGATTTATTTGTCTTATTCATGGATTTTTGGAAAGAATTTACTTTGATTTGTGATTTTGCGATTGTACGAAATATTCTTGTGATATGTTTATCAATGGAAATGGAGCTCTCTTATTCCACACATCCCTTTCACTTCCCCTTCTTCAAGATAACAGTGTGTCTTATTGATCTTTTTGCAATGTCTTAAAAAGAGTTGTTGCTTTTCGTTTTCCAATTATTAGTTCATATTTTTGCAATTTCTATTTTTTCTTAGGCTAGCTTAATTTAAAGCATATGCATATGATATCGCCACATGTTCCATCCTTGTTCTGTTAATCTATTCATTTTAGTGTTATGTCACATGTTCCATCCTTGTTATGTTAATGTGTTTTAGTGTTCCAAGACATTTGAAGAGTATTTTGCATGAAATCATTTGCAATCAAAAAATTTCTCTCTGAATAAATGTTTGCAAATGAATCCTTGTAGCACTTTGAAAAATTCTACCATTCAATTCTAGTTGAAAGTATTGATTTAGTTGTAAATGAAGCTTTCTTCTCGCACATGTACACATTGTTCCGCATTTCCATATTTCAAAATGGAAGTTCTTTTACTGACCTGAAAATCCATATGAAGAATGAGATTGAGACAGGGTGAGATTGGTTAAGTGATCGGTTATCAACAAGTATCAGTGTTTTCAGATCTCCTCAAGTCACATATCATGTCAGGTGACAAGTCTTACTACTTGAAGTAGGCATATTGAGTCTCTGTATCCTTGAAGAGCCCTAGCTTATTGAAGTTTACATTGTTGTTGAGATGAATCCTATTGTATTTTTTGTTTTTGTTTCACATGGTATTTTAGTTGACCTTTGATCCAAGATAGTGTTCATCATACAATTTTCATAATGTTTTGCATGTAACTAGGATTTTCTCTTTTTTCTTTGTATAAATGGATGATATATGTTGCTAGTTTAAACATGCAACTGACTAACAATATTGTTGAATGAACCTCAAGAATTTCATTGTTGATAGAATTTGGAGTTAGCTATCACAAAGCATTTATGTTAATTGATGCTCCTAATGTAGGGAATCATAGGCCAGTTCCAAAAGCAAAAAATTGGGGAGGATGCTCCTAAAGTGGGTAACCATAGAGTTGATAATACACTCATTGGAATCTTTAGGGAGGATGCTCCTAAAGTGGGGAACCATAGATGTGATAATACACTCATTGGAATCCTAAGCAGCATTGAACCATCATAGGTAGAGGACACGGAAAAAAGGTGACATGGATGATGCACTTCAAAGACAATATGCTAAGAGTCAAACCCGTCTAGAGTATGCATTCCACATATGAGGGCAAATCCAAATAAGTAAGTATAGATGTACAGTGTGAGATATTCCCTTCCTTGCACTTTTTTCTTACTTGGTTGAATGTTTCCAGTTTGTGCTGCTTCAACTATGTGAATTGCACAGTGCAGCACACAATAACAATCTACTTACACATAGAAGGAATTTCTATGTATCAAAAGCTTTTGGTGGTTTCTCTAATTTGATTCTTCGGGTGTGAACCTGATTTTGTTTCTAAAGTATTGTTTGTTAGCTAGGTAGAAATAATTTTCTACAGCTCTAGTAACTTGGATGAGAAAGACAACAATATCAATGCTTTTCTTTCTAAAGTATTGTTTGTTAGCTAGGTAGAAAGAATTTGCTACAACTTTAGTAACTTGGATGAAAAAGACAATAGTATCAATATTCCAAACCGACAATAGTATCAATTTAAGATATTTATTTTAAGTTAGCTAATATTCCAAACCGACATTATCATTTTTGGTGTTTGAATTTCCTTTTGCTTGTTACTCCTCCAAGAAAATGCTTGTGTGAAGTCTGTACAAATAAGGGATTGTTTTTTCAGTCGAAGATATTTTATTCATAACTCTAACAAAAAATAGTAGTTTGTGTAAGGATTTTAATTTCTTTGGCTCTAGAGCACTTAATCACAAGGACATTTACAGTTAGTTACTATTTATTTATGTCATCAATATTTTTTTCCTAATTTCAAGCTCAGAAGGTTCCTAACAAAATCAAAGGATGGTCTGATATATTCATAATGTAGCTTTAAAGTCCGCAATTAAGGAATTCATTGGAATTGACATATTTGCAATTACTAATTAAGTGATGTAGTTCTCTCTGATATCCATCTTAGTAGAGCATGGAATGAATTTTAGATAGGATAATTGTCCGAAATCAGATGGTATGTATCATATGTTATTTATTCTTGGAGCCTAACATACATTCCAAACCTTCTCTTTATTTATTCTTGAAGTTTTAATATGGGAAAAATATGAATTGAGTTCATTGTCTTATACAGTGGATAATTGATACAATGCAAAAATAGACGGTGACTCATCTGTTAACGAGTATCTGCAGGAAGAAATGGTGAATTGACAACAATATGAGCAATATGACAGGACAAGAGAGGAAATTGTTGGATCCGAAGTACATAAAATAGAGTCCATCCAAATTTATCCTGATTTATCTAGATTACAGTTAGTTACCATTTATTTATGTCATCAATATTTTTTTCCTAGTAATTTCAAGCTCAGAAGGTTCCTAACAAGATCAAAGGATGGTCTGATACATTCGTAATGCAGCTTTAAATTCTGCAATTCAGGAATTCATTGGAATTGACATGTTTACAATTACTAATTAAGTGTTGTAGTTCTCTCTGATAGCCATCTTAGTAGAGCATGGAATGAATTTTTAGATAGGATATATATTGTCCAAAATCAGATGGTATGTATCATATGTTATTTATTCTTAGAGCCTAACATACATTCCAAACCTTCTCTTTATTTGTTCTTGAAGTTTTAATATGGGCAGAATATGAATTGAGTTCATTGTCTTATTGCAGTGGATAATTGATACAATGCAAAAATAGACTGTGACTCATCTGTTAACAAGTATGCGGGAAGAAATGATGAATTGACAACAATATGAGCAAGATGACAGGTCAAGAGAGGAAATTGTTGGATCCGAAGTACATAAAATAGAGTCCATCCAAATTTATCCCGATTTATCCAGATTACAATTAGTTACCATTTATTTATGTCATCAATATTTTTTTCCTAGTAATTTCTAGCTCAGAAGGTTCCTAACAAAATCAAAGGATGGCCTGATATATTCATAATGCAACTTTAAAGTCTGCAATTAAGGAATTCATTGGAATTGACATGTTTGCAATTACTAATTAAGTGAATTAGTTCTCTCTGATAGCCATCTTAGTAGAGCATGGAATGAATTTTTAGATAGGATGTATATTGTCTGAAATCAGATGATATGTATCATATGTATTTATTCTTGGATCCTAACATACATTCCAAACCTTCTCTTTATTTATTCTTGAAGTTTTAATATGGGCAAAATATGAATTGATTTCATTGTCTTATTGCAATGGATAATTAATACAATGCAAAAATAGACCGTGACTCATATGTTAACAAGCATCTGCGATAATAAATGGTGAATTGACAACAGTATGAGCAAGATGACAGGTCAAGAGAGGAAATTGATGGATCTGAAGTACATAAAATAAAGTCCATCCAAATTTATCCTGATATACAACCCCAATCCATGCTTTCCCATATTGAAATATTGGCATCTGGGGATGATCAAGTAGATCTTATTGATCCATCACCAAATGCTGTTGAAAATTGTTCTAAAAATTTACTGCCTGTTGGCAAGGGAGAATATGCATTTTCTCAACAACCAAATGTTCAAAATTGTTCTGAAAATTTATTGCCTATCAAGTGGGTAAATGCATTTTCTCAACTATCATCAAGATTGTTCCAAACATTTACTGCTTTTTGAGGAGGGAGAAGATACATTTTCTCAAGTACCAAATGTTCAAGATTGTTCCAAAAATTTACTGCTTTTTGAGGAGGGAGAAGATACATTTTCTCAAGTACCAAATGCTCAAGATTGTTCTGAAACTTTACTTCATGTTGAGGAGGGAGAAGTTGTATTTTATCAACTACAAAATGTTCAAAATTGTTCTGAAACTTTAGTGTCTGCTGATTAGAGAGAAAATACATTATCTCAACTATAGGGCATAAATGATGGTGTTCATCATTCCTCCCGTGATGTTCTTTCACCAAACCATTTAGAAAACAAAGGGTGACATCTAGCAAATAAATTTTCATTGGAAAATTTCATAAATCAACCATATAGAATAGGTGGTGAGATTACTTCAGAAGAGATGGAAAAAAAGATATGCAACGTGCAACTCAATGGAGTTTCCTCCTACTCTTCTTTGTAGTGTATGTGGCCTTGCCGTTCATTTCCATTGTTATGAACAAGCACCTACTGCCCTTTGGAATTCCTCTGGATGGATTTGTGGTTGTTGTTAGGATGGTTTTGTACCAGGATAAGGCATCCTTTGGGGAACACCACAAGGCTCTGGTTAGATGAATAGTTTTTTGCCCAACAAAGGCTTGACCCCATATTATGATGATTGGGTCAACAAGGAATTTCATATGTGAATGGGAATCGATCTTCTCTATTATTCTCCATGAATCTTTTTAGTAGCTTCCTTCTGCAAGAGTGAAATGATGGGACAATGGTGTTCCGACTTGTTCATCCCTGATTACTGCATGTACACACACACACACACACACACACATATTGTTTTAGTTAACTAAACTTTATAATCATGTTTGGATTTTCTTAATATAGATAGTAGGGGTTTATTTCGTATCATCGTCGTGACAATGTCTGTGTCAAGAGAAGCCTTTGTCATAGGATATTACTTGTTGTAGTCATCATAGTTTTGTAAGATCTCATTTTTAGAAAATAAACCCACATTTTATTGGAAAAGTCATTGACAAACAACAAAAAGTACCTTGCACCAACCATTGAAGTTGTTCTCATGGACAAGATATCACTATGGACCAGATATATCATTGTAGGCATGCTTCATAGGATTCTTCCTTCTTCTTATGGATATCTGGCATTCCAACCACCATTCTAACTTTTGTGAGTGAGCATTGTATAACCCTTTCTCCTTAATACCAAATGCAATTTTTTTATTGATTTTTTTAGCCATCATAAAGCATCTTTATTTTCAAAATATCACATCTAATAGTGTATTATGCTTTGCAAAGAGGGGAAATGCAGAAAAATAAGAAAACCTTTTGAGACCACATGTTGATCTTTAAAGGTGTTGACAAATATCATTCATGTATTTGATCGGGTAATCTGTATCTAAAAAAATATGGGAAAAGTTGGCCAAATAAACATTACAATAATCCCTCCTTAACACCAAACACTTTGTTTGACAAGTATCAAAACCTAAATAATGATATTGTCTCATGCTTCAATAATTGACCAGGAAGACAAGTTGATCCAAAATCTACATGGCCTCGATTAAGAGCTTGTACAAGAAATAGAAGAACCCTGAGATCTTGCCTATCAAAAGCCTATGAATAAATTAGGGGAGAAGGAAGAGGTACTTGACACCTTGCAAAAATATGCTTCAATTATCCTCCAATACTACTTCTCTTGCACATTTAGCTACTCATAAATCCCTGATTTTGAGAAGAACACTAAAGGTATTAGTGCCAAGATTAAGTAATTGGGCTACATAGGTGGTGGAATTGGTAAGCATGGGCATGGTATTTTACTCTATTGATCATAAGATGAGACCAACAAAAGTAGGCATTGGATATTTTGAGATTGCATCACTAGATGTGAGTCACTTTGTTACTTCTACTACTACTACTAATAATTTGCAGGAACCATGTCCTACAACATATACTTCTACTATGGATTTGTAGGATGCATATCCTGTACTTTTTGATATGACAAAACTATATACTTCACCATCAACATCTATGCCATATTGACATCCTAATCATGGTGATAGAAGACATTATTTCTCTTCACCTAGGGTTTGGCATTCTTATTGCCAAAATTCTTTCAAATCAATAGTTAAGAATCGTATATGGAAGAATTTTGGATTGGTACCCCTATTAGGATTAATTTTGCACGGGTTGATGATTGGTCTGGGAAATATTTGAGCTCCTTGAGGACATCTTATGGATTGGTTTTGTCCATTATTCAACCATACTTTCCTAATTAATGTTTTTTTATGATCAACTGACGATAACAACAACGTCTTATTGACAAGTTTTAATGACATCCTACCCTTCTTGCTTCTTTTTTGATCATGTGCATGCTTTATGACCAAAATATCATCTTGTCACAGGTGATGTTTAGGGCACTTGGTATTTGATCCCTTTAGTGCATGGTTATTGTGCTTGATATGTTCTTATTGATTGTTACACTTTTACCCCAATAGCTTCTTCATTGGGTCACTTTCACCTTAAACATGTTTTTGCCATCATCTTAATGCATGGTTATTGTGCTTGATATGTTCTTATTGATGGTTACACTTTTACCCGCAATAACTTCTTCATTGGGTCACTTTCACCTTAAACATGTTTTTTTCCATCATCTTTGTCAAATCTTGGGCACTGTTATTAACAACATTTTGAAATTAACTCCAAATTTCTTATTACTTGTGCATGATATTGTTTATGGACACATTGTTTTCATTCCTAATTCCGAAGAGGATCATGTGGAGTTTTTTGGATTCCTGGGATGCTATTGTTTTGGAAATGGACTCTGGATTGAGAGTTTGTCTGCACTTTTTCATGGTTAGAGCATGCCCACTTTATTAATCAATCACAACATTGAGCAATAACATATATCATGTACAGTTGTAGGTTCATGTGTGCTATGTAGACTCAATTTAATTTGATCTCAAGGGTTAATAACTATTGCTAAGTGTTTCATACACCCCATAGAGGTTCAAATCTCCAAGAGACATGTTTTTCTCCTCTCTGTTCGTCTCCCTTTTTAAAAAAGTCATTTCATGTAGGAGGAACTACCTACAAATCATGGGTGAATTTGGTAGAATAAATATCCCCACGTGTGATATCTTAGTAAAAAGAATTTGAGTATATTATAAATCAATTATATTCTATTGTAATACTCCTAAAATGGAGAAGAGCACATTTACTATGATGATGATCAAAAGCATCTTGTAATATCAAAAGATGTCAATGATTGAAGCAATTAAAAAGTGGAGATCTATTATATACTTAACAATCACGTATGAAAATATAGGTAGTTATGATTATGATAGATAGACAACTTAAGGACTAAAAGGAATGCTTATAATATGTATATCCCTGCTACATATATTGTATTGTTTATCTATTGACTTATTCTATACAATGTATTTGTGTTATGGCATAATCCTTCAAAGATACAACGTAGCAACTATCATTACCATTCCTTAATGTACCAAATCCAAAGGCAACTTGGGAAAGATCAGGGGACTGTCCAATGCAAGTTGGATAAGATTGTGGCAATACCCCCAGGTCACTTGTTGGTCATTTATGAGATGACCATAGATAGATTTCTCGAGTCTAAAGATTTGATGGATCATAGTCTATTGAGTAGGGGTCACTATATATCACAAAATAAAAAGATGTAATCAATATGTTGGTCAAAGAACAAGCATGTCATGCTGGTTAAATGTGGCTGCACAAATGAGAGGATGCCAGGTGAAGTCTAGATATTGAGCACCTTGCAGTTACTCGCCTGCTAATCTAGAAAGGACATGAAAACACTTCTATCTCATTTGCCATTTAAAAAAAAAATTATTAAGCATTCATGGCATGCCATCTTACTTTTTTAGTGCAGACAAAACACTACAGTCCTGTTTGTGGCATGCGCAAATTATGTAACATCCTCAATTACTGTAAATTTGGAAAATAATAAAAACTTGTATAGTTACTAAAAATATACAAAATTTTATTTTCTAAGTTAAGGATTTATAACTTTCATGTCTTTTCTTCATTTTAGAATATACATAATTGTCCCATACCACATAATTACGCTTGTTCATACCCTCCTAAAGCATATAACTTTTACTTTTATAATTTATAACTTACTCTATTTTTAAACATATTTATATATACTTCTATTTTTCAACAACCAAAGCATTCATAAAATAAAAGATAAGATTTTTTTGTTTCTTTGTCAAAATCATAATGATAACAATACTTCATACTGAAAACAACACTTCTAAATGGAATTTCATATGCACATATGAATATGACAATTTACCACTTGTATTCCTACCATATAGTAACTAGGCATTTATATATATACCTATATATGTATGGCATCTACAATAGGATAATTCTCTTTACTATAATTTTAACAAATAATAAACATAATGTTGAGACAATTTTTTTAATTACCTATAACAACTTCCAAAATAGTCACACATAAACGGATTTGACCGGACTAGATTCCATCTATGTTATGTGTTGATCTTTTCCCAAATATATATATATATATATAATTTACTTAATTACCCTCATGTGGAAAATTATAGCTTAAAGAGTCCTTTCAAATGTTTCCCTTAATAACCAACCCCCGTAAGCCTTGGGTTTATATTAGCCCTTTTAAAATAGCTTAAAGCTATTATCTTATCTAAACATTAAAATTCGACTACCTCAAACCGATGCTTCATAAAACAAATATTTTATATACATGCCGTTAAAAGCAAGGAAGGAAACAACCGCCGAAGAAACAACCATGGCGGCATTGTTTCTGGATTGAGGAAACAACAAATATTTTATTTAGCAATGCCGCCATGGCTTCCCTCATAAAAAAATAAACAGAAATCAATTCGAAGAGAAATATTTTCAACTCGGTCTTTCATGCACAACATGGCCTCTCATGCTATCTTAGTGCACTCTTATATAGTTTTGCCCAAGTCTTATGTCATCTCAATTAAATCTCTCATCAATCCATAAATCCCTATGATTTAGGATCTTGTCCATTTATTAAGTTTTAGATTGGATTTAATTGATAAAGATCTTTTTAGCTTGCTTACACATGTTATCTTATGCCATGATGATGTACAAATTGTTACTTTAAGTTTTTTTTGAATTTTTAATAACTCTTTACATAAAAATAATTATCAAAATATTTATAAAAAAATTATAATATTTTTAAGTGTCACATATTATGGACAAAATTCAATCTCATTCTTTGCTTTTATGTAACCATCTTACCTTTTTAGTGCAAACACAACACTATGATCTCGTTTGTGGTATGTGCAAATTATGGACAAAATTCAATCTCATTTGTTGGTTTTATGCAAATCCTTGTTTGGAGCTTCTATAAACCATGCTCTTTATGCTCATCTTCCGGGTTCTTTTAATTCCCATCATCCCTAGTCTTTGGGAGTGCAATAGATGTTGTAATCGATATGATTGAAGCCCTTGTTTCTCGGTGTATTCACCCAAATAAAGCTACAAAGAGATTTGTTAAGTTGTTGATAAACACAAGTACATGGAACGCAATGTGAGGAATAATAAAATTAAAAGTTAATCCTAACCCAATGTGAGGAATAATAAAATTAAAAATTAATCCTAGCCCAATGTGATGAATAATAAAATTAAAAGTTAATTCTAGAAGTGTCCATTCTATATCCCATCATCATATGTTTTTCGAAGATAATGAATTTGAAGTGTCAACTCTTCATCTCAAGTTTATTAAGTACAACTCATTATATGCATACAATGTGTAAGCAAGTAGCTCGCCATTGTATGAATAGTTTTTCAAGGAATTCGATTAGGATATGATATATTAAATTTGACTTAGATCTGTATATTTGTGATGTGATAATTCATGTAACTGTTTGTGTTATAATAAAATGGCTTCTTATAGTTTGCATGTCATTCTCTTCCTCGTAAAAACTTGTAGTTGATTTTTTCAAGGTATAAAGCTAGGTTTACACTAACTCGGTTTTAGTTTTTCTTTTCAACTTTCTTTACTCTCCAATCCTCCGAGTTATCGTTCATGTAACTGTTTGTGTTATAATAAAATGGCTTCTTATAGTTTGCTTGTCATTCTTTTCCTCGTAAAAACTTATAGTTGATTTTTTCAAGGTATAAAGCTAGGTTGACACCAACTCGGTTTTAGTTTTTCTTTTCAACCTTCTTTACTCTTCAGTCCTCCAAGTTATCGATGTATTATTACAACTTTTCGGGGGTAATTGTTAGTTTATCGTTTACCAAGATAATAGGATGATAATATACATCTCAATTTCAAAGGTACAATTCATAAGTCATTTACCAAATTTAACTAAGGCAAGTAAAGTAATATTGTAATCAATTTTTAGTCAATTTGTTTTGATTTTTCATTAATTTATAGTTAGAAAAAGTAGGAAATTGTATATAAGTTTTAAGTATTGAAAATTTACATAACTATGTCAAATTTCATTTTTTTTCTAATAGTCACTTTTTATTTTTTTGGCAAATCCTAAGTTTCATCTTTTTTACTCCAAGATATCTTGTGTAAGTATCTCAAAAAACCAAGTAAGTTGAGGGATACGTGATTTTTCAGTTTTCTATTGACCCTCATTAGCTTACACATGCCCATAAAATATTGATAAGGCACACACAAAGCTACAATTTTGATACGAATGTGGAATAAATTTATCTATAAAAATTGTCCTAACCATATACACTATTATTAATTTATAACCATATTATTACAGTACACTATTATTAATTCATAACCATACATTATTATTAGTTTATTATAATTATTAAAGTAAAATTGGATATGGTTTCAACTATTATAAAAATTAAAAATTATTGCTGTGAACATGTTTATAATTCTAACATATACAAAAATTAGATAAATTAAAAAGCTTCCTCAATATTTACATTCTAAATAACTGTTTACCCTTAGAAAAATTTGATTCCTCTAAAAACTTGGTAGATACTCTTTTAAAATGGATCTATACCGATAATTCAACATTTAACGTTTAGATGCAACTCCAATCACAACCACCATCTTTATTCTTTTAAGATGGTTAATTAACGTTTAAATCTATGCAATTCAAATCAGATTCATGATGAAGATTATTATTGGCTCACACTAAATCAAATCAGCCTCAAAGAACACCAATAATGATCGAAAATCATTCAAAGCCATACACAGCTTCGATTACTTATTCTTAAAAAATTACGTTGAATAACAAACCCAGCCACTAAGGCATTATTCGTGAAACTTGCTGGAACAATATACCCCGATTTCAATACGCGAGGCTGAGTAGTGGATATACAAATAAAAATTAATTGGAAGGAGCGAATTTAGAACTGATTTTCTTGACTACGTCGTTGCTGATCTGAAACGCCTTGGCCAAAACATCTCCTGGAATTGGAGGAGTCGACCCAAACAAAGAGAATGGAAGCACTTGGGCTCCGGGCAGCTGGCTGTTGAATGCAGTGATGGACATAGCGGAGGAAGACCCGATGTTCTGCTGAAAATGCACCAATCCCCTCGGAAACACAAACACATCTCCTTTCTCTAACTTCTGAGAGAACAATGTATTGTTGGTGCTGATGAAACCGACCAGAAGGCTGCCCTCCACCACAAACACTATCTCCGTAGCACGCGGATGGACGTGAGGAGGGTTCACGCCACCGGGAGCGAAGTCAACGCGGTTCATTGACACTCCCAGCGTGTTCAGCCCTGAAAAATTGTCTACATTCCCCACTGTAACAAGGGACCCAAACATATTGTTAGTGGAGCCTGGACTCCTTAGCCCTTGAAACAAAAAGTCGGAGGCCTTCACCGTCTTGGGATCCTTGCACGGAAATCCATTCACATTCACAGTGTCTGTAATATCAATAACAGATCAGTCATAGTTAATGTTTAGTTCTGAAAAGAAAAATAGTAAGCAAGATTTTGCAGAGAAATAAATTAATGAATATGGAATATTTACCTGCAGAGGTATCATCAGCCACGCAAAAATCTTGCAGAGAATCTGGATCATATGCACCGCTGAGAACAAGAGCAACAGATAGCCATAGAAGGCAGAGTATCATAGTTTTCATAGGCTTTGGATTCGCCATTAATTATTTGATCAATTAAAATACTACGAGTGTAGTATTAATTGGGTATTGCAGGCTTGAACTTGGAAACTCTATACGCTTGAACGATGGAATGAATATTGAAGTAATTGGAAACTCTATATCTCCCCGATGGTTATGAAAATGGTGTGTGTCTTGCTTGGTTTTATAGAGAAAGAGAATGAAATAAGTGTTATTGTTATAGGCTTAGTCGGTTCATGAAATGCTGCCGTGAAGATCAAGAAACGCGAGAAACGTAAGGCTCGGTCGTCAAAAGACTTTGTCCATTGTCTCATTCATTCATGAAGGGCAGGTATTGAATCTTTCATCATCAGACTATAATTTATGATTTTAATGAAAAATAATTTGCACAGCAAGAGCCAAAATTCAACAAGATCTTTAGATAATGTGAACATTCAGCAGCCATCATAGTTGATGACAATGGAAGTAGATAACTAACGTTGCCATGTCTACGAACTCATGTTGACTTGTAACATCTTGGACACAATTTCCATATCAGTATGAAAACGTAGCATATTCTTCTGGTTTTAATTAGATTTGGTTGCGTTGTTCTTAACGATTTAAAAAAATAATAATAAAACAATATCTTTCTGCGCTACCTTTCTGGTAAACCAAATTTTGTATTTACACGAGAAGAATGCCAAATCAAGAAAAAAACTTATTAAACCAAATAATATTAACTATTAAATTTGAAAGATAGTAATGTTGTTGACGTTTCTTACATTTAGGATAAAATTAAATAAATTTGAATATAAAATGTATTTAGGTTGGCATCGTTCTTTATATGTTTTAAATGGTGATTTATGGACACTTCTTTTTACGTTTTTTAGCATGGTAAGAATTTTTTTTTATAAAAATTAAAATTATTTATTTATTTTTTTCAAATTCTATAAATCAAAATTATTCTTACTAGAAGATCAAATAAATTTAATACTTTAAAATTTAAAATTTATTAATTATTATTGTTTTGAAGAGGCTCCAAGGGATGCTCAACTCTTTGAGAGCTTAATAGGGGATGTGCAAGTTCTTTAGAGTGTGAGCTTATACCTCTTATTTTAAAAAAATAATAAAATATTATAAAAAATAACATATAGGTTTAAATTAGATTTAAAACATTTTATGGCTTATATAAAACTACATCATTTAGAAGTCAGGTGAACTAGCTCAAGTGGTTGAGTGCTGTAAGTTGTGAGCAAAAGGTCTTGGAATCAAATCTATACAGTGTTAGTTTTAGTTTTTTAGTTTTTTCTTACTTTAAACGCTGCATCTTTCCTTTAAATTTTGTTTTGCAAGCTGTGTAGCTTAAATCATTGTCTTCTACTCTGATCTATGTAATAGTTTTATATACAGCAGAGCTCTACTCTGTTTTTTAGTTTTTAATACAATACAAAATTTGCTTCAGCATTGAAATTTGCAGTCTTGTGCAGATTTGTTAAAGAGTATCGAATGTGATGTTTTAGTATAGTATAAGAGCTCTACATCTCTGTTTCTTCAATTGGTATCAGAGCTAGATGCAGGAGTATTTTTTTTGTTAAAGACAACAGGTAACACTTCTCTACAAGAATTATCAGAATGGAAAATGGTGGCAATTTTCCATTCCAACTTCCTCTATTTACTGGAGACAACAATTAATACTGGAGTATAAAGATGAAGACTCTACTATTATCCCAAGATCTCTCGAAATTAGTAGAAGAAGGATGCATAGAACCTGCAGATCAGAATGTGTTAAATGCATTAACAGCAAACCAACAAATTCAGCTGAAAGAATACACGAAGAAGGATAATCGAGCTCTATTCATCATTCAGTCTGCATTCGATATGTCAATATTTCCCCATATAGATAGTATGACAAAGTCAAAGGATGCATGGGAGGCTCTACAAACTACATACCAAGGATCTGACAAAGTAAGATTAGTAAGACTTCAAACCCTTCGAAGAAATTTTGAAAATCTAAGGATGAAAGAAGTTGAGTCTATTCAAGAATTTATTACTAGGACTCAAAGCATTGTGAAACATCTTAAAACTCAAGGGGAAAGCATAACAGAGCAAAAAATTTGTAGAAAATATTTTGAGATCCCTTTTTTCTTTATATAAATTAATGATATATGTTGCTAGTTTAAACATGCAACTGACTAACAATATTGGTGAATGAACCTCAAGAATTTCATTGTTGATAGAATTTGGAGTTAGCTATCACAAAGCATTTATGTTAATTGATACTCCTAAAGTGGGGAATCATAGACCAGTTCCAGAAGCAAAAAAATTGGGTAGGATGCTCCTAAAGTGGGTAACCATAGAGTTGATAATACACTCATTGGAATCTTTGGGGAGGATGCTCCTAAAGTGGGGAACCATAGAGTTGATAATACACTCATTGGAATCCCAAGCAACATTGAACCATCATAGGTAGATGACACAGAAAAAAGGTGAGATAGAGGATACACTTCAAAGACAATATGCTAAGAGTCAAACCCATCTAGATTATGCATACCACATATGAGGGAAAATCCAGATAAGTAATTATAGATGTCCAGTATGAGATATTCCCTTCCTTGCATTTTTTTCTTACTTGTTTGAATGTTTACCGTTTTTGTTGCTTCAACTATGTAAATTGCACAGAACAACACACAATAGTAGATCTTCAACTATGTAAATTGCACAGAACAACACACAATAGCAATCTACTTACATATAAAAGGAATTTCTATGTATCAAAATCTTTTGGTGGTTTCTCTACTTTGATTTTTCAGGAGTGAACCTAATTTTGTTTTTAAAGTATTGTTTGTTAGCTAGGTAAAAAGAATTTTCTACAATTCTAGTAACTTGGATGAGAAAGACAACAATATCAATGCTTTTCTTTCTAAAGTATTGTTTGTTAGCTAGGTAGAAAGAATTTGCTACAGCTTTAGTAGCTCAGAAGAAAAAGACATAGTATCAATATTCCAAACCGACAATAGTATCAATTTAGGATCTTTATTTTAAGTTAGCTAATATTCCAAACCAAGATTATAATTTTTGGTGTTTGAATTTCCTTTTGCTTGTTACTCCTCCAAGAAAATGCTTGTGTGAAGTCTGTACAAAAAAGGGATTGTTTTTTCAGTCGAAGATATTTTATTCATAACTCTGACAAAAATAGTAGTTTGTGTAAGGATTTTAATTTCTTTGGCTCTAGAGCACTTAATCACAAGGACATTTATAGTTAGTTACTATTTATGTCATCAATATTTTTTTCCTAATTTCAAGCTCAGAAGGTTCCTAACAAAATCAAAGGATGGTCTGATATATTCATAATGAGCTTTAAAGTCTGCAATTCAGGAATTCATTGGAATTTACATGTTTGCAATTACTAATTAAGTGAGGTAGTTCTCTCTAATAGCCATCTTAGTAGAGCATGGAATGAATTTTTAGATAGGATATATATTGTCCGAAATCAGATGGTATGTATCATATGTTATTTATTCTTGGAGCCTGACATACATTCCAAACCTTCTCTTTATTTATTCTTAAAGTTTTAATATGGGCAGAATATGAATTGAGTTCATTGTCTTGTTGTAGTGGATAATTGATACAATGCAAAAATAGACCGTGACTCATCTGTTAACGAGTATCAATGGGAAGAAATGGTGAATTGACAGCAACACGAGCAAGATGACAGGTCAAGAGAGGAAATTGTTGGATCCGAAGTACATAAAATAGATTC